>CM053622.1:17048194-17067265 GCA_028646595.1 Phalanger gymnotis | reverse complement strand
TCAAGGTTTTAAAAAAATAGATGTTCAAAAGTAAAAAAGTTTTTTTTTTCATGCAACTAGAAAATAAGATGTACAGGCAATGGGGCATAGAGATTTATCTTGCCCTACAAGAAAGGAAGGGAAAGGGGGATGGGAGGGGAATGGGGTGATGGACGGGAGGGCAGACTGGGGAACAGGGCAACCAGAGTGTACATCATCTTGGAGTGGGGGGCGTGGAAATGGGGAGAAAATTTGTAATTCAAATGCCTGTGAAAACCAATGCTGAAAACTAAACATATTAAAAAAAAAAAAGAAACATGAGACAGAAACAATGAGACGTAGCTATGTGGGGTGAGAGTGAGGGGTCAAAGTCAATGTAGGGGTTTCAATCCTGGGTGACTGACAAAATGATGGTGCCCTTGTCAGGAACAGGGCAATCGGGAAGTGGGAAACATAATTAGTTCGATTTTGTACATATTAGTCAATAAACATTTATTAAGAATCAACTACATGCCAGGAACTGTGCTAAGTGCTGGGGAAGCCAAGAAAGGCAAAAGGATGGTCCCTGCCCTCAAATGGCTCATGGTCTAATGGGGAAGATGACACGTAAGCAATTACGTACAAACAAGTTAGGGATGGGCTAAATTAGAGAAAATCGAGAGGGAAGGAATGAGCATGAAGGGGGATTGAGAAAGGCTTCTTGCCGAAGATAGGACTTTAGAGGAGACTCATAGGAAGCCCAGGTGGGGTGGAAAGGAGGAGAAGAGCATTCTAGCGTGTCAGAGAGATGGGATGGCATATGTGAGGAACAGGCAGGAGGCATGCAGAGCGCCTACGGGACGTCCAGTTAGAAAAATCCACCAGGCAGCTGATGATGTGCGACTGCTGCTGAGGAGACAGACTAAGGCTGGTTTTAGAGGTTTGGGCTTAATCTTCACAGAGATAATAATGAGGCCCATGGGGGCTGATGAAGCCCCCAGGGGAGCGCATCGAGAAAGACTAAAAGAACATGGTCCTGAGGACTGCACGGTGCCGAGAAGGAGGAGAGCAAGGGCCAGCAAGGGGGATCTGACAACTTTTTCTAGGAATCTGATTGTGAAAGGAGTCTGACAACTTGAGAGAAGAGCAGAGTCTATTGAGTTTCTGTCTGTCTACGAAGAGGGAGTTTGGGGCAAGTGCGTGGGTAGGGAAGGAACCCATAGTTAAGGCGATACTAAAAATCAGAGATGAGACAGCTGGTGGGGAGGGGGCAATCTATTGGAAGAGAGGAGGAAACGGGATCGAGGGCACCTATGGAGGGGCTGGTCTTGGAGAGAACGGCCTCGATGGAGATTGGGTCAAGCTGTCTTATTAATTTTGATATACAAGAGTTACGAGAATCAATCAGCTGAGAAGTAACAAGCTTCACACCCAGAAGCAGAAGAATGCAGGCAGCAGCACTAAGATCTGCTCGGTGCTATCAGATTCAGCCTTTACCACTCACTTGGTGTGTGCCCTAAGCTATCTTGCACTATTGTACAATTTTCAATATCAATATCTCTTTTCCCCAATTAAGCTATGTGCCTTGAGGTCACATATGTACCTCTAACACGTACTCATGGTGGTCAGTCAACAAATGATGTCGGTGAAACATGAAAGGGCAGCATGGTAGACACAGCAGTGGACTTGGGAGTAAAAAGACTCATATTCTGCACTGAGAAACTAAAATGAATAACAGTGTACTGTAGGAACGAAATAAGTGAAAATAGCCCATTAAAAAAAAAAACACACCACTCTAGCTGTGGGAAAGCAGGCACAGTAATGTGCTGCTGGTGGATCCGTGAACTGGTCCAGCCAATCTGGAAAGCAGTTTGGAACTGAGCTCCAACGTGAGACTGTGCCCATCCTCTGACCCAGCAATGCCATTACCAGACTGATATCATAAAGAGATCAAGTAAAGAGGAAAAGAAGCCGTATACACAAAGATACTGAAAGCAGCTCTTTTTGTGGTGGCAAAAACCAGAAACTAAGAGGGTGTTCAGAGATTGCAGAATGGCTAGACGGATGATGGTAACATGAACGTAATGTAATATTACTGAACCCTAAGAAATGACAAAATGGACGTTTTCAGAGAAATCAGAGAAGACTTAAATTGATGGATAGTCCAGCATAATAACAGTAATATTATAAGGAAGACTCTGAAAGCCTCAAAAACTCTGACTGACCACGATGATAAAGGACTGAAGATGAAATATGCTCCCATGCTCCTGACAGAGGTGCTGGATGCACAGGACAGATTGAGATGTATCTTTTTTTTTTTCTTTTTAAACATGGCTACTGTAGGAGTTTTCTTTGCTAGAGCAGACATATTTGCTATGAGGTTTTTTTTCTCTGATTTTTTTTTTTTAATCAGGAGGAAAGGGAGGTGGGAGGGAGGGAATAAACGTTCATTAATTGAAAACAAAATAAAATGGTTTTAATACCTTTGAAAACAACTCATCACCTACACTAAGGAAGGTATGAATTAGTTACATTCTTCGTATGAGACTGCAAATTGACTGACTACACACAAGTCACTTCTCTCTATTCTAAGGACTTAAAACTACAGTATAGCCATTAAAGCTTCAAACTGCACTAAGACTTTTTGGATACCCCGATGTATTATTTGAAATTGGAAATTGTAGTTAGAGGGAAAAAAATCAGATTCTTAGGATTATGAACTAGATGAAGTGATCCATTTCATACCATGTTTATAAAAGTGATATTGAATAATTCAGTACATTATGGGCAACCAGGGACTTCAAAGACTTTCTCTATCCACATGTCTATCTCTCTAATCCACAAGTGATGCGGATTCCATCCTGGCAGGAAGCCGGCTGACCTCTCCAGCTCTGACAGGGGGTCATAGCAAGCTTGATTCTAGCCTTGCTGGGATGCTCTGCTCCAAACCGATTTGTTAAACTTTCTGGTGAGGCAGAGATCAGTGTCCTATAAGCTGAAGAAAACGGTGGTTAAACTTTTATGACTTTGTTGCTATTTTTTGTGCTTGTCACATCTAGTTCCCACTCATTCTGCTAAGTGGCATGTTTACAGGAGCTGAAATCCTGATTGCTTGTGATCTGGAAGCCAAGATTCTTTAAAAGTCAGAGGAACTGAGGCAAAGAGGTTATGTGATCTCTTTATATGGGTTATAATCTCCTTACTTGAGATTGAAGGCCAGACTCCATTCCCTAATTCCTCATTACGATGGGCTCTACGCTTCTTCAGCTATAAAACGATAGATTTTTAGGCTCTTTCCAGCTCCATGTTAAAATTCTATAGGAGTCCCTTTGACACCAACCAGGCTTCTCTCCAAATGAAGAGAGGTCCCCCTTGATGCCTTCTCAGGTCCCTTCTAGCTTGAAACTGATGATCCTATGGAATGCCAAATCCTTGAGAGGAGGAGTCTTTGTAATGGCAGCCCTGGTGCCTCAGGAAGGAGTTGGCACACAGCAGGCACTTAATAAATAACTGCTCATTTCAGTGGCTGGCTGTGCCTCTTCATACCGCTTCCATCTACAATGGTTTCTCATCTCCTCCACTCTGCTGAAACTCACATCAAGACTCAACTTCTCTAGAAAGGTTTCTCTGACTGACCTGACCCCTGCCGAGCCCTGCGATTGAAGTTTAGCCATTATCACGATCATGCTAGATTTGAAATTAAGAAAACTTGGTTTCAAATACTGTTTCTGACACTAGCTGTGTAATGAAGGATAAGTCACTCAGCCTCTCTGAGCCTCAGTTTCCTCACCTGCAAATGGGTATAATACCTGTAGGCCCCATCTCCGGCTTACTGTAAAATTCAAATGAACTGATATATTCAAATGAAGTCACACACGCACACACACATGTGCGCGCGTGTGCGCCAAGTGTTTCCATAAACGAGACGTTGGTTTTGGTTTTATTTTTTTAGTGTGCTGGACCTGTGATTTCATGCCTCCCTCTATCAGGGCAGGACAGCATGTCTGCTGTCTGAGGCTCTGAGAGGTCAAGTGACTTAGCTGGAGTCTTGTGGCCAGGAGGGGTCGGGCCGGCTGATTCTCCGCTCCTGTTTCCTTGGTATCAATCAGAGTGGTGCCGTGCTCAGTCAGCACCTGGTGGTGGTCAGGTGAAATCTCTTACTTCTTCTCCCAGTGTCTCCTGTACACTAGACAGGCTTCATGTTGCTCCAGTCCTTTTAAATGAAGCACGTCTCTCCCCAGCAGAATTTTGCCAGCTCTTTCAACTTAAAGCTATAGAATAGCAATTGCCAGGAGAGAAAATGCTATGATGCACTTTCAGGAACCATGTGGAAGATGGACTTTGGAGGAACTCTTCCAGCCTGTGACCTCAATGCAAACTTCAAGCAATACTCAAGGGTGTGCAGATTAACGCTTAGGAGACGTCAGTGTTTCAGCAAAACAGTTTTTAGACATGTTAAAAATGAACGGAACTTTCTAAGTACTTTGTAGTTCAGGTGAAAGCAAAGCAAAACAGACCATGCTGTTTTTTTTTAAACTACTGATCTATATTGCATGTCTGTGAACCGGGAAAATGACCAGCTTTGGGGCAGAAAGACCAGATGAAGAAAGGCAGAGGTATGTGAGTTTAAAATCTGGATTTCTTACTATTATTGGTGCTATTGCCATTAAAGGACCCAGATGAACTGTTGCTGTCTTTTTCCTTATCTTGATTCTCAAAGTCCATATTGAGGGACCTGTAGAAAACAAAGAAAAACACTCTATTTTAACAATGAGTTTAAACAATGAGATGCCTCTGCATCATGGAAGAAGATCAGGAATCTCCATCGTGAAACAATTAGACAGAATGTTAAGGGAGCAGGAATAGGATAATCTCTTGAACAGTTTTGCCAAGCCTTTCTTGCTATGACAATGGCACATCTGGTGAGCCAGCATGAGAACAGCGGGAATTAGGATTCCGCACCTTACTGCTACAGTGCCAGTCTCCTTTCTCTCCTTTGCCAATTCACACTGTCACACACCGGCCCCATCGCAGCCTCCCCGGCAGCCCTTCCCAGCTTTGGATCTGCTTTCCCTCACGCCTGGCTCACTTGCTGGCTGAGGTGGGGGATTTGGAGGACTCCCCGCTCCTCAGTCCCTTCCGGACTGTCCCACTACCAGTTAAATCTTCTGGTAATCTTTTCTCCTTGGAGACTGGTCACCCAACTGAGTCAATGGAGGTTGTGGTCTACTGACCCCTAAGGCACTCTCCTTCCTACCTCGACCAGGTCAGTCTCTGCTTTACAGTCTCTCCTCCCCAATGCTTCTCCTCACGTGGGAGGTCTTGAGCATGCTGACATTCCCTCAAACATTTCTTGAACCTTCTTGTTCCCCACCACTCTTTCCTCTACCCCACCACAGCTACATGCAGAGGTGAGTACAGCCTTGGTCTTGTCCATCACCCACAAGTGTTCTACATCTATTTCCATGAACTTGGAAATTCCTTTATTTGAGATCAACTCCCTAGAGCTTTGGCCTCTGGTGTCCACTCAGGCCCTTAAGCAGCTCAGGCTAGGGGCCCAGTGAGAGGAGGTGATGGAATGGAATACCACCGGACGATACGACACAAATGTACAATTAACTGATATCAGATTAGAATGAGTTTCGGATCGGCACTCGGGTATTCATTCTCTTTGAGAAGGGTGGGCTACATGTATAAAGAAAGTGATACAGCAGCATCTTAAAGGTAGAGAAGGATTCTCTGAGGTGGAGGAAAAGTGGGGACGTAGTTTACATATGGGTGATGGCTGGTGCAAAGGCTTGGAGAGAGGAAGACCAACTTGGCCTGATCACAGAGTCTGGGCTGGGCCGTAACATCCCGCCACGTTGGAAAGACAGGTAATGGAGTCACTGTGAGGACTGGTGATGCATTACGTCACCGCCTGTCTCCCTCTGGCTGACTCTATCGCCCCTCGGTCCTCAGAATCATGGCTGGTCATGACGGCCAGAGTTAGGAACTCTAGGAATAAAGCTTTTCTGTCTTTACGATGTTGGCGCCATCCTATACACTGTTCTCCTGGTTCTGCTCGTTTTGTTTCACATCCATTCATTCAGATCTCCTCAGATTTCCCTGAAACCATTTCATCGATCATTTCTTATGACAAAGCAGTATTCTGTTACCTCCACATACCATGGTCAGCCATTCTCCAATTGAGGATTCCCCTTCCTCAGTTTCTAATTCTTTGCTACCACAAAAAGAACTGTTATAAATATTTTTGTATGTATGTCTCCTTTTCCTTCTTCTTTTGATCTCTTTGGGGTGTAGATCAATTCACAGCTCCACCAACAGTGCATTTATGTGGCAGACATTAATCTTTAATAATGAAGTTGACAGAGGGCTACTATAGCTCATAGTGGGGGGCGGTGGTTAAGAGAGGGGTAAAAGAAAGATAGCAGACACACAAGGTGACCATCGCGGTAACTGCAGGGAGGATGGACTGATGGACTGGAGTAGGGAGTCCAACCAGTAAATTACTGCAATGGTAGGCCAGGAGAGAGATGATGAGGTCTGATCTAGGGCTGCAGCTGACTGAATGGAGGAAAAGGGCCATATACGAAAGATGCCGCAAGGAAAAACGACGAGATTTGGCAATGAAGTAGATACATGGGGTGAGTGAGAGTGAGGAATCAGAAATGGCACAGGGATTATAAGCACGGGTGGGCCTGGGAAGATGGGATGGTGGTACTCTAAACTTGCACTTCTTAAACTGTGTGTCTGAACAGTAAGAGGGAAGTGAGGAAGGTTTGGGGACAAAGATAATGAGCTTTATTTCTGACACATTTTTGAGATGCCCACAGGACATCTAGTTCTAGACATCCAAGAGGTAGTTGAAGATACAAATCTGTAACTCAAAGGAAAGACAAGGGATGGACATATAGGTCTGGAAATCATCTGCACAGCAACAGTAACTAAATCCATGGGAGTGGATGACCAAGTGAGAAAGTACAGAAAAAGAAGAAAAGCAGGCCCAGGACAGAGCCTTGGGGGATACCCACAGGCAGTGTGTGACATGGAGCTTTAACAAGGAGGGGTGAATCAGGAGACAGTCATGTCACAAAAACCTGGACAGGAGAGTTTCCTGGAGAGGATGATCAGCAGGGCCATGTGCCTCACAAGGGTCAGGAAGGTCAGGGCTGAGAATAGGCCACTAGATTGTGATTAAGAGATTATGGCTAGCTCTGGGAGGGCAGTTTCAGCTGAATCATGAGGTCAGAAAGGAGCCTGCAGGAGGAAGGCGGTGCCACCTCCTCCTCTCTTCTCTTCATATTAGTGCTGGCTGCAGAGGAGCCACAGCCATTGTTATCACCACTTCCAGGATATCTGGCTCTTTTCTCTCCGCCTTAAATTTGGGTGACTTTTATGAATAATCAAAAGCAACAAAAGCCAGTGCTGCTATCAGGCCAGCATTTTAAAACTAGAAAAAGAGGTGAAAAAGAGAGGTTTGACCCCACTAACTTTCTAGACTGTATCATTCAAGGTTTAACTGAAACTGGCACTGATTTGGAAGCAGTGCCATAACTTCTAGATGCTTCTGGGGCCAAACTTGATTATCACGATATGTAGAAGCCCTCTGTGACATTCTGGGGGATAGTGGGACGCTGGTTCCAGATGGTACAGACTGGCAGATGACATGATGTATGCAGATATCTGCATATCTGCAGCACAAGACCTAGAGACCATGCAAGCCTTCCTTTGCTCAGGTGTTCAACAAGTGAATCAGGTGCTACAAATACTGTGAAAAGCTGCTGCTGTTGGTCTTAAAGGGTTTTTCAGAGTTTGAGAGGAACAAAGTGGCTGTGTTCTTCTGGCCAACAGGAACCTATGGCATCCACTCTCAAAGGCCTTTACAATGTGCATTTGGGTAAAGACAGAGTCTCAGTGGTCTTTGCTGTAAAGCTGTTTAAATCATGGTTAAATGAAAATTATATCAATGTAGTAGCTGCTGGTCTTTGAAAAGTCAGTGTGGCCGACAGACCGATGGACTCCCTTCTGCGAAGCAAAGTGTTGAATGCTTCACAAAACAGTTTCTCATAGCAGGTCTAAAAGAACTCTCTGAGTATGTTTGGAACCAGGAAACCACGAGAGCTCATTAAAAAGAGCTACGGGAAGAACTTCAAGAACAAACATCATGTGGCCGCCCATTTAAGGAGATAATCTTATATGTCAAGGAGGAGGAAGAAAACAACATCCCAGAACAGACTGTCATAGGCATAGTCCCATCGAGCATGAAGAACAAAGTGGAGGGGCTGGCTGCAGGGTTAGCCGCCAGGCATCTGAAGCAGGGCAGCCCTCTTCGGGCCACCTTTACTCCTCCAGGCCAGTGCGACGGAAGATTCCAGAGTACCAGGATGACAACATTCACTCCATGAAAGCCTTTTTTCAGAAAGCTGAAGTCCTGAGTGAAGAGCTCATTTTAAAGTAATGTAAAGATACACATGCTGTAGAGGGAAAAGTGTCTTTCTTGAGCAAATGAAAAATTTGTAGATTGGCCCATGAATGCAGAAGAACCAGAGCCTGACGCTGAAGGAGGTGACTGAATTATGAATCTACAAGCTCAGTAAACTAGCGGCAACCACAGATAAAATGGCATGTCTTGTGTGTCCTTCTGGTTCCTATATCTTCTTACCTCTCTGTATCAAGCATGATATAAGGGGTTTCATGGCAAATTTATTTTAACTGTTCTCTATGATTACTGACAAATGTTGGGTTTAGCTTTTAAAACTGTGTTTTAAATAGCTCCAGGAGCTACAGATTTGAATCTAATAATGCATTTGCCTTCTACTTCCTGTATTTGCTACTGTAATAATGTAACTTAAGGCCTTCCACAATGAACAGTTCTTTTTATCCCTGCGTTTTCTATATACAGTTTACAAGATGTGATTTGGTTAAAACAATGTGTTATGGAAATTCTGTTTGCAAATTAAACTGTGCAAGTATCCAAAGTCCATCCACCCCCACCCCACACCCCTGCAACAGACTGAAAGAATTCAGAAGAGAGTAAGGAGAGGAAGCAGACACACCAGATATAAAAAGCTTTTTCAAGTTGTTCTGCTGAGAAGGGAAAGAGAGAATAGGATGGAGGGAAACAGGGGCAGGCTCTCAGGCCCTAGGGAAGGAGCCAGCAGACAGGGTGAGGGTGAAGAGAGCAGGGCTGTTGGTGAAAGTGTTTGGCTGGAGAAGGCAGGGGGCCTTGGAGGGGCTGGCCCTGGCAAAGAGAAGGGCCCCTTCTTAACCAAGACCACAGAGAAGGAAAGGAGAGGAGGATAAGATGTTCAAGTGATTAGAGACCAGGAGGAAGAAAAAAGAGGGAAAGATCTTGGCAAATGGCCTCAAATTTTTGAATTAAGTATGAGATGAGGGTCCCAGGGTGGATTTGAACCCAAGGTTTCCTGAGTCTGAGCCTGGTGCTGGCCACCGTACCATATTCCCCCTCAATAATAAAACAAAAATTTAAGAGATAATTTCACCAAAGAACAAAATTATACTTAATGCACCACGCTCAAACTAAATGCCCTTACCTCTAGGGCACTTCAAAAAGGTGTACATTTCACTTACTAATTTTTTCCCTTCAAAAACTCCAACCTAAAATAATTTGCTTATTCAATACCATGGGAATCAAATTGCTAAAGGAACTACTTCATGGAACTAGGAAAAAAATACAAACCAAATTCATATGGAGGCAAAATGGGTCAATCTCAGGGAAAATAATGATTTTAAAAGGGCCTAGAAGTATCCGAACTCAAAGTATCCTACAAAGCAATCATTCTCAAAATGATCTATGGAGAGAGAAAAAATTCATGGACAAACAAGGGAAAGAGAGGATAAGAATGGATGATTTTGATTACATAAAATTAAAGTTTATGCACAAACAAAATCCCATAAGGCTAAGATTCAAAGGGAAACAATTAACTGGGGAAAAATCTTTGCAGAAAATTTTCTCTGATAAAGATAGCATTTCCAAGATTCGAATTTTTAAGAATAAGCATCATTCCCTATCTGAAGATAAAAACAGGTAGTTCTCAAGAGAAGAAAGCCAGGCTATCTGTAACCATATGAAAAAAAAATCATTTCAAATCGCTAATTATTAAAGAAGTATAAATTAAAGAAGGCAACTAGGCGACAAAATGGATAGAGTACCAGACCTGGAGTCAGGAAGATTCATGCCAGGCCTGGAGTTCAAGTCTGGTCTCACATACTTAAGAGCTGTGTGACCCTGGGCAAGTCACTTCTCCCTGTTTGCCTCAGTTTCCTCATCTGTAAACGAGCCGGAGAAGAAAAATGCCAAACCACACCAGTATCTTTGCCAAGAAAACCCCAAATGAGGTCACACAGAGTTGCGTATGTCTGAACAACAACAAATTAAGGCAATTCCAAGGCCCCACTTCAAACTCATCGGATTGGCAAAAACACTTACAGTATCTCTTTTTGTGGTGGCAAAAAAACTGGAAACTAAGGAGAGCCCTCCAATCGTGGAACGTCTGAACAAATTGTGGCATATGAATGTACGGAATACTATTGTGCTATAAGAAATGAGGAAAAAATTATCAAAGAGACACCGAAAGATGTAGATAAAATGATGCAGAGTGAAGTTGAGTGGAACTAAAAGAAAATTTATAGGGGAAAGGAAGCAAGCATTTATTTAGTGCCTACTGTGTGCCAGGCACTGTGCTAAGCATTTTTTATTACCTCATTTGATCTTCACAACACCCCTGGGAGGGAGGTGCTATTATTGTCCCCATTTTACAGTTGAGGAAACTGAGGCTGACAGAAGTGAAGTGACTTGGCCAGGCTCATACAGCTAGTAAGGATCAGAGGCTGGTTTTGAAATCAGGTCCTCCTGACTCCAGGCCCAGCTCTCTCCATTGCCCCCTCTAACTGCCTGATATATACTATAACTACCTGTTATAATAACAATATTACACAAACAATTTTGAACAGCTGTGTAAACTGATGAAAAATGAAATAAACAGAACTAGGAGGACAATGTAAACACAAACGACTCTGGAAGCCTTAAAAGCTCATCCGTGTCCTGCCCCGAAGATTCCAGAAGTCTCTTGGCAGGCGACTGACTCAGGGTATGGAATAAACACTTATTCTTTGGACACGGCCAAGGAGGCGATTTTGCTCTACTGGGCATATTGGTTACAAGGGTTTTGTTTCTCTCTCTTCCTTTTCATGAGGGTGGGAGTAGGGATGGAATGGAAAGAAAAGGGATTTCTGTTAATTAAAAAAAAAAACCTCAAACTTCCAACCTGATCTTTCCCCTTCACCTTGTGCAGCTTCAAAATTTCTTAGGCCACTATAACTCAGGGACTAAGCGGCAGCAACACGTTCACCCCCCAAGGCATTTCTTTGTATTAGCGATAAAAATGACCTTGCTGATTCAGCACTGACCATTCAACATTTGGACAACATGACCTGGGCCTTTTCATCCAAAGTCCTCTTATCCCTCAGCAACCTCCACACCAGCTCACCCCGCCACCCCCTCCAATCCACTCAATTGCCAAGTCCAGTCAATTATCCCTCCGTAAGCATCTCCTGGATTCAGTGCCTTCTCTCCACTCACATACCACTTTCTGGCCCTCCAAGAATTAAGAATGAAGACCAGAGAAGAAAACTGAAAAATGTCTTCAAAACCAACTTCTCCTACCAGGAAAGACCACTTTTTTACATCTCTGTCCCAATCCACATGAGGGACAGGTATCTCAAGGGAAACGGAGGTTGCCAGTGTGTAGGAGTTGGACATAGTGTGGTCAGAAGGACCCGGGTTCAGATACTACCTCAGACACTTATTAGCGCTATGATCCTAAGCAAATTACTTAACTTCTGTGGACCTGTCACCTCACCCAAAAAACAGAGGCCCAAGTTGGGCCTGATGATTTCTAATGTCCATCCAAGTTTCAAATCCATGCTCCTAAAATCCTTTTTCATTATTGTTTCTTTGCCAGAATGCAACTTCATGTTATATATGGAAATGTTAGTGGATTAAACGTTTCTCAATTTCCTTTGCTACTTTTTAAATATCATAAACTTTGCTTTAGATTTGAAAAATAAAATCTTCTAAGAACTAGCACACTAAAAAATATTATTTTGAGAAAAAGAAAAAGAAAGGAGAAGGAAGGGAAAGAGTGAACCAAGGCCATACAGCATACAACTGAGAAAGAGAGAAAGGTCCACAGATTAGCTGGCAGTTCACTCTGGAGACATCATTCATTACAGTTACGCTGCTTCCTCTGACATTCACAGGTGCAGGATTCTGAAAAGTCTTCTCAATTAACCAACAAATACTTACCAAGCCAAGTTTAAGGAAGCTACTGACCAGTCTCCAACCTGATGTAAGAGAAATCATTCCTTAGGTCAAAACGAGAACTAAGGAACTAAGCAATTGGTACGTTCCATCCACATAACACACTAAAATTTCACATCACTTTCTCAAATAAGGAAGCACACAAATAAATCATGCTGGTGTCACTAATGGTTTCAAGTAAGTTCTATATTAAGATGTACATAAAGCGAAAAAAGAGAGGAAAAGATTTATTGTGAAAAAAAATTGGCTGTCACTGTAAAACAATGGAAGATTCAGGAAGAAGAGGCAGAAGCTACAGTGATGCTCCGGTCAGAACTCATTTAATGTTGTTTTCACCAAAGTTACCATTTCCTCCAAGTCACTGAGATAATACTAACAAGCCTTGTAATGTTACTGGAATAGGAAGATCTTCCCTGTCCATGACCACAGGTGTTCAATCATGCGTGTCTTGCTGCTCTGAGCTCTGGCCTAGCTCACAGCTGCGATACATCCTGAGTCAAACAGCCCACTGTGGGGAGGGACTTGCCTAAGGAGGAGCTTGTTTAGGGAGGATTGCTTGTAGGAAGGCTTTTACACCTTTTGGTACTAAGCTAATTAGGCACTGAGTCAGGACGGTTGTGTTGCCTTGTGGCTCTGAGAAGTGTATATATACTCTGAGCTGAGATTTTGCTTTGGGGGTTCACTTATGAGAAGGACTTTTTGATGCCCTGGATGGGATTCTGAGTAGCCGTTTGTTCAGAGTCCCCCAACTACTCAGATGTTTCTGTGCTCCCCTGATCTGGTGGCATATGTATGACTTCACTCAGTCCTGTCTGTTGGCCTTTGTGCTAACTTCTCTGCTTGTATTTTCTCTACGTTCAGGTTGCTGACCTTTCCCCTGTGAACTAGTGAATGTAATTAAAGTAAGACTGTTAACCCCTTTAAAAGCTGCCTTTCCTTCAAAAGCAGATCAAAGAATATGAGCTAGCAGGCTATCCTGGGTGTTTCCAGGCTGCTTACAGCAGCAGAATGGGGGGCTGGTCAGTGTGTCATGGTACCAGGAGAAGGAATAGTGGAGGAAAGAAACAAAGAGAGGGGAAGGAGCTGTTGGTATACTTGTTTAGTCAGGTTCCAAATGGCCCTGCTTCTAGAGTGGGGAGGGATGTCGGGGGCCTTTTGGGCTAGCAAATGAAAAAACTGAAACCCCAAAAGGTTCATGGTTGCACAGCAACCTTTCGATCCATGTAGGTGCTGAGTACTAAAAATCTGACTGGAGATTTGAACCCAACTCCTCTTGCCAGCCAGGGCTCATTCCACCTAATCCCTACCCAACATTGTGAAGATCCTGCTGGAGAATGTACAAATAAGCAAGGTCAATGTGAAATGATCAGGGCATACATTTTTAGAGCAGTCATAATTTCTGAATCTTTTGTCAGTTGGGACCTAGGCTTCTGACAGCAGGTTGGACATAGGTGTCCGGATGAGTCTTCTACTTGTCAAATTGGTCTGAAAAATATGACTTGAAGGTTGCTGGCCTTTTGGCTTCATCACATAGATTTTTTTCCTCCCCCTTTTCATCTGTTATTCTTATAAAGCCTTTGTGTGTCCTATGTGCTACTTTTTATGACCTCATAAATATGAATATAAACCTCTAGCACATCTTCTTTCTTTTTTTAAATACTATTTTTTTCTAATTACATGGAAAGATAATTTTTAACATTCATCATTTTTTTTTTTACAAAACTGAGAGTTCCAAATTTTCTTCCTCTCCCCCCAAGCTAGTAAGCAATTTGATATGAGGTTATATATAGAGCATATCTTTTTTCTAAGGAATTTTTTCACTACAGGAAGTATTTCTCTCTTCTCTATAAACGTCAAGCTGTAAACCAAGCCACAAGAACACTGTGCCAGGGAAGGGAGAGAGGTACAATCATTTGCTAAATCTCTCCTCTGGGCATGGCACTATGCTGTTATAAATGTGATCTCATTTGAGAATACTGAAGTATACTTTAGTTGCTCAGAACGTGGACAGAGATGCTTTCTGTTTTTTTCACCTACAAGGAAGGTTTACATCCTTAGTAAGGATATTACCACAGAAAGAATTATGGAGTCTGAATGCATATTGAAGCATACTATTTTCACTTTTTTGGGTTGTTTTGTCTTTCTTGTGGTTTTTCTCTTTGGTTCTGATTCTTCTTTCACAATGACGAATGTGGAAATAGGTTTAATATGATAGTACACGTATAACCGACATCAGGCTGCCTAACGCCTTGGGAAGGAGGTAGAAAAAAATTGGAACTGAAAATCTTATAAAAGTGAATGCTGAAAACTATCTTTACATGTAATTGGAAAAAATAAGATACTACTAAGTGGAAAAAAAGGATAAGGATATTAAATGTGATATCACTATTAGCATGCTCAGAAAATGGTTAGAGGGCATTCAGGGTATAATTTGAAAGCAGGACACGGGGACTGAGCAAGAAAAATTCATGTAAAATTTCTCCTTACTGACTTACTGAAACCATTCTCTCTAGCAAATGTGGTTAGCTCTACCAACCAGGTGACAGGAGGAAGCTGTAGCCTTCTAGTTCATGTATAATTATAAATGTATTTAATTTTAGCTAGCAAGAGAACTTAATAAATCTTCTCCAACGAGACAGGCATTCCCTTAAAAATAGAATGAAAAACCTATAAAAATTTTGATTTCAATTAAGTCTCCTCTTTAAATTCTCAAACTCACCAGTTTTTAATAGCAAAGAGGCAAAGCCCTTTAGTTTAATTCTAAAACAAGCAAACTATTTAACAAAATTCCAAAAAACTGGCTAGCAATTTTATGGAATCTAATGAAAGTTACATTAAAGGAAATGTTCAAATTTATTCAATTCAGCAAGTATGCCACATCTTCCAATCCAAAGTTTTAAGTGATTTTTTAAGTGGATGTAGTCTGTATGAAATTTAAAAAACAAATTGTTATTCACAGAGTCTTTTTCTTTAAAGTTTTCTATCTGGTCAGGCACAGTGGGGCACGCCAGTGCAGGTCTGTCCTTGCAGGAGAAGGGTGTTAGTTGTCTGGAATTCAGAACCCGTAGATCCAATGTCCCGGCAAGCCTGGCACCAACGCAGCGGGGTGGGCAAGTTCTCTGAAGGGGAGGGCCACCAGGTTGCTTAGGGAGAAAGGAAAAGTCAATTGGCCCAGGTCAGAAAACCAGAGCAGGTTGAAGCCTCGGTGCTGTTCAACAGCAGAATGAGTGACTACTGCACTTCCAACCCAAGCAAAACAGAGAGACCTGGTCTCAGAAAAAGAAAGTTCTGGGTCTTACAGCCCAAGACAAGGGTCAGCAAGCCTATTTCTGGAGGCCCTTTATTTAAAAATGTAAAAACCATTCTTAGATTTCAAGCAACTGACTGGCAAGCTATACTCTGCCAACCTCTGGCCTAATATATAAAACTAATTACCCCAAAGAATTTAGTTTCTTGGAGATCTGTTTTTCTAAATAAGAATTGTAGTACAACCCTGGAAGGCTGAACCTATTTGTCTTTCTGCTCCACGACCCATTAATGTGGATCATTTGGAGAAAATCGAAAACCCATCCTTCAAGAAACAGATTCACCAATGCCTGACACCAGGGTTCGGGCGGGGTGGAGAGGGGGAGACGGGGAAGAAGGAGAGAGGGAGACATACTGTGAGATCTAGATCTTGCTGCTAAGAGCTTTCCCCCTCCCCTGGCCTAGTTAACACATCTATCAATGGTGCGCTCACCTTATCTGTAGATGACAAAAGTCAGGATCGAAAAGGGCCAGGGTATCCGGCTCTCAGGATCAACGTAAAGCCTTTTATTCGGGTAAAAAAAATCTGCTCCCCAAGTCTAAGGTGGAGTCTGACGTAGCAAGTGTTCTGAAAAAGATCTGGGGCCTTTAGTGGACCCTAAGCTGAAGATGAATGGAAAGTTAGGCTTCCCTCAGAGGAGTGGTGATAGCACCACTGCACTCTGTCCTCATAGGGGAAAAACCAGAAGCAGAGGGGTGGGGAGGGAATGGAAAGAGGAAAATGTATGCTTGATGTTAGGAAAAGCCTTGAGAGGTGATGGGGGTTCCTGTTCCTTGTTGGGTATGTTATAGCGAGGACTCCTTGGGCATACGTGTTTGACTCAATGGCCCCTAAAATTCCTTCAAACTCTCAGATTCTGTGACTGTATTTTCACAGAAATGAAATCAAGTCCAGTTGCCCTTCTTAAACACCCAATCTCCCAAATGCTGTGCCGATGCAGACTGGTTTTGCCTTCCTCTGAACTCACGGTACTGGTCTAGGTTCAAGAGTCAGAGGCCAGGGCTCGGTGTGGGGACACGGGCACTGAGGCGTGTGACATTCAAGCTAACGTCCTGACTCTTTCATCGTTGTTTCCTCCTGTCAGTCACTCCCTTAACCGGTCAGAGGGAAACTGAATTAAATTAGCTCTGGGATTTCAGGCTCTGAGAGGCAGGAAACCTCCAGCTCCCAGGCTGAATCTAGCTCTCCCTTTAACTTTATCCGGCCAGCCGAATGTGGATGGAGCAGTATCACTTTCGCTGGTGTCTGTGTTTCTGTCTCCTTTTTTAAAAATGACAGTCACTTTCACTAGGATTTAGTTATAAACACCACAGGATCAAAGTCTCTGTCTCCAGAGCTAACCTCTCCCTACTAACCCTGCTACTCTCTCTTCCTACCATTCCTATCTTTCTTAACAATTCATTATAGAAAAACTAACAGCGCTTGGCATTTATGTAGCACTTTAGTTGGATGAAGTATTTGCATAATTATCTTAAAAGCTCAATGAGGTAGATGCCGCAGAACTCCTTAGTTCTAGATAACAGAACCTTTTCAAAGGGGCCCTCAGCAAGTCGATGCTAAGAGGTCTAATCTGAGTCTCCATTTCTCCTGATTCCAAGTCCAGGGCTCCTGCCATTAGACCAGGAGACTTCTTTATACTAGAGATATTTCTATTTCATTCACTGAATCTGGCTTTACCTTCCCTTTAATCATCAAAGCAGACCTCTGTCTTAGAACTAAACACCTGCTAATTTAATTTTCTTAGGTGATGCTTGGTGTCCCTCTGCTCGCACCTCCCTCCCAGGGGAAACTAGCTTTCTACCCTAAAATCTGTACTAAGACTAATAATGAACAGCTGTCTGCTTTGTCTGGAGGAAAAAATGAACACCCCATAACCATGATCTTTTGCTTCAGTTAACCCCCTCTCTCATTAATAATGAAAAAAACAAAAAAGCAAATAACACCAGAAATAGCTACACGGCCATGATTTTTTAAAAAATTTGTTGTTTATTTTTTGGCTAATCCTCTCCCCCCACCCCCGGAATTACTCACCCTTTATTAGATTATTAAACTTCAGACAACATGTGGCTATCATGCTTCTGGAAGAACTAATGAATTCCACTGGTTTTTATCCAATGATCTTCAATATAGATTTCTCTTCCATAAGACTTTTCTCTGATGCCTCATCATAGCACGGAAGTGACCCTGAGCTCTCAAAGGCTTAGCTGGCAGACCAGGCCTCTAACATGTCTAGGGGGCAGTCAGGGGTTCCAAAAGCAGACCAGCTTTGCACAGAGAGGCTCATCGATAGCAGGAGAACTGCTGGGGGGTGAAGTCCTTGGCCATGGCAACCATTAAACAGAGAAAATATACAAAATGACCCTTTGCAGTAGCATTCCATTTTCACAATGATGGTGGCCAAGAGGCAGAAATAGCTTGGCATATATAAAGAAGCGCACAGTTTGAAAGGCATTTTATACACACTAATTTAACTGCTGGTCCCTGTGAGATTTGTATCTACTGACCAACGTGCTGACATATTTTGAGATGTTGCGACTTCCGGGTCAAGATGGTTAAATAGGAGGTATGCTGTGTCCCACATACCTGCTCTAGCAAAACCCTGAAGATCATAAGAGATCAAATAGTGATCAGGAAATTCAGTGAGAAACTCTAAAAGTTACTTCTTCCATCCTAGAACCAAAGAGAAGGTCAGCCCGCCCGCCCTACCCTCTCACCCCCCCCCCAGCAAAATTACTGCCTCCCAGTCAGCCCAAGGTGGGAAAGGGAAGGAAGCAGTCTGGTGCTGCAGCGCTTGGGCCCAGACAGCCCAAGCCCAGGGCTCAGAGGTTCCTCATGTTGTCCTGAGTGTCAGACGAGACCTTCAAGATCCATCTTCTACAAAGAAGACCTAACATTGGCTTGGTCCCTATACTTCCACAGAAAATATCCATACTTTAAAAAAAGTTAAAGCAGAAAAATGTTTAGAAAGCTCATTACCTGAAGCTGCCATAGACAATGAGGAGAATAGAAATCAGAAACGTTGACACTTGACTGGAATCCACCAGGGAATAGGCCCTAGAGAAACAAGAGAAACAATATATTCATGCACTGCTAGAAGATTCTGGTTTTTAAGAATTACAAAACAGGCTATTAAAAAAATCAACAGGATAATTATCAGTGAAATTTATGGTCAAAATACATTTTAAAAGCAAAATTTTTTCCTTCAACTTGCAGAACAAATCCGTAAGCCCAGAGATGATGATGGTCATCTAGTTGCTGAAATGTAGTTTAGATAAATTCACACTTAAAATCCAACAAAATAGGGGGGCAGAGCCAAGATGGCAGCTGGAAAGCAGGGACTGGCATGAGCTCCCCGCCAAGTCCCTCCAAAAACCTATAAAAAAATGGCTCTGAACCAATTGTAGAACTGCAGAACCCACAAAACAGCAGAGGGAAGCAGGGCTCTAGCCCAGGACAGCCT
>CM053622.1:16997388-17047694 GCA_028646595.1 Phalanger gymnotis | reverse complement strand
ATGGGAGGGGAGTGGGGTAACAGAAGGGAGGGCAGACTGGGGAACAGGGCAACCAGAATATACACCATCTTGGAGTGGGGGGGAGGGTAGAAATGGGGAGAAAATTTGTAATTCAAACTGTTGTGAAAATCAATGCTGAAAACAAAATATATTAAATAATAAACTGAAAAAAAATCCAACAAAATAGACTAAATCAGCAAAGGAGATGAGATCTGTTACACAAACGCTGGCTTCCTCAGTCTCTCTTATCACTGCTGTGGGAATTTTAATGTATTTCAACAGATGCTCAATAATAATCTATTGACTGAGATGATCAATGTCCCACAAGGAAGTCATCTCTCAAAAGAGATGAGATCCATGATTTGGGGGGGAGGGGATGGGGGTCTGAAACTGTTACTGACCAGTACAGGCAACCTCCCTGTGGGCAAACCCCCTCTAACTTCCTGTTTCAGAAAGTTGCTTGGGATGTGGAGAAATCAAGTAACAGATTCAGGGGCAGGCCTTGAATACAGGCTCCTGACTCTGAGGCCAGTCTGTCCAAAATCCACTGGACCAAACTTCCTCTTATCTAGAAATACAAACAGGAAATTTTAAGTCCCTGGATTCTGCCACCTCGTCATCTTTTGCTGGCTCCTGTTTCTCTTCTCATCAATCACATTTAATCAATTTTACTTTTGAAGTCCACCATTTATCTAAGAACCTCCTAGCTGTTAACTCCCTGGCAGCACCGGCCTCCTCATTCTCCCCCAAGATGCCCTTCCTCAGTTCTATCTGTTCATCAATCCTACCTGTTCAGGCTGTTCCCTAGATATCGAATGCTATCTTTATTCTTTTCCATCTATCTAGATCTAATCCATCTATCAATGCCCAGGTGAAGTGGCATCTCCCAGAATCCTTTCCTGATTACTTTAGCCAAGACCAAATGCTCTCTTTTCTAACTCCATACAGTCAGTGTTTCAACAATCCAGCTAGCAGCTGCTGTGGGGGGTGTAAAACCAACAACTAGCTCACAGAATGCTGCAAAAGCCCAGGTTCTTTTGATCTGCTTTACTAAGGAAAGCAATGTTAAGGGGGTAAGACACTTACTTTAATTCAGCATACAAATACCATTCACTTAGCTCAGGAGAAAAAGCCACCACCCTGAACTTCAGAGCAAATACCAACAAATTACAAACATCGACAGACGGGCCACATACAATTCATAGTTACCAACATCTAAGTTCAGCCTGGGAGCTCATAACAAGGGCTGGCCCAGAGTCACTGGCGCCACCAAGAGTGAGAGCCTTTTGCAAATAGCTCTGTCTTCTCCTTTTAAACAGTTTCAGACGTCATCAAATGTCATCTGAGCAACCAGAACTTAGGCTCCTGGTGTTAGCACTTCTCTTCATTGGGCCCTCATGGGGCCCCACCCTAGTTACCAATTCACACCCACACAGGCTTAGCACCTAATAGATAGGGGTTTGGGCCTGGGGCTTAGCACTTAGTAAGACTCAATCAAAGACACTTAATTGATCAAAGGAAACAAAGGCCAAACTCTTCGAGGATCCCCAATACAGCCAGTCACCTATTTTTTTAAACATCATCACGTGAAGATTTTATATATTGTTTTTTCATAATTTTATAAGATTTTTTATAATTTTTTATAATTTTTATAAGATTTTATAATTGTTCCACATACTTTAATTTTATCTCTCCAACCACATCTCAGTTCCTCAAAGTAGAATTGAAATAGCACAAAAGAAACCCAAGGTGCACAAATTTGGAGAACCCACCCCAAGTGTTCACATAGATTAGTTGTACCCGGCCTATGGAAGAACATTCCAAGTTCGTACTGGTCTGATCAGCCACCGTCGGACACCCTGTAACTTGACTCTAGCACAGTGATGTCATTCTGGTCCTCTTTGAGAATGAAGGACAACAACCAACCAACCAAGTTCCTGGAAGGCTAAGGGCCATGTCTTATTCTTTTGTAGCCTCTAAAGTACCTAGCACACAGTGGTTATCCAATAAATACTGCCTGAGTTAACAAACTCTCTCATGTGCCTCCATACAGTTAATGAGAGAGGATGGCCAATCTCCAGCAGCCTTGGGGGTTTTCTACTCTTCATCCTCATCTATGGCCACGTGGACATTATTTTGGCCTATGTTTTTGGAAAATGCATGCAATGCTGCTATGCAATCTCTGAACACATATCTCTCTGTAAACTTTCAGTGTACATTACTAGCAATGGAATTATTGAGTCAAAGGGTATGCCTATTTTTCTAACTTCTACTGTGTACTGATAGATTCTCTCTAAAACGATTCTCCAAGTTTGCACAAGATAAGTTTGATTTAAATCAAATTAATCGAACTAAAGTCTTCTATCTGTGAACGAAGGAGTTTGATATCTTGATACTGACTTCCATGACTTCATGATGTTGCATCCCATGATACCCAGGACAGAGATTTCAGTTTTCCAACCAGGGCAGAATATGCTGGGAAATCATTCCTACCTAACAGTCAGGAGGTGACCTCACTTTTTCTCACCTGTCTCTGACTGCACCCCCCCCCAATATCTAACCTGCTGCCAGGGCCCGCTGATTTTACCTTTGTACCCTCTCATATATGTTCTCTTCTCTATTCTGACACTGCTCCCTGGTGCAGGCCCTCACTACCTCACATCTTGACTACTGCAATAGGCCACTGGCTGGTCTCCCCACTCCTTTCCATCCTCCGGTCAGCTGTCAGAGATCTTTAAGCACAGGTCTGACCATGTCACCTCCATAATTGATAAATTCCAGTGGCTCTCTATTTCTAGGATCAAAGATAAATTCTCTGTGTCCCATTCAAAAGCCTTATTAATCTGGACCCCTCCCTGATTTTCAAATCTTCTCCATCCCGCCCCCTTCACTCTGTGATAGTGACGCTGGCCTCCTTTTTGACATTCTGGGGACTCTATCACCCTACCTCAAGAACAAGAGTGATGACAAAGACCTGCAAATGGGCAAAAGCTTCCATTTACAGTAACAGGAAAAGAATGGCACCTACAAATTACAGTCCACTAAGCTTGGACAAAATTAGAGCAAGTATTATTAAAGGGATTGGTCTACAAAGTGTGTAAATATCTCATGATATTGAGCCAAAATAGCTTCATCAAGAAAACTAATCTTATTTCTTGACAAGGTTACTACACTGGCAGATTAAGGAACAACTGTAGATATACTTTAATTTACCTGGATTTTTACAAAGCATTTGCTCAAATATCGTATGCTGTTCTTGTGGAACGTAAGGCAACATGGAGGCTATAATTAGCTTGAGAGAGAACAGGTGAATGTTTATCTCCAAAGGGACAGGACCTGTGACTGATTTCCAGAATGGCTGGACTGCTTCTCAGCTCCACCTCCAGCAAATACAGCGTGGGCATGCCATGTCTGGTCTCCCGTACTGTCTCATCCGGTAATTTAATTCTGACTTGATTTTTCACGTGTTTGTGTCTTCTCTCCCCGCCAGAGTGTTGCTCCCTAAAGGCAGGACTCTGTGCCCTACAGATCTTTGTCTGGCTTTGTGCTCTTCAGCATTTTTCTCAATGATTTGGATAAAAACACATTTTCCAAATTTGCAGATGGTGCAAAGCTGGGATGGAAAGGTAACATACAGAAAGTCAAAGTCGGTTTACAAAAAAACTTGAGCGAAATCAAACAAGATGGTATTTTATGGGGATAAATGAAAAGTGTTACATTTAAGACCAAAAAGTTGACTTCACATGAACAAGATGGGAGAAACAGCGATTAGCTAACAGCTTGGGGTGGGGGTGGGAGGGAAGAGAGGGAGGAAGACAGAGACAGAGACGCAGAGAGAGAGAGAGCACACTCAACTCCAAACCTGGGGGTGCAGGTGGATGGCAAGCTCAATGAGTTAAGAGCTGGGAAAGAATATAAAAGAAGGGTAATGTTTCTACTTCGGGGCCATCTAGGCAGCTGGGTGGCATAGTAAATAGAGTTCTGGGTCTGAAGTCAGGAAGGTCTGAGCTCAAATACAGCCTCAGATCCTGGGCAAGTCACTTAACCTGTCTGCCTCAGTTTCCTCAACTGTAAAATGGGGACAGTACTAGCATCTTAACTACCTGGGTTGTTGAGAGGATCAAATGAAATATTTATAAAGCATTCAGTGTCTGGCACTTAGAACGTGCTAAATAAATGTTTATTCCCTCACTAATTCCCTTCCCTTCCCTATGCCTGCTACACAAATGATGCACAATAAATGCTTGTTTCCTTCCTTCCTTCCACATGTTTAAAAATGCTGGAGAGTTTTCAAGTGAGGGCAACCAGGTGATGAATGGTATTAAGTTTGTTCTCTATGAACATCAGCTCAGTGACCTGGGATGGGTGCCCTGCCACAAAGAGAAGCATCAGACAGGAGAGCTGTTCCCAAGTGTTGGATGGCATGTCACTGGAAGAGGAATCATTTGCTCCCACTTCATCCTAGAAGCAAAGGGTGTTAACTGCAGAGAGGCAAAGTGAGGCTCGATGTAAACGGAAACATGGTTAAAAGGAGAGTGCTCCAAAAGAGTGAGCTACCATGAGAGGTGGGGGGCTCCCTCACTGGAGGTCTTCAGACAGGGGTGGGTGACTGCCTGGCAGGCACAATGCACAGGGGGGCGTGGTTCGGGTCAGATGGTTCCATGCCTCTGCACAACCTGCCGTTCCACTGTAGAGTTTCAACCTGAATTCGTATCATTTATTTCTTTACTAGAACGATGTTTGCCTTTGAAAGACTGTTTATGCATGTTCTTGTTACAGCCTTAAGAGAGCTCTTGCTGCCAGAAGTCTGACCCATTTTTAAGCAGACTTCATGACGATTCCACGTGTTTAGATAGGCTCCATTAATTTTCTTCAAGTTTCCTTGTGGTGAGTACTTCTCAAGAGGACGTTCCCTTTAGGGTTCCAAGGCTTTGCTTTTTTCCATTCCACCACATGTATTTTATAGGACTGTCAACTTAGCAGCACAGGAGCTTCACCGAGATTCTCAAAGATCTCATCTGGGGCCCCGGTTTCGAGTTTCCTTCTGTCCCTGACTATTCCCAATGCTAGATCTCAAATCAAAACAAACTTCCACTGAAAATTTCTGATACTTGGAGAAAATTCCATCTTTAAGCTCCTTTTCATTTTACCAACTCTTTGCATTTATTTTTGGGCCTTTTCCCCTCTTTCACGAAAAATCACCCTTTTGAAATGGTCTGGCTGGATTTGAACTCAGGACAATTAGTCCTCTGACTCCAGGCCCAGTGCTCTTTCCAATCACTGCAGCACCTGGCTGCCCCCTCAAATGAGGGAGCAGGTTTCCAAGCCCTTATCCCCCAGCCCCATTCTACCTTTCCAGTCTTCTTACTCTCTGATTCAGGGCCATCGGCCTTCCAGCTCTTCCATAAACAGGACACTCCATTCTCGGCTCTGGGCATTTTCTCTAGCAGACCTCCATGCCTGGAACCCTCTCCTCTACACCAATCTCCCCAGTCTCCTTTAAGTCCCACCTTTACAGAAAGCCTTCCCCAACCCCTCTTAATTCCAGTGCCTTCCCTCTGTTAATCATTTCCTATTCATCCTGTACCGAGCTTGCATGGTATATATTTATTTGCATGTGGCCTCCCCTGTTGGATTGAAAACTCCTTGAAAGCAGGAATTGTCTTTGGTTTCTTTCTGTAAAATGGGGACAACGACAGCACCTATCAGAGTTGTTAAACGCAGCGAAGTAGCTGGATAGAGCCGAGGAGTCAGGAGGACCTGAGTTCAAATCACATCTCAGATACTGACTGGCTACAAACTAGCTGGGCAAGTCACTGAACGTAAAGATTTGTCTGTTTCCTCATCTGTAAAATGAGCTGGAGAAGGAAATGACAAAACCGCTCCAGTATCTTTGTCAAGAAAACCCCAAAATGGGGACACAGAGAGTCAAGTATGACTGAAAAACTCTACCACCACCACCACCAAAGTGGTGAGGATTAAATGAGGTAGTTATAAAGCACTTGGTACGGTACCAGGCATATAGTAGGTGCTTAATAAATGCATACTGACTGATATATAAAGTGCTATGAAACCACATGAGTTGATTACCACAAAAAGCAAGTCATCTCTGGAGACACAAACCCAGAGATTTCCAATGAACATCTCTGAAGCTTGATGGGCACTTCTGGACACAGTACTGCTACCCACTGCAGGGGATGGTTTTCTTTAATCTTTCTAAATAAACCTGAAGAAGAGACCTGGGGAACCCTTCCAGATTAGGTGCATAACACAGACCACTGGATCTTCCAAAGCTTGTGTTTAAAAGATCATGGTACTATACCCTGAGTCAAATACTACATAACCAGAAGTCATAATTTTTACTCTGTAAGGCTTGAAATTCATTTAAAATTTCCAGAACCCAGATTTTTATTCATATGGAAGCATTGCCTCCAAAGATGCAAAGGAATTCCCTCCATCGGAGGAGACTCGGGTCTCAGCTTAATGATGTGTTGAAGTCATAATAATGTTATCGGCTTGTGACCATTCATGTCGTGATGAGACTTTCTGAATGTCCTTACTCTGGTCCTTGGGACAAATTTCTAGTCTGTAGCTTGGCTGTTCCCTGAGGCCTTCCCAGAAGCCCAGTGTTTGGGCTTCACTGGCAGAGCCTAGGAGAATCTAGGGTCACCTCTACACCACAAGGAGCCGTAAGAATAAGATTTCAATAGGGAGTTATCTAAACTTTCATATATTTAAGAATAGAATTGTTTTATGCGACTTTCTTCTCCTTCTAAATCTTGTGCAGGCGGAATAGACACAATGCTAGGTTTGGAGTCAGGAAGCAGTTGGCCTCGGCTTCCTCAACTGTAAAATGAAGACAGTAACAGCCCCCACTCTACCTGGCTGGTACCTGGACCAAATGAGACAACATCTGCAAAGCACTGAGCACAGAGCAGGGCCTGGCACGCAGCAGGCACGCAGTAAATGTTGGCTCCCTTCATTTGTGCCACAATCCCCACTATCTCTCTGCCTCCAAATGGGACCGCTGGAGACTGTGCCCAAGAAGGGCTAAGCCACTGAACTGGGCCCTACCCATCTTCTGCTCTGCTGCTGCCCAAGTACTCTCCTCTCCCTTAAACTTTCTACCTCTTGCTCTGAGAATAGTAATTAAGTCAATGCTAGAGTTGCTGGCTGGACCAAAACAACCCTCCCTGGCCACCATTCTCCTATTTGTGTTGTTTCTCCCATTTAGAATATAAGCTCTTGGAGAGAACGGACAGTCCTGCTTTTGTATTAGTATCTCGAGAGTAGTGGTTCTTAAAGTAAAGTTTAGGGACCCCGGGGCCCCAAAGACCCTTTCAGGGCATTTGTAGGGTCAAAACTATTTTCATAAGAATACTAAGACATTTAAATTTCTAATACTACATAAAAGCTCTTTGGGGGGGGGGGGTCCTCAATAATTTAAGAGCATAAAAGGGGCAGTGCTTATTCACTTTTAAAATGCTATTGTTTTAATACTGCAATCTTCCTGGCACTGTGCCCCTCCCCCACCAGTGGACTAAGATTCTTGATAAGTGAAATATCATTCCTAAGAGGAGATCTGTCACTTTGCTGCAAAAGTGATCTTTTGAAATCAGGGGTCTGTGCTGTATTGTCCTTTCTACCCCAGACAGATGGAACACGATGAGGAAGGGGAAGGAGCTTGGATGAAAGGGTAATACTATCACAAAGAGCTTGACTTCCATGACTGTGCTAGAGATATGAGAGGCAGAATGGCAGAGCAGAAAGAGCGCTGGGCTTGGCACCAGAAAGAAATGCTTAGACCCTGGCTCTGCTACTTCTAAGCTGTGACACTGAACGAGCCATTTAGCCTTCCAAAAACAAAAGCATAAAGGGTTCTGCCCTGGAACCAGAAAGCTTGAGCATGGATGATTAAAGAGCTTACTGTGCATCTGCAGAGAAAAGAGTCTCTGCTCTCAAGCTCCCATTCTCATGGTGGGGCTCTGGAGCTCAGCAGAGCCCATATAAACAGTGAAGACTTTCTCATTCATTCCTCCCGGGTTCTCCTCCTCAGCCCTACAAAGACAACTGATCTGATCTCTAGTCTAAAACAAATTACGAACACTTAACTGTATCACCCCATTAAGCTATCACATTTCTCTTTCCCTTTCTTCATAGCTCTGCTTCCAGAAAGCACAGTCTGCCTAAAGACACTCTACGCTTCTTTGCTGGCTTCCCTCTCCACCCCTCCAAGGAAGCCGCAATCCTTCAAGGTCACCAACAACCTCTTCATTTCCAAATCTAATGGCTTTTACTCAGCCTTCAGCAAACCTTGTTCTCTGTGGCATCACACAACACTGTCTCCTTTCTCTACTTTTCTCTTCCCTGAGCTTCCATGACTCTGCCATCTTCTCCTCCTCTTTCTACTTAACTTCTCTGACCCATCCACTTCTACTAGGCTTTCTTCCTCCTGCTCTCCAGCACAAACATTCTCCAAGGCTCTAGTGTTGGCTCCATCTCTTTCCACACCACTGTATTGTATTTTTTATTGATTTTGTTAAATATTTCCCAGTTACATTGCAATCTGGCTCCCCTGCACTCAGACCTCCAAGGGGGCTGCAAATTTGAAACCCTTGCACTATATCACGCTTCTAAGAATTATTTCTGACCTGTATAGTTCTAAAATACCTACAGTGAACAGAGAGCAAAGCTGTATCTCATTTTATGTTCTTCCTTTCTGTGCCATGAAACAGTATCTGGGCAAAAGACTCGAAAGGAAAACAAGGAAGATTTTGAAAACCCTAAGCCAGAATTAGGATTCCCAAAAAAAACCCAAAACAAACCCCAAAACCCAAAAAACCCCAAACCCAACTTATATTTTTTTAATAATTCATACATCAAAAAAAATCATCAAAAAATTATAAAAACAAAAATAATTCATGCATCATCATACTTTCACAAGCTTTCTCAACAAAATATGGTGAAGTGATTTAAAAATAATATAATTAGGAGTGTAGATTTCTCAAATGGTAAATATTTATGGAAAATCTATCCCTAGAAGAATGCAGAAAGGAACAGTAATTTAGGATTCAGAGACCATCTAATTCAATCATCAAGTGAAAGGACAGGGCTGGATTAGAGCGAGATTCTTGACCTTTGCGTGTGTGTCATGGAGCCCTTGGCAGTTTGGTGAAGCCTTTGGACAGACCCCTTCTCAGAATAAAGTCTGCAGATGTATATGATAAAATGCAAGATTACAAAGGAAGCTAACTTTGATGAGATACGGTTATCAGAATATTTTTTTTAAATGCTTGTGGACCCTATTCCAGCTCTAAATCCAACCATGTGTAAGAGCAAGGGGTCCAGAGAGGGGGCAATATCTGCCTAGGCCTTTAAGTTGTAAGTCACTGATGTGGAATTTGAACCCAGAACTTCAGACATCAAATGCACTGCAACGCCACTCAAAAGAAAAGCCATATTCCATCAGCCGCGATGGCAGCACTGCCATTGATGTTATAAAAACAAGCACGTACAAGGATTTCTCTAAAAAATTTGCACTCAAAGGCCTGTTGAGGGTGAAGATCCCAAAGAACGCTTTAGCACCAGCCCAGCCCCCTGGTGCGAGTTAAACATGACAGGAATGGATGCTGCAGGCTGTGTCCATTGCTAGACTCCCGGATTCTTCCGCTTAACAGGCTTTTCAGGCGAACGCTTTACGGCATGTTGATGTTTGTCACCTGTGCTAAAACAAAACTGATTATTTTTACATACTATATATTTAGAGAATTTTTAAAAGGCGAGGTGCATTTTCTGGAGTTTAGCGCTCACTACTCACGATTCTACGTATGGAGCTTTAGACTTGCAAAGTGCTTCACTTACTACAAACCTCTACGTCAGGTAGTACAAGAACTAGTGATCCCATGTTACAGACAAAGAAACCGAGTGACTGGCCCCTGACAAGAAGACGGTAAGGGGAAGCTGTCAGCAGGGGCCCTGCCCCTCAGTGACTTGGCCAAGTGAGGTACTTATGAGGTCATCTGCTCAACTGAAATGATTTATGCCATCACACACTGCATCTCCCCGCCATCCCCAATACCTTCTCTCTGCCCTTAGAAGACAAAGAGTTACCACAAAGTCCTCTCACACCCAAGTTTATATTCTGCACCCCGCCAAGATTTTTAGAACTAGGCTTGGTTTTTAATAACTATTTCACTGTCAAATACCTATTTCTGGCAGCTTTATGAGCAAGTGCTAATAACACATATCCTGTTAAAAGCATGCCAAAGAGAGACACAGAGATGACTGTTGGCCTTCCAAATATACAGTGAGAACACTCTTGTCTAGTCTCCAGCCCAGGCAAAGAGGACTTGAATTCAGCGTAAACTGTACCTGAGGTAGGCCTCTTCTCACAAGCGATGACCACACAACTTACTACCACATTTTTAAGTGGGACTCAAATTTGCTCTGAGGGGAGAACTTATAAGGGCTACCCCAATTCTTTTGCTGTAATGAATTTTTGATTTGTTTTACTCCTCATTTTGGATGCTATACTTATATTAATGGAACCTAAGATCACATTCACTTTTTTCCTAACACCGTTGACTCATACTGGGCTTGGAGGTAATTAATTCAGTCCGGCCGCACATTCCTTGTTCAAAACTGTACGTATGTCCCTACTGTATTTTACCTTTTTCAATTTGACCTGTCATTCTGGCCCGTTTCTATCTTTGAGGTCCCCCTAATCCATTACCCGCGTATGTACTAAACATGCAATCTCTGTCTTCAACCCTCACTGATAACAACAGTGAATGAAGCACACCCAAGGACAAAATCCCATGGCAGCCTACTATTATTAAAAAATCCAGTTCAAGATGTCTGAAAGGCAGTTGGAGATGCAAGATTGGGGGCAGCAGAGATATTGGGGCAGGATAGGTAGATTTGAGAATCACCAGCAAAGAGATGGTAATTAAATCCATGGCAGCTCATGAGATCACCAAATGAAGCAACAAAGAAGGAGAAGAGAAGAGGGCCCAGGACAGAACACCTATGGTTAGAAGGTATGATCCGGAAGAGGACCCAGCCAAGGAGATGGAGGAGTAACAGCCACTCTATTACTTCTTCTTCTTCTTCTTGGAGGGGTGCAGGGGTGGGGGGAGGGTGGTGGTTAGACCAATGATTTCACTGCAGTAGGCAGCTCCAGATAAAGAAACTCCCTCTACCAATGCAATGTTCTATGACTCAGAAATCTTCAGGAGTTGCCTATGGGTACCAAAAGGGTTAGGTGCCTTTGTCCAGAGTCATTCAGCAAACCCTAGGGGGAGACACCACACAAGCCCATGTCCTCCTGGCTCTAAGGTTGGCTTTCTACCCACTCTTTTGTGCTGCCTTCTTATATATCTCCCATGTATGTTCTGCTACCATCTGTCATTGTTCTATGACTAATGATCTGGGGCTGTGTTTCTCAAACTGTGTGGCAAGGAACTCTGAAGAACAAAGCCTGGTGTTTTTGAAAAATGAGCTTTCAGCTGTTTGTTAATAAGCACCAATTTTTTTTTTAGATTTAGATTTTACTACAAGAATTGTGCCAAAGTTTTGTTTGAACTCAAGGATTCTAGCACTGTAGAAAAGCCTGAGAACCATTAACTTGGCGTAATGACAAACCAACTAGTTCCACCAGAGAGGTGAAATCTTATTGAACCAACTCATATTTTTTAAAAAAGTTCAGTCCCTAGAGTGTTAAAAATGTTCTGGAATAAAGCCTTTTCCACTTGCCGGATCATTCCACTCTCTGGTCAGAGGCCATGCTAAAGATTTCCGGGGCAATACGCATGAGTCCTGCCAACACAAAACAGACCGCTGTGGGAAAGAACCAAATGCACCTGAGAGAGTTGTATGTGTACCAGTGAAAGCCAACTGCAGTTCCCTCTAACACAAAATATGCATTTATTTATAAGGGAAAGAGAAAGAATGTTCACCCAGACAAAGCAGATAGGTACTAGCTGGTTTGGGCATTGTTTGTATGATTATGAGACTCATTTACAAGGGAAAAACATTTTTTAAAACAATTCTGCTAAGACAGCTTTGTATTAAAACCCAGTAATACCAATTATCAGCAAAGACATATGTTTGGATTTTCAACAGGTTGGTGTTATATTTTTATAGAACAAAATGAACTGCCTTAAAATGTGTGAAAACGAGTGTTAACGTGGTTACCAGAAACAATATTTTGACAGGGAAATTCTCATGAATGTCCAAAAAAAAATGACTTTAGGATTTGTAATTGTCGTGGGGATTTTTTTAAAAGGAAAAAATCTCATTCTCCGAAACCAAAAATATTGTTGATTTTAACCATCAGTCTCTGATACAAGTCTATTTCATACAGTATTGGGGGTAAAAACTTAAAAATAACTGTGGAAACAAACCTCTTATGACTACTGACATGATTACCAAGTTTAAAACTTCAAGGGACAAAGTTTACAAAGATTTATAGAAACAGACACTTTCGGTTGTCACTCAGCTATTTTCTGGCAGCTAACCTCTCCCAACGCCAAAACTATTCCTTGAACACGTAAAGAAAAGCCTAACCAGGAGGGTTGCCCAGATGAGGTGTGGAGGAAAGCTGTGGCCTCCTGGGCCACAGAATGAGGAGGGCCCAAGAAAAGGCAAGAGACATAAGGATCGAGGAGTACTCAAAAACTATGCCTAGGTTCAGGCTTGCTTTTTAAAAGCCTTGTTATACAGCGGGTGGGGGTGGCAGGAGATTTGGCTTTTTCCTAATAGGCTAAGTTACCAGATAGAATATTTTTAGTTAAATAGTTCACTTATTTTGTTTTCATTATGAGTAACACAATAAAAGAAATTCTCCTAACTTTGTACTACCAAAGGCCACCAAACAATCACATTTCAGAAGTAGTAAGATGATAAACTGTCCTTTCACACCAAATGAAAACTGAAAGTGAAAATAACTCTGATCTGAAAATGAGGAAAATTGCTGACTACTGTCTTTAAAAAACCAAACCAAACCAGACCTGTAATTTCACTGGCATAGAGAACTCCTAATGGGGAAACCCTCTCTACCAATATAAGCTGGCATCTGCTCTGAAGCTTATGGTGTTAGCTCTCACACAACACTGAGACATTAAGTGACTCATCCAGGGTCACAAAGCCAGTATTTATCAGGGGCAGAACTTGAAGGCTGGGGCTGGGTTTGGTATATAGAAGTTCTTTCTAAGAAGGCTATTGCACTCCTCATCCTCCCCATGACCTCAGAGGATTAAGCAAGGTAAAACTGAATAAGTGAAACAAACATACATTACGCAATTACTATGTGCTTCCTTTTCTATAAGGCCAATACGACAGTATGTTCCCAAACCCCTAAATGGAAGGGAGATTATACTTGTTTACTGACAAAGGTCAATAGAACCAGGAAGAAAAGTTGCAGATTGCAAAGAAGCAGATTCAAGTTTGTGAAGAAAAGCTTCCCAACAATTTCTGCTACATGACAGAGGAATGGGCATGCCAGAGATCTCCCGAAGTCTGGCTAGGTCACAGGGGGATTCTTGTCAGGTGTGGGTTGGACTGGATCACTCCTGCCTTCCAAAGCTGTGACTCTGTGTTCAGAGAGAGGAACGTTAAAGTTCTAAATCTCATCAAACATTTGTTCAAATTTTAGTCTTTTATGTTAAAGATAAATTACATCGGAAGGATCTGATCCGATCCAATCCAATGAGCATGGAAGGGCCCACTAATCACCTATAAAAAGAAAAAAATGAAAAACTGCTTGGGACCCTGAGGAGCTTAGATTCCATTGGAGGGGCACAACCAAGAAACCTCTAAGTATTTATATATAAGATTATTTCAGAGGAACAAAGCACCAGCTAGTGGGGCATCAGAAAAGGAGTGGGGACAAATGAGCTGAGAAAACACTAGAGATTTTAAAAGGTGGGGGTGAAGATGGAACATGTAAGGGGGGCAATGTGTCCAAAGGCAGGCAAGTGAGAAATGGAATGAGCTATGTTTGAGGGATAGAAAGTGGATTGGTTTGGTTGAAGTGTCTAAAGGACAATAATTTAACAAGAACCTAGAAAATCATGCTGAAGACAGACTGTTAAAGCATAGGAATAAACAGTGGTCCTTAAAATAAGTATTACTTATCCAAAACCAAGAGTCAACATTATATAATGGGGGTAAGCTAAGGGCCTTTCCGAGATGATCAAAGGTAAGGCGAGGATGTTAGTTCTCACCATTATTATAGAATATAGAGCTAGACATGCTAACTATAGCAATAAAAAAAGAAAAAGAAATTGAAGGAATGCATAAGAGGAAAACACAATTATCACTTTTTGCAGATGACAGGTCATTTTACTGAGAGAAATCTAAGAAGAGTCAATTTAAAAATTAATTGAAACCATTAACAACTTCAGCAAAGTTGCAGAATATAAAATAAACTTACACAAATCATTGGTATTTCTGTATATTACTACAAAATCCAGGAAGAAGGGATAAAGAGAAATTCCATTTAAAATAACTATAGAAAATACAAAATACTTGACGGTCTACCTGCCAAGACGTATACAAGAACTATATAAACACAATTTCAAAACATACTTTACACAGAGATCTAAATAACTGGAAAATATTAATTACTCAAGGGTAGGCCAAGTCAATATAATAAAAATGACAAAAATCACCTAAATTACTTCTCTAGTTCCTCACCAATCTAGCTGCCAAAGGACTGCTTTATAGAGCTAGAAAAAAAAAATTAATTGATTTATCTAAGGAACAAAGGATTAAGAATATCAAGGGAATAAATGAAAAAAAGGAGGAGGAAGAAGACCTAGGCAGTACCAGATCTCAAACTACACTATAAAGTAGTGATCATCAAAATAATTTGGTACTGGGCAAGAAACAGAGAAGAAGGAAGAGAGGACAGGAGGGAGAGAGTGAGGGGAAAGGGAGGAAGGGAAGAGCACCTACTCCGTGTCATCGGCTGTGTTAAGCACTTTACAGATGTTATCTCACAACAATCCTGTATTATCCCCCCCTATTTTACAGCTGAAGAAACTGAGGCTTATGGATGTTTGAGAGTTTTCTCTGAGTTTGTCCTTGCACATCTCTATCACCATAATAGCATTTATGATGAGATCCTTTTTTTATCTGTTTTTGTTGAATAGTGAGTTCTTGTAGCAGTAGCTGGGATCTTTGGGTTTATCAAACATTATTAGGCAGCCACTGTATGTTGTGTGCCTAATGCTCTCCACCACTAGATGGCATCATAGCATGGCGAGCGCTGGGCCTGGAGTCAGTCAAGAACATCTCAGCTCACCAGTCTCTGGTCTGTGAGGCTTATCCCCACAGTCAGGGCCTCCTCTTTTTCTCCTCTCTCTCTCTGGAGGCAATCGGGTTAAGTGACTCGCCCAGGGTCACCCAGCTGCTAAGTGTCTGAGGCCACATTTGAACTCAGGACCTCCTGACAGGCTCTGGTGCTCTATCCCTTTCACTCTTTTAGACTCTCTGCAGTTTGACGCCTGACCTCATGACCCAAGTGCAGCAGCGCTCCCCAGAGTCACCAATGATTTCTTCACACTTTTTCATTTCTCTGCAGTGGGTTTTGTAAGGCTGCTCTCTATTGGCTCTCCTGCCGTCGTGGTCCCTTGCTGGTTCCCTGCCCAAGACTGTCCTGGGCACTCTTCTCCCTCAACACTGTCTCGCTTGGTGATCCGAACAGCTCCCATAGGCTCAATTATGGTCCCTATGCAGATGATTCTCCTATCTATTTATCCAACCCTGACCTCAGGCCTAATCACCACTGGAAGTCTCATAAACATATTAAGCTCGACATGTCAAAAACCAAACCAAATTTCCCCTGAGATCCTCCTCTCTCCCCAGCTTGCTTCCCTATCACTGGTGAGGATACCACCGCCCTCCCTGCCAGCTGGGCTCTGCACCTTGGCGTCATCCTCGACTCTCACATACAACCCATGTGGTTCCAAGTCTTATGGTTTCTACCTTCGACCCTGTCTGGTATGGCTCACCCCGCCGACACCCCTTATACGACCCTGCACAGTGGGTGCTGGCTGTTCTCTCGAGCTCCCATCTATGTTCCACTCAGCTGCCAAAGTGATTTCCCTAAACTACAGGTCTGAGCAAGTCGCTCTCTATTTGATAAACTCCAGTGGGTGCTTAATACCACTAGGATCAAATGGAAAATCCTGTTTGGCTTTTAAAACTCTTCACAACCTACTTTTCCAGTCTCCTTCCAACATACTCCTTTCTATACCCTCTGCTCCAGTGACACTGGCCTTCTCGGTTTTCCATCTCCTCGCTGTGCCTTTTCACCTGGTTGGCCAATGTTCTCTCTCATCTGCACCTCCTGCCTTCCCTCAAGACTCAAGCTCAAGTCCCTCCCTTCACAAAGCGGCTGTCAATCCCATGCCCCCATGCTAGCGCCCTTGCCTTGCAGATGACTTTACACCAAACAGAATGTGTATCTACAGGCACTGCCTGCATGTTGTCTCCCTCGTTAGACTGTGAGCTCTTTGAGGTCAGGAAGCACGTTTCTGCCTTTCTTTGTATTTACAGCACTTACCACGGCGCCTGGCACGTAGAAAGTCTTTAATGAATGTTTGCCGACTGACCGGACCAGTTAAGAAGCCATTGTTAAATCAGTTGGTGATAATCTGCGTATCTTCTGTAACATAATATTCTAAACTTACGGCATTGGTTCATGAGAGCACAAACGGCCTATGTTAACTGAAACAGTTAAAATTGTCATGTTATTCTGTTCCCCTCCCAGAATTCCTCTCTATCCTAACTCACCAGTCTCAGACTGTCACCATGTTGCTCCGGGTTGGTACTGCTTCTATTGTTCTTCATGAAGAAAGGGAGTCCAATTCTCTCCCTATTCAAAATATAGGAGCAGTACATGCAAGGTTATGGTGAAAATGAGGATGATGCTTCTAAATGCATGTGACACATTTTCTAGCTCCTATCTCTTAAAAAGGGGTTCAAAAGCTCAGTCTCCCTCTCTCAAGTTAGAAACAAAGGCTTAAGCTTTCCCATAATCACTGGTAATTGAAGAAAAACTCTGAGCTGAATTGAAGCGGGTCAATACTCTCGTAAAACACTAACGCTAAGGGAACTGTTAGCTCAGCACTGCCTGCAAATCACTGTGTGCCAAGGAAACTTGTTATCCTTCATAACTTTAGCTCCTGAGAAACCCCAAAGACATCTGTATGTTGTCCTCGAGAGCACACGAGCTGACCAGGTCCCATCTTAGCCCCTTGCTGCCCAATTAAAGGTGTTCTCATCCCAGGAGTCAGTGAGTCTACTATCCCCGGTCCACAATCAATGATCCAGGGTGCAGATGGGTTCCATAAAGCATTCCTCTAAGACAGAGGGGGGTGGTTCTACTGTAAACCCCTTCCCTTACCGTAACTGATCATGATCCCTCACCCCATAATCATAATCACCAACCCCATAACCACGGTATGATCCCCTTGCCTACTGTGTGCTGTTCTTTGTTCTATGCTTATAAAAATGAGTTGCACCTTCTAGTCTTTGTTTTTGCTAGAAACTGAAGCAAGCCATCGATCCCTTTATTAATAGGCTCAGCATCCTATTAATAAACTTATTTTGCTCAGACAAATGTGCCTCAGTTTACCTCTTTGCTGAATTGCACTCATGATGAAATCTTATTTCCAGTGTAGTTTTTCAACCAGCATTAGTTGTCTCGGTTAAATGCCACTTTTTCTGGGTCACTGGCACTTGACTGCCAAATAAGCAAGCAACAGCAGTAAATTCCTATATCCTGTTGTCTCGAAACAGCAGAAACTTTTCATCATCACCACTCAAAAGGCCCTATATGTCTAATTACCCACGGTCTCATTTAAAGTTTGCTGAATAAGCAACCACCCTCTCACTCCCAACTGTTCTCTATCCTGAGAGGGGGTACAGTGGTCAGGGAGAGATCCAGCAGTCTGGCCTGTGATCTTCTCCCTCCAGCAGTGTAGGAAAAATGTGGACAGTCCATTTATTAAGACCATGCATACTCAGCAGCAGCCACGTGCTTGTACTTTAGTATATGTGGATCTGGGTGCCCCTTGCAACAATGGAGATAGCAGCCTGCGTGCCCATTCTTCTGTGTCCTCACATCATTTTTTCTCTAGCATGACACTACCTCTAGCTCAGGGCTTCTTAACCCTTTTTATATCATGAAATCCTTTGGCAGTCTGGTGAAGCCTATGGACCTCCGTTCTCAGAATCATGCTATTAAATCTATAAAATGATATAAATAGGATTACAAAGGAAACCAATTCTGTTGAAATAGTTATCCAAAGTTTTTTAAAAAAATGTATGGACCCCAGGTTAAGAATCTCTGCTAGGTTGTTATTCTCAATCAGTGGTGCAACTGGACTATTCACCTGTCAGTTCTCATTCTTTTTTTTGGAGGGGGGAAGGCAAGGCAATTGGGGTTAAGTGACTTGCCCAAGGTCACACAGCTAGTAAGTGTATCAAGTGTCTGAGGCTGCATTTGAACTCAGATCTTCCTGACTCCGGGGCTGGTGCTCTACTCACTGTGCCACCTAGCTGCCCCTTGTCAGTCTTCCTTCTTGCCACAAGTTTTTCACACTGACCCAGGCTGGCAAAGGTGCTCTCTTCCCACAAATGAAACTCACAGAGATAGCCCTGCACTGAAGCCTTCTCTAAGAAAACTTTCTTACTACACTGTAGCTCCATTGCCACAATCTGGTATTCCCAATCCCAAATGCTGCTGCCCTTGTTTTCAGTACCCCAACATCTATCTATTGAGACCCTATTTTCAGCACACCACTCCAGGGCTCACAGAGTGTATCTGCATAGCTTTGAACATAATTAAAGTGCAACAATTTGCCAACAGAACTCAGAAATGCACTGAGCCTAAGTGCACGTTTGCTTTTCTTTCCCTTCTGGGTAAAGGGACCTTTGGTTCCTCTGGAAGATGTTAAAATAACTGAATGTTGACTGGACTAAGTGGGGGCTTCTGCAGCCTGAACAGGCTCAGCTGACTTGTTCAAGATCCTTGGAGCAAGCCCTCTAGGAAAATGGGGCAGAAAGGCCAGCCTACAGACCTTGTTTGTAGCAGAATTTGCATATGACAAAATCTGGTGGCTTGAACTTGGAAGACTGAATCAAAAGTAGGGTCAACTGTATTTCCTAAGTTAATGTAAACAGGGAAGAAATGCAAGTACAATGAATTCAAGTCACAATAGTGTTAATTTTAGAAAAAGGACTATAAAGATGTAAAACAATAAAATTTTATCAAAACTAGGGAATCCCTTGTACTAGTTAAAACATCATTTTAAATTAAACAAACAAAAAACCCATCATTTTAAAGGGGAGTCACTTTTCAATAGCAAATATAAAGAAACCAAGCACCTAGGAAATCTGTAACTTTGAATCCAGAAATTTAAAAAAGCAGAGCAAAATAAAAACAATTTCCAGAGAGAACTTTCTTCCGCCTGCTGTTTCAATGCAACAACGTGAATGATCAATACTTTTATTTTTTGGAGCGGTATAAAAGATGTATCAATTTATCAAGTCTTCATCTGGCAAGATGTTCTTCTAGCTCAATGGTACCAAACTCAAACAAAAATGCAGACCTCTAAACTTTATGTAAGAATCCCTGCAGGCCATATGTTGACTTGGCAAACAACATTATTCATGTTGTATTTTTATTTATTTTGTTAGATATTTCCCAATTACATTTTAATCTGATTTAGGCTGTACTCAGGTAATGTTACGGGGCTGCTTTAACCTAGGTAGTTCACCTGTGGAAGAATTCATTGCCTGTCATTAAGGAGATCAGCTTCAGAGAACACTCCCCTACGCTGGTTTATCTGGCAGCCAGATCATTCAACAATGAGAAATAAAAAGCTGCTGAAATCTACAGATTCTTAGGGACTAATAAGAGTGAGAAACTCCTGACCATTAAACTTCTTTTGAAACATTTCCAAATTTAATATTATCCTACTATGAAAACACTGTAACAGTCTGAGCTACGAACTGCATTGACAACAGACAGTTTTCTTGGTATAATATTAACAAATTCAATATTAAACGTTTTACACTGACTCAAGTAGGACAAGTGGGTCAGAATTCCTCTCTCAGCTCTTTTCTCCTTGGTCAAAGATATTTTGGGCATTCTGGAAGAGAGCCTAAGAGCTGCTTTCTGAGTAAGCTGTTGGTGTGGAAGTCAGTCAAATTCTTGGTTAGTGTTTAAATTACAGTACTTGTCCAAGTTTGTGTTACATGTGCTTCTCGAAGCATCATAATTTTCTAGAATTAATAGGTGGAAGCCACAAACATTCAAATAATCTGTATTTTGCCTGTTAGGAAGACAAGACACAGGAGAAAAAGTAACCTTTAAGAAGAAAGGAATTCTTAAAAGAGAATGACTCCAAACACCATCAGGCAGCTTTATCCAGTAGGTCTACTTGAAGCCAATTTTTAAGGCTTTCTCTTACTCTAAAATCCATGTTGACTCTGGAGAGTAAATCCTATCATTACACTTTCTGAAACTATACTTTAATTGTCCTCATATTCTTTCCTATGGTTAAGTACTTAAATACAGAAAGGCTGTCAACAACAAAGCACGAGTACAGCAGAATTTAATGCTGGCAGCAGCCTCTGAATCCAACTCCTTCATTTTAAAGAGCAAACTGAGGTCCAAAGAAGAGAAATAGCCATGGCAAGGTCATGGTGAATCAGGTCAGGTGACAGTGATTGCAAAGGAGGGTAAAGTCTAGGGGCACATGGAGGCAAGAAAGTGGGGAAAGGATCAGGCTTGGCAGTTAGAAATGTTTCTGGGAACACAACATTGCATGTAATGGTCTGGTAAAAGGATTCACTGATGTTCATTCATCTATGACATTATAACATCTATAGGGATGTTAGGCAATACCCAAACGATTATTTATTCTCTTCTAACAGCTCTAAGCTTCTCTTACCTAAGAAACTATTCAAACTCCGTTATATTCATTCCAACTCCTATCATATTAAATGCTGAGGGGGGTGTGTGTGTGTGTGTGATAAGTCAATGAGCATTTGTTAAGTACTTACTATTCACCAGTCAATAAGCACTTATTAAGTACTTATTAAGTACATAGCACTTATTAAGTACTTATTAAGTACATAGTGCCAGGCACTATGATAAACTCTGGGGAAAGAAAGGCAAACGACAGTCCTTTAGCTCAAACAGCTCCCAATCTAATGGGAGAGACAACAAGCAAACAAATACGTACAAACAAGCCAAGTACAGAATAAGCAGGAAGACATTAGAACTATGAGGGATTAGGAAAGGCTTCATATAGAAGGTGAGATTTTAGTTGGGACTTGAAGGAATCAAGGAGGTGAAACTGTATTAAGAGGGAATTCCAGGTATGGAGGACAAATAAAGAAAGTGCCTGGAGATAGAGTGTCGTATGTAAGGTGTATGGAGGCCAGTGTCACCGATCAAAGAGTGTGTGGCTTTGGTTAAGGTATAAGAAGACTGGAAAGCTAGGAGGGGCCAGGTTATGAAATGGACTTCCTATAGGGAATAACTGGAGTTTATGAGTAGGGAGTGACACTTTGGGCAGTTGACTGAGAGACTGACTGGAATGGGGAGACTTGATGCAGGCAGACCCACCTCTAACAGGATATATATGTGTGTGTGTGTGTGTGTGTGTGTGTGTGTGTGTGTGTGTGTATGTATGTATGTAACAGTGAGGAACTGAGGATGACAATTAGGTTGTGAGCCAGGGGACTGGGAGGTGGGTGGTGCCCTCAACAGGGAACTTGGGAAGGTGGGAGCATTTGGATATGCTGACTTTAAGATGCCTACTGGACATCCAGCTCAATATGTGAGATTGAAGTCAGCATACAGATTAGGCTTAGATAGGTAGGCTTGACAATTATGAACATAAAGATGGCACTTAAATCTATGGAACCTGATGAGATCACCAAATGAAGTATTACGGAGAGAGAACCCTGTGGGATACCTATTGTTAGAAGGCGTGACCTAAAGGAGGATCCAGCAAAGGAGACAGAGAAGGTAGGTAGGCAGGTAGGAAGAGAACCAGGAGAGAGGTTCAAGGAGAAGAAAATGAGTGACAGTGTCAAAGGCTGCAGAAGTCAAGGATGAGGACTGAGGAGAGGCCATTGGGTTTGGTAATTAGATGACAGCTTTTCATTGGAATGATGAGATTGGAAGATGGTTTATAGAGTTTAGAGGTGGAGGCAGCTATTTTAGCCAGCCTTTTCACAGTTAGCCTCAAAATGGCAGAAGAGAGAGAAGACAATAGCTGGTGGAGACGGAAGGATGAAGTAAGGGTTTTTTTCAGGATGGGGGAGACATGGGCATGTTTATAGGTAGGAAAGCAGGAAGGGGCAGGGAGGGGGAGAGATTGAAGATAAGTGAGGGTGGGAATGACAGAGGGGGCAGTTTGTAGGATGGGATGAGATTGCTTGAACAAGCAGAGGGGCTGGCCTTGGGAAGGAGTAAGGCTACTTCTTCATGCAAGACGGTGAAGGAGAAGAGAGTGGTACATGGCAGCAGCAGGTGGGTAGAATAAAGGCAATGGATGGCCCAAAGGGAAAGATCAGATTACGAAGCTTGGCAAGGCTCAATCAGCAATAAAAGGGGACTAGGGACTCAAAAGAGGACAATGTATAGGTGTAATAGTAATTAAGGTGGGACTTTTTGCTGTTGACCTTTAATGATTCTGGCCTTTGTTTGAATGGGGCAGATAAAGTGGGATGTTTTTGTATTTCTCAGCACTGAGACAACTGTGAGCCATTGATTTGTATCTGATGTGATATTGGGGGTGGGGAACTTCACACCCAGCCTGGGCGAGGTCGGGGCCCTGAACAGGATGTATAAGCGAAGAGGTTGGCTTTCTCGTGTTCTCTTTCCCAGCTCTGAGCCACAGCAGGAGTGGTGCGTAACTCTGGGCCAGCCATTATAATGAGCTCTCCAGCTGAACACCCAGATGTTGATAACTATGAATCGTATTTGGTCTGTAATTCAGGGTACTGGCTTTTTCCCCTGAACTAAGTAAATGATATTTATATGCTGGATTATAGTAAGACCATTAACCCCTTAACACTGCTTTCCTTAATAAAGCAGATGAAAAGGACCTGGGCTTGCAGCGTTCTGTGAGCTGGTTGTTGTTAGCTTCATACCCTTACAGCAGCTGCTAGCTGGATTGTTGAAACAACAGGGTGTTCCTAAAGTCTGGACAAGTAGACAAAAATGTCTATTTTCAAGAAATGAAATGAATAAAGTTTTCAACATTTTATTGGATATTAACAAATAACATCTTCAATATGATTTGTAATCACTTGTCAATCAATATAATTTGTATCATTTGTAATGCAAAGGTTGATGCACTTTGCAAGATTCACGTGAACTCAATGTAATAACTCCACATTACCGTCAATTTTAGCACACTCACTCTTTATGCGTTCAATGAAGTGTGCTGCATCTGTGGTTTTCACTGAGTACACCTACTTTAGCATACCCCAGAAAAAGAAGTCAAGGTGGCTAAGGTCTGTTAATATTCCAAATATTTCAAAATATGCATTTTTGCCTATGTGTCCAGACTTTAGGGACATCCTGTAGAAATGAATGGGCTCACCACAGGGTCAAGATAAAGGAAAGGAGGAGAGACAGACCAGTGCAGAGGTGACCGCCTGAAAGAGAACTAAGGGACTGGAGGGCATGATGTGGACGAAGAGAAGGGTTTGGTATGGGAAGGCAGAGACAGAGGTGGAAAGCAAATAAATTATGGCTGGAAAAGGATTTTTCAAAATTCTGTTTAAGAGGCAGTGTACTTGGGGGTGATGGCAAGATTATGAGTATGATCATTTCTGTGTGTGGCTAAAGTGGGGTAGAGGAGGAGACTATAGGAAGTGAGTAGACTGAGGATACAAAGGAACAGTCCCTGTACAGGGGACTGTAAATACAGTAAGAACAGTCCTTGCTCTCAAAAAGCACAGTCTAATGGTGAGAACAACTATGAACAAATGAAGTAAGAGACACAATACAGGGAAGGAAATCTTAGAAGGAAGGTACTAGCATTGAGGGGGAGGGAGGTGGGAAAGGCTTCTTGCTGAAGGTTAGGGTGAAAGGATGGAAGGAAAAAAAAAGAAACTGATGACAGCAAGAGCTGTTTTTTGATTCCCATGGAAATCCTCCCCTGATGGGAATTCTTTTCCTGTTTCCTTCTGTAGCACTGTCACCTAGAAACCAAAATTCTCAGCTGAAATGACACATCAGGCAATTACTTATGTCCTGTCCCATCAGTAGGAAACTGGGCACAGACCAGAACATCAGAGTCAGTAGCAGCCTCTGGCTTTCAGCAGCAGCAGAACCCAGGATTTTCCAATCTAAGCTCCCAATACCCACATTAATTTCCCTCACAGTCTCAATCAAAGGCAGAGCCAGAAAAGGTTGTGAGTGCCCAAAAAATATCTGTTGAGTGAAGAGACCAGGGGCATTTCTTTTTAGTTGGATATAAACAGCCCTACCAATAAGGGAGGGGGCACCCTCCATAATGCTGCAGTCTCTAGCATTCTTCCAAAGTTGGTGGTGGTGATGGTGGTGGGACTGTGTTTTACTCTTTCTGCTGAGCGCCCAAGTCTTAGGCAGGTCCAAGGCACTCCAAGGCAGCTCCGGAAAGGTGCCAACAATATGGCTTCAGATTCTAGCAAACGAGGACTAGTTATGTTTCTCTTCACAAATTATACCTCAAAACACTTCAGCCATTTCCCTCACCTGTCTGATGAGGACACCAACAGATAATGTATGTTTTCCCTGACTCTGGGCAGAGGAGGAAAGGAAATAAAAAAGACACCATTGCCCAGGCTTCAGGCAGGGAAAGGATCGATTGTATGCTATGAGTAGGCAGAAACAATCTATGGCGATCTTCCCCTTCTATTTCCCCTGAATCCTACATGTTATGATGGTGTTTTACGCAGAGTAGAATCGGTTGTAACAACATAAGAGCATGGAAAATATGGATTAAACAAACAATATGGATTAGACAAACTGTTCAGCACAATATTCTCCGACATTCATTGAGAGAGAGAATATTCATAACAGAAAGACATCGTATCAGTCTTGGAAATAAGTAGTTATCCACATGTCTCAGGCATTTAAAAAGTAGGACTTGGATGATAAATATTTGAAGACTGGCTGATAAGTATGACATTTAATTTACCCTCATAGGATTGTGCTGCGATTGTCACTTGTCCTATAACAATGTTTTCTGGCAGTTATATAAAAAGGAGCACATATGTCCCATCTTAACCTAATGTGTTAGAATGTTCACTTGGAGAATTAAAAAACTCAGGAAGTGATTCTTTTTCATTATCTGAAATTTCACTATACCAAAGAAGCTGGCCTGAGGTGGCTCCCACTGGAGGGTCAAGGCTTAATGATCAGTAGTAGGCATCAACTTACTCTTTTAAATGGGGTGGCCTCCTAGAAGAGTTACCTTTAACAACTGTTACTGTTCTGTAGCTCACAATGAAGAGCTTTGAGCTTTGGAAAGATAGTAGTCTCCCAACTCTTCTTCAAAAGATTCAGAAAATTTTATCACACCACAGAGACACAAAAATATACTCTCTAATAAGTTCCTCTGACTCAAGCATAACCCTTCTCATTGTATCAGAGAAAACAGAGCAGCTGTTATACTTGTCCCACCACCACCATTAGAATGCAGCTTTCAATACCTCAGTTAAAAGGCTGACTTTTCTATTTTCCTTTCCTAAATTTGGGGTTTCACTATCAAAATATGGAGTCAAGCGGTTCTCTGCATGAATATGCATAATAGACCAGTTCTGCCAGAGTATAAACGCAGTAAGAATCTTTTAAAAATCAAATGGAATCTATAATATATAAATAGTATAAGACTGAAAATAACTTTTAAGGGAAATATGTATTTTTACCTTGGCATGATGTCCTCAGGTGGGAAAAGTCAGGAAGGAAAACTCAGTCAAAACCATGTATTATTCTAAATGTCTGAGTGAAAAAGCTACTCCTGTATCTAAAACCATCATCACCATTTACTAAGTGCTTACTGAGTATACAGTCCTCTACTAAGCAACGAGAGCCCCCAAGAGGATTATCTGCCACTCCAGAAATACTAGGAAGGCTTATTCCTCACACTGTAAAAGATCAAGATTCCTACTGACAAAGCAAGCTCCAGACCTAACCTTTGCTTCACTCAGCTCACAACTAGGAATGTCATAACGATTTTTAAGAAAATGGTTTTAAGTTTCTTAACTAACGTAATCATCACTTCTCTCCCTCTGCAATGCCACTGTCCCAATCTCCACTTTTTTCCGGCTTTCTGAAGATATTCTGAACAGCCTGTTTAATCCAAAAGTGAGAAAGCTTACAAAGAACCTCCACCACAGGCACGTTCCAGGAATTTAAGATTGTATATGAAATTTTCTTTATTTTTAGATCAGAAGGAATGGCTAGCCTGGGAAAGTAAAACAAAGGTGAACTATTTCTAAAATCCTCCAGTAATCTTAACAATCACTTTAAAGTTAACAATTTGTTCTGAAAACACCACAGGTCTTTTGGGAATCCTGAGATTATATGGTAGAAAATTTATATTTCTGCCAACTTTCCTTGTGAAGGAACAAACTCTTTTCCCTGTGTTAGCAACAAACAAAACGTATGACCTTCCCACCAAATTTTACTTCAGAATCTATGTAATTCATTTTCACCCAAATTCCAAAAAACCGAAGTTGTGCTTATTTTACATTAGACTCAACTAGAAAGGCAAACCTAACATTATGTGGATTAAATGGGATTATTAATTTCAATATTTTGTTCACTAGGTAGCATAAAGAGGGAACTAACCTAACTCATAAGCAGAAGATATACTATAAATAATAAACATTTTAATGTTATTTTACCAGCAAATTACATTTTTCTGTTTTTTTGCTTTATTAAATGGAACTGCAGAATCTCAGTTAGAATGGACACAGTAGAAGGAAAATCTACTCTAGAACTTCCTTGACAAGATATCCGATGAAGGAAGTCCTAGTACCTGGCAAAGCAGAGGCCAGGCCCTTTCTCTGTCTTTTAAGTCTGACTGATCCTCACCTTTTAAAAACAATATTTCCAGATACATACGTGCCCTTCCCCCATCCACACACTTAGCTCAGTAAAGCAGACACAACCACGCCTAACAGTAGATCCACATTCTGCTCCTGCAGTCCCCCGCCTCTCATCATTCATCATCAGCTGAGCTTGGCCACCTGTGGACGCTGTTTTCATTTCTATCACTGGGATCACACAGGTTATTCTCCAGGCTTTGCTATCTTCTCAGCATCTCTGAATTGTTAGAATGGATGCCATCACCCAAGACAATGGACACCCACCATCTAAAGCTTTTAGGTACTTAGGGGATCTTTCTGTCTTTGACCTTCTTGGCACATGTGCCCAGTAGTGGGAGTTCTGGGTCAAGGGATATGAACAGCTTATAGTGACTTTTCTTTTGTTGTTTATAGGCATGTCCGACTCTTTGTGACCCTGTGAACCACAGCACACAATGCTGTCCGTGGGTTTTCTTGGCAGAGATAATGGAATGGTTTGCCATTTCATTTTCCAGTAGATTAAGGAACACAGAGTTAAGTGACCTGCCCAGGGTCACATAGCTAGGAAGGATCTGAGGCTACATTTGAACTCAGATCTTCCAAACTTCACGCCTAGCACTCTATCCACTTTGTCACGTAGCTGCCCCCAATCTTGACTTTTCTTAACATAATACAAAATTGTTTTCTGAACACATGGATCAAGGCACAGCTCCACCAACAGTGTATCAGTGGGCCTGTCCCTCTGACAGCCCTCTTAACATAATTCCCATCTTCTATGACTTTAGTCAATTTTATGGGTAGGGTAAAATCTACACGTTGCTTTAACTTGTCTTTCTCTCATGATTAATGGTTCGGCACATTTTTTCATGATTCCACTCCACTTTGAGATGGTTCTATCTTTAACCGAGTTAAGTGGTTTGATCGAAAACCAAAATTATCTCTGCAATTTCCAGTGTTTCTAGTTCTGCCCTCTGGGCCAAGCAAAACAAATTAAATGGCTCTTTCCAAACGAACAGCTTCAAACACTGGTATCATGTAGGCCTGTGTCTTTGCCCCACTTCTCACAACTGAATATGACATGCGTGGTGCGATCTCAAGACCCTCCACCACCCTAACTGCTTCCTCTGGCTAGTCTCTAGCTGCTGAAATGATTTCCTAACCTGTGGTACTCAGAACTGAACACAATGCTTTGGGGGTGGTCCAAGCAGGGCAGAGTATATGGAAAATGACCTATGTCGTTGCATATGGGGAGTGTTGGAAGTGAATGAGAACCAGTGTCTTTAGCTATGTTCCACACGGCCTCTCCAAAAAGAAGTGCAGTGAGTTTGTATCATACTTAAGAGAAGAAATTTCTACTACATGTGCTTAGCAAAAAAAAAAAAGGAGAGGGAGGCTAGGGGAAGCTTGAAGGGGGACAAAAATAGAATTTAAAGGATGGCCTGACTTCATACCCCACTTTTCTATATGGGTGAGGGGGCAAAGGGGGTTGGGGCCTCACCCATTGCCCAGTCAAGTGTTCCTTTTGAGTCATTCCTCTTGCCCTCCTTCCATCCCGCACTTTGGCCTACCCACAGCACCTTACCCCAAATGCCTGGCTCGCCTCCTTCTCTTCCCTGCCTTGTTTCAGCGTGCCTGAGGCTGTTCACCTCGGAAGCCTGCTTCAGGGAGAGAGTAATTTTAACTTTTTATTATTGTCACTGACCTGAGAACTTGACCCCCATGTACGATGCACACAATGCCTTACTCTAGTTCTACAATGGTTTGAAAGCAAGGAGTCAGATTTCTGTCTGATCAATCACATACATCTGCACTCTAAAGGAACTGCCCATATTCCTTCCTGGAGGAGCTTTAAATAAGAGATCTCTGTACCTCTCACAGTGCTGCTCCAGCTGGATAATTCTTTTTCCCTAGTCACAATTCTTCCTGCCACATTACATTTGCAGGGTGATTTTTATTTTACGAACTACAAAGTACTTTCTCATAGAGAATCTTATTGCATTTAATTCTTATAACAACCCTCTGACTGGTGAAACACCTAGCCTTAGGTCCTCAGTGGGATCTAGTGTCATGCAAGCTATCAATCTCTGTGACTTCTAAAAGAGAAATAAGGAAAACAGTACTGAGAGGGCCCTGAGACCACAGACAATCAAATGCCATTTACTCCAATTTACTTTCAGGGGGTGATGGTGGGGCTCCCTTGTACCTATACAAAGGCCTCTTCTAAATGTCCTCCTCCCTAGTTCACCCTGCTTTTACTTACCAAGGGGGTTCTGCAAAAGGGGGTTTTGCAAAGCAAGTAAGGCCAGGGTCTTCATTCTGCAAGGACATATGGTCCATATGCACTGTTTCTTTCAGCACTTTAGAGTAAGGAACCAGATAAACTTCATATTCATTTGGATATTTGAAAAGTAAAAAGACCCAGAGAGCCAAAGAATGAACAGGAAACCAGGAAGACATTATTTATGGAACAAAGCAAAGACAGTGGTGCTTTTTCATTACAATAAAAAGCCAATGCAAAATAACACCTAATGAACCAAGTCCAAGTCCCCAACTTTCCCAAACAGTCCAAATCAAAGTTGTTTTGAGGCCAGTGTGATGACTTCTCTCTTTCTGGTTTAGAACTTTATATCTTTTACTGTTTGGAGCTTGGCATGCTGTATCATAGAAAATTTCTTTCATATTTGTGTTTAAAAGTCAGCAGCGTCATCAACTGCTTTTTGAGCCCAGAGGAAAATCTTAGCAAAGTCCACTGAGACTTAAGTTATAAACAAAGTACTTAATTATCTCACAAACTGAACTCTATTGTTTGCTGTCACAATATAAATACCCAGATGAGGACCTTAAAGGAGCTGCCACATCTCCAGTATATGAAGTCTCTTGGGTTTTCTATTCCTACATTCTCTCTGGAAAACATAAAAATACCGAATCTATTCCAAGACCATCTTGGAGGCTGGTTATTATTATTATTTGAGGAGTAGTTCATAAATGGTCCAGTAGGAAGAGTAAAAAACCTGCCTCATCCTAGTTATTTTGTTCTGCCAAGATCCTATTCATGCTTTAAAAAATTAAAAATAATTTTACTGCCAGAAATGTTATTAATATTACAAAGAAATTCAAATGAAAATCTATCTTATCTGATAACTCACACTGTGGTTGTTTAGTGGTTTAGTCTCCCCATTTTCTCTTCAAATGTAGGAAATTTTACTGTATTGTGCCCCCCTTTCTCTTTTACCTTTAAGTAACATATACAAATCAAAAGAAAGAAAAATCAGCTAATTGCTGATGGACATATCTTAGGATCTGGTGCATGTACTAATCAACTTCCTAACTGGATATACCTTAGGGATCACCTTGTCAAACACTCTCACTTTACAAATGAAGGATATGAATCCCAAAGAAGTAATAGGACTTGCCCACATTCTGGAAATTCAGAAGTATGTGAGATAATCAAATTTCACTTGGGGTCAAAAGAAAAATGCACATTCTGCCAAACAGAACAAGTCTCATCCCTCTTCCACAGGATAGGCCTTCAAATAGTTGAAAATGGCTACCATGGCCCCTGGAGTCTTTTCCTGGCTAACCACAGCCACTTCCTTCAACTTTTTCTCACTTGACATGGATTCTGGACCTTTCACTGCCCTGGATATCCTCCTATGGACACTCTCCAGCTTAACACTGTCTTTCTTAAACCTTGGTGCCCAGAGCTGGACATGCTACTGCAGAGGAGCTTTGGGTACAATGGGCCCATCTACTCCCTCTACCTGGAATTAATGTCTTCTCCTAATGTAGCCCATGATAACATTAGCCTTTTGGGTCTTACATCACACTCTTGACTCACATGAAACCTGTAGTGAAATTTATTATTTACCAAGGCTATTATCAAAACAAAAGTTTCAGGAAAAACCTCTTCTACTTCCAAGGCTAAGAATCCTCAGTTGATACATCTGCCTATATTGTTCTTTCATCAATACTGAAAAGATAATAATGGCTTTGGTCATTAAGACATATCCGTGTGCCTATACACATGTTATCATACATCATTTAATACCAGAGAACTTGGTACTGCAAACTAGGGGCATTACCATCTTTCAAGTCATGCAGGTTGATAAAGCTTGAGAACCACCCTGTGCTTCTCATTATCCTCATTATTTATCCAATCGAATGCCCAATCTTGGTCATTCTCCAGCCAGAACACCTCTCCCACCCATACCCAATCTCTTGTCATCGTACATGGGACCATTGCTATTGTCCCCTATCTGGGGTTGCTGGCAAAAATCTCTCCCCTGTACAACTCATCTCAACAGCGCTTAAGTTATATGGTGACTAGCCACATGCATCGATGTCCTTTCAATGAACACTAGTGTCTCTGATACCAAAAAAGTCCTGTACAACCTGGCTCCAGGCCCCCTCTCCAGGGCAATCTCTAATAAATGGATTTAAAATGATGAAAGAGGATTATCTAATATTTTGTAATACCTCACTTCTGAAAATACTTTTTATAGGTTCCTTCCGCAAAACTTTACCTATTTTTTTTTCAGACTTTTATACAGAGAGTCCTCCAGCATGCAGATAAAGAATTTTTGGGGGTGGGGGTGGGGGAGTGGGAATAGCCAGCATTTTCTCAGATAAAGACTGAGTTATAGTTTGAAGTGTAAGGAAAATGTTGTAAACACATTTCTCAGTTTAATGTGTGTATTCTACTTTCAATCTTGTACTTTCGTATGCAGCAGTCAGGCGGTGCCACAGCGCATACATAGAGCACTGGGCCTGGAATCAGGAAGACTCATTTTCATGAATTCAAAACTGACCTCAGATATTTCCTAGCTGTGTGACCCTGGGCAAGTCACTGAACCCTATCTACCTTAGCTTGCTCCTCTGTAAAATGAGCTGGAGAAGGAAATGGCAAACCACTCCAGTATCTTTGCCAAGAAAACCCCACGGACATGGGGTCATGTAGAGTTGGACACAATTAAATGACCGAACAACAACTTTTGTATCCATGCTAATATTGTCTCTGATAGATTAAAAGTTTCTAGAAGGCAGGGAGTGAATCTGTGCATTCTTTTTTTTTTCCTATGCTTACCACAGTCCTATAAATAATGAGAAACACCCATAAAATATTTTTGATGATAATGATGAAGAAAATCCATGACCTTCAGAATCCTGGAGACGAAAGTTTTCACTTTCTATGATGTAGTATGGAATAGTTGACACAGCGCTGGCCTTGGCAGCCAAGCCAACATGGCTTCAAATCCTACGACAGAGACTTACTAGCTATGTGACCATGGGCAAGCTGTGAAAACTCAGTTTTTTAATCTTAAAAAAAATAGAGATTAAAATACATATAGTACTTCCTTATGAGGTTATTATGGGGCTCAAATGAGACAATGTATGTAAAGTGTTTTGCAAATCTTAAAGCACTACAAAAATATTTAGTATTCATCTTTTAAAAAATCAGAAGACTCTTTCAAAGTTTATTTTCTGCAGAATCTACAAAAGTCTATAAAAGTTTTTCTCTAAATTTACCATCACCTGAAGTTATTTCTCCTGAAAAAACATAGGTCCTATCTTCAGATGCCTCAAAATCTGGAATATTCTGAATTGTGATGTTTCTACACTTAAAAATTCCCGCTCTTTGCTTAAAGGTCACATCCTGTATTAACCACGAGGTGACCATATAGACATGGAGTCAGGATGCCCTGAGTTTGAATCCTACCTCAGACAGCAGCTGGGCAATCCCTTAACTTCTCTCTGGCTCCTGGTCTGTTTAGTCCACGCCGCCCACGCTGGGCTCTGCTCCGCTCCCAGCTCCATGCGCAAAAGACCTCACCCAGCAACCATCCAGGCTGTCCTGGGCTGGAGCCCTGCTTCCCTCTGCTTTTTTGTGGGTTCTGCAGTTGTAGAATTGGTTCAGAGCCATTTTTTACAGGTTTTTGGAGGGACTTGGCAGGGAGCTCATGCTAGTCCCTGCTTTCCAGCCGCCTTCTTGGCTCCACCCCCTGAGATTTTCTTTTAAAAATGAAGTTGTACTTAAAGAATTGTTTTAACCTCACATTTGGTTATAACAACAATTCACACTTATATAGCACTTTAAGGTTTACAAAATATTTTACTACAAGAACCAAAGGTCGATATTTTACAAATGAAGAAACCAACTGGGAGAGGTCAATTAACCTGTGCAGGATCCCACAGCTCTTAAAGGTCTGAAGGTGCAGTGGAAGCCAGATCTCTAACTTCAAACTCAACACCACAATGCCACCTCCTGAGCCTTTCTACTGTGTAAAGGTGATCAACAAAGAGGCCTGAATAATAAAATACTGCAAAGTGTTTCCAAGGCTAAGGGTTCTGTTTTTGGTACAATCAGGAAATTCACAATTAGGTAAAGGTACTAACAAATAAAGCTGACCGAAATGACTAATCACCCTAACAAGTAAGTCTGTTATTGTTGTTGTTTGGAGATTTTCAATCACATCCGACTCTACATGTCCCCATTTGGGGCCATTTCCTTTCCAGGTCAATCTGAGGTGTTTGCCCAGGGTCACACAACTGAGAAGTGTCTGGGCCCAGATTTGTCTTCCCAACTCCAGGCCAGCGCTCTTATCAAGCCACTTAGCTACCCCAACACAAGTAAACAGAGAGGACAAAAATAATCAGATTATTTCATTTTCAGTTATTATCTTTGTCATTTACCAAATCTCACTTTTTCTCCCCTGAATTTGTAGGAATAACAAATATTTACCATCTATCTCAATGATGTTCTAATCGTGTGTGTGTGTACATACTTATGCGTATTTTTCCTATTTCTGGGGACGTACAGAATTTTCTACCTGTTGTACAATTGCTAAGAAGGCCAAATTTGGGCTAGGGTTTGGGTGAGCTCATTAGCAAGATTCTATCAGAGTGTACAGGAAGAGAAGGATGTAATCCGCAGTCTACTGTCCCTGAAGAGAGCAGAGGGCACACGACCAATGCCCTTTCCATTACTCCCTCACAGAATCCGTTCTCTCTTAGAGGGCATTGAACGAAGAACAAAGTGTCAGGCCCACAAACTGCTCACACAGCGTCTACATTCAAAATAGCAACTGCTCACTCAAGTCTGGTACCATGACTAGTATGCCAACAATTTCAGCCCCTCAACTTAGCCTCCCTTCTTCATATACACTGTGTGGTACTCCTCACTGATATCTTTCTATACCACCTCCACAGGGCTATTTCATTACCGGTCACTCAAGTAGCCATGGAGACAAACACTGCTTAAGACTTAGAGCTTGTAGGGGCCTTAGAGGCAATTTTTTGGACTGTTCCACCTGAAGATGGGTCCTAAGTTCCTAGACTGAAAACTAAAAGGCCCACAGCCTTGGTCACGAGGGCCTAACCTTGAGCCGAGTGCATACTCTTCTCAAACTGGTTAGCTTCAATGTGCCTCATCCCTGCTCATGCTGCCTGCTAGCATGTGACTACTGAGCTGGGGCCCTGTCCTTTGGGACCTAGACCTCAAGCCAGAAGCACAGCTGGTTCTAGACTAGTATGATGAAAGAATCCAACTAAACAGTTGCAATATGAGAATTTGCACAATTTGAAGTTATAATTATATGTAAAATATGCTGATTGGTTCCAGTCCAATGGAAATATGCAATGAAATTTTTAAAAAATAAACTTCTTTGTTAATATATTAGCAAAAGATTAAGAAAAATATATTTAAAATTTTGTTCATTACAAATAGAATAGATAAAAAGAAAATAAAATTTAACCTTTTTTTTTTTTAAAAAATTACTGAATCATGCCCAAAGGTAAGCAAACACTGATGGTATGACTAAAATGTCATTTAAAATATTTCAGCACTGTAGACTGAACTGTCTTCTTATTAAATCTTCATACATGTGCTAGTAGGTAGAGAGAGATTTCTATCTCTGTAATGTGCAAGCTCACATTCTCACATAAGAAGCCCAGTGAAAATGGACAGATTGGGGCATTATCTACAATCAGTAATACTTTAAACTCTATATTGTTGTTCTGCAATACTTTTCAATAGTTGGCCCAAAATAACATGAAAGTCAGTTTTCAAAAAAGCTTTAATCAGTCAGGGTTTCTCACAATCAAAAAACATGAAATGACTGCTTGTTGTAGTAACCTCAAAGCACAAGAATACCGAGACATAGAAACAAGCACTGTCTGTCTGCCTGTCTCTCCACCCAACTCCTGAAGACTTCAATTACACATTGATTCTTGATCACTTCATCAAGTGTTCACAAAAAAACCAAAAAAATCCATGCTAAAACTGTGCCGTTTTAGGCCCCAGTCTGTCAAACAATTTTAAACGTTTTCTTGTGGCAGCTAGGTGGTACAATGACTAAAGTACAGGACCTGGAAGCAGAGTTCAAATCCAGCCTGACATTTAAGCAGCCGTGTGACTCTGGGCAAGACATTTAAACTCTACCTCAGTTTCTTCACCTGTACAACAGGGATAACAGCAGCACCCACCTCCCAACAGGTAAGCGTCTACTATGTACCAGACATGTGCTAAGGCCACAAAGAAAAGGCCTGCTCTCAAAGAGCTCACAATCTACTGAGAGAGAAAACATGCAAACTACTGTGTGCCAACAAGACATAGGATAAAGGGGAGATGATTAACAGAGAGGAGATGCTGGTGTACCAAGACTGTGGTAAGGAAGGATAAAATGAGATCATCTTTGTGGTTTTCTCCAAGGTAAATTCAGTTAACATCTATGGGAATCACGAACACAGAGAAGATAACAATCATGAACCTTCTGTCCCGTTCCACCACGACCACTTCCTCAAGGAATCAAGGGGGCTCCTCCCAGAGCTAGGCTGAGAATCTAACTACAAGATGGTGGAGACGAGAGTGTCCCTTTCAAAGGAGAGAGAGATCCCGTGAGCAGATCCCAGTACCTTTGGGTGCTTCAGGGTGGGAAAGGGTATGTTCTTATCTAGATGAGAGTTAAGTCTGGTGTTTGCAAGATTAAGCCATGTCCCTAAAACACCTTTCTGTCTTTTACCTACTTTTTGAAGATTTTACAAAGAGAATCTTAGGGGGAAAATGAGATTTTAAATAAGTTTCTACATTATTCTGCCTTGTTAGGACTACATCTGGGCTCTTGTTCTCACCTTTGGGCACCATGGTTTGAGAAGATCACTAATCATCTGGAGTACACCCAGAGTAGAGTTATCCTCATTAGGATGTTGAAGGACCTGAGGCCATTTGGTATCACATAAAGATAGGGTGAAGGAACTAAGAAAGTTTGGCCTGGAGAAGACTGGGGGGGGGGGGGGGGGCACAGAGCAACTATGTTTAACTAACTGAAGGGCTGGCAGGTAGAAGGACTTCGCTGTGTTCTGTCCGTCAGCAGAGTGCAGAACCAGGAAGCTGCACAGAGGGTGATCTGGGTTTGAAGTGAGGAACAACCTCCCAGCAATTAGAGCTGCACAAACATGGAATGCCCTGCCTGGGGATGGAGTGGATTCCCTTTACCAAAGGTTTTCAACGGAGGCCACTCCTCAGCTATACTGTGGTGAGGATTCTTTTTCAAAACTGATTTATTATTAGTGATTTCTTTTTCAAATTGTTGGCCTGGGATGGCTGCTAAGGTCTTTTTAAGGATTCTCTGAGTAAAAAATGGGAAACAAATTAGGAAGACAAGATAGGAGACCCCAGGAAGGAAACTGGGTGTGGCAGTTCTAAAGAGGCTATTGGGTATTAATGAAATCACCCAGGAGCAGTTGAGAGAGAAAGGGCGTGGGAGGGGGAAAAGGACCTGGACTCTGGTAAATCTGGAGACCCAGAAGGATGCAGTGAGTAGCTGGAAGTGAGCGCACACTATTTTTATTCCTGTTACCTCTCAATGAAAGTTGAATAAGGGAGTGTTGGTACATGATTTTCCGTTTGTGGATGACTGTGCACTCGATGCAGCCCCTGAAGCTGAAATGAAATAAAATACGAATCACTTCTCTGCTGCTTGTGCTAATTTTGGCCTAACAATTAATACCAAGAAAACACAGGTTTCCCACCAGCCAGCATCACGCCATCCATACATGGAGCCACTGGTCACAGCAAGGGGAGAAGTTCGCTTCCCCTGGCAGTATACTTTCTAGGGATGTACACATAGATGAGAGCTAGCTCAGAGTTTGGGAGGCTCTGATGGAAAGCGTGGAAGAGAAGAACAATGCAACTTTTAAAAAGACACATATGGGACTGTAACAGACAAGTGCTGTTGTGCTGACCTTATTATTGTATGCCTGTGAAACTCGGACAGTCTACCAGGACCAGACACTGAGGTCCTTTCTCAGATTAAACTGCCAAGCTGCAAACAAACTCTGCTACAGAGAGTCCGGCTCCGACGGGCTGGCCACGTTGTTCAAATGCCGAACGTACACTTGCCTAAAAGACTATTTAAGAGTGAACTCACACAAGGCAAACACTCACGTGGTGGTCAGAAAAAGTGGTGCAAGGGTACTTTCAAAGTCTCTCTTAAGAACTGTGGTACTGATTGCATGAAATGGGAAACATTGGCACGGGACCGCCCAGCAAGGTGTGTCCTCTTCAGAGAAGATGCTGTGTTCAGTGAGCAAAGCAGAATTAAAGTAGCTCAAAAGAAACATGAGACGTGCAAATTCAGAGAATCCAACCTAAATGTTCACATGGGCTATCTGTGCCCAACCTGTGGCAGCACATTCTGAGCTTGTATTGTACTGGTCTGCTCAGCCAGGTAGACACACTGTAACTTGACCCCCAACAATAGTGATGTCCTTTCGGTCCTCTTAAAGAACTAAGGACGATCACTGCCACTACCACCACCATTTCTATTCCTGTTACAGCCAGGTGATGGCTATCTCTCAGTGCAAGTTATTCCGCTGTCGTCCCCCCCGCCCCCAAAGGAGCTCAAGAATTTCCCCTTCACATTCCAGCTCATAAGAGCTGATGAAATGCTCCCTAAAATGGATCTGGAAAGGCAGAAGGGTATCCTGGTACATCAGGGGGCTGAACAACGAGTGGAAGAATGTCACAAAGAGTTACAAGGAAAGAAAGACCACTAACTATCTGAAGCTAAAAAACCGATGTGATGCCTTTCTTAAGAGGCTGAATGTGGCTGAACTAAGAAGGAAGTAGTTGTAGTCCTCCAAGGAATGATTAAGGAGATCCACTAGTGATTTCAAGTGAGATATCACCCAGCAAGGTTCAGGGGAAGATCATTTACTGGTGGCTGGCTTCTCCTATCGGCAATATTAGGGAGCCATCTGTTAAGCTGATGAGAACAGAGAGCTCTGTTTTATTCCCAAGGCAAGAGAAAAAACCAGAAAGACAGTGTCAAAGCGGATAATCTGCTACCAATTTCTGGTGATTCATGTAGGTCTAGGGAATATTAGCAAAAAGAACCTAGAAAGAACTGCCAAAGTTTACTAAAACTTGGGCAGAAATGGAGGACGTAGGGGCACAGATGGTGTTTTTATCCCTCCTGCCCCTCTAAAGGCAAGAGATGAAGGAGATAAAAGTGAATTGGGAAGTCAATGGCTGATTAACTGGAGGATATTTAAGAATGGGGTTTGGATTTCTGAAGCACAGCTAAAATACAGGAATGACAGGTTCTTCATCAGGGATGGAGGATACCTGCCAAGGGCTCAAAAGAATAAATTCGCCTTCTGTATCACAAATATAATCTGAAGGACTTTATGGGAAGGAGAAAGGAGAAAACTGCTTACATGCTCTCCACCAAGCTAGATACTTACAGAGAACAGATATAAGGTAAAAAAACAAATAAAACAGGTGGAAAGACTGAAGTTCACAGGAGATACAAATTACGGAAAGAAGTCAATGGTAAAACAGAAGACCTCATAGGTATACGTACAATTGTACAAACTTTAGGCAACAAGCAAGGTGAACTAGAAGCCCTAATTCAAGGAGATAAATTTGACTTTAGAAGTATGGATGAGAGTTGGTGGAATGAGACTGACGACTGAAATTTGTCGCTAGAAAGGATATCTTATTTAAAAGAAACAGGGGTAGCTACATGACCCAGTCCATAGAGTGTCAGACCTAGAGTTAGAAAGACCTGAATTAAAATCCAATCTCAGACATGTACTAGATGTGTGACCCTGTTTGCCTCAGTTTGCTCATCTGTAAAACGGTGAAAATAGCACCTACCTCTCAAGGTTGTTGATTGGATCAAATGAGATAATATTTGTAAAGCACTGAGCACAGTGCCAGGCACATATTAGGTGCTATATAAATGTTAACTATCATCATTATTATTACAACTAGGATGAGGAAGCAGGGTTATCAATGTACATTAAAATGAGAGGCATCAAAGGGTAGTGTACAGGGCACTAGATCTGAAGACAAAAAACCCTGGATTCAAATCCTACTTCAGACACAGTTGTGACCCTGGGCAAGCCACTTAAATTTCTCTGGGTCTCAGTTTCTTAATCTGTCAAATGAGGGGCAGGCATCGAAGGCCTCTAAGGTCCTGTCTAGCAATAAAGCTGTGATCCTATAACCCTATGATGACGTATTCATATTGTATTCATATGAAGAACTCTAGAAACAAGAAAGGAGAAGAATGATGGGAAGGTATTTGGATAAAGATCCATGAAAGCATAACAAGAAGCCAGACTGCCACTGAAATATACGTTATAATCCACCTGGATTATAAAAAGAAAGGCGATAAGGAGTCTGGGCTGATCCCGAGGTGTGCTACTGCAAGGAGGGGAGACTTTCACCATGCTGAGGTCACATGGAGCTCTTTCTCTGCCAAAAGCAGAGAAAACAGCTCTTTTTATTTTTCACCGACCTTAATAGGGAGAGGGACTAGAAGTATGATATAGGGCACTCCCAAAGAGAAGCTTCTACAAAAGCAGATCTACACCTTCCCTGCAACCTTAATGCTTCCTAGAGAACATGGAGAGGTTGGGTGACTTACTCAAGTTCACACATAAGGGTCAAAGGGGATGGGAGGACATGAACTCCCATCTTCCTGGGTCTGAAACCAACTCTATATCTACTCCCCCACACTGCCCTTAAGTCTGATATGCACTCTGGATCTGGGTTAGCGAATCTGAAAGAGTTCAGATGAAGGAGAAGTTGCATCTCACAAACTAAAATTTAATAGCAAAAATCAGTCCAGGAGAGATGCAAAGCTCTCCAGAATGAAATAACTGTCTGAAAAGACACACGCATAAGGAACTCAAAAAACAATGCAACTTTTAAAAAGACACGTATGTGACTGTAACAGAATAAGTGCTATATAAATGTTACAATAAAAAATTACATAAGAAATGATGACTATGAAGAATTCGGGGAAGTAGGAGAAACCATAAAGAAACTGATGTAAAGAAGATCAAGAAAACAACATACTTCCCACTCTGGAGAGCAATTTGGAACTATGTCCAAAGGACTATAAAAATGTGCATACCCTTTGACCCAGCAATACCACTCCTAGGGCTATATTCCAAAGAAATCACACAAGTGGGAAAGGGCCTGTATGTACAAAAATATTTACATAGCAGCTCTTTTTATGGTGGCAAAGAATCGGAAATCAAGAGGATGCCCATCAACTGGGAAATGGCTGAACAAGTTGTGGTACGTGAATGTAATGGAATACTACTGTGCTATAAGAAATGGAGAAGATACGGACTTCATAATAACCTGGAAAGACCTACATGATCTGATGCTGAGCGAGGGGAGCAGAACCAGGAGAACATTATACACAACCACAGACATATTGATTCTGTGATGACTAATTTTGATAGACTTGGCTCTCCTGCAGCTCAAAGACAGCTCCAAAGGACTCACAATGGAGAGAGCTACCTACATCCAGAGAAAGAACTGTGGAGTCTGAATGCAGACTGAGACAAACTATTTGCTCTTTTTTTTCCTCTTCTTTTTTGGTTTTGTTTCTTCTCTCTCATGATTCATTCCATTGGTTGTAATTCTTCTTTGCAACTTGACTATGTGTAAATAAGTTTAATGCAAAGGTTTATGTAGAATCTATATTGGACTGCATGGGGGGAGGGGGAAGGAGAGGGAAGGGAAGAAAATTTGAAACTCAAGAATATGTAGAACTAAGTGTTGTAAACTAAAAATAAGAAATCTAATTAAAAAACAACATACTTAATTACTAAAACATAAAAAGAACAAAATCAAATCAAAACAAAACCAATACCCTGAATGGGACAGAATTATAATGACCGAGCTTATTACCAGAGAAAAAAGAAAATCTCTCTTTTTTATTCTTTGTGACAGAGGATGTATTTTTAAATGTAGATGTAAAAACAAAATTTCTAAAAAAAAAAATAAAATTAATGAAAAAATACACCTCTTCTCCCTCTGCAGCAATGGGAGACTGACTACCGGAGTGGAATATCACATGTACCACTGGTCTCAGCTGATGTATTGTTTGGCTGGGCTACTTTTTTTCTGAATTTTATTTTTTATTATGAACTTAATGAACATCAACAAATCTGAACATTTCCATATAAAAAAAGGACTGTCTGTGTGACTATTGCTTTTTCTTTCTTTTTAATATATCTTTACTTTTCTGAGTAGGGGAGGGGAGAGGGATATATTTGGAAATGAAGGTAGTTTTTAAAAAAAAGCTATCAATTTATTTTTTAAAGAATGGTAAAGAGATAAGTTCAGAGAAAAAACTGTCAGGATGAATGAATAAAAGAAAAAATATTTCTTAAGTACTTACTGTGTGTCAGGCACTGTGCCAAGAACTGGAAATACAAATAAAAAACAAGGCAATCCTTGCCCACACAAAACTTACATTTTAATAGAGAGAGAGATAACACCTAGATGAGAACGGTGAGCAGGGAGGGGAATATACAGGCAATTGCAGAAAAGGTGAGCTGATCTCTAGGGTGATCAGTTGACATAGCTGTGAGGGGGTGCTGGAAGGCAGATGCCCATGAAATACTGTCTGGTCGGTTGAATCTGCATGCGCCAATCAAGATAGCTTGGCTCTATGGCAGACATTCCAGCTTAGGAAATTATTTCCTTCAGCAGAAATTCGAATCCCCTCTAAACTGGCCACAGAATAAATGCTTAATAAATGCCTGTTGACTGATTAATGGTTAATGAGTGTTAAAGCAGCAAATCAGAAAATATAAAATGCTTAAGAAATGTATGGTTGCAGTATTTTTTTTAAATTTTTAACACAATTCTAAATAAACCCAATGAAATTAATTTCTCCCCTCTCTATATCAATACTGGATACCTAAGACTTGGCCAATACTCAAAACAATTACAAAAAAAATCATGTTATATGTACAAGAAATGTAACAACTTGCTAACCATGCCCCAGATGACTTTGAATGTATTGGTTACGTACTTACATGTACATGTGTTACCTTCCTACACAGACTGTAAGCTCTTTGAGGATTGGGTCAGTTTCATTTTTCTCTCTTTTCCTGGTACCTAGCATAATGCCTAGCACAGGGGTGGGGAACCTGTGCCCTCGAGGCCATAATGTGGCCCTCCTCAAGTGTAGCCCTTTGACTGAATCCAAACTTCACAGAACAAATCCTTTTATTAAGGGTTTATTTTGTGTGTGTGTGTGTGTGTATACACATGTAGATATATAATATTATTACATATTTATATATAATACACCCATATATAGATTTATTATGATTTATTAATGAGTAACTGTGAAGTTTGGATTCAAAGGGCTGCACTTGAGGACCTATAGGGCCATATGTTCCCCATCCCTAAGGCACAGGGTAGGTACTTAATGATCAATGGACCAATTGCTATCTTCTCTCAGTTAATGCAGGGGCTATGTTACAATCACAAATCACAGAAAACAGCACATACTGTAAAATAACCCAACCAGTTACTGCTGATAAGAAACAAATCGAGCCATTCAGCTAGCTTACTGTTTTATTTCTGTAGAACTAAGATCTTCGAGATGATTTAATATACTCACACCTTCAATAAACTCTGTCTACAATCAAGTTATTTCTGCCTGTATCAAAAAAAAATATTTATAGAAGAAAGAGTCAATTGTTGCAGGATATGTTGAATTAGGCAGTATTTAAAAACCTTCCAAGTCATATTTCAATGCCTCATTGTGGCATGAAGTTACTCTGGGTTCTTGAAAACTAGCAACTCAAGTGAGTACTGTGCTAAGCTAGAGAGCTAAGCAAGCATGGCCTTGGTTTGACTGTCATGGATCAGCCTGGTTAATTTGGAAGAACTCAGACACCAAAGAGTTGTTACCAGAATCAGTTTTTGAGAAATCATTTTTTTGGCCCAAGTAACTTGTAAAGATGCCAATTTACTGAGTCATAAAGGTTGGCAATGTCAAGTTCAAGGCAAACGTGTATTAAGAACTACTATCAACCTAGACAATAGGGACACAAACATAAACAAAATAATCCCTAACTTCGAGAAGTTCTCATTCTACTTGGGGGATACAACACTGGATGTACACAAATAAATACAAAATAAGAGAACATGATCTCCAGGAGAGCCTATGGGCCGGGAGCAGGTGGTGCCTGCCTGCAAGGCCCACTCCTAGAGCAGGCTGAAGCTGGTGGTTCTCTTGGGCTCAGATTCTGATTTGCAATAGAACTAAAGGAGATCAGGTGTTCACAGTAAATCTAGCAGTAATATGATGAGCCCCCAGGAACAGAGGGCCTATCAGGCTGCCTGAGGGACAAACTGGCACAGATTCAGAAAAAAAGCAGGTTAAATGTTCCTTATAGAGCAGCAGTGGGATGTGCTATGAGTCCAAGGAAGGAAAGAAGGAAGGGAGGGAGGAAAAGGAAAGAAACAGGGAAAAAAGATTCAGAAAGGCCTCCTGTAGGACAAAGCAAACTGGGTGTTTTCCAAGGAAGGAGGAAGGGAGTTCCAGAGGTGGAGGACCCCTTGTGTAGAGGCATGGAACAGCTGATTTCACTGAGGAAGAGTAAAATGAAATGACTTAGAAAGGTAGATTGGAACCAGACTGTGAAGGGCATCAAATGCCAGGACAGAAAGCCTTCAAAGCTTTTTTGGTCATTTTTTTATTTTTTGGTTTGACTCATACCTTTTTCTTCCTTTTATACAACATTTACTTCCTGACATTTCCCACACGCAACAGTTCTCTTGTCACAAAGAGAAACAACTGAAGAAAACTGACCGTGAGTGATAGAGCAGCTTGTGACACATTCTGCTTCCAAACTCTCCTGTCTTTCCACCACGAGGGCCTTGCACACAGTACTCACGTGATAAACACTTGTGGCCCTGAATTCAATTGCCTGTCCTCTGGGATCAACGTCACTGTCCTTAGTCTGAGTGTGGTCCCTTCAGTGCTGCTTTTACTTCTATTTCTGGAATCCTTGTGCACAGTCTAGCTCTGTTTACTCCCCTCTGCATCGACTCATACCAAGTTCCCATATTTCTCTGAATTTTTAATATCCATTGTTTCTTATGACACAGTGGCACTCCATTTCGTTTTATTTCTGGCCCACAGTTTGTTCAGCCATTTTCCAATCAATGTGCATCCACTTTGTTTAGTTGTTTTGATGTCAGAAAGTGAAAATGTTAGTCAATACAGGCCCTTTCTGTCTATGATACTCTTAGGACATATACTCAGTGACCCATTCCAGGCCCTCTGCTCGTCTCCCTCTCTCCTATTTCCCTTGGTAATCTCTTGGAAATGCTCAGCTCCCACGGATTTAACAGTCATCTCTATGCTGATGATTCTCAGTCCTAACCTCTCTCTAGTTTCTCTTCTCCAACTGCCATGGGACATCACCAACTGGACACCCTATAGACATCTTAAGTTCAACTTGTCTAAAACTGAATTCGTTTCTTTCCCCCAAATGCTTCCCTCTTGCTAACTACCAAGGGTCACAATCTTCCCAGTCAGGCTTGCAATTTCATTCCATATATCCAATCTGTTGCCAGGTCCTATTTTTACTCCCATACACCCCCTTTTCTCCTCTCTAACTGCCACCATTCTGATGCAGGCCCTCATCACCTCATGCCTCAACCATTACAACAGCATGCTGGTTGGTCTCCTTTCCCCAAGTCTTTCCCCACTAAGCTGTCAAAGGGATTTTCTAAAGAGTAGGTCTGGTATATGCACATATAACGCATACACCCCACCAACACTCAATAAATTCCAGTAGCTTCCTATTATCTCCAAATATAAAATCCACAGAGGTGCCATTTCCAGATTCTGGTCATTTTCACCCGCTGTCTCCTCTATACAGAACACTCTTCCCTCCTTCCTCACCACAGTGCCTTTCTCCTATATATCCATTTCATTCTACATATAACTCGCTTGTACATAGCTGTTGGCCTGTCATCTACCCCCACTAGACTGTGAGCTCCTTGAAAGCAGGAACTGTCTTTTGCCTTTCTTTGTATCTTAGCACAATGTGTGGCACCGAAAAGGCTTTAATAAGTGTTTAGTGACTGTCTGGCTTAAAGAATTTTAATAGTTAATTCAATAAGTAGGAGCTTTCTTCTTGCTATCAAGATGTATCCTGGCCATTAGTGACTGTCTGGCTTAAAGAATTTTAATAGTTAATTCAATAAGTAGGAGCTTTCTTCTTGCTATCAAGATGTATCCTGGCCATTTTCAAGGTTCTTCACCTTGTTTATGTCATCCTCTGGCAGTCTGTGAAAGCCTATGGGCTCCTCAGAATCATATTTTTAAATGTCTGAAGGAAATCTCAGAGATTAGTAGAAATGAAGATATAATTTCTTTTCCATTCAAGTTCATGAACACCTTGAAAGCTATTCATAGATCCCATGGGGGGCCAGTCTGTGGACCTCAGCCGAAGAACCCCTGTACCCGAGGCACTTAGAAAATCCAAGTAAACAATCAAATGAGACAGAACAGAGAATTCAAAAAAAGGAGGGAACTTGAAGAGTTGTCATAGTAACAAGAATGAGGAACAGTAAGAAGACAGATTCTGACCCTGGAGAGAATATGGCCAACACTAAGCCCGTGTCCCTGCTCTATTTCTGGAATCAGAGTAGCAGACTCCTTCCTGTTTTACCATCCCACATTACTACAGATCTAAGTCACCTGTGTTCTAGGGACATATGGCAGGCTAGATGGTATCTCAGGGAAGGCCAAGTATTTTGTCTACTGCAACAAGGTGTGTTATAACTTCAGATCTTCAATAGATCAAATGCTGCCTTCAGACATACAGCTATGTACAACCCTATTGACCATAATGGGCCAGCCCTATGACCCAACACCAACATCACAAGGAGGCTCATCGGCAGATACAGATATTTATGCTCGTTTTTTAAAAACTTTATTTGCGCTGCATCTTAAACTTGCCTCTCCAGTTTATCTTCATCACTGCTTCAAAGCAATCTTCAAGAATAACCTGACCGTGTTACTTCTGTGCTCAGCAGCTTCCAATGGCTATCACCCCTAGGTTGAAACACAAACTCTTCACTCACAAAGTCCTTCAGCGAGGTGGCACAGCAGATAGAATGCTGAGTCTGGATTCAGGAAGACCTGAGTTCAAATCCCGATTCAGACACTTACTAGCTGTGTGACCCTGGGAAAGTCATTTAGCCTGTCTGCCTCAGTTTCCTCAGCTGTAAAATGAGGGTAGTAACAGCACCTGTGTCCCAGGGTTGCTGTGAGAATAAAATAAGATAAATATTTGTAAAGTGCTGAGCACAGTGCCCAGAACATAGCAGGCACTTAACAAATGCATATTCCCTACCTCCCTCCCCTTCATGATCTTACTTCAACCTTTTTAAAAATAGTATTTTATCACTACTTAAAAAATAAAACAAAACACGAACCCAAACACTTATCACGTCCTAATACCTGCCCCTACAAAGAAATACAGTCAGTTCTGCTATAATGCCTCTTTTAAAAATGTATTTGTACAAAAGTGAATATGTCATGGTACAATTTTATTACAATACGAATTAACTACACTTTTGCATGATTTCATCAGCAACAAATAGAAAACACCTATATTCACAGACCTCCAACATTTACCAGCTACCTCAGCCCACCTTGTCTGTTGACCTACAAGGTTGGATAACACTCCTTCAAAGTAACTCACAAGCTATAACCCTCCCCATAGCCACTTCCACAGCAAACTTCAGATCTTTATAAAGGTGAAGTGACATCTTTGGAGATAGGAGCTGTGGGCTGAGGAGGGCTGGTCTGTCCCTCCCCACTCCTCCACCATGGTGGAGCCTCACCTCTGCGGCTGCCCTCTCACCCACTGGGACCCAACCTTGCCACCTCGGGGCCCTGTGGGAACTGGGACACAGGCTGAGCAGCAATTCAACAATTCATCTGCCATGCCTCAATTTCACACCTATTTCTGAAAAGGAAGTATTTCACCCTCTAGAGCAGTGATGTTAAACTCATACAGTAACAGGGCAGCTAACTCATACATAAGGACCCCTGCAGGCACATGTTGATTTGAAGTTTAGCCAAAATCTAGATAAGCTATGTCTACAACATTCCCCTCATCTACTAATTTAGTAATCTTGTCAAAAAAGAAAATATTTGCCTGCCACATTTTCTGTGTTTGACTGCATTTTTATTTATTTTGTTAAATACTTCTCAATTACTTTTCATCTGGTTCAGGCTACAATCCAGAGTGCTGTGGGCTAAAGGGCTATGTGTTGGACACACACACTGCTCTGGAGCAGAGGGAGCTGCCCAAGGAGTGTGTGATCTCAGAATGGGATATATCCCAATAGCCTTCAATAGTTAATTATGAGGCTTGTCTTTAACACAACCACACCTGCCTTTCACCAATAAGAGCCTCATACTCCCATGCTCCACCCCTTCCCACTGCTCTGAAGTTCCCAATCTCCCCCTTTTAGTGGGGTACAGGGTGGTTATAACTGAACCGTGACCCAGGTAGGCACCCAAATCAGCAGCTACAAGGGCCACTAGGAAAATGATTCCCTTCTCCAAATATACCTGACCCCTTGACTTCCAGATCACCTTGAGACTGCACAGATGCTCCCTTAAAGGGCTGTTTCAGATCTCCAGGGCAATGACCAGTAAGAGCCCCACTCTTAATTTCATTTTGAATGCACCAGAGTAAGTTGCATAGGACGAATAGCAGGGATACTCTGCAATCTGCTCTTGTTCTGAACTTCCCTATTTGTCAAGGGCACCACAATCCTTCTGGTCAACTAGGTTCACAACACTGGTGTTTTCCTCAAATTCTTCAATCCCCCCCCACCCCCCCAATCCAGTGCAGACGTGTGTATGTATGGCCTCCACATAACTGTTTGCATATTGTTGTCATTCTCTATTTAATGCATCTGTGGTCAGGATATAAATTCTCTCTTGGTTCTGCTTTCTTCATTCCATCGGTTTATAACCATGCATGCCAGTAGTGATAAAGGAAAGTACACTATTCCATAGAGAGTAAAGGGCTTATAAATTAAAGGACATATAAAGTTCAGTGATTTTTGGAATTCTAAATTCGTCCTCAAGAAAAGTTTGCCCAATTCATAGCTCCACCAACAGTGTAAGTGCCTGTCTTTCCAATGCCCTTTCATCTTTTGCCATCTTTACCAATCTAATGTGTGGGATATTAACCTCAGAGTTGTTTACATGTGCATTTCTCTTATCGTTGGTGATCTGGAGTGTTTTTTTTCTTAATGGTTAACAGTTTGTATTTTCTTTTGAAAACTGCCTATTTAAAGAAATAGAAACTAAAGTAGAGCCCAACAATTGGGAAATGGCTGAACAAATGAAGACCTATGAGTATGATGTAATATCATGTGCCATAAAAAAATGATGAAAGGGATCATTTTTAGAAAAATCTGGGAAGACTTGTAGGACCTAAAGCAGAGACAAGTGAGAAGAACCAAGAAGAACACTTTATAACAATTTTGAAAGCCTTAAGAACTCTTGAATAATGCAATTACCAAGTATGATTCCAGAGTACTGATGATGAACTCAAATTGCAGAATGAGATATACATTTTCCCACGTGGTTAATATTTTCTTTTCCTTTTTTAATGAAGGGTGGAGTTGGGGAGAGGAAGATACGGGATACAGTTGCCCCCACCAAAAAGAAACCAAAATGGACAAAAAGAAAGCCAGAAGGAATCAAAGGCAAGCAGAACAGCTTTGGAAATTTCATCCTCTGCTCCTGCTGACGCACTGATATTCTGAAAGATCACGAAAAACAGCAAAGGTAATACGAGATTGGAGAAGGATAAAGTTGCAATTTTCAAAAAAAGAGATGCGTCTGCAAACTACAGAACAGTAAGTTTCACTTGATTTATGGGAAAATTCTGGAACAGATCATTAAAGAGATAGTTGGTAAGGATCTGGCTAGGGTAACGAGGATCTAACATCACTTCATCAAGACATGGCAGGCAAATATTTTCTTTTTTGACAAGATTACTAAATTAGTAGATGAGGGGAACATTGTAGATATAGCTTACCTAGATTTTGGCTAAACTTCAAAGATTCTTATTTTATTTTACTAAATTGGCTTATCTTACCCATGAACAATTAATATTTCTCCAATTATTTCATTCTCTTTTATCTTTGTAAAGAATGTTTTATAATTATATTCTTATAGTTCCTGTGTATATTATGGCAAGTAGATTGCCATGGATTTTATATTTCCTGTAGTTATTTAAAGTGGCACCATTTCTCTTTCTATTTCTTCCTACTGGATTTTGTTGGTATTATACATTAATGATCATCTGGGGGCGGAGCCAAGATGGCGGCTGGGAAGCAGTGACTGGCATGAGCTCCCCACCAAGTCCCTCCAAAAACCTATAAAAAAATGGCTCTGAACCAATTCTAGAGCTGCAGAACCCACAAAGTGGCAGAGGGAAGCAGGGCTCTAGCCCAGGACAGCCTGGATGGTCTCTGGGTAAGGTCTATCCCACACGGAGCTCCCAGCCCCCAACCGAGGGGAGCGGAGCTGAGCCTAGGGCGCGTGGCGCGAACAGACCGGACGCGGACCTACCAGACCAGGAGACGAGCGGAGAGCGCCCTGGCATCCTGAATTACTGAGCTGTGGCATCCACCAGACCTCTCAACCCACAAAGAGCAAAGACATCAGAGAAGGTTAGTGGGAAAAGCTGCGGGACTGAGTTTGCGGTTTGGCCACTGCCCCTGGGGCAGCAGAGGTGGGGCAGCTTTAGAACTAGGCTGCAGTTGCTTCTGGCCCCAGGCCCACCTGGTGGGAGGAATTAAGTGGCTTATC
>CM053622.1:16982953-16996888 GCA_028646595.1 Phalanger gymnotis | reverse complement strand
ATGGCAAAAGAGCTCCAAAAAGCCAATGAGAAGAATGCCTTGAAAGGCAGAATTAGCCAAATGGAAAAGGAGGTCCCACTGAAGAAAATACTAGTTTAAAAATTAGATTGGAGCAAGTGGAAGCTAGTGATTTGATGAGAAATCAAGATATTATCAAACAGAACCAAAGGAATGAAAAAATTGAAGACAATGTGAAATATCTCATCGGAAAAACCACTGACCTGGAATATAGATCCAGGAGAGAATTTAAAAATTATTGGACTACCTGAAAGCCATGATCAAAAAAGGAGCCTAGATATCATCTTTCGAGAAATTATCAAAGAGAACATTAATGATCATCTGTTTGAGTTTATTTTACATCTTGCAATTTTGCTGAAGTTGATTTTTTCACTTAGCTTTTTAGACGACTCTTGGGTTAATCAGATTGTTAAGTAAACTACATCACCTGCAAAAAAGTGGTAATTTTTGTTTCTTTTTGGTTTTTTTACCCATACTTATTCCCTCAATTTCTTGATCTTATCTTATTGTTATAGCTAGCACTACACTGAATAATGACGATAATGGATATCCTTGCTTTACCCCTGATCTTACTGGAAACACCTCTAAATTTATCCCCATTATAGATAATACTGGCTCTTGGTTTTAAATAGATAATACTTCTTGTATACTATTGAAATGGTTCTTAAATGATAGATTTTGCTCCTAGGTTCATCTTGCTCTGGAATTTATTTCCTTTGAGAATTCATTTATAGCTTATTCAATTTATTCTTTTAAGACTGATCTAAGTCCTTCATTTCTTTTTCTGTTAAATCTGGAGATTTTGCATTTTTGAATATTTTTCAATTCCATTTAATTCTCAGTTTAATTGGCATATAACTGGGCAAAATAATTTTTGGTGGTTTCTCGTTTCTTCTTCACTGGGTGTGAATTCACCCGTTTCACTTTAGATACAGGTCAGTTGTTTTTTTTTAAATCAGAAGCTAACTGCTTATCTTTTTTCTTTAAGAAAAAAAATCCTCCTAGTTTTATCAGTTCAATGGTTTTTTTTTCTTCTTTTGTTTTCCTTTCAATTTTGTCAATCTCTTTTGATTTTCAGGATTTCTAACTTGGTGTCTAACTAGAGCTTTTTGATTTGTTGCCCTTTTTTAAGTTGCATGCCAAATTAATTCATGGCTTTTAAAAAAAGTTTTTTAAACTTAGAATTCCTTTCCATAATGTTTTTTGCTAGATTTGTCTAGGTTTCAAAGAAGGAGAACATTGAGGTCCTCCACAATTAATTTTATTCTCTATCTCTTCCTGCAATTTAATTAACTTTTCCTTTAAGTATTTAGTTATTTAACTATTTAAATATATCATTTAGTAAATATGTTATTAATATTGGTTTATTACCTATGGTGCCTTTAAACGCATAATACAATTTCTCTACTTTTTTTTTTTGCTGTCACTTTGTCTTATGACTCAGAATAGATTTTGCTCCAGTTCCTTATCTTTGCTGTTTGAATGTTTAAGTGTGTTTTTTTGGAAACGGAATTTTCTTGGATTCTGCTTCCTAATCCATTGTTCAGTCCTCTTCAATTTTATGGCTCAGTTTATCTCATCCATGATTGTTAACAGTGTCTTATCCTCTTGTACGTTTTTCTTTTTGCCCCTAGTTCCACGCTTTACGATGAAGGTGGTAAAAGAATTTTCTTAACACTGGTAATCTATATATTTGAAGCCATCTATTTCTGTTCCTTGTCCTTCTTTTCTCCCTCATAAACCCCCCTTCACCTTCTTTCCCATTTCCTTGTGAATTTTAATGTATCTTTTTGCCTAACTAGTGTGGATATGTGTTCAACCTTCCTTTGTTTGGCTCAGATGAAAGGGAAAGTGAGACATCCATTCCTTACTACATATACACTTCACCTCATTCATTCCTATTATGTGAGATCTATTATGAGAGAGTTCCCTCTTGTTCTTTCCTTTCTCTCCCAGTATATCCATCCCTTTCTCTCAGTTTCCCTCTAACACCATTAAAACAGAACAAAACCACTCCCAAGGCCTCTGCTAATCTTATCTAATTTTCTCTATTATCCTTGAATGCCTGAGGGTTCTGAGAGAAACCTCATTCTGCCTTCCCCACCGGAATGCAAATCATATTACAGTTTGTTCCAATTAATCAAATGCATTTATTTACCTTTCTATATTTCTCTTGACACTTATTTTTGCATTTCAAAGTTTCTAACCTATTTTTGACCTTTTTGGAAAGGAATATTTAGAGGTCCTCTATTTCATTAAAGATTTTTTTTTAATTAAAAAACAACCCTGTAGGATTATACTCACCTTCTGTGGGTAAATCTGTGTGTCTGTCCTTTGTTGTCAAAGATGACCATGACATCAGGGAAATGACGACATGGCTTGCAATTGACTGATTTGAGCGAGGGAGGGCTGTGCAAGGTCTCCAGTCTCACCTTCTCTTCCAGAGCCATCTGGGTCCAATGGCCAGACATTCATCAGGATGACTGGAGATGGCCCAGGATGCAATGGGAGACCCTGGCCCTTTTAGGCTAAGGCCTTTTCAGGTTCTCACTTTGAGTGAAGTAACGCCCATCTTTATTTCTTAAAGAGGGTAAGTTATTCTTGATTTCAAGCCTTATCTTTTGTCTTCTGGAATATCAAACTCCAATCTCTCTTCTCTGTTAACATGGCAGCTTCTAAGTCTTATGTGTTCCTAACTTCAGTGGCTTCCTGGTTCTTATACTATCTTTTTCATTGCTCCTTTTTCTTTAACCTAATAAAGCTCTGGTCTGGATTTTTACTTTGACAAAGTGGGTGGGAGTGGCTTATCATATCTACTTCTATTCGAGTCACTCGCTTCTTGTCTTTTGTTACCTGATTTATCTAGACCTGACAGGGCTAAGCTAAAGTGCTCCACTGTGAGAAAATATTTGTAAAGTGCTTAGTATGGTGCCTGGCACACAGGAAGTGATTAATAAATACTTGGTCCACCTCTCTCCCTACTATTTTAGTTTTACTGTCCATTTTCCCCTGTAATTTATTTTAACTTTTTCTTTATTTAGATGTTATGCCATGTGGTACATATGTTTAGTATTGATATTAATTCACTATCTCTGGTACTTTTCAGCAAAATGACGTTTCCCTGTTTATCTCTTTTAATTAAGTATTTTTGCTGTTGCTTTATCTGAGATCATGTTGCTACTGCTGCCATTTTTACTTCAGCTGATGCATAAAGGACTTTTGCTCTGGCTTCTTATTGTTAACTCTGTGTGCACCTTTCTGTTTCAAGTATGCTTCTCTTAACAACATATGATTGGAATTCTGCTTTCTAATCCATTCTGCTATCTTCTTTCATTTTATTTAGCAAAGCTCTTGATAAAGCCTCTCAAATTGTTGTTGTGGAGAAGATGAAGAGATATGGACTATACAATGGTATAATCATATGGATTTAGAACTGGATTCAAACTGCTATTGAGGATTTAATGTTTATGTGATGGAGGTTTTTAGTGTAGTAACCTAGGGATCTGTACCTGGCTGTTTAACATTTTTATCAATGACTTTGAATAAAAGCATAGATGGCATGTTTGTCAGATTTGCATATGACACAAAGCTGGGAGGGATAGCCAACACACTGGAAAGCTGACAGAATCAAGATTGAAAAGGATCTTGGCCAGCCAAGAGTAGAGTTTGGCAAATTGTGACCTGGCAGGCAAAATCCAACCCACTACATATTTTTGTATGGCAGAGTCATAAGCTAAGAATGGTTTTTATGTTTGTAAATAATATTTTATTGTATTTAGAAGTGCAAAAATCATTCTTATCTTGAAGGCTGTACAAAAACAGGCAGCCACTAATGGGTAGTTGGCTGACCCCTGGTCTAGAGAAGTAAGCTGAATCTAAAAAGATGAAATTCATATGAATAAAATGTAAAGTATTATATTCATGTGCAAAAAAACTTCATAAGTATAAAATAAAAGACACATCAGAGAACAATTGTTTTGAAAAGGATCTGAGTGTTTTAAAAGACTGAAAACTCAAGATGAGTTAGCAGTGTTGTGTTAGTGAAAAAAAGCCAACGTAATCTTGGGACGAATTAAGAGTACAGCTTTCAGGAATACAGAGGTGATAGTTTCACTGTATTGTGCCCTCCTCAGTCAGACTTCCTTTGGAGTATCTTGTTTTGTTCTAGGTACCAAGGTTTAAGAAGGACATTGATAAGCTACAGAGTGTTCAGAACAGGGGAACCAGGCCTTGAGTCCATAACATACTAGTACTGGTCGAAAGAACAGGGCAAGTTAAGCTTAGAGAAAAGCAGATTGGAGGAAAGGGTTGGGGGTGGGGTGGGGAATAACAGTATGATATGTGGAAGTAGAATCTGACTTGTTCTATTTGGCCCTAGGAGGAAGAACCAGGAACAATTAGAAGGGATGAAGAGACAATTTACGCTTGATGTCAGGAAAACTGAGAGCTCTCCCAAAGTGAAATAGGCTGCCTCCAAAGATGGCATGCTCCACCTCCTTGGAGATCTTCAAGCACAGGACAGCCAACCATTAGTCAGGTAGTAGCTATTGTTGTACAGACTGGATAAGAAAGCCATTAAGGTCATTTCCTACTCTCAAAATTCTATGATTCTGTGATATGCAGAGATTTGGCCCCACAAAGGTCACAAAACTAATAAAATATCAATAGAGCCAGAATTTGAATTATGGTCTTCCAAATTGAAATCTAGAGTTCTTTGCATTACATCATGCGCCTCTGAGGACTAAGTACATTAAGACCAAGAAATTCCTTTTTACCTCCATCCTTCAGTTCTTCCGCTCCCTGAATTATCCCCAAATCAGGCATTTTATTATGCAATTTGATCTAATAAGATCTAAAAAAAGCCAAATGTACCTTTTTCAGAACAGTAAACAATTCTGAATGAATAACACCAACTCCCATTCCTATAGGGCTTTTTGGTTTGCAAATCAACTTTTTTACAACAACCAGTAATATAGGTAGCTCAGATATTGTTATCCATATTTTCAGAGAAAGAAATTAAGACTGTGACTGCTACAGAATCTGACCTCTTTTAAGTTTTCAAGTAGGGTATTCTTTCTACTTTAACCTGGTTCTCTCATAAAAGCTTTTCCATACTACTAAATTTCCAAAGCAATCAACTGATTTGGCCATTGTGAAAGATCCATTTTAAAGATCTGCTCTGAAAGAAAACAGCAAAAATGATCATTTTTCACTAAGGGATACAAAAATAATGAAAATTTCCTTTAAAACAAAAAAATTCTCAAATGGTCCCTGAATCACAAAAACTCAAGAGTTGGAAGTTATCTCAGAGCTCAAGCTTAACCTGGATCTGACCTAAGACACCCTCTAAAATATCCCCATCAAGTAATAAGCTAGGCTTTACTCAATCTGAAGACAGCTTTCCTCAATATAAAATAGATAGCTATCTCAAAGGCTCACAGCAGAATTAGTATGGCATGCTTTGTATTTAAAGAGTATCAGCTACCAGTACTCTGGTAACTTCAAGCATACTGCTACATGAATAATAGCAATTTATATCTGTACAGTGGTTCAAGAATTATGAAGTGCTTCACTTACAAAAATCCTGAGGCAGGTAGTGCAGGTGTGATCCTCATCTTACAGAACAAATGGGTCAATGAAGAAGCATATATTAAGCATTTACTATGTGTCAAGTACATACCAAAATGTGCTAAGGGTACAAACAGAAAAAACAAGATAGTTCTGGCTCTTAAGCTCACACTCTACTTGAGAAGAGAGAACACATAAGAGGCCATTTAGCAGCAAGGTAGATGGAATGGCCTTGAAGATTTAAGGGAGCAACAGCAGGAGATATATAGGAAAGGTGGCAAAGTACAAGGATCCTTCAGTTACATCAGCAGGTCAGATGACAGTGCTTTAGAGATCTGCAGAGGACCTAGCCAAGGTCACACACCTCATAAGTCAAAGAACCAGGATTCAAACTCAAGTTTCACATACATTCTACTACTATGCTGCCCCTCTGAATGTACAATCAAGCAAAAAAGGTTTCTGAAAAATGTTAGAGAAAAAAGTTGTGATCATACAACCATATTGCATAAAAAAGCTATTCAGACTGCATGTATATTTTATTTAGTTCAACCAGTATTTACTGAATGTGTACCAGGTGATACAGAGCCACAAAGCTAAATGAGACAATTTCATTTAAGAAGTTTAAGACAAATCATGAGACTGTACATGCAGAAAGAAACGTGTCATAAGAAAGGTACAGAATACTGAGAGTATTAGCAAAGGCTCAGGTTTAGAATTAACTAAATAAAACTTAGGAAAAGTTAATCTAACACATCTGACAATATTTACAATTATTGTGCTGTATGGCAAATAATTTACATTAATGACTATAATTAGTATTACACTCACACAAAGTTTTTGTCAATTTCCCCAGTATTTTATAAATTCAACAATAAACATTTCTAGGTATCTAGTATGTGTGAGCCACTAGGATACAAAGACAAAAATGAAAAATCCCTGCCTTTAAGGGATAATAAGGTTTTTGTATTTTAACCTAGAAGCGATAGGAAGCCACTACAGATTTTAGTAGTGGAGTGACATGCCATGCCTCTCTGTTTTAGGAATATCGATTTGGTAGGTGCATGGAGGGTTTACTGGCAAAGGAGATGGGAAGCAAGGAAGACCAATGAGAAGGATTCTGCCATTATCTAGATGAGAGGTGATTAGGTCCTAGAGTAAAAGGCTAGATGAGTGGAGAAAAGACAAGAGATGTTGAGGATCAACAAGGCTTAGTAACGCTGAATCCTGGGGTAAGGGAGAGAGAGACACCAAGTACGATTCCAAGGCTGCAGACCAGGGTGACTGGGAGAATGTGGTGTTCTCAACAGAAAAAAATGGAACAAAATTTTGGATGGAAAACAATGAGATCCGTTTTGGACGTGTTAAGATTTGAGGTGTTCATGGACCAATTCAGATGGTGGTGTCCAGCAGGAAACTGGTAATGCGGGACTAGATTTCAAGCAAGAAATGAAGGCAGATTGAGAGCCTATGATCCACCTGCATTAAGATGACAACAGAACACACGAAGGAGTATCAGTCTCCCATGCCAGGAATGCCCTCCCTCCGATCCTGGCTTTCTTCAAGTCTTAGCTAAAATCTCACTTTCTGCACCAAGCCTTCCTCAGTTCCCCTTCATGCTAATATAGGTGTGTCTTCCCTCTGAGATTACCTCTAATTTATGCTGTAATATTTTTTGCCTAGAGCTGTTTGGCTGTCGCCTCGTTCTTTGAATCCCTAGCATTTAGCACAGTGCTTGGCACACAGTAGGTACTTAATAGATCTTTGTCATCTTAACATGTACACTAATGTATTGCAGCACACATTTGGAGAACCACTGCTCCAGATGGTTGCCATGGATGAAGAAAGCTGACCAATTTTAACGTCTTTTCCTACATTTTAAAACAAGTTCTCTAAACTACGTAGTTTGAGAGGCAGCTAGGTGGCACAGTGGATAGAGCACAGGCCCTGGAGTCAGGAGGACTTGAGTTCAAATACAGCCTCAGACACTTAATAGATGTGTGATCCTGGGCAAGTCACTTACCTTGATATTGCCTTCCCCCTCCCCCCAAAATAATAAAAATAAACCACATAGTTTGGCCCATGGCAGCTAATATTCTGTATGGTTCTCTGTTTCATTGGGAGGTGGGGGAATCCATGGCACCACGAATGCTTCTAGCTCCTTTTGTTCCCAAGGCCCTTTTTATGTCTTTTCCTCCATAGTGCCAGCATAGCAACAGACACAACGAGCTCACTAAATAGGAGATTTAAGCAGCCACTTTGGGTCACTAGTACCATGCTCCATTCAACTAAGCTAACCAGCCACTAATAACACAAGTACTATTCAGCTGCTGAAACTGAGTCTCTGCTTTGACAAGTCTAAATGACTGCTTACCCATCTACAGTCACTGTCTATTTATCTATCCCTTGAGATCCCTTGATCTCACCCTAATTAAATTCACCCTAAATAAACCTAAAGATGCAGACCAGTGTGCCCAAAATGCTGGTTCTTTTAAACTAAATTGAAAGGAGAACTACAAACTAAAGGAGACACTAGATTCCCTGAAAACAAAAGTCCTAGAATATGGGGCATCCCTCACAACCACTTTACAAGGTAGTTTAGCATAAGCATTATTACTCCCATTTTATAGATAGGAAAATAGAAAGATGCCAGAGGACAGTAGTTAGGAGTGGGGAAAAGGCAAGGAAATTGCTTCTGTGTATCTTTCTAATAGGAGTCTTGACTACTGGAAGTGTCAAATTCCCCTAAAATTCTTACATTATCTCTTACAGGAAGATATAACTATTAGATACTTGAGATAGAAGATAAAGACAACACCAAAAGGAACATCACTTCCAATAGGTCAGACAGCTTCATGCATTAAGTTGGGTAAGTTCTGGCCGCTGAACAAATAGGAGACTAAATATCAAGTGACACACTGGCCAATGTACTGTACTCACGATATATTAGAAGTCACCATACAACTGTATGTGCATACTTTCCAGCAAGTATTAAACCATCTATCACAACCAAAGTTTCAGTCACAAAAACTAAAAGGGCAAAGTAACTCACTTTAATTTTTGTTTAGTTCCAAAGTTTCTCCCTCTCACTTGTTCCTCTCTCCTCCCCCAGGCATTGAGAAGGCAAGAAATGATGCCATTATACAGACAAAGTAATGCAAACATACTTCTGTATTAGCCTTGTTGGCAGGGGAAAAAAGGGGGAAAAATCTGCTTCAATCTGCACAGAGTCCATCAACATTATGCATCCTTTGGAGTTGTCCTGGATCACTACTGATCAGAATAGCTAAGTCTTTCACAGTTTACCATCACTGCAATGTCGCTATTATCCTGTTCTCACGATTTTGCTCACTTTCACTTTGAACCAGTTCAAACAGGTCTTCCCAGGTTTTTCTGAAACTATCTCCCTTCATTATTTCTTACATCATGATTGGTATCATATTACATTCACATCTTGTTCAGTCATTTCCCAAGTGATGGGCACCCATCCCCTCAGTTTCCAATTCTTTGCCGTCACAAGAAGAGTGGCTATAAATATTTTTGTACATATGGGTCCTTTTTTATCTGCTCTTCTCGATGAATAGACCTAGCGGGTGTACTGCTGGGTCAAAGGATATGCAGTTTAACAGACCTTTACAAATTGCTTTCCAGAATAGATGGACTAGTTTACAGTTCCACCAACAGTGCATTAGTGTATCTATTTTCCCACATCCCCTCCAGCATCTGTCATTTTCCTTTTCTATCATCTTAGTCAATCTGAAGGGTGTGAAGTAGTACCTCAGAAGCAACTTACTTTCTAAACATATGCCCCCAAAACAGGCAACTCTAAGGAGAACCAATTTCTTTCTCAGTTGTCTCATATATATTTTTTCCCTTATGCCTCAGATTCTATTAAATACCTCAATTAGCACATTGGATGCTGGCTCTATCTCACTGTAAGATCTGTGAAAGCCTTCCCGCAATGACTAAGGCAGTGACAAGGATTTCTTGAGCCAAGTTAGAAGCTTCCAGAAATGCAAGCTGGAAGCAGTGATAAAGTAGCAGCAGAGCAATGGAGTATTTCCTAGACTACTCCTTGATAGATTTTCATAAAACTGCCCTCCAGATTTTCCTCCTTCCTGTCTGACCCAAGTCTCAAGTCCTTTTTGCTGGATTATCATCCCAAAGCATTTCCCCCTAAATATGTTTATCCCAAGACTCTGGCTCCTCTTCTTCCCTGTATATTTTCTCACTTGGTGATCTCATCGGTTTTTATGGTTTTAATGATCTCTATGAAGATGACTTGTCAGATTTCTATATCCAGCCCAAGTATCTCTCCTGAGCTACAGACCCACATTACCAAATGCTTATTATTAGAAATTTCAAACCGGATGTTGGTAGTCATCTTGAATTCAATATATCCAAATCAGAACTCATTATCTCTCCACCAACCCACCCTTCTTTCAAATTTCCCTGTTATGGTCAAGGTACCACCATCTTTCTAGTCACCCAGGTTCGAAACCTTAGCATTGTCACTGATTTCTCACTCTCATAAACCGCACATATCCAATCAGTTGTCAAATCATGTGATTTTTCTATCTACAATATCTCTTGAATATGATGATCTCTCTTCACCACTCATACAGCCACCACCCTAGTTCAGGCTCTTATCACCTCCTACCTGGACTATTGCAGAAGCCTTCCATTTGGTATCCTTGTCTTTCCCCACTCTAATCCATCCTCCATAAAGCCACTCAAATGATTTACCTCAAGGGCAGATCTGGCCATTTCACTCTCTCCTATCCTCCCCAATACATTCCAATGTCTCCCTATCACAGCATCAGTAAGACCAAGTATAAACTCCTCTGTCTGGCACTGAAAGCTCTTCCTCTTGAACAAGACTAGCTCTCTGGCTCTCCTCTCTCACCTCCATCCCCACCCCTACCCCATGCCCAGAATGCTCTTCCTTTTCACCTCTGCCTCTTGGAATTTCTGGTTTCCTTCAAGACTCTTTGGTCTCTCTCAATGCTACTGCCTTTCTATCCAAGGTTACTTGCTATCTGACATTGTCTCTCTAAATAGAGGGTAAGTTCTTTGAGGGGCTACAATCAGAAGCACACTTTATTTGCACTTATTGTATCTCAAAATCACATAGTGAATACTTTAGGATAAAAGCTTAACTGTGTTGATTTTGTCTGTGAATATCCAGCACTTAGCAGGCACATAATAAGCATTTAATAAAGGTTTGATTTTTTTTGGACTAAGCCAAGAAGTTCCTGATTCAAGCTGGGCATTGCAGAAGCTCAAGTCTGGAGCAGCAGAGTAGCTGTGACAGAATGATTTAGCAGTACCTACTTCCATCTGAGAGCAGAAGAAACAAACTTTTTGACTTGTGGAGTCCCTAAGGCATACTATGAGAAGTTCCGATGTCCAACCCTCAGCAATGCTGTGATTCTGGAGCTACTGGGTAGATCTTGAAGAGGCAAGCCTCCCCAGACAGGTCAGCTCTTAAATTTTTCTTTTTTCCTACATGATGTACTTTAACCTCAAGGTAGCAATATAAGTCTAGAACAGAGGTTCCCAAACTTATTTGGCCTACTGCCTCCTTTAAAAAAAAAATTACTCAGCACCTCCCTGGAAATCTTTCTTTAACCCTTTAATAGCTATTTTGGAATTTGTGTGTTTCCAAAGAAATAAACGTTTTTTAAATGACATTTTAAATTTAATAATTTACTGTGAGTTTTTTCTTGCATTGAAATTCTGATGACACAATATTATAAACAAGTCATTAAATGCACACATTCCTGTCTGATATGTGCTAGACTTTCTGATAATGCTCACCTGCCAACACTTGCTTGTTAAGACCTGTTCCGGGACTTGACCTCTGATTGTTTATAACTTGCATTTCGTGTTATTACATTACATTATTTGGAAAATAATGTAATCACAAGGCGGGGGTGGGGGGGTGGGGGGGCTGGAGCCAAGATGGTGGAGTAAAAGCAGGGATTTGCTTGAGTTCTCCCTCAAATCCTTCCAAACACCTGTAAAAAATGACTCTAAACAAATTTTAGAGCTACAGAACTCACGAAATGGCAGAGTGAAACAAGTCTCCAGACCAAGATGGCCTGGATGGTGTCTGGGAAGGTTCTATCACACCATGTTGGAAGTGGAGCGCAGCTCAGCATGGGCTGCAACAGCACAGACCAGGCAGGAGCAGACCAGGCTGGGGCAGAGCAGGTGGAACAGGCCTCAAGGCACTGAATCACTGGCAGCTGTGGCAGTTTCCAGACTTCTCAACCCACAAACACCAGAAACAACTTAGCAGGTCAGTGAGAAAACTCTGTTGGACCTAAATGAGAGAAGAGTGCAGTCTGGCCCCAGCCCCAGGGCAGCAAAGGTGGTGGCCACTGCTGCTTCCAGAGTTCCAGGACCACAGAGGGTGGGGAAAATCAAGCAGCCCATCACAGCAAGAGTGCAGGGAGCTCTTTGCTGGTGCTGAGCCAGGATTCTCTTGCTTTGCCCTGCTTGGATCAGGGTTGCAGGACTAGTTAGTGGTCCTGGGGGGAGAAGGAGCACTGGTGTGACAGAGCTTGTGGTGGCTGTGGAGAGGGAGTTGTCCTAGCAGTTCCAAGGCAGAAAAGAGTGCTTGAGGTCACTCACAGATCAGAGCACAGGCCAGGAGAGGAGTAACACCTCTCCTTGGATCATACCACTTCAGAAGAACTGAAAATTTACAGGTGCCTACAAGTAGTTCAGAAAACAGCAGCACAAAACCCCTGAAGCATGGGACAGAGCACTCTCCATTCTTGAAGCAGAGTCATACTTTGACAAAGAGCTCAAAAGTCAAGTTGGCTGGGAAAACAAGGAGACAGAATAAAAAAATCAGACTATAGAATCTTACTTGCGTGACAAAGAATATCAAAACATACGGTCAAAAGAAGACAACAAAGTCAAAGATCTGACAGCAAAAGCCTTCAAGAAAAACAGGAATTCGTCTCAGGCCATGGAAGAGCTCAAAAAGGTTTTAGAGGAAAAACTGGAAAAAGAAATGAGAGGGATGCAAGAAAATCATGAAAAACGAGACAACGGCTTGCTAAAGGAGACCCAAAAAAATACAGAAGAAAAAATAAGACCTTAAAAAATAGATTACCCAAATGGCAAAAGAAGTCCAAAAGGCCAATGAGAAGAATGCCTTAAAAAACAGAACTGGCCAAATGGAAAAGGAGGTCCAGAAGCTCACTGAAGAAAATAATTCCTTAAAGATTAGAATGGAGCAAATGGAAGCTAAGGACTTCATGAGAAATCAAGAAATTATAAAACAGAGCCAAAAGAATGACTAGAAGACAATGTGAAATATCTCACTGGAAAAATCACTAACCTGGAAAATAGATCCAGATCATTTAAAAATTGCTGGACTACCTGAAAGCCATGATCAAAAAGAGAGCCTAGACATCATCCTTCAAGAAATTATCAAGGAAAACTGGCCTGATATTCTAGAACCAGAGGGTAAAATAGATATTGAAAGAATCTACCAATCGCCTCTTGAAAAAGATACCAAAAGGAAAACTCCTAGGAATACTGTAGCCAAATTCCAGAATTCCCAGCTCAAGGAGAAAATACTGCAAGTATCCAAAAAGAATTTGAGTATTGTGGAAACACAATCAGGATAACACAAGATCTTGCAGCTTTTACCTTAAGGAATCGAAGGGCTTGGAATGATATTCTGGAGGTCAATGGAGCTAGGATTAAAACCAAGAATCACCTACCCAGCAAAACTCAGTATATACTCCAGGCCATAATATGGTCTTTCAATAAAATAGAGGACTTTCAAGCATTCTCGATGAAAAGACCAGAGCTGAATAGAAAATCTGCCTTTCAAGTACAAGAATCAAGAGAAACATGAAAAGGTGAATAGGAAAGAGAAATCATAAGGCATTTATTAAAGCTGAACTGTTTACATTCCTACATGGAAAGATATTTGTAAACTCATGAGACCTTTCTCACTATTATGGTAATTGAAGGGAATATACATACATATATACATACACACACACACATATATAGACAGAGCACAGGGTGAATTGAATATGAAGTGTTATCTAAAAAATAAAATTAACCGTAAGAGAGGAATATATTGGGAGAAGGAGAAAAGGAGACATAGAATGGGGTAAATTATCTCAGACAAAAGAGGGAAGAAAAAGCTGTTATAATGGAAGGGAAGAGGGGAGAGGTGAAAGGGAATGAGTGATCCTTATTTACTCTCATTGAATTTGGCTTAAGGAGGGAATAACATACACACTCAATTGGGAATCTTACCCAACCAGAAAATGGGGGAGGGGGAGATGAGAAGGGGGAATGACAGAATGGAGAACA
>CM053622.1:16967483-16982853 GCA_028646595.1 Phalanger gymnotis | reverse complement strand
TAACAATACATGTATAAACTATACCGAATTGCTTGCCTTCTCAAGGAGAGGGAGTGGGGAGGGAAGAAGGGAGAGAATTTGGAACTCAAAGTTCTAAAAACAAATGTCAAAAACTGTATTTACATGCAACTGGGAAATAAGATATACAGGCAATGGGGTATAGAAATCTCTCTTGCCCTACAAGAAAGAGGAAAGGGGATGGGGGGGAGGTGGGGTGATAGAAGGGAGGGCAGACTGGGAAAAGGGCCAATCAGAATACATTCCATCTTGGGAGTGGGGGGGGAGATGGGGAGAAAATCTGTAACTCAAAATCTTGTGGAAATGAAAGCTGAAAACTAAAAAAAAAAAATTAATCTTTAAAAAAAATAATGTTAATCACTACGACTTTAACTGTTACACAATAGATAAAACACGTACAAGCAGTTTTTCAAAACGTTCCTCTCTTCTCTTCTTTCCTTATGCTTCCACCACCCCCTTATTTTTATTCAACAGCCCTCCAACTGCACTCAAGGCTACTACTGCTCTCCCTGCTCCTTTGTTCCAATGCCTCCCAGAGGACGGTATTACTCACTTTGGGAAACTATGGTAGAACTGCATAAGTTCATGGGGAAGCTGAGACCCACCAAAGGGGAAAGTTTTCTACAGTCTTTTTTATAAAGTTTTTGTTGGGTAAAATAAAATTGTTCTGTAGTCCCTGCCTTGGCAGCTTTAACTGCTTACAAGGGTATTGAAGATGACCCTTGGGGCAGAGCCAGAAACAAGCCAAATCTAGATGTTCCCAGGGAGACTTCTGAGGCAGGACAGAGTCACAAAAATTCTTCACCACTGAAAAGTTTTCAAGACTGAAGCCAATCTATCCACGTACAGAGCATCTGCAACTGCGATGAGGCTACATTTGGATGCCTAAACTTTTTCTCCACTACTTCGAATGAAGGGTTTTCTCCCTTTCCAGGTACAAAATGTGATCTTTGACTGAATGCACCAATGAGAAACTGCCTTGAAAAACTTTCAACACTCAGAATTCTTTTATTCAAAATAATTCAACATTTTGAGGATCTTTGGCTTTGTCACTATCTCCTCTTCACTGACACAGATGAGTTCGCTATGCCTTGGTAATCAATCATCACCTACTCATGAAGTGCATACCATGTTCCAGGGCAAAACCAGCCCTGTCCTCAGAGTTCACCTGCTGGTAGGGAAGACAACATGTAAATATTTAGGGAAATCTAAGATACAAGACAGCCTTGGAGGGAAAGGTGCCAGCAGGTGGGGGTATCAGAAAGGCCTCCCTCCACACAAGATGGTATTTGAATTGAATCTTGAAGGAAGCCAAAGAAACTAAGAGGCTGAAGTGAAGGCACAGAAAATCCTAGGCATGGAAGATAGCCAGGGGAAGGCAGAGAGATGGGAGCTGGAAGAGCAGCGAGCTGGACAGTATGGCTGCATCACAGAATGTGTGGAGAAAGGGAGGAAAGGTCCAGCTTGTGAAAGGCTTTAAGGGACAAAGGCCTTTACATTTGATCCTGCAGGTAGAAGGGAGCCCCTAGAGCTCACTGAGCAGGGGAGCAACCAAGGTACACCTGTACTATAGGTAGAGTTACTTTGGCAGGTGTTTGGAGGACAGATTAGTAGGACAAGGAAGCCACTGAGGAAGTTAAAACAACAGTTCATGCAAGAGGTGATGTGAGCCTATATTTTGGAGGCAGCTGTGTGAGTAAAGAGAAAGGCTCATGCATAAAACACTTGAGGAGAGACAGAGAAGTCGAGATGACGCCCAGGCTGGGGGCCTGGATGAATGGGAGGATGACAATGCCCTCTAGAGTAATGGGGAAGCTCAGAAGAGGGAAGGCAAGAGAGTATTTGTGTTTTGCTGTTAAGACAATTTTAACCCCTCCTATCCAATCTGGTACTGATTGTTTCCAAACTTAGCTAACTGGTTCTCCAACACCAGACATACTGTCAGTCCCCCACCCCCAAGAGAAGCCATTAAAGTCATGGGCATTAACAGGAAGGAAAGGGCAACTCCAAATGGCACAGTGAGTTATGAAAGTGTTTAAATAGTAACTAAAGATTCAAAGCAACTCAATGCCCAAACATGGGCCCAATAATTAGTCCAAATTTCAAAATCAAAAGAACTTACCAAAAGAAAGGAAATGAATAATAGAGAACTAAAGAACCAAGGCTGACCAACTGCCCATTTAATTTTCTAAAAATATACAGAATCCCATGCACATGATGCAGCAGAAATTTGGGTCAGCAAATCCTTAGCTATGAGGCATGGAAACAAAGAAATGTAAGTTAAGTTCAAAAGACAGTGCTAGACCAGTTTGGCTAGATTAGAGGGTTCTGGGCAAGCAAATCCAAGTTTCTTGAGAGGTCCGAATGAGTGCTTTATGTAAATGTCTAACAACTGAAAGTAATCTTTATTTGTATTTAATCTATCTCAAAAGGCTAAGCCCTTTCTCATTATCCTAAGATGGCACTTGTAGTTTGCCCTGACAGTTCTTGGCAGGGTAGAAACAGAAATACAAAAGCGAGGCCCTACCTTCTAGGAGCTCTTTCAATTTAACTCTTTTCCAAGATAAACACTATCATCAGAACTATAATTACTCTTTTAAACACAAATCTCCCTCAATATCTAACTTCCAATGATGAACTCAGTAACCATCTCTCAGCCTTTTTTTGTTTTTTAGAACATCTTTTGTGCAAAGGAATACCAGAATCCCACTTACGGTAAAAATCAAAGATTTCTCCCAAACCTTTCAACTAGCATAAGAACCAAAAGTAGTCACTTCTAAGCTAAAGTCTCCCATCTTATAAAATGTACTGATGCCTTTTAATACTGTTAACAGTCTCACTGGACATTGGATGTTTTTCAGTGCTACTCCCCTTAGTTACCGATACGCTGTTTCCTAACTTGGGAACCTTTAGTTTTGTTCTTCTACAAAGATCTAGAAGGGCAAATGACATCAGTAGTTAAAAAGAACTTTCAAGAGAAAATTGCTGTGTGCAAGGACAGAACCCCAAATGAAAGAGCATTTGCACAGGGCCCCAACACCTGAGTGATAGTCCCAGCTCTGTCCCTAACTAGCTATGTGATCTTAGTAGATGCATCTCCAACATCCTTCCAGCTCTGGGATTCCAGTGAAGAAGGGTGAAGCTGTTCACTTCACAAAACTTGATCTTCCTGGATAGAATACAGGCCTAACTTGGGAATGGGCAAAGTTATCATTTTAAAGCACTGATGTAAGGAGGAAAGGAGAGCCTAACAGGAAGTTTACAGGACAAACTAAACTATTTTATAAAAACTATGAAAAATCCAAACACACAACTTTTATTTTTGTCCAAGCTGGTGTAGTTATCTCTGTTGATGCTGTATATTTTAGTATCCAGAAATCAGTCACGTCAGATTGGTAAGCATTTAGTAATCACCTACTATGTGCCAAGTACTGTCCTAAGGGCTGGGGATCCAAAGAAAGGCCTAAGACATTTCCTATTCTCAAGGTGCTCCCAGTCTAATGGCAGAAAACATGCAAACAATTATGTGCATACAAAATGTATGGGACAAACTGCAAGTAATCAGCAGGGGGAAGGCACTAGCCTAAAGAGGGATCAGAGGTGGCTTTTGGTAAAAGATGGGGAGTAAGGAGGTGGAGATGAGGAGGGAGAACATTCCAGCCAATGAAAATCCAGAGTCAGGAGATGGGCGTGTCTTGTGTCAAAAAAGCAAAGAGGTCAGTATCATGTGATCGGAGAGTGTAAGAAGACCAGAGTAGTAGGAAGGGCTTTGACACGACAGCCTATGTCCTAATGAATGAAGTTCATTTCCAAACGACAATTACACTCTCACCAACTATTTCTGAAGAACAAGAGGCATCTCCATTGCTGGGTAGCCTGATTTTTATCCATTCAGATCTGTTTCATACATGCTGCCCACCTTTTGCTTTCTCCACCCTGCAAAGAATCTTGGCTACCGTGCTGTTGGGAAGCAATCACAACTTGATTTTTGAAGTGAGAGAAATGATTATTTCTCTCATACACTAATAGCCAATGATTAAACTAAGACTAAGGCTTTCCCCCCTTGTATTTTTTAGAAATCTGTCCCAGTAGGTTATTCAGCCAGCACCTTAGTACACAGCTGATAACGAGACTGGATTAACTCTCTCCCCAGTCTAGTTCTGACCCCACCCAGCTGGGGAAGCTCAGGCCTGGGGGTGGGGGGTGTGGATCCTTTGTTTAGATTGTAGAAGCCTGGGGGTGCTCTGGGTAGAGAGAAGAGTGACTTAATCAAAGTCAAGGCTTCCAGCCCCTCATCTGAATAGGTCCACCTCTCATTGTAATATTCATTACTTGAGTCCATTGCTGACTGTGGGGACATCCACTAGTCAAAGGGCACATAGTCAACAGGCCACCATGATCTGTCTTTGGGTCAGGAGAGACGGCCAAGTGACTATCCTTTTATTAATTATTCACTAGTCATAATTAATAAAACAATTAATCACCCAGAAATTACATCTCTCAAACTTTTTATACACCACAGACGCATGGAAAGGATTCACAGTAAAACCACCCTGTCAGAATCACGTCACCTCTACATAAACACTGAGCTGCTTCCAGATTTGGTTAGAAGAGCAACACAAGGTAAAGAATGTGACTAGTGAGGCAGAAGAACGCAACTTAAAAGAGAGAGGAGAAAAGATAACAAGGTTGCCAAGGACGCCACTAGAAACACTTGGTGACACGGTCTTTCTTCTCAAACTCTTCACAAATGACAACCACTAATAATATGAAACAGCTTAGGGTACATCAGGAACTAAAACTCAAAGTACCCTCAATATAAATAGGCGACAACAATAATAGTTAATATAGTGCTCACTATGTGCCAGGCACAGCACCAAGAGCTTTTCAAATACAATTCCATTTTATCCCTACAACAATCCTGGTAGTGCCTTGTCCAGGGCCAGGGAAGCATCTGAGGGTGGATTTGAAGTCAGGACTTCCTGACTCCTATTGAGCCACTGCCCAACTGAGCTGGGCCTCATAAAATATAGAAAAGCTGTAACTAGCATGGGAGTCACCAGAGCTTTGGTCCAGGTGCCGATACTGAAAAGAACCCCGACCCTCGTCTCAGCTCTTCATCAGAATAGCAACAAATGTGCTTACAGTCTAGTTAACAGTAAGAGTGCATAAAAGCAAACACCAAACAGAAGCTTCCTCTCCCTCGAGGCTACAGAGAAGGCGAGCTACTTTCCACCCGTGCTCTTTCTCCTCCTCCCCACCTCAGAGCAGGCCTCCTGAGCAGCTGCTTCCCCACCCAACACACAAAGGAATGTTTTGTGACACATGCCCAGGTGCAGAAAATTTCAGCTATGACTCTGGAAAGAAGTGTATGTACCAGTCATAATCACCATTATCCTTTCCACTATACATTCAATGAATTTTCTGTTTCATGATCAAAAAGGAGCACAGAGTGCCAGGGCAGCTAGGTGGCGTGGTGAGTAGAGCATGGGCCCTGGAGTCAAGAGGATCTGAGTTCAAATCTCACCTCAGACACTTTGCACACTAGCTGTGTGACCTTGGGCAAGTCACTTAACCCCAATTGCCCTGCCCTCCCCCTGCAAACAAACAAAAAAAGTAGCACAGGATTGTACAACTCTATAAAATAGACTGGTTTCACTCCTTGTGAAAGTATTTTCTGTTTGAAATCAGGTATATGTATAAGAATAAAATTTGCCTTCTCTGAGGTCTCCTTCCTCTGACTCAAACACTCATTTCTCTCTTCCACCTTAGAAAACCTTCCACTGACCGCAATTCCTCTAAATGTCATCCTATTTTCTTCTTTTCCTCATTGCTGACCTTCCCAAATGAGTAGTCCATACCTAATGCCTTTGTTACCTCCCATGAATGCCTCCTGGACCCTCTGGAGCATATGGTTGTTTCCTTTATTCTCACATTTGAGAGTTATTTCAATAATGACCTTGTGTGACCTTATGTCAAATAAAGTCAATTCTCTGGGCTTCAGTATTTTCATCAGCAAAATGAGATTAGAAAGCCTAAAAGGTCCCTTTGGGCTCCAACGTTCTGGGATCACAACGTAACTGCTCCCTTTGCCTAATATTCCTAACAAAAAAATTCTTCTAGCCAAGTCAAACTCTCACCATCCCCACAAACAGCAGAGTCACTCCTGACCCCCGGTTTTTCCCTGAGTCCTACTCATTCTGGGGGCAGTTCAGGTTCTCCCCCCTTCATAAATCCCTTCCAGCCCAAGAGCCTTTTCTATGAACTGCTAACACACTATCATCACTGTCATTCATAATTGGGGTTTAGGCTGCTACATGACCATGAGGCGCATACGCAGCTTGTGTTCCCAACTCCACGGGAGCCCTCAGAAGGCTGGGCCCGTGCCTCACAGTGCCATGACATGCAGAACAGGTTCTTAATAAATACTTGTTGATAGAAAAAATGACTATGCACTACTCAAGTGATTGGATACACATGAAACTAATCACTAGGCTTTCCTTAAAATAAAATTTATACGAGTCTATCGATTTTTAAAAACAGTACACATGTGCATCCTTCAATTCACTCAGTTAGTCCACTGATGACTGGTCCAATTGATTTGTGATCATATTGTCATGGCAGACAACAGATGTTTAACCCTAAAGGGGGTAGAAGTATCCTCTCCTCTCTGGCTAGTAACCAAAGGCATACACTCAGCAGGTACAAATTCATTTTAAAACCATACTTTTCAAAATAAACGATCCATTTACTGCCATTGAATCACAAAAAAAAAAAAAACTGTTTAACATCTTAAAGATGCAAGGGGTCTCAACCTAGGATGAAAGAGAGCTGAGAGCTGCCGGAAAGAACTTTAGGGTAAGGATTAGCGTAGAGAAGGACCAGGCCCGTATAAGAGCCCAGAAGCCAACGGACAAGACAAAAACTAAAAACCGAAATCTTAAGAAGCGAACTGGGGCAAGGAAAGTTTGCAGAAATAGCACCAGATCCAAAATTCAGTCAGGAAAAGCTAAAGACAAGTAAGAAAGGTAAAAGCAGACAGAATCAGCAGAGATCATTTAAACACCCAGAATCTGGATCTAGACAGAGAGCTAAGGCACTGGGGCTTCAAGTCCGAGTACATAAATAGAGACTAATACTGGGCCTACCCTTTGCCTGAGTCAGACAGCTTTTAATGGATTCTTTTAAGGATGCATTAGCTGGGTACCTTCAGATATTAGTTAAGTGGGGAGTACCTGGCTCCCACTTAATACTTAGAGGTCTCTGGTGAGTGAGAGTGTTGAGACTAGCAAAATGATGAGTAGTTCAGGACAATAAGATGCTTCACTGTAAAACAGCCCCAAATCAAAAACTGACAGTTTTTACTTTACACAAATTTGCATAATGCAAATTTGATTTTCCATAAGGAATTATGAAAGAAATCTACATTCCAAAAATCCCACCTACATCATCTTTACTGTACAGTACTGTGTTTGCCCCGTCTCCACTCCTGCCGCTCAGCTTGGCATAGCCTCCCACCCCGCCATCAAAAAAATACTAAGAAAAAAAACCCCTCCAAGTGAAAGCAGAAGGAATGGATGCACAGAAAGACCACCACAGCCACTGACATATTGGGGGCTTGGCTTGAGACCTATGGGGCAAACAGAAAGTTGCTAAAGAAATATATCGCAACATGTTTTGTGTCCAAAATTGCAGGTCCCAAGAACTATTCTATTTTTCATAGTAAAAAAGTAAAATTGTGTTCTCCAGTTTGACTGTCAAAGTCAATTTATTCAGGCACCAAAGAAATTCAGTATGTAGAAATCATTGTCCACAACTGCAACAAGTCCCTCTCTTCCCCGTCCTCCACCCCTCCCTTCTAGATCGTTTTCATTCCATCACTTTAAAATTCCAGAAAAGAACTTTATTTCTAAATGCTAAAATTGGTGTAAAAAAAACTGCTCTAGAAATTGAGCAGGGAAATGTTCTTCCCTTATGTAAGGATGAAGAATTGCTCAGAAACAAAATCAAGATTTTTTTGAACTTTGAATAAGGATTCTTTAAACTCTAAGTTGAACTAAAACTATGGATAGTAGGATTTTTTTCAACGAAAGGACAGACTTTTAAATCTCCTAGGGCCTTGCATATAGTAGGTACTTAAAAACGCTGAATTGTTACCACATTGGGCAGTAATCTCATCAAGATCTGGACACCATGACCAGTAATTGTATTCCTTTTAGGATAACCCTGGGTTTCTGCAGGAACTGTATGAAGTGAACAAAAATTATCGAAGTGAAATAAAAACCCATTAATCTTTAAATAAAAAAAATTATACAACTTTATAACAATTTAAAACATCTTATACCACTTCTAACATAAGTATGTTACCGACGTGGAAATCAATTTGGGGAACTACATGAACATTAGGCATGCAGTTTAATTCATGGTACTACTTGACAAATTATGTACTCATATGCTGCAAACAAGTATTTTTCACAAAGCATTTACAATAAACATTGAGGGAAATGATTTCAATACAAATTTATGGTGCACAGCTTTGGTTAATTTTAGCTTAAATCATCCATCACTAGAAATACCACCACAACACTGTAAATTAACTACAGGCAAAATACACTTTTAAACGTAAACTGCTGGAATCTTAGTGTGTAAATCCAGCACGCACAGACATAGCCAATAACACACTAAAGAGTCTTTCCTTCACAAAGAAACTAAGTCAGATATGATGACCCTGTTTACATACACTATAGGGAACTGTGAGGCTGAGACTCCATTACAGTCCTTACTCTGGAAGTCTGAAGATATCACAGTTAATTCCAAGTATTACAGAGCTTAGCATTGGAGTGGACCTCCTAGGTCATCTAGTCCATGCCCTTCATTTTACAAATGAGCAAAACTGAGGCAAAGAATGGCTAAGCACCTGGCTCGACATCCCAAGCTAACCCAGGCCCACTGCTTTCCATCCAGGCAGGCATCTGTAGTATTTCTGTGTGTGATGCTTCCTTCAATCTGCCACAGATCATGAATAAAGATTTTGGTGGTATTCTCAACAATTACCTGCTAATGATTTTTAAACTTTTGAGGAATGGCATTCCCCATTCTTAGGGATCCTTTAACTGTAAATACATCACAGAGTTGAGAAATTAGTAAGTAAATTCCTATTCTGGTCCAAACCTCTACTACTACCTACTTCTTCTAGATAGATATTATCTGTGATAGTAACATCTCTTAAGTCTTGTAGTTATTTCTTCAACAGAAGGATAAGACAGCCTGAAAAATCCAGGAACTCATCAAGTGACCATTATTTATTAAGCACTGACTATACGTATTATTCTGGTGGGCACTGTGGAATATACACAGAAAGCATAAAATCGAAATCCTGCCCTAAAGAACTTTACACTCAATTGTGTAGGCAAAGCATAAACACGTACCAAAAGGGAAAAAAAACTGACTATCCAATAGAAGCAGTGGTGCATATGGTGTAACTGCAGTGGGATTTCAGGGAGAGAGAAATCTTTTACAATCTGACCTCAGTTTAGACCCCCACTGAACCACTTACTGCCTTCTCCTCGCCTCAGTTTCCTCATCTGTGACTCTCAGGAGGGAGCTGGTTGGATTCAGTGATTATTAAGGTTCTTCTGAGCTCAAAGGACCCATGGCAGCTTGAAAATCTTATAGGCAGCCAGTGGAGGAAAAGTAATAACCTGAGGGTCAGTAAAACCTTCATTTGGAATCCAACTGTGTGACACTGGTCAGATCACAGGAACAATCAAGCAACAAACCCTTACTATATATCAGACAGTGCTAAATACTGGGGAAACAAAGAAAGGCAGAAAGAGTCTGCCTTCAAAGAACATACATTCCAATAGGAGATACATGTCATTAATCAACAAATATTTATTAAAAATAGCTCACATTCATATAGTGCTTTAAAGTTTGCAAAAAGCTTTGTAAATGTTATTTTATCCTAACAACCCCAGGAAGTGGATGTTTTATTATACCCATTTTACAGATGAGGAAACTGAGAAAAAAATAGAGGTTAAGTGACGTGCCCAGGGTCACATAGCTATTAAGTGTCTGAGGTCTAGTCACTCTATCCATTGTGCCACTTAGCTAACTTTATTAAGCGCTTTTGTACCATGTGCCAAGTACTGTGTTAAGCAATGGGAATACAAGAGACGAGCAAAAATAGGGTGCCTGCCCTCAAGGAGCTCACATTCTAATGGGGCAAACAACCCAAAAACAAATGAACATACAAGCTAAATATGGAGAAGACAGATGAAAGGTAATCTTAATAGGAAGGCATCGGCAGGGAAGGGGATTAAAAAGCCTTCCAGCAGAAGATGAGATCTGAACTAAGCCTTGGAAGCCAGGAGGCAGAAGTGAGCAGGGAAAGCATTCCATGCATGGAGGACAGTGAGTCAAGGAGATGAGCACAGAAGGGCGAATGCAGCTCCCAAATCTGGTCCCAGGAGTAAAAGGATCACAGACTGGGCACTGAAAAGTGCCTTCGAGTGGCCAACTCCAACATCTTTATTTTACAGATAAAGAAACAAGAATTCAGGCAGTCATCCATCCGACGAATACTAATTCAGAGCCTACTATGTGACTTGTATAACTTTCACATGTATAACAGGAATCACCATGCTTGCCTTCTTAATGAATGGGGAAGGGAGAATTTTGCAACTCAAAATTTTAAAAATAAATGTTAAAAAGGAAGGAAAAAAAACAACTGAAAAACCAATCTAGAGGATAATGAAATATACTTCTCATGTCAGAGAGCAGGAAGAGTGCTAACAAAAAATGTATATGTGGTCATCATACTAGATATTGTGGCCTAATTATTTTTCTTCATCACAAGGTAGAGTTCAATCTAAAAAGGAGGTTTTTGTTTTGGGGGTGGGGAATGGCTTTCCCCCCAAAATAACTGTGGATGTAAAAAGGCATCAGTAAGACATATTGGAGATAACCCGCCCCTCAAAAAAACCTGAGCCTACTATGCGCCAAGCACTGTGCTAAGCCCTGGAGATACAAAAAGAGGCAAAAGTCTCTGCCTTCACAGAGCTCACAACTGAAATAGGGAGACAACAAGCAAACAAATACTTACAAACAATCTATATAGAAGATAAATAAGAAAAACTTAACAGAAGTCAAGCACTAGAATTAAGAGGGGTTAGGGAAGACTTCCTGTAGAAGATGGGATTTTAGTTAGGATTTAAAGGAAGACAGTAAACTGGGAAATAAGATATACAGGCACTGGGGCAAAGAAATCTATCTTGCCCTACAAGAAAGTAAGGGAAAAGGGGATGGGAGGGGGAGTGGGGTGGCAGGAGGGCTGACAGGGGAACAGGGCAATCAGAATATATGCCATCTTGGAGTGGGGGGGGAGGGTAGAAATGGGGAGAAAATTTGTAATTCAAAATCTTGTGGAAATCAATGCTGAAAACTAAATATATTAAACAAACAAAGGAAGACAGTAAGTGGAAATGAGAAAAGCATCCCAGGCATGGAAGAATAGGCAGAGAAAATGACCAGAGCCAAGAAATAGAGAATATTGTGCATGGAAGAGCCACAAAGCCAGTATCCCTGGATCAAAGAGCACATAGCAGGGAGTAAGGTTTTAGAAGGCTGGAAAGGTAGACATGGGCTAGGTAATAAAGGGCTTTGAATGACACAAAGAATTTTGTATTGGTGGGGAAGGGGGGCTTAACACGGTTGTACATGGGTTTCAGGAAAATCACTTTGTTGGCTGAATGGAAGAAGGATTGGAGTGGGGAGGAAGGTTTAGAGAGAAAGCTAGTAAGTTATGTTTTGGACATAATGAGCTTAACATGCCTGAGATATCCAGTTTAAGATGTTTGAAAGGCAGGTGGAGATTCGAGAGTGGAGATCAGCGGAGAGGTTAGGACAGGATAGGTAGATTTAAAAATCATCAGTACAGAGATGGCAATTAAATCTATGGGAGCTGATGAGATCACCAAGTAGTATATAGGGAGAAGAGCAAAGGGTCCAGGACAAAACCCCATGAGAGCATGATCTGGATGAGGATCCTTAACAGGGGACAAAGAGGAAGCAGTCAGACAGGTAGGAAGAGAACCAGGACAGAGGAAAATCCCAAAAGCCTAGAGAGAAGAAAGTATCAAGGAGAAGATGGTGATAAACATTGTCAAAGGCTGCAGGGAGTTTGAGTATAGTGAGAACTGTGAACAGGCCACTGGATCGGACAATTAAGAGGTCACTGGTAACTTTAGAGAGCAGTTTTTGGCAGAACAGATGAGGGTGGAAGCCAGACAGATTATAAGGGGCTGAGAGGGGAGAGAAGAGTGCAGGCACCTGTTGTTGATGGACTTTTAGGAGTTTAGTCAAATAGGGCAGATGAGGTATAAGATGGAACGATCAAGTACAGGTTTGGAGGATGAGGGAGAGCCAGAAAGGTGAAGTCATAGGTAGGTCAAAGGAAGGTCATGGGTAATAAGTGGCATAAGTGGGGTCACAACCTCTTGAAGACTCAATTTCCTGGTAAAAATGGGGATAATAATACTTGTACTACCTACTACACAGCATTGTTTTAAGAATCAAATGAAAATGTGTGTAAAGCACTTCCAAACCTTGTGCATGCTATGTCAGCTATCTTCTTTGTGATCTGGACCAATGATTACATTAGCAAAGGGGATGAACTCCTGGATGAGAAGGGGCCCTCTACCAAGGAGGGTCAGCATGTTCTGGACAGTTTACAGTCTTCGAGAGTTGCCTGGGGGCACTGCCCAGGGCACTAGAATTGCCATTATTATGAAACTATGGCTAGGGAAGGCTTCAGAGAGGAGGTGAGAGGTGAACTGAGCAATCTGGAAGGACAGGTAGGATTCTGATAGGCAGGAAAGGAGCAGACATGTGTTCCAAACCAAAAGACAAGCCAAAGGATTAAAGCAGTGTTTCTGGAATTAGGGAACAATGTTCAAAATTAACTGGAGCCAAAATAGGTAACTGTTGCACTAGTTAAGGCATGAGGGTCAACAAGGGCCTGAAATAAAATGTTGGCGACAAAAAGAAAAAGATTTGAGAAAGAGAAAGAAGAATTGGTAGGATTTGTAGAATTTGAAGACTGATTCTACACAGACTATTAAGCAGAAGTAGGAATCAAACCAAGTTCGGAGCTGCAATGACTACTTAAACTTATTCCACTTTTCTTCTAACCTCTGGTCTAGGAACCACCAGTAAGTGGCCTAACAAAGGTTTCTGCTGGCCTTCAGCAACTGCCTGGCTCAATTGGCTTCTCTTCACTCTGCTATATATTTTGGTTTTTTTGTTTGTTTGTTTTGTTTTTGGGCAGGGCAATTGGAGTTAAGAGATTTGCCCAAGGTCACACAGCTAGTAGTGTCAAGTGTCTGAGTTCGCATTTGAACTCAGGTCCTCCTGACTCCAGGGCCAGTGCTCTACTCACTGCGCCACCTAGCTGCCCCTATATATTTCTAATACAGGGAACCCAAATAAGTTTTGAGTGACTAAGAAAGAAGGGTAAAAAAAAAGACCAACATACTTCATGGCGTCAATAATAAAACTTTAGCTTAAAAACTACCCTGCAATCTCTGCTACTCTCTGTTCACATTATGCACAGATATTTCAGTACTATTTTTGCATTGGAACATGGCTCTTGTAAAAATCCTAAATAAACACACGCATCGATGCATTCCTTTGTTGATTTAAAAAATAATAGTGTCTCCATTAGGATTTTTTATGGACTCCACACGAGCATCCTCCACCTCCAGAGGCAACCCATTCCAAATTTAGAATAGTTCTGTCGTTAAAAGTTTTTCCTTATGTCAAGAGTACCAAGAACTGACAGGAGAAGCTGTCTCATTTCCCCTTCAATCTACCCTCTTCCAGAATAAAATAACTTCCCCCTTCTCAAACCCTCCCTAAAGCAAGGAAAGGTGGCTGACCCAAAGCAAGGAAAGGTGGCTGACCCGGCTTCCTTGAATGCAAAGTAAACAGAAGGATCCGAGATGTCAACAAAGTCCTGGAGCAGGTGTCCTGGAACTGCAAGGCATGTCTTAAAGAATGTGTCTGACACCTCCTCAAGTAACGGAAAGGCAGCTTAATTTACAAGAGAACTATGAGATCACCTGGACAACTTACATAACCTTTGGGCCTCAGTTTCCTCATCTGTGAAATGATGACCTCTCTAAGGTCCTTCCAGTTCTAAATCTATGATTTTTAAGATCATTCACCAGGTTGAAATTGCCATTTTCCCAACTTCTTGCACATGACATTCTCTGGATTTTTTTCTCCACCTTATTATTGATCCAGAATCTCTGTATAGCAGAACCAAAAGGCAATAGATGACCATCCAGAAATTTCTGCTGGGTCAAGCAGTTTGCAAACAATAGTCTATCTTCCTCTCTGTGCTAAAGTCTCCCAACAATCACAATGCTTATCACATCACTCTTTATTGCCCGTTTTCAACACAGAAAACCAGTCTTTTTAACCCCTCCGCCTGTACCCCATCTGTACCGCCTGTACATCATGTTGAGCTAAAGTCAAAGTGACTCCTAAATTACCAAATTTCTTCAAACCAATTCAAACTGTTCATCTCCCCCAAAGCCACCCCTATTCACTAAAAACGAGGTTTTTCCCTTTGGGCAAAAGAAAAACATTCACTCTCAACCCCATAAAATTATCCTCTTCTCTATTTCAAACATCTTTCCCATCATGACTTCCCCCTTTTAGTACTGACTTCAATTCCTAGACCCCTTCCAGTATGATGAGAGTTATATTCACAGTCCTTACAATATCCAAAAACCATTTTAAAAAAAAACCTTTCATTCAGCTCTGGTCCTGTCTCAAAATCCACTTTTCCACATACAGAAATAACACTACCTTGCAATATTCAAAAGCTTTCAGATATTATTTCATCTGATCCTTACAACAACTGTGTGGGATAGCTAGAACAAATACAATTATCTTGACTTGACAAAGGAGGAAAACTAAGACTCAGAGGCTAAATAACTTGGTAGAGGTCACATGGCTACTAAGCAGCAGTTACAAGGAGAAGCCTGGCTTCCTAGGCCCCTGCTCTTTTCACTCTATGACCCTTTCACCCATTATGGGCAGGTAAGATTGTTCCATGGGCTGGGAATCAGAAAACCTGCATTTGTGGTTCTGGCATTCATTCATTTTACTTACTTAGTGAGGACCTGGGCGGGTCACTTGGTTTCTCTTTTTGTTAAATGAGGATAATAGCTGCACTACCCACCTCACAGGGATATTAGAAAAGTACTCCGAAAACCTTAAAATGCTACAAAAACATGAGCTCTTCTTATCTCTTCAGAATTTCTTAAGAATATAACTGTTACAA
>CM053622.1:16919165-16966983 GCA_028646595.1 Phalanger gymnotis | reverse complement strand
GGGGGGGGGGGGGGGGGGGGGATGGCAAAACCCAGGAGTCCTTAGAATAGGCTAACAGGTTATAAGGCAGTGACCAGTGGTGAGGCCTTGCTGTTCAGCTGTGTCTGACTCCAGTGACCCCATTTGGGGTTTTCTTGTCAAAGATACTGGAGTGTTTTGCCATTTCCTTCTTCAGCTCATTTTACAGATGAGGAAACTTAGGCAAACAGAGTTGAGTGACTTGCCCAGGGTCACACAGCTAAGTGTCTGAGGCAGGATTTGAACTCAGGTCCTCCTGACTCCAGCCCCAATGCTCTATCCACTGCTCTGCCTCCACTTCTCTTGAGGGTTGTAGTTGGTGACTCCCAGACACACTGATAGGTTAGTCTGGGCAGCCTAAGGTCATGGAAGAGGGGAACACATCACTTACAAAATCATTGCATCTGTATGCTTGGGCAAGTCATTTACCTAACCAACCAGTCAAACAAGCATTTATTTCCCAAGCACTGTGCTAGGTCCTAGGGATAAATATAATAAGGAGCTCACAACTAACTTATCGGCCTTCCTAGGACTCAGTTTCCACATCTTTAAAGTGAGAGGACTGGACTAGATGCCTTCTAGGGTCTCTTCCAGCTCCCTTTCAATGGAAGATCCATAATCTCTGATCTCACAGCCATGTACAGCTCCCCTTACAACTCTATTTATCAACAACTGCCCAGATTTACATGGTCCACTTCTATGGCTATTTCTTGAATCTCAGGCTTCTGACCACTTGGTCAACTCTCTCCTCAGTCCCCTTCAGAACTTTGTATCACCAATACAACTTCTAAATTCTGACCATCATCACCTCTTTCCCATCCTAGGCTTCTGCTCCTGTTTCCCCTGCATCCTGTCACAATCCTTTGGCCCTTTTGCCTAGCACCTTTCCCTATGCCTCAAGCCAACCTGACCTAAGTACCCCAAACTGAGGCCATGTGGGACAATCACAGAGTCAGGAGACTCCAAGGCACCCCAGCTCTGTGTGACCCCAACAAATCAGTCACGTTCCTCCTCTGTGGATAATACTAGGGTTACCCACCTAGCAGGACTATTTTCAAGTAAAGTACTATCCAAGATGAATTCCAGTGATTATTATTCCTTTTAGGAAATCATGCCCCCCATTCTCCATCCCCTCCTCTGCCCTGCGGGGAGCTGGGATCACTGACCATTCTTCTCTTTGTTCCAAAGTAGGGGGAAGGTGAGAGCTCATTCATACAACACAGTCCCTCTACCCCTTACCGATGGTCCCCAATGTGTCTTCCTCACCTCCAGTTTGTGTAGATATGCAGCATTTGCTCCAACACTGCTTCAGTGGTTATCTAGCCCCTGTTCCTCTCCTCCCCACAGAAGTCAAAGGCTATTCACCACCCCCATCCATATTCCTAGCATCTGCTCCTACACCCCAAGTCTAGGGGACTCATTTATCCCATACACAGCCTTTACACGTATAATTACACAACTCTGGTGGCTGTCCCACTTCTAATTTCAGAAGGGGTGTGTAAGAGATTCACTCTGAAACAGTTTGCCCCCTCCCGCAACTGTCTTCTTCCCTGCTCCCAAACTCTTGAATACACCTAACCTAGCCACTTTCCTCTTCCTCCTCACAACAGCATTCCCAATACACACTTCCTCCAAACCCAAAGGGAGAATTCATCCCAACACTCCCCAATAACACTGTCTAGCCTTGGACACTACCAACCCCCAAGATTGGAGGACCACCCCAATTGACTGTCCTATACAGCGAGAATACGGTCCAGTACTTGTCCCACTTCCTAACGAATGAGCCTGGGGGCCCCCATTTACTGAAACAGCCCTCTCCAAGCCCATACAATAACTCTTCCTAGCACTTGTTCTACATGAATCGGAGTCGGGGGGTGGGGTGGGGACATAGGTTCTTCTCCGGTAACACTGTCCAGTCCTTCCCACCTTTATCCACCAAGATCATGGCCATTAGCCTCCCAGTCTCCCCTTCAATAACACTCTAATTCTCCCTAGAACCCAGGATCCACAGCTCATTCCCCCAACAGAGCTCCCCCCAACTCCACCAGCGTTGTCCATCCTACGGAGCTCCCCCCGCCCAACTGCCCCGTCCTCGCTGACCCCCAAGCCCAGGGGCAGCGTCTCTCCTGGGCCTGCCCGGTCGTCCCCGAGCACCAAGCCGAGCCTCTCCTCACCCAGGGCCGGGGCCCGAGGGAGGGGAGCCGGGGGCGGCCGGGCATCGGCTGGAGGGTGGCCAGGAGGCGCCCCGCCCGGACTCCCTCCCTCCCCGCCGGGCCGGGCCGCCTCACCACGAGTAGGTCTGCTCCGCCATGGCGCTTGGGGCTGCGGGCCTCGTCCTCCGGCTTGGGCTCGTCTCTGGCACTCGGCAGGCGCTGGGCCGGGCGGGGCTGCGGGGCCGGGCAGGCCGCGGCGGGGCCGGGCCGGGCCTCCTCCTCCTCCTTGGGCCTCGATCCTCCGCGGGCCGCGGGCGGCGCCGGCCTCGGGCGCTCTCTCACCGGCCTCCTCCGCGGCGGCGGCGGCTCGGCGGCGGCTCCGATCCCAACATGGCGGCTCCGCGGCGGCGGGGCCTGGGCCTCCCTCGGGCTCTCCCGGCGGCGGCGGCGGCTGCTGCGGGCGGGGAAGGGAGGCGGGCGGGCAGGCGGGCGGGGAGGGGCAGGCCCGCGGCGGCGCTAGAGGCTCCCTGGCTCCCTCACTGGCCCCGGGGCGCCGCGCTCGGGCGGCGGCGGCGGCGGCGGCGGCCGGGGCTCATGGCCGGCTCGGGCTCGCGGCAGCAGCGGCGGTGCTCGCTCGCTCGCCCGTCCGCTCGTCCCCTCGTCCGCTCCTTCTCTGCGTCTCGGCTCCGGCTCGAGGCCGCACCGCTACGCTCCCCGCCCGCCCGCGAGCCTGCGAGCCTGGAGCCAGCCAGAGGCGGCGCGAGGGGGAGAGCGCGAGCCTGCGGCCACCGCGCGTTCACGTGCCCAAAACACGCTCACGTGACGCGCCGACGCCGGCCCCGCCCCCGGGCGCCCGACAGATCTCCCAGCCGCTGCCTCGGCCGCCGTCGCCGGGGCCGTTTGTCTCTCCTCCCACCCCCCGCCCCGCGGCGCGCGGGGCTGGAGGCGGGGGGAGGGGGGCCGGCCAGGATCTCCTCCTCCCCCTCCCTCTCCCTCCAGGGCAGAAAAGAGCTCTAAGCGCCCGCAGCGAGCCCCATCCCCCATCTCCCATCCGCCCCCTTATTCCCCTGGGCACCCTGGCCCCGCGGCTGTCCCCTCGGGGGTCTGCCTACTACTGTCTCAGGCTCAGCTCGGGCTCTCCTCCCTGTCTCTATCTCTCGGTGTCCCCCCTGTCTGTCTCTATCCTTCTGTGTCTCTTTGCGACTGTCTCTTCTTGTCTCTGTCACTATCTCTGTGTCTCCTCTGTCTCTATCCTTTTGTGTCTCTGTCTCTCTGTGTCTCCTCTCTCTGTCTCTTCTTTCTTCTCTCTGTCTCTCTGTCTCTTCATTCTTGTCTCCGTCTCTATCCTTCTGTGTCTATCTTTCTGTCTCTTCATTCTTGTCTCTATCTCTGTCTCCTCTCTGTCTCTATCCTTCTGTGTCTCCTCTCTCTTTTGTCTGTGTCTCTTCTCTGCCTCCTCTTTCTTATCATTCTGTCCCTATCTCTCTATCTCTCCTTTCTTGTCTGTCTCTATCTCTCCATCTCTCTTCTTTGTGTCTGTCTTCCTGTCTCTCTCTCTCTTTTTTTTTTTTTACCATCTCTGTTTCTGCATCTCTGCCTCTACCCTTTTCTGTGACTGTCTCTGTTTCTGTCTCTCTCACTCTTGCTGAAATTACTTTATGGATCAGTTTAATTCAATAGCACCTAACGAGCATCTATTATGTGCCAGGCACTGTACTAGGCACCCAAGACACAAGGACAGAAAGAGAGTCCATGATTTTAGGAGTTTACATTTTCCTGGAATCAGTAGATCTAATAATGTTCACAGGAAGTGTTGACTGGACTAAAAGCTGGAGATACCAGGGATAGTACTGGGATTTCGCTTGCATAGGGAGCACCCAGGATAATAAGAGATACAAAAATAAAGTGGTCTTTCAGAGGAGGAACTAAATCCTGCTAGAGGGTAACAACCCACTTACAGATAACTACAAAGGAGAATCAAAAGAAATACAATGTAACTTGAGGCTGGGTGGGAAGCATTCATTGGCTTTCAACTGTATCTCCTCAGAAATAACATGAACCAGTTTGTATTTACTTTGTATCTTTTTCAGAGAGGAAGCCTTGGAGAAGGAAGATAATTTCAAGTGGAAAGTCTCCGAAATACTTTCTGTGGGATTCAGGGCTTCACTTAACCTCTCACTCCCATAACCTCTCCCAGCCCCCAGGCAACTCTCTGAGACTTATCAGTTACAGACACTTAGTGCCTGATCTGAATGATGAAATCGCAAGTCTGGACCAAAAATATCCTGTTTGGACTTATCTGTGTGTATGTTGTTTTCAAACAGAATGTTGTAAGCTGGTGCCTGAAATTCTCTCTTTGCCTCCTTCCTTCCGCCTCCTGGCTTCCCTGGCTTCTTTCAAGTCCTTGTTAAAATCACACCTTCTTCAAGAAACCTTTGCTAATACCCCATAATCAATCAATCAACAAACATTTCTTAAGCACCTACCCTCTGCCAGGCACCTTGTACTACCCATTGAGCATAAGCCTAGGGCCTTTTCTCTGTTGATTAGTTCCAATTTATCCCCTCTATGGCTTGTTTGTATATAGTTGTTTGCACGTTGTCTCCCTGTAGATTGTGAGTTTCCCGGAGCTAGAATTTCTTTTGCCTTTCTTTGTATCCCTGGCACTTAGCACAGTGCCTGGTGCATTGTATGCACTTAAATGCTTCTTGGATCAGACTGAATTGAGTTCGTGATACGGAGAGGACAGTACTTGGAGTGAGCGATAATAAACCCCATCTCTGCCGCTCCTTGGCTATGACTCCTCTCCAGCACATACTGAGGTCTGTGGGAGCCACATTCTGCTCTGAGGAGAGGGAGCTCTACAGACAAACTCTCGGAGAGCTGATAATGAACTGATGTAAAAATGTCTCATTACTGTCTTTTAGCCTCCCCCAGAACGGCTATGTGGTAGAAAGGAAGGAGTGCTGGACCGGGGACCAGAAGACCCGAGTCAGCTATTTATGATTTGTGTCAATGAGTGAGTCATTTTACTTTGTTGGTCCTCAATTTCCTCAGATGTAGTACAGGACATTTACAGCAATAGTTTTAATAATAGTTTGCAAAGTGCTCACATGTGTTATCTCATTTGACATTCACAACCCTGTGAGATAGATGCTATTAATCTCCCCATTTTACAGATGAGGAAACTGAGGTTGAAAGAGATTAAGTGACTTGCCCAGGGTCATGTTTGTTGTTGTTGTTGTTGAGTCACATCTGACTCTTTGTTACCCTGTGTACCACCATCCTTGAAGTTTTCTTGGCAAAGATACTGGAGTGGTATAGCATTTCTTCTGCACTAGATTAAGGCAAACAGGGTTAAGTGACTTGCCCAAGGTCACCCAGCTAGTAAGGGTCTGAGGTTGGATTTGAACTCAGGTCTTCCTGACTCCAGGCCCAGCACTAGCTACCTTGCCAGGGTCACATAGATGGGAATTATCAGAGGCAGGATTTGAATGTGGGTCTTCCTAACTCCAAGTCTAACACGATGTCACTTAAACTTTAAAGTTTACAAAATACTTTACTTATTTCCTCTCATTTGACCCTCAGGCCAACCATATGAAATAGGTATACAAGATATTCTTTCTATTTTACAGCATAAGAAACAAGGTAATCATCAGAGATTAAATGGCAGACCCATGATCATGTAACTGATGGCAGAGGTGGAATTAGAATTTACGTCTTCTAAATTTATGACTTCTAAAGTCCACTTCAAAAAAAAAATAAAGTCCATTTCAGTTACACACCTATGATTCAATTGGATTTAATAGGGAGTTATTGAATACCTACTATGTGCCAGACTCAGTCTAATCACTTTGATACTATGGCATTATCTGGTACCCTCCTGGAGGTTAGGGCAGAGTACAAAGCTATAAATTGATAGAGGGTGATACAGGATTTATTGCTGGAAGGGATTTGGTAGTCATTAGGTCAAACTCAATTTATAAATGGACAAACTGTGACTCATCCAAAGTCTCTCAGGAAGTAGAAGAGCAAGGAACATAATAACAATCACAACAACGCAACAACTTAAATGTATGTAACACTTTAAGGTTTCCAAGTCACCTTCCCTACAACCACCCTGCTTAAAAGGTAAACTGTGCAAGGATTATTAACCTCATTTTACTGATGGGGAAACTAACACACAGAGAAGTGATATCACCTGACCAAGATCATATAAGTAAGTGTTGGGGCTGGGATTTAAATCCTATCTCCTGACTCCAGTGGTCTTTACTCGATGATGCAGAAAATCACTGGCTTTAGAACTGAAGGGGTCTTAGGGATCATCTGATCCAATCCCCTCTTTTACAGACAAGGAAACTGAGGCCCAAAATGTGTCAGATATCCAAGGCACTGGTAGTAAGTAGTAGAGATAGGAACATAGGATTTAGAGTTGAATGGGACCTTAGAGTTCGTTTGATCCAACCTTTTTTATTTTATATTTCCTCATTTCTGTGCCTGAAATGAGCTCTATCCTCACCTCTGCCACTGGGAATCTCTAGATTCCTTCAAGACTCAGATCCTATGGGGAGTCTTTCCTAACTTTTTTAGTTAGCAATGTACTGCCTCCTTTTCCTCCTCCCCTTCTTCTTCCTCCCCCACTTTTCTAATTATAGTGCATATACTTACTGTATTCTCCTTCACCTGCCAGAATGTAAACCCCTCAAAGGCAGGAACTGTCTCTCATTCTTTGTATGTCTTCTACCTAGCATATATACTTGGATAATATGTACTTAGGACCATAAGATCATAGTTCCAAAGGTGGAAAGCACATAACAGATTATATTTGCCAACTTCTTCATTTACAGCCAAGTCATCCAATACACATTTATTAAACACCTACTATCCTAGGCACTATGCTAAGCTCTAGAGACTCAAAGAAAGGCAAACTGAAGTCTCTACTCCCCAGGAGGTGGAAGTTAATAGAGAAGACCATGTGCAAACAACTATGTATGGACAGGCTCTACACAGAATAGATAGGAGATAAACAATTGAGTGAAGGGATTAACATTAAGGGGATTTAGGAAAGGCTTCTTGTAAGAGGTAGGATTTTGGCTGGAACTTGAAGAAAGGAAAGGAAGTCAGGAAGGCAGAGATGAGGACAGAGAATATTTCAGGCATGAAGGACAGCTAGTGAAAATGCCCAGAGTTGAGAGATGAAATGTCTTGTACAAGGAACAGCAAGAAACCAGTATCACTGGATGACAGAGGACATGGTGAGAAAAGGAGAAGGCAGGAAGAGTGGGGGGGGGTGGTGGATAAAAGAAGACTGAAAAGGCAGAAGGGCACTAGATTATAAAGAACTTTAAATGCCAAACAGATGATTTTACATTTGATCCTGGAGGCAATAGGGAACCACTGGAGTTTATTGAATTAGGAAGTGATATGCTCAGACCTTCCCTTTGAGAAAATCACTGACAGTTGAGTGAAGGATAGAATGCAGTGAAGACATGAGATGAGATCAACCAGTGGGTTATTGCAATAGTGGTGAGGCATGAGGGGTTGAAAGCCTGGGGCAGGTTGGTGGTGTGTCAAAGAGGAGAAGAAGGCATATACAAGAGGTGTTATGAAGGTAAAATAACAGTTCCTGGCAACAAACTGGATGTATGAGGTGAGAGATAAGAGTGAGGAGTTGAGGATGACACCTAGGTTGTGAGCCTGGGGGACTCAGAGGATGATGATTCAACTATACTAGGGAAATTCAGAAGAGGGGGGTGTTTGGGGGGGAAAATGAGTTCAAGACTTTAAGATGTTTACCAGACATTGAGATCAAGATTATAGTAGGTAGTTGGAGTTGCAGGACTGAAAGCTAGAGCTAGCCAGATATGAGAATTATCAGCATGGAGATACTAATTAAATAATTAAAGCCATGGGATGAGATCATTAATTGGAATAGCATGGAGGGAGAGGTCATAGCCCTGGAGACGCCTACAGTTAGTGAGCGTGATCTGGATGAAGAGCCAGCAAAGGAGACCAAGGAGTAATCAGAGAGAGAGGAGGAGAATCAGGGGAGAAGGGTGTCCTGAAGACCTAGAGAGAAGAGAGGACCGAGAGGGAAGGATGATAACATGGCAAAGGCTGCAGAGAAGTCAAGGAGAGGACTGAAAAAAAGACCTCAGGTTTGATAAGTAAGAGATCGTGAGTAACTTAGGAGAAAGCAGTTTCAAGGGAATGATGAGGTCAGAAGATAGATTTCAGAGTCAAGAAGAAAGTGAGAGGAAGGGAAGTGGATGTACCTATTTTACACAGCCTCCTAAAGGACCTTAGACAAATAAAGGAGAAAAAAATATGGGATGATAGCTAGCGGGGATGGGTGGATCAAATGAGGGTTTTTCTGAAGTAGGGGGAGTTATAGGCATGTTGGTAGGCAGTAAGAAAGCTGTAGACAGGGAGAAACTGAAGATAAGTGAGAGAGTGAGGATGAGGAAGGTAGCAATCTGCTAGAGAAGATGGCATGGAATGGGATCTCTTGTGCATGTAGAGGGGTTAGCTTCGGTAAGGAGACAGGGGTGAAAGAGACAATAATGGCAGAAAGCATCTGAGAGATGTCAGATAAGAGGGAGAAAAGAGGAAGCTCTCTGTGAATAGCCTTAGTCTTTCAGCAAAATATGAGACAAGATTCTCAGCTGAGAAGGTGGGGGAGGAGAAACCATGGGAGGTTTGAGGAGAGATAAAAAGGTTTGGCTTTCCAAACCAATGCCACTGTGGTGAGTCGATTAGAGTGTTGTATAAGGATTGTCTTGCAGCAGTGAGGGCCCATTTGAGATTATACAACATAAACTTGTACTGAATCCAGTTGACATGGTTTCATTATTTTCTCCAGCTTTGTTCAGCAGCACATAACTAGGAGTAAAGGCAACAGATGGTGGAGTAATCCAGGACAGAGGCTTGTCAGGGCAAGATCTTTCATAGGGTGAGGGAGCAACACCTGTGAGAAGAGGATAGTGTAGAATTGACCCAGTTCACCAAATGTCAGGATGGAGAAGAGAGGAGAAGGTAGTTAGTGTAGGGGTGATGGCGTGGGAAAGAACTGAGGGGTGAAGGAATTGAAGGCTGCTGTGATGAAGAACAGGCAAGGCAGAGAGAGAGGTGGAATGATAAAAGGTTGTGATGAGATAAGGGAATTTCAGACTTCAGGAATATGGAAGTGGTACATTTGTGGTCGATGGCAAGATCAAAGGTATGACAGTCTCTGTGTAACTGAGGTGGGGTGGAGGGGGAGGTCTTGGGAAATGAGTAAGTTGCCAAACTGTGAAGTTAAAGTGATTGATGGAGCATCAATATGTATGTTAAAGTCTCCTAGTGTGAGGTCAGGAAGTGGGCAGGAAGGAAAGACTGTAAGCCAGGCCCTGACCTCATTGAGGAAAGAAGGGGAGTGTCCTGGAGGTCTGGAGACAACAACTTCCAGGCTTTTGATCCTTCCATAGATATGGATTGAGTGAACTTCAAAGGAAGAGAGTTTACTGTGTGCTGCTGGTGGAAGGTAAACTTGGAAACAGAACAAGGAAGCAAGGAGCATTCCAACTTCCCTACCTAGACTAGGGATCTGAGAAGAATGACGGAAAGGGCAGCCAGTGCTGGAGGGGCGGCCAGGGAGGCTGTCATGAGGAGGGAGCTGCATCTCAATGAGAGCCAGAAGGAAGGAGTAGGAAAGGAAAAAAATTTAAGTGGAAAACAAGTTTGTTATGTAGCATTCCAGAGAACACATTGGAAAGGGGATGGGTAGCTTAAGAGTGGGGCATTGAAGGAAGGGGGTTGGGCAGCCGAAGATGGGGAATAGGTTTTGAATAATGATAGCCAGGGGTTTGGAATCACCGGGATGCAGATGATGTGACTGACTGGGAGTTTGTTAATCATTGATAAACGAGTTTGAGTGGTTAGTAACCTCCTTAGGAGTTCAGCCTCAGGGTATCGTCCTCTGTTCTAGGTAGGCACTTCAGGCTAAGGCTCCAGTGCTGGGAAATCAGTTGGACAAGCATTTCCTATCCCTGAAGGTAGGCTCACTAGGGAGACAGGTGGAGGGAGAAGTGTGCTATGGTGTCTCTCTGTCCCCTGCAGGCTTGACGCTTTGAACCCAAAGAGGCCAGCACTTTAAGGCTCGCTAAGTGTTTTATAAAAGGCTCATTTGAGCCTCACAACAATGCTGAGAGGTAACTGAGGTTTAGAGGTTTTGACACTTGTCAAAGGTCACACAATTAAGAAGTGCCTGAAGTGGGATTTGAACTCAGGTCTTTCCATATCTAACCAGGGTTCTTATCCATGCACAGTCTTGCTAGAGGAGGAAACTGAAAGGCTAAATGATATTTCTGAGGGATTGGGTTGAATTTAATTGTTTGAGGAAACTGAGGCCCAGGTAGATAAAATCACTTCCTCTGGGTTGCACAGCAGAGTCAGGATTTGAACCTAGAGCTTCTGACTCTGAATCAAAGTCTTCTTGCTCCAACGCCACAGTTCTTTCAGATAATATCACTGTTGTTAAATCATTTTTCAGTTGTGTCTTTGTGATCTCATTTTGGAGTTTTCTTGGCAGAGATACTGGAGTTGTTTGCCATTTCCTTCTCCAGTTCATTTGACAGATGAAAAAATTGATGCAAAGAGGGTGAAGTGACTAGCCCAGGGTGATCCTGACTCCAGGCCAGGCACTCTGTCCTTTGTGCCACCTAGCTGCCCTGTATGTGTATGTGTGTGTGTGTGCCTATATACATGCCATTTACTCACTGTTTCTTCTTGTACAGGTCCCTCCTACTCTCTGTATTTTCTTGCACAACAAGAGGAAACCATTAGATTAGAGGGACCTCTATGATCCTTCCCAGCTTTTAATCTAAGATCCGCTTATCTATAAAATAGGGATGAGACTCACACTGCTAAACTTATGGGACTGCTGTGGCTTTAAACAACAACAGATATTCCCTTTGTAAACCTGCATGTGCTTTAAAAATGAGTTTTAGGTTGTTGCTGGTTTTTTAAGCCCAGATCTGTAATTTCATAAGTGTGGAAATTTACCAGTGCAGTAATCCTCTCCATCAATGCAGATCTGCAATTTGACTGTAATTTAAGAGTCTTAGAGAGGTTCCTGGGGCCACTGAGCAGTTAAGTACCTTACTTGCCTGCCTAGGGTCACACAGAAAGGAGGTGTCAAAAGTGGGATTTGAATTAGATCTTCCTAATTCCTAGTACTCTTTCCACTATAACTTGCTGTCTCTCACATGATCAGAACACACACACACACACACACACACACACACACACACACACACACACACATACACACAGTGCCTGGTATACAGTAAGTGCCTAATAAAAGCTTGTTGATTATTGAATTCCAGTGATTGATTTATGCTACTGATTCCTATTAGCCATACTTAATTAAAATTAGACAACTATTTTTTTTCTGCACCTGCTAAAGTGCAAAGTACTGCATTGGGTACAATATTGCATAGGAACCTAGAATGTAAGATTTATGAACCGAGGTAAACTGGATGTGGTCAAACAAAAGATGGAAAGAATAAACACTGACATCTTGGGTATCAGTGAACTTAAAGGGATGGGAATGGGTGAACTTAATTTAAGTGATCACCACATAGTCTACTATGGTCAAGAATCCCTTAGAAGAACTGCAGTAGCCTTCACAGTCAATAAAAGGGTGAGAAAAGCAGTACTGGGAGAGAATATCAAAAATGATGGAATGTTATCTGTTTGAGTCCAAGACAAACTGTTAACATCACAGTAATACAAATCTATGCTCCAACAATCGGTGCTGGAGAGGGAGGCCAAGGTTGATCTGTTCTATGAAGACCTACAACATCTTCTAGAAATAACACCAAAAAAAGATGTTGCATTCATCATTGGAGATTGGAATGCTAAAGTAGTAAATCAAAAGATAATTGGAATAACAGGCAAGTTTCACTGGTCATAACAAACTATCTTTCAACATAACATAACATAACATAACACTATCTTTCAACGACCCTAAAGGCAATTCCACATATGGACATCACCAGATGGTCATTATAGAAATCAGAATGGTTATATACTTTTCAATCAAAGGCAGAGAAGCTCTATACAGGCAGTTAAAATAAGGCCTGGAGCTGACTGTGGCTCAGATCATGAGCTTTTTATTGCAAAATTTGGACTTAAATTGAAGAAAGTAGGGAAAACCTTCAGACTGTGTAAGTATGACCTAGTCAGACTATATAAGTGTGACCTAAATAACCTCTCTTATGAATATGAAGTAGAAATGATGAATAGATTTAAGAGATTAAATCTGGTAGATAGAGTGCCTGAAGAACTATGAACAGAGGTTCCCAATATTGTACAGAAGACAGCAGCAAGAAAAAGAAAAGCAAGAAAGCAAAATGGCTATCTGATGAGGCTTTACAAATAGCTGAGGAAGGAAAGAAAGTGAAAGGAGAAGGAAAAAGGGAAAGATATACTCAAATCAGAATTCCAGAGAATGATAAGGAGAGCTAAGAAGGTTTTCTTAAATGAGCAATGCAAAGAAATAGAAGAAAACAATAGAATGGGAGAGACAAAAGATCTCTTCCAGAAAATTAGAGATGTCAAAGAAAAGTTTCATGCATAAATGGGCAATAAAAAACTTAACCTGATAAAAGACTTAATGAATCAAAAGCTGGAATGAAGGTTGCTGGGAAAAATATCAACCATTTCAGATATGCAAATGATACCATTCTGGTGGTAGAAAGTGAGGAGAAATTAAGAAGCTTCTTCATGAGGGTGAAAGAGGAGGGTGTAAAAGTTGGCTTGAAGCTTAACATAAAAAAAGATGTTTGTGGCTGGACCCATCACATCCTGGCAAGTAGAAGGAGAAGAGATGGAAGTAGTATAAGATTTTTATATTCTTGGGCTCAAAGATCACCACAGATGGTGACTATAGCCATGAAATTAAACGACGCTTGTTCCTTGGAAGCAAAGCTCTGGCAATTCCAGATCAGCATATTAAAAAGCAGAGACATCACCTTAGTAACAAAGGTCCATGTAGTTAAAGGTATGGTTTTTCCAATAGGAATGTATTGCTGTAACAGTTGGACTATGAGGAAAACTGAGTGCCACAGCATCAGTGCTTTCAAATTGTGTGCTGGGGAAGACTTTGAGAGTCCCTTGAACAGCAAGGAGGTCAAATCAGTCAACACTTACAGAAATTAATTCAGGCTATTCACTAGAAGGTCAAATACTGAAGCTGAAGCTTAAATACTTTGGCCACATAATGAGAAGATGGGACTCATTGGGAAAACCCCCGATGTTGGGAAAGGTTGAAGGCAAAAAGAAAAGGGGATGGCTGAGGATGAGATGGAGAGATAGTACCATGGAAATGACAAACATGAGCTTGGACAGACTTCAGGAGATGGTGGAGCATAGAAGAGTCTGGTCCATGGGGTCGTGAAGAGTCAGACACAACTGAATGACTGAGCAACGACACTACTCTGGGCACTTTACAAGATTGGAATCCTGACTCTGCTCCTTACTACCTGTGTGACCTTGTACAAGTCACTTCCACCCCACAAGCTTCACTTTCTTCATCTGTAAAATTAGGTCAGAGTAGCAGATCTCTACAGTGTCTTTCAGTTCTATATCCCATGATCCAATACTTTAGATGAAGATGAATGATATTAGAGTAGTGTCAGACATTCCATTTAGATGGGCTGGAGCTTGAGGCACAGTATAGGATTTAGGCTGAGTACGGAAGAGCAAAAAACCTGGACTTTGCCAAGGAGGAGGAGGGACACTACTTTGAATTATTTTTTGTTTACCTTTCTGGGTAGTCCAAGTCCTTAAGTAGAATCATAAAAAGGCTTCTATAGAAAGTAAGCTCTTTGAGGACAAGGACTGTTCCATTTTTGTCTTTGTCTCCCTAGCTTCTAGCATAGTGCCTTGGTAAATGTTTATTGGAAGTGAACTGAACTGAAGTGAATTGACATGGTCCATGTCCTCAAGTAGCTTATTAAAGCATTGGAGAACAGGCATTTACACAAATATCAACTAACTCTAGTACTGGCCTACTTATAATTCTCTGGGTGAGATGTTCAATTTCCCACCTCTAATGCCTTTGGCCTGAGCTGTCCTCCATACCTGGAAGGCATCCTTGTGGGCACAAGGCTGAAGCACAAGGCTCAGCGCAAATGTCACCTTCTCTCTATGGTTGTTGGTGTCTTCCTCTCCAGTTATGTGCATTTACTATATCTATCTATCTATCTATCTATCTATCTATCTATCTATCTATCTATCTATCTATCTAGATATCTAGATATATACATATAGAGATATAGTTAGATATATCTATATCTATATATGTATGTATATATCTTATATTTTCTTTTATTGTCTCCTCCAATAGAATGCAAACTCCTAAAGGATGGGGACTTCCATTTTTGTCTTTGCATAGACATTAACATTTATTTAATAAACAAATGAAAATACAATATAAGTGCTTCCGTCCCCTAAGGACTATAAGACCTCTCCATCAGACTTGCAGCTAAAACTTTCATATAGATTGTCTCCCCTGTTAGAATGGAAGTTTCTGGAGAACAAAGAATGCCTTTTCTATTTGTATCCCTAGTGACTAGCAAAGGGCTTTGTATACAGTAAACACTTAATAAATGCTCCATTCCTTTATTCACAAGAAAAGCAAAAATCATTTCCAACTGGAGAAAAGGGAAAACTTGACAGAGAAAGTAGATATGGGAGCCTTGTCTTGATGAATTTCAAGGGACAAAATGAAGGTGGGACAGGAAGTCAAGAGGAAGAGGAGATTAGGACATTCCAAGACTAAGATCCTTGAGAAAATATGCAGGAACTAGATAAAGCAAAGCTGTGCAAGTTCGTTACATCAGTGATAGTGAGAAGCTTTGGGAGACAGTCCTAAGAAAATTAAAGCCCCAAAGACCTCAGTCTTCTTTTGCACATATTCTGGCAGTGACACTGGCCCCCTTGCAATTCTTTAAACAAAATACTACATCTCTTAACTCTGTACATTTTTTTTTTTGTGCAGTTGGGGTTAAGTGACTTGCCCAGGGTCACACAGCTAGTAAGCATCTGAGGCTAGATTTGAATTCTGGTCCTGACTCCAGGGCCCGTGCTCTATTCACTCCTTCAACTCTGTACATTTTCAGTGGTTGTCCTCAATGCCTAGAATTCCTTCCCTTCTCATCTTTGCTTCTTGATTTTCCCGGATTCCTTCAAATCCAAGAAAGAAACTTTTCTTGATGCTGCTTGGGGTTGCTGGGAACCCTGAAATGTCAGGATACAGGGTGGCATCCACCTGGAATGAAGTCACTCGCTCAAACCATCTTCTAGTCAAAGTGGCAAGGTTTATTGTAAGGCAAATAGTGCAGGGGTGGGGTGTAGGAGTGGTGGTGAGATTCTTAGGAAAGTGTAACTTAATGGGAGTGAGACTCATGCTTATATACAAAAAGGACAGTGAAAGGATCTGGATGGGATTAAGGAAAGGTAAGTGGTCTGGGGTTGGCCAGGTCCAACAGTGAAAGAACTGTCAAGCTAATTAGGTGATCTAGGTGGACTGAGGTGGGCCAGATGCCTTAGGTGGAGGTGCCAATAATCTGGGCGTATGGGAAAATTTGGAGACTGGTCTTTTCCTTTTAGGGGTCCAGGTCCCATCACCCCATCAGTTTTCATTAATGCTAATGCCTTTCCACTTAGATTATCTACAATTTACTCTGTATATATCTTGACAACAGCATATATGATATGATATGATATATCATATCATATCATTATATCATATCATATTATATTATATATATTATATCACATTGTATCACAATGTATCACACTGCATCATGTTATATCATATCATATCATATTATATTACATTATGCTATATCATATATCATCTCATATCATGTCACATCACATCACATCACAACACATCACATCACATCACATCACATCACATCATCACATCACATCACATCATGTTATATTATCTGACTGGGGAGGGGGAGAGAAGAAAGTGTGCAGTCTAGATAAATGTAAAGCTTCAAGGCCCCTCCCAGCTCTGACACTCCTTGTTCTGAGGCCCCTCCCAGCCTTGACATCCCCTGTTCTGAGGCCCCTCCCAGCCCTGACATACCCTGTTCCGAGGCCCCTCCCAGCCCTGACACTCCCTGTTCTGAGGCCCCTCCCAGCCCTGACACTCCCTGTTCTGAGGCCCCTCCCAGCCCTGACATTGTGTGTTCTGAGGGCCCTTTTAGCTTTGACAATATCTATTACATCATCTCTGATAGCTCTACAGCTTATCATCCTTTGCCTTAGTACTTTCACAGGAATGAGGTATTTTGGAGCTATACCCATTAACCTACAGGGACTCCTAAGGAAGTAAGGCACTAGGCCAGTTGGAAAGAGTTTCAAGTCTAATGCACAAGCTGCTCTGTGTGCTGTGAAATCCCCTTCCTTACAGATGGGAGGATAATAGACCAGCGCCCCACTGACAAAGTTAAAAATCATAGGCTGGGTCCTAGGTGATTCATCTGACCTCCTACTCCCAATGAATCATAACAGGTGGGGCCAAGGAGGTGGTGGAGCTGAGTAGAATGAGCTGGGCCTGCTCAAGGAATGCAAATCCATGAACAGAGAGAAGATAGCAAGCTTCTCCAAGTCAAGTCAAGGAGCACTTATCAAGCACCTACTATGTGCCAGGCCCTGTGCCAAGTGCTCCAGTTACCAAAAAAAGGCAGAAAGAAAAAAGTCACGGTTCTCAAGGAGCTCACAGTCTAAGGGAAATTGCATGAAATAGCATATAAACAACTAAGCGAAGACATGATAAAAGCAGGTGATCTCAAAGGGAAGGCGCTAGCGCTCCGGGAGGGTTTTTGCAAAACCCTTGGAAAGGGTTTTGCAGAAGGTGAGGCTTTTGCTGGGATGTGAAGGAAGTCAGGGAAGCCAGGAGGTGGGAGCGAAGATAGTGTGAATTCCAGGCTTGGGGGGACAGCCAGTAAAAATGCGCAAAGTCGACAGACGCAAAGTCTTTTCCAAAGAACAGCAAGGAGGTCCGAGTCACTGGAGCAGAGAGTACATAGATGGGAGTAAGGGACGAGAAGACTGGAGAAGTAGAAAGGGGTCAGGTTATGAAGGGCTTTAGAAGCCAAACAATAAAAATATGGAGCCCGGAGATGAGAGCAGTATCCTTTTTTTCTCTTTGAGAGAGGTCTTTTAAGAGAGACCAAGATCAAAAGCCACCATTGAAAAAGCCCAGTGAAAGTGGGCAGAATTGGGAATCAGTTTCTCAGAGTAGAGGCCATCTAGTCCCAGCTGTCCCTGAACAAAAACCCCATCCTCTATATCCCCAGGAAGTGTTCATTTAGCCACCTCCTGGAGATGGGATATCATGAGGGATGTTATCTGACTGGGGAGGGGGAGAGGTAAAGAAAGTGTGCAGTCTAGATAAATGTAAAGCTTCAAGGCCTCCCACCAAAGTGGGAGTATCCTTCCCACCTCCCAAGGCAGCCCATCCTACTTCAAGCAGTTCTTGCTAGGATGTTTTACTTAAAACTTCTTTTAGGCAGTTTCTTCCCAAAGCATTTAGTCTAGGGCAGTGCTGTCCAACCTTAGGTTATCTTAGCGCCACATTAAAATAAAATAATTATTTGAGGGTCACACCCAGAATAAAAAATATAGTACTCTAGAAAGTGGGGGAACACGCATCATCAATATGACAGGTGAAGGCACCAAATGCGAAAGCAAACACAAAACAACAAAGTGACAACGCAACAGTTTAAAGGTAGGTGCATACTGACTAGTCTGAATCGTACAGACGGAATGCATCCCACAGATCGATTGAAAATTCTGTGCGATATGTTCTGTCTGTAATATGGCTTAAAAACACCAAAGAAAATTAATATCAATGAGATTATTTATTAGTGATGGAACTAAAACCCCTAATATGCATTCCATGCAAATTATTATTTTATTTTTTCACTCGTGAAAATTAAAACCCACGGGTGGGCTGCATAAAATCACACTGCAGGCAGCAAGCAGCGCGGGCCGTATTTTGGACAGCCCTGGTTTAGGGCCTAAGGAAACCCAATGAGGATGGGATGCAAACCCAGCAGTACATCGCCTTAACCACTCGGCCATGTAAAGGCCTTAGCCTAAAAGAGCCAGGGTCTCCCATTGCATCCTGGGTCATCTCCGGTCATCCTGACGAATATCAGGTCACTGGATCCAGATGGCTCTGGAGGACAAAATGAGGCTGGTGACTTTGCACAGCCCTCCCTCACTCAAATCCAAGTCAACTGCAAGTCATGTCATTATTTCCCTGTTGTCATGGTCCTCTTCGAAAATGATAGACAAACACAACAACAAGTCTAGAGTCAAATAGAAGAAATTGGATCCCTCGTCTAGGTAACAGCTTATTAAATGCCTGAAGATAATGACCATGTCCACCCAAGTGCTTTCTTCAGACATCAGCAAGTCCTTTAGCCCAGTGATTCTCAAAATGTGAACCCCAGGTCCTTGGGGGACCCTGAGCCCTTTTGGGGGAAGGAAGGCAAGGCCAAATTTATTTTCATAAAAATATTAAGATGTTATTTGCCTGTTAAAATGCTCCTCCCTTTTCCAATGATATATCTGTGTAAGGTGGGATTTTCTTTGTGTTCTTCAACCAAAATTACATATTGAAACAGACTGAAATCAGGAGCCAATATAAGAATCCAGTTGTTTTCTATTAATAGCAATAACTAATGTTTATAGAGTGCTTACTATGAGCCAGGACTGCGCTAAGCACATTACAATCATTATCTCCTTGATCCTCCCCACGACTCTGTTCAGTCATGTCTCACTCTCCATGACCCCATTTGGGGTTTTCTTGGCAGAGATACTGGAGTGGTTTGCCATTTCCTTCTCCAGCTCATTTTATGGATAAGGAAACTGAAGCAAACAGTGTGAAGTGACTTGCCCAGGGTCACCCAACTAGAAAGTGTCTGAGACCAAATTCGAACTCAGGAAGATGAATCTTCCTGACTCCAGGCCCAGTACTTTGTGTGTGCCCCCTAGCCATCCTACAGTGAGCTCTTAATAAATGCTTTCTTATCAATTCGTCTTTACACAGCATATTCAGTAGTGTGGCACCGTCAATAAGATGAAGAAGATCTGTAAGTCTGGGCACCTGTGATTGTGATAGGAGTGTGTGACATTTTTGGCAGCCAAGGAAACTAAACCAATCTTAGCCTGCATCAAGAGAGGAATAGTGTCCACACTAAAGGAGGTCATACATACTTAGTAACTCTGATCAACATAACGACCACCCACAATTCCAAAGGATTCATGATGAAACATGCCAGCCACCTCCAGATAGATGATGGACACAGAGTGCAAATTGAAGTATATTTTTAGATTGTTCCTAGAGTGATATAGTGGCTGAAATTTTTAATTCTGTAGCTCTACAATTCCAATTTCATGCAATAAATGTATTTAGACCTAAAAAAAAAGAGGTCATAGTCTCTTTGTATTTTCTCTTGAACTGAGCTCATCTTATAGGGTCAGAGAAGATCAGAACTTTAGATAGAAAGGACTCTCAGGGTTATCAAGATATCCAGTCAACCCCCTCATTTTACAGTTTAAGGAACTGAGGCCTAGAAGAGTTAAATGACTTGCTCAAGGTCACATAGGTAGTCATCAATCATCTTTGATGTAGCCTCCCCTATAATGGGGATCCAGGGACCAAGCAGCAGCCTCTGGTCTCACATGTCCATAGTAAGGGACCAGAAGTAAAGCTAGGATTCAAACCCAGGCTCTGAGTCCAAACCCAGCACTCATTCAATTGTGCCATTTTGTTCTGGGTTCATTTGAATGCAGTGGTGGTGGACAGTTAGGTTGGGCCATTTCCTTTGGAGCTGGACCCCAGATCTGTGCACTGACCCCTTAGATCTCCCTCACACTTGGTCAAGGTTTCAGATATTGACATGCTGGATCATGGTCAAGAAGAGGGGGAGTAAAATGGTGAAGGCATAGAAGGATAGAATTCATGTTGTATGAAGAGCAATTTCTTAGTGCCTGGAAGCGTGAAAACTTGTGAGAGTGGGGTGTGTGTGTGTGTGAGTGTGTATAAAACGTAAGAGCTATCTTCAAGGCAGCTGGATAACGTAGCAGATAGTGGATAAAGCTCTGGGCTTTTTGGAGACGGGAGGTCCTGAATTTAAATCTGGCCTCAGACACTTTCTGGTTCTGTGATCCTGAGCAAGTCACTCACCAGCTCTGTGCCTCAGTTTCCTCAACCTGTCAAATGGGGATAATAAAAGAAGCAACCTCTGTGGATTGTTGTAAGAATCAAATGCGATAGTATTTGTAAAGTGTTTAGCAGAGTGTCTAGCACATAGTAGATGCTTAATAAATGCTTGTTTCCAAGTATTCAAAAGGCTGCTATAGGGAAAAGGGAATACCTTAGAACTGGAGCAATGCCTGGCAGAGAAGCAGACTTAGATTTAACATATCAAAAAATGCCTCTTAATGGGTAGAATTATTCCCACAGGGAAGATAGTTGGTTCTCTGCCCCTGGACGTCTAAGGGGAAGAGTTTAGATAATCACTTGATGGGGAAGTTGTAGAGTGGTTACCTAGTTGGGGAGGGGGTAAGGGAAGAAGCGATTATTAAATGCCTACTATGTGCCAAGCACTGTGCAAAACACTTTAAGAAAAACAAATGTTATCTCATTCGATCCTCAGAACAATTTGGGATTGTAGGTGCTATCATTGTTATCCTCCCCATTTTACAGTTTAGGAAACTGAGGTTAAATGACTTAGGGTCCCATAGCTGAGGTTAAATTTGAACTCAGGTCTTTTAAACTCCAGGCCCAGAGCTCTATCCACTGACCTTCCGGCTGCTTTTAGTTCAAGTATAGGTAAGACTGGATGAGCCCCAAGATCTCTTCTGACCCCCAAATCCTGGGAGTCTGTGAGAATTTGTGCGTGATATGTACATAATAGCATGAACATAATAACATGCACATAATATATAAAATGAATCTTTGTTGAAAAGAATTAAATGGAAGGATCTCTAAAGTTCCTTCATTGTTATGGCTTGCATCTCCCTCACCAGGTAAAGGGGACACAGAATTTTGAACCAGAAGTCTTGAATTCAAATCCTACTTTTGTAACTTTGAGCAGGTTGCTTTCCTCATCCATAAAATGGGGTTGGATTAGACCATCTCTGAAGCCTCTTCTTGCTGCATATCAACCATCCCCTGCGCCCTCAGTATCTCTTTGCTGCCCACTGGGATGTCAGGTGGACTTGGGGAGAGGCTGTTGTTAGCTGGGAGCTTGGCACCCCATCAGGGTGAGACAGCTGCTTTAGACAGTGTTTGTTGGAAGAAACCATGGCAAAGTTTCTCTAATTATCATTGTGGTTAATTATAGGACTGTTCTTAGTCCTGACTATACTCCTAAGAGACTTCAAGTGCTGGTCCCTCAGCCCCAGGCATAGGCTCCCCAAAGCAGCATCCAGTGAGAGCTGGCTCAAAGCCCTTTCAGTGAAATCCTTTCTGGGAGAGAGTTGAAGGGTGAGGCAGAGGCTTGGGCAGAGTGGAGGCTAAGAGGCAGAACACCCAAGATTCTCTTCCTCCATCAGGCTTGTACCCCCATGGAACTAGTGATGGATCCTTCCGCTGCCCCAGCACCCTTTTGCTTTCTCCTTCTCCATGAGATCAGAGGATTCGACCGTTTCCATGGGTTGGGGGCACTCTTTTTGCTCTGAGACCGGAAGGCCAAGCTTTAGGGTAGAAGTTTAGAATGCTTCACCTCCTTCCTCCCCTCTTCCCGTAGGCACATGTTTAGTACCACAAAGGACCTTGGAGGCCAGTTAGTTGAATCACCTTATTCTTCAGAGAAGGAAACAGAAGCCTAGATTGTGACTTTACCCACTCATAACGATCAGAGGAGAGATTCAAACTAGCCATCCCTCATGTCTGGAATGCTCTGTCCCTTCAATCAATTAATAAATAAATACTTATTAAGTGCCTACTATGTGCCAGGCACTGTGCTAGGTGCTTTGCCTCCATCTCCTGACTTTCTTCAACTCAGCTGAAATCCTACCTTTTTACAACAAGCCTTTTCCAGTCTCCTTTAATTCTAGTGCCTTCTCTTTGTTAATTATCTCCAATTTATGTTTTTATATATCTTGTTTGTACACAATTGTTTGCATGTTGTCTCTCCAGGTAGCTAGGTAACACAGTGGATAGAGTGAATAGATCTGGAGTCCAGAAGAACTGAGTTTTTAAAATCTGCTTTCAGATACTTAGCTGTGTGACCCTAGCAAGTCACTTAGCCTCTGTCTGCCTCAGTTTCTTCAACTGTAAGGTGGGCATAATAATAACACTTCCCTCACACAGTTACTGTGAGAATAAAAGGGGATAATATTTGTAAAGTGCTTAGTACAGTTGCTGCCACATAGTAGGCACTTAATAAATGTGTATTCCTTTCCTCCCCTTTCCTTCTCTCTCTCTTTTATTAGTGTGTAACTTCCTTAAAGGCAAGGACTGTTTTTGCTTTTCTTCATGTTCTCAGTACCTAGCACTGTGCTTGGCACATAGTGGGACCTTAATCAACATTTGTTGATTGAGCATAGGATCACATGAGCATAGATTTAAAGCTAGAAGCACTTCAAAGGTCACATAGTCCAACCCCTTCTTTTTACAGATGAAGAAACTGGGGACCATGGCCCTCAGCTTTAGCATCTGAGAAATCTAGGCTAGAGTTGGGAGAGTTTTAAATAAACAAACAAAAAATCTAGAGGACAATCCTTGTCTCATGAGCCCAACTTGGTTTGTACAGAGGAGGGCATCGAGGGCTAGAATCCAGCTCAAGAGGAGACCAATCGATTAATAAACTAGCACTTATTAAGCTCCTACTGTGAGCCAAGCATTGTGCTAAGTGTCTGAATGACAAAAGTGAAAGTCCCTGTTCACAAGGATCTTAGAATCAAGTGGGGGGTGGGCAACATGTACATACACATACGCACATCATAATGCACCCCAATATATGTATGTATATATGTGTATGTGTGTCTCTCTATAAATATATATACACAAAGAGAGGAGGGGAGAGAGAGGGAGAGAGTCTACAAAATATCCCCTATTAATAGTTTGCAGGTAGAGCATCTATGAAGACCCCAGGAGAGGGTCCCGAAAGCCCATCGTTAGCGTTCTATTTCTTAATTCCTACCTAACTCAATCACTCAATCACTTTCTCCTTCCCACCCTTTTAGGTCCTTCTCTGAAACTTTTTCTCACAGGAGTTTTCCCAAGGTGTGCCCCAGAGATGGATGACTACTACCTGAAATATTCCTTAGGGACTTACTGCATCCCCCGCCCCTTCCCTGAGGACTCAGGGCTTGGAAAGGTGGAGGGCAGATCGGCCGGCTCTTCTCCGGCTTTCAGTGCACATTAGGGTTGGGCTGGGAGTTCTTAGGACCAGGAGATGCCCCTGGGGAGGGAAAGGCTGGATCTAGGTTAATGAGACACGGGGAGGTAAGAAATGATGACTCAAAGGGGGAGATCCCCTTGGAAATGAGGCCAGGGATTCTTTCAGTCTTGGTAACCCTAGTTCCTATCATTGAGCCTTACCCGAAGGGGGGGGGGGCAGAGATGGGAACTAGACCTGGGAATTCATTGGTATAGGGAATTCACAGAGAAAGAAATTCTATCTTTCAATTCCAGTCAGTTCAATTCAATTCAATTCCAATCCAGTCAATTCAATTCAAGTCCAGCTTCTCTGCATCTAGTCTTTTAGAGCTGCCTACAACTCCGAGAAGTCATCAGTGGGTTGGTTGTTAAGCAGTTACTATGTGTGAGGCAAGGGCAGCTAGGTGGCACAATGGATAAAGTGCCAGGCCTGGAGTCAGGGAGATCTGAGTTCAAATTCAGCTTCAGACATTTAAGGGCTGTGTGACCCTGGACAAGTCAGTTATGCCTGTTAGCCTCAGTTTCCTCATCTGTAAAATGATCTAGAGAAGGAAATGGCCAACTACTGCAGTATTTTTGCCAAGAAAACTCTGAAAGGGATTATGAAGAGTCAGACATGACTAAAATTGACTAAACGACAACAACAGACATTGCCCAGGGTCACATAGCCAGTATGAATCAGGACTGGAATCCAGATGTCTCTGGCTCCAAGGCTAGTTCTCTATCCACTAGGGAGCACTGCCTCCCTCTTGCATATTGTAGCTAATTAATAACTGCTCCTTGTTTGCCGGTGGGTTAAGGGGAGATGGTATGATACGTGTTTATGTGGAGGTGAGGCATTGTAAGTTGCAGACACCCTAGGTGTGAGGATTCTAGTACTCTGTATTAAGGGTGCTCAAGGATGTATCTGCCACTAACTGCACGATCTTGAGCAACTCTCTGAGCCTCAGTTTCTCCGCTTGTAAAATGGTTGGACTAGATGTTCTCTTAGGTCTCTTCCAGCTCCAAATCTCTGAACCTGTGACTCTGCCCAGGGATGCACATCTCTGCGATGTGTCAGTATGGTGCCCCCTGCTAATCTGCTCCTTCTACATAGCAGGAGGGCACTAACTTGACATATCTTTACTGCCATCATTGAGGGACATAGGATATTCAACAGCTCCTGTTGTGTGATGGTGAGAGAACATGGGCTATGCCATCTATGGACATGAACCTCCTTGATCCTGTCCTGGGGTCTCCCTCCTTAGCTGTGGAAAAGTGAAATATACCAGTAGACCATTGATTGTTTCGTAAAGTCTGGGCTTGTCCCTATCCTGGGGTCTCTCTCCTTAGCAGAGGAAAAGTGAAAAATATGCCAGCAGACCACTGATTGTTTCCTGGAGCCTGGACTAAGCACCCCAGTGACAGCAGGCAGAAATTACAAGTCACTGGTTGGGATGAGTCATGGGCCAAGCGTCCCTACCCAGGTCCCAGCTCACCTGGGCATGATGGAGCTTGTTCTGTCTCCCTTCCCAGAAATTAGAGGACAATTTCCATCACTGCTGCTCTGGGCTGGCTGACTGTTTGGAAAAATAAATGCCAGGGAAGCAAAGACCCACATCTCAGCCATCTTCTTGACCTTACCAGCTCATTTTCAAGGGGTGCGCTTGGTGAGTCATTATATAGGCTTGGTATCTCAGCCATGCCAATCCTTTCCTCAGAGCAAGGGAGGAACCTCAGTGGGACAAAGATGCATAGAGTGATACTCGGCCCAAGTGAAAGTTCTGGGAACTGTGGATTGTAGGTTTTGCCCAACCCCTATGTGGTAGGGATGTGAATCTTGTGTTCTCTGTCAACTCCTGAGGCTCAGGGCTGCAGAATCATTCGCTTGCCTGTGACCTCTGGTTATCCTCACCTCCCAGAAGCCCTGCTTGTAATACAAGACTGTTAAGGGTTGATGGAATCATGGGGACCTGTCCCTTCTTTGGTTAAGCATCTGGCTGGAACATGTTGACCTATGGCATTGAAGAGCAGGAAAGATGGAGGCGTAGTGGATGGAGGGCTTGATCTAGAGCCCTGGGAGTTGACAGAGAATAGACTCTTCCTATCTGTGCCAGATGGTGTGAGGCAAAGGCCAGCACTCTTGGTTCCCAGAGAGACAGCATTATTATTCTCATTTTATAGATGTGGAGATTGGGTCTAACTCCTGCCTTTGATATTAATTAGCTGGGTGGCTATAGCCCACTCACCTAGTTTCTCTGAGCCTCTTCTGTGAAATGGAAATGATAATGACACTTATCTCCTGGGGTTGTTGTGAGGACCAATTTAGATAATGTATGTAAAATGTTTTACAAGCCTGTTGGTAGAGTTGTGAACTGATCCGACCATCTGGAGAACAATTTGGGACCACACCTAAAAGGCTATAAAACTATGCATACCCTTTGATCCAGCAATACCACTATGAGATCTGTATCCCAAAAAGGAAAAGGAAAAGGACCAATATGTACGTAAAAATTCATGGCAGCTTTTTTTTTTTTTGCTTTGGTAAAGAATTGGAAACTGAGGGGATACTCTCTTGATGAGGGCATCATCATGCCTCAATGACTGCACAAGTTACGGTGTTTGTGATGAAATTCTATTGTGCTGTAAGAAATGATGAGCAGGGTGATTTCAGAAAAGCTTGGGAAGACAGACGAACTGATGCGAACTGAAGTTAGAAGAACTAGGAAATCATTGTACACAGTAACAGCAATACTGTCACACTGATCAACTGTGAAAGACTTGGCTACTCTGATCCAAGATGGTCCAGTGATTTAATGATCCAAGACAATTCCAAAGTACTCATGGTGAAAAATGCTATCTACCTCCAGAGAGGGATCTGATGAATTCTGAGGGCAAATTGAACACATATTTTTCCACTTTATTTTCCTTGCCCCCCCTTTTTTGCAGCAGGACTAATACGGAAACATACTTTGCATGATTTCATATGTATTATTGATATCATGTTGTTTAGCTTCTCAATGGGTGAGGGAAGGGCTGGAAAAAGAGAGAGAATTTGGAACTCAAGATTTAAAAAAAGAATGTAAAAATGTTTAAAAAAGGAAAAAAGGAAAGGAAGGGTTTGAAAAAGTCTATTTCTTCTATGTTAAAATTTTTTTACAAGCTTTAAATTAGCTATAGTAATTATTGTAGCTACTAACAGTTTAATAATAAAAACTAGTATTTCTATAGTACTTTAAGGTTTGCAGAGCGTGTTTACAAGTGTTTTTTCATTTTATCCTCACAACATGCTGTGAAGTAGGTGCTATTATCATCCCTGTTTTACAGATGAAGAAACTGAAGGAGACAGAAATTAAATGACTTGCCCAGAGTCACATAGGCAGTAAGTGTCCCAGGTGGGATTTAAACTCAGGTTTTCCTGACTCCAGTGGCTAGAGTGAGGGACCTGGCTTCAGTCAGCATCCATTTGTCCTGGCTGCAGGTCCAACACTAACCACTGAAACACCTAGCTGCTTTTATTGTTACTCATTGTCAGATATAGGTACCAAATCTGGTCCTGGAGATAACAGTATCACAGATTTTGAGTTAGAAGACACTCTTAGAGCTTAATTAGTGTAATTCTATGATTTCACAATGAAGAAACTAAGAACCAGACCAATTAATGACTTCTCCAAGACTGAACAGCTCATAATTTGAACTCTGGTCCTCTGACTCTCAAACCAGCTCCTTTCCCAATATACCATACAGAAGAGCTGGCCCTAATTGGGTGTGATTTCATTGAACCTGAAGAGGCAGTGTGCTATATATAGCATGGCATATGGTATGGGGTATGATGGATCTGGCATTTGGAAGAACTGAGTTTGAATCTCACCTCTGGCCTTTACTGTCATGGGCAAATGTTTTCTTTTGAAAACCTCTCTAAGCCTCTCCTTGGCACGTAGTAAGTTCTTAATAAATGCTTGCTGACTTGACTGAGTCTCGATTTCTTCATCTGCAAAATGGGTACAACAATACCCATTGTGAAACTTAAGCAAGAAAAGATAATGTAAAGTGTTCTGAAAACTTTTCAGTACTACATTCATGTCAGTTATTTTTAATGTGTCACCCTTATAACACAGAAAGTACCTAGCTGGGAAGGAAATTCATTTCAAAACAATGGTTATAATTAGCTTTGCTTCCTCCTTGAACAAGAACCTGATTAGAAGTTGGATATAGGGCTGGGAACTTTAAAAACATGTGTGAAGATTTCTTGTCTTTCATTTGTTCCCTGTCTCAGGGTTCAGAGATCAGTAACGATAAGTGTTATTTATGCAATGCTTTACGTATATTGTCTAATTTCTCAGCAACCCTATGGGGTAGGTTTTCCTATTTATTTATGTACTTATTCATCTATTTATCCAACCATCTGTCTGTCTGTCTGTCTATCTATCTACCTATCTATCTATCTGTTTGTTTGTTTATGGCTTGGATTTATGACTTGATTGGCTAGGTTGGAGGGTACCAACTCCAAATGCCATAACTGCCATCCCTGGAGTGAGCTGGTACTAAGAACTTCCAGGGTAAAAAATTCTACTAATATAAATCAGCATCTGTTTTGCAACTCGTGGTCTTCAGAAATTATTCAGGAGACTGAGAGGTTCAGTGTCTTGCCCTGGGTCACTGTTGTGACACAGTCAGTCATAAATCAGAAGAGGACCTTGAACTCATGTCTTCCAGATTGAGACCTGCTCTCCCCGAGCTACAGCAGTTGACTGAGAATACGGACTCCCATCTGTGCCAGACGGAGGCTGGGCAAAGGCTACCTACCACCCGTGGTTCTCAGAGAGGCATCATTATTATTCACATCATATAGATGTAGAGACTGGAGCTCAGAGAGATTGAATGGCTCGTCACGATCACTCGGCTGTTAGTCCAAGATCTTTCTGATTCCCTCTCATGGTATAGTGGCAAAAATTCTGGACTTGATGGAAGGAGGTGTAGTTCAAATCCTAGTTCTGCTACTTGGGACCTGTGTGACCTTGGACACTTCACCTCTGTGGGCCTCAGTTCCCTCAAATGTAAAAGAAAGGGTTTAGAGTAGATGGTTTCTAAGGCACCTTCTAGATCTAAATCTGTGGTTTATGATCCTATCTGTGTGATGTTGGGCAAGCCACTTTGTCTCTAGGCTTTCATTTTCTCATCTGTAAAATGAGAGGCATTGAGCTCTTTTAAGGTCTGGATTGTGCAACATGGTCATATCCCCAGCACCACAATAAAATATTCCCAACTTAGATGCTGTGGTATGGTCAAATGTTGGCTCTTCTCCCTGCCCAGCACTATGCTCCATGTAGAGGTAGCTTACTATGGCTGCCTCCAGGCAGGATCCCCGGGTTTAGCTCCCAGCTCTTGTAGTTACTAGCTGTGGGATGCTGGCCCAGGTTCCTTCCTCTCTCTAAAGGTCAGGCTCCCCAACCATAAAACAGGTACTGACTACTTCACAAGGCTATCGGGAAACAGTTTGCAAGAGAAAACACTTTTGAAAATTTATTTCGATCAATTTCCTTTTACATTACCTTTATTTCCTAACATCTCCCTTCCCCAGTGATCCCTCCTTCCCTTGTAATGAATTAAAAAAAACACAAAGAGGAAAAAAAGCTATTCAGCAAAACCTAACCAACACATCAGACAGGTCCAACAGTTTGAACAAAGTTCCTCCTGGGTAATCCCCAACTTCTGCACAAAATCGAAGGGTGGTGCATTTTTACAACTCTTCCCTGGGCCCGAATTTAATCATTATAATTACACAGCTTTCAGTTTCATTTTCTTTCTTTTTTAGGGTTGTTCTTTACATTTACACTGTGGAATTGGAGGAGAAGGGAAGGAGATGTATTTCACAACTATGGATGAGGGACGGTTCTGGATCAAACAAGAACCAGAGACGGTCCTAAAAGATAAAAACAAATTTTTTTTGATTACATAAGATTGAAAAGTCTTACACCAACAAATTAGAATTAGGAGAGAAACAATTACCTGGGGTGGGGGGGGGGGAGAAAATTCTTTGCAGCAAATTTCTCATAAGAAACACCCGCTAGTCAGGATGTGTAAGGAATTGAAACAAATATATAAGCATAAGAGAAAGTCCCTGATAGAGAAATGATCAGAGGATGTAGATAAGTGGTTTTCAAAAGAAGAAATGTAGGCTACCATTTCAAATTAAGAAATGTAGTCTACCACCAAATATATGAAAAAAAAACACTCCAAAATCACTAATAAAAGAAATGCAAATTAAAACAACTCTGTCTTGCAATCTATCAGATGGACAAAGATGTTCAAAAAACAGAAAGTGACAGTTGTTGGAGGGGCTGTGGAAAGACAGCCACTCTAATGCAGTATTGCTGCATATGAATTAGTCTAACCATTCTGGAAAGCGATATGGAATAACACTCCCTCAAATCACTAAACTTCTATCTTTTGACCTAGGGATACCACTGCTAGACATATAAAAGATGGAGGAAAAGGACCCACGTATATGAAAATATTTATAGCAATGCTTTTTTCTGTATCAAAGAATTGGAAACAGGAAGGTACCCATTAATTGGGGAATGGCATATTTATGTAAGGATATGGGATTGAGGGGCAGGGTAGGGTACAACTAGGTAACACAGTAGTTAGAGCACTGGGCCTGGAGTCAGGAAGACTATCTCACTGAGTTCAAATCCAGCCTCAGACACTTACTAACTGTGTGACCCTGGCCAGATCACTTTAATAGCTCTATTAGCCTCAGTTACTCATCTCTAAAATGATCTGGAGAAGGAAATAGCAAACTACTTTGCCAAGAAAATCCCAAATGGGGTCATGGAGAATCAGACATGACTGTAAACAACTGAACAGCAAAACCCAAAATGTATTTGGTTATTCTTTAGCTATTGGCTATCTATTTTGCTAATGTGCCCAGTTTCTAACTTTCAAGTTCTCTGTAAGTGTGAGCTATTGTTATCATCTGTCCTAGAGTATTTATACTCCTTTGGGAAAGTGGCAGTGATGGCTAGAAGTGACAAAGAGGGAGATTTTGGTTCAACATAAAGAAAAACTTCTTAACAGCAAGAGCTAATCCAGAATGAAATGGGATGCTTCGGGAGGTAGTGGGTTCCCTATAACCAGGAGTATTTAAACAACAGTTGGATGACCGCTTGTAGATATTGTAGAGGGGCTTCAGGCATGGCTGGGGGTAAACAGCCTCTAAGGTTCTTTCTAGCTCTGAGGTTCTGTGATTCCATGTTGGGAAATAAGAATCCAGCAGTCTAGTTTTTAAGGAAGCTGCAACCATTCCATAGCTTCTCCTTTCCCTCGCTGGCCACCCCGCCAGGTCTAGGTGCAAAGAGATGAGAGGTGGAGCCCAGGCATGTTCCAGATGTTCTCCATATTTCTTCATGTCCATGGCCGTGTTTGAAGGGTTGGTGATTATTGTTTCATTCTGGACATTCTGGACCTTATCAAATCACACCCCAGTGTTGCCTCAGCACCAAGCCTGTGAGCTTGTTTTTGTTTTTATCTCTTTTTTTGCAATCGCAGTGTTTGGCTAGGGAGAGGACAACTGAGTAATTGTTAGGAGCCTAGGTAGTAGTTTGTTTTCATAATGCAGACAAATCACCTCCTCTTAACCCAGTCAAACAAGTTGGGCATTAGCCAAGCACATAATCATCAAATGTAATTATAGCTCACACTTATATAGGCTTCACCAAGCTCCTTTTTACAACAGTCCTCTGTTGTAGTAGTCATCTGTAGATGGTGCCAGTGTTGTTAACCTCATTTAAGAGATGAGGAAACTGAGATTGAGGGAAGGAAAAGAACTAGTCTTGTCCAAAGGTATAAGGGTTAGCGTCTTTTAACACTAAAGTCTTGTCCTTTCTCGGCTGCCATTTGTCCTACTGAAAGACTATCCTTTGGTGGAGGGATTAGATTTGACCAGCTTGGTCTTAGAGGGCAGAATTAGAAGCATTGGGTGCCAGGTGGCAAGATAAAAAAATGGAAACTTTATGGAAGGAAAACCTTCCCAAAGGGCAGCTAAGTGGTGCAGTTTATAGAGTGACCAGCCTGGAGTCAGGAAGACTCATCTCTCTGAGTTCAAATCTGGCCTCAGACACACAGCTATGTGATGCTGTTTGCCTTAGTTTCCTCATCCATCAAATGAGCTGGAGAAGGAAATACCAAACCACTCCAGTATCTCTGCCCAGAAAACCCCAAATGGGGTCACGAAGAGTTGGACATCACTGAACAACAACATATATACAATACTTAAATATTTTGTGATGGTAAATTAGGCCATTTTTTGGGGGTCTCAATTCTGACCTAGACCTTAGTCTTTGAAAGAGTATTGCCTTAGACAAACTGAGGCCTGGGAAAGACTTTAATTTAGAAAGACCAAGGTCATCTACTGCATCCTGGGCCATCACCAGTCATCTTGACTTTCCTCCTGCCACTGAACTTTGATGATGACTTTGTGCAACTCTGCCTAATTTAATTCAATTCACCTTCAAATCAAGACATCAAAAATAAAGACAAACAACAACACCGTGAATTTACATATTGGAAGTACTCTTCATCACTGTCTTTCAACTTTCTCTTTTATGCATCGTCCTTCTCATTAGAATGTAAGATCCTTGAGGGTAAGCAATGCTTTCTTATTTCTGATTGTATTTATATTCTTAGCACTTAGCACCCGGCCTGGAGCACAGTAAGTGCTTAATAAATGCTCGTTGACTCTAGGTCCAGAGCTCTATTCACTTTGACACCTACCTGGAAAACCCGGAAAGACTTCTATGAAGCAATCCAGTAAGAAGCAGAAGCAGAAGAACAATTTATACAACAATCAACATTGCAAAGACATTCAACTTTGAACAACTTAAGGACTTTGACCAATTCGATGACTGACCACAATTTCTGAGGGCTCATGATGGAACATGCTATCAATTCTAGAGGCAGCTAGGTGGTACAGTGGATTGAGTGCTGGTCCTGAGGTCAGGGAGAGGTGAGTTCAAATGTGACCTCACATGGTAGTTGTGTGACCCTGGACTAGTCATTTTACCTTTGTCTGCTTTAGTTGCCTCAGCTGTAAAGTGGGAATAGTAACGGTACCTACCTCTCAAGTTTGTTGTGAGGATCAAGTGAGATAATATTTGTAAAATGTTTAGCACAGTGCCTGGCACATAGTAGGCACTTAACAAATGATCATTCCCTTCCCTTGTCTTGATAAAGGAGATAGACTCAAAGGGCAGAATGAGACATACATTTTTGGACATGGCCAATGTGGGGATTTGTTTGGCTTGATTATGCATATTTGTTACAAAGGTTTCCTATTTTTCCCCCCTCAAATTTTCTTTGGGAAGAGAGATGGAATGAAGAGAGAGGAAAAGGATGAGGCCACCAAAAAAGGCTTTAAAGGAAGAAAAGAAAATGGTCATGTTAGTATTAAAAAACAAGAGAACGTACGGAAGACTGGAAGGAAACACAGACAAGTGGGACAGCTTTGAAAGTTATATGCTGAATTTAATCTATCCTTAAAAGGAAAAAAACAAGCTACATATAATAGAGACTTGTGGCTTCACATACAATCTTTTTTTTTTGTGTGTGTGTGTTCTACTTTGCATCCGGCAACACTCATTTTATTTAATTTTTTAGTGGCCCAGAATATTTACAGGAGAATTTTTTTTACATAAAATTGGAAAGTTTTTAAATAAATAAAATCAATGCCATGAAAATTAATAGGGAAATAATTCACTGGGGAAAAAATCTGGCAGCAAGTTTCTCTGAGAAAGCTCAATGTGTAGATGTGTAGGAAATTGATCTGAATATATAAGAATGAGAGATATTGCCAAAAGAGAAATGGAATAACGACACAACAATAATCCCTATGGGACAGCTAGATGGCACAATGGACAGAGTGACCAGCCTAAAGTCAGGATAGGAAGACTCATCTTTCTAAGTTCAAATCTGACCTCAGACACTTAGAAGCTGAGTGACCCTGGGCAAGTCACTTCACCCTGTTTGCCTCAGTTTCTTCATCTGTAAAATGAGCTGGAGAAGAAAATGGCACAACACTCCAGTGTGTCTGTCAAGAAAACCCCAAATGGGGTCATGGAGGGTCAGGCATGACTGAAAACAACCAAATAACAGTAAACATTTCTATAGCACCATAAGGTTTGAGCAAAAGTTTTATGTATATCATCTGATTTGAGTCTCAAAACAAACCCGTAGGTAGTTACTATTATCATTCCAATTTTATAGGTGAGGAAACTGAGGCTGAGAGACGTTAAGTAACTTGGCCAAGATCACACAAAGTAAGGCAAGACTGGAGCTTAGTCTCTCACTCTAAGTCCCACATGGTACCAATTTCGCCACCTACTGGCTTAGTCAAAGGTATGAGCAAGTGTGTATGAACAGGCAGCTTTGAAGGGAAGAGATTCAAATTATCAACAACCAGCTTAAAAAAAGCAACTGAGTTATTTGTAACAGGGGTTTTGTTTTAGTTGCTTTCTCAATGAGAGGAAGAAGGGGAGGCATGAGAGACAGAAAGAGGATTTACTTTTAAAAATAAAATAGAAATTATTTAACAAAATGAAAAAAAGCAGAGAAGGACGATAATAAGAGAAACAAATCAAAACATTTTGAGGTCACACCTCGCACTCATCAAATTGGCAAAGATGGCAAAAAAAGGAAAATAACAGTGGTTGCCGATCAGGTAGGAGGATGTTAAATAATGCTACGTCAGTAGTGTGGTGGACTGGTCCAGCCATTCTTTGAAAAGCAAATTGGAATTATGCCCAAAAGGCTATTAAACTGTGCATACCTTTGATCCAGCCAGGCCACTGCTAAGTCTATACCTCAAAGAGATCAAAAAAAGAGGAAACAGAGCTATATGTATAAAACTGTATAGTAGCTCTTTTCATGGTGGCAAAAATCAAAAAGAAATGGAGAAGAATGCCTATTAATTGGGGAGTGGCTGAGCAAGTTATGGTATATGAAGGTTATGGAATATTATTGTGCCATAAGAAATGATGAATGGGATTATTTTTCCAGAAAAATCTGGAATGATTTGTTAGAACCGTTGTAGAGTGAAGTGAGTAAAAACAGGAAAATAGTTCATATAACAAAAATATTGCCAAGATAAAGAACTCTTTTATTTGGTTACTCTGTAACAATGACCTACCACAATTCTTGTTAATTTTTTTTTTGAGGGGGGAAGGCAGGACAATTGGGATTAAGTGACTTGCCCAAGGTCACACAGCTAGTAAGTGTGTCAAGTGTCTGAGGCTAGATTTGAACTTAGGTCCTCGTAATTCCAGGGCTAGTGCTCTACTCACTGCACCATCTAGCTGCCCCTACCTACCACAATTCTAAAGGACTCATGATGAAACCTGCTATCAACCTTCAGAAAGAGAGCGGATGAACTCAGCGTGCAGATTGCGTTATGTTTCTTTTGGACATGGCCAATGAGGGGATTTGGTTTGCCTGACCAGACATGTTTGTAACAGGGCTTTTATTTTAATTCCTTTCTCAATGGGAGGAGGAAGGGAGTTTAGAGGAATAAAAAGAGGATTTTTATTTAAAAATAAAATAAAAATTACTTAACAAAATAAAAAAGTAGAGGGGAAGGACAATGATATCACACAAAAATATATACAAAAATATTTCTAGTAGCACTTTGCGTCATAGCAAAGAATCGGAAATAAAGTAGATTCCATCAACTGCTGAACATATTATGGTATATGAATTTAATGGAGTAATATTGTGGCTTAAGAAATGACAAAAGCTAGGTGGATTGAGCACCATTCCAGGAGTCAGGAAGATCCGAGTTCAAATCCAGCCTCAGACATTTACTAGCTGTGTGACCCTGGACAACTTACTTAACCCCAATTGCCTTGCGCTCTCTCCCCCCCCCCCCCCCCAAGAAATGACGAAAGATAAAAAGGGATGGATACAGAGAAACCATGCTGGCCATAGAGTTCATTTCCTTCCAGATTGTGCTTCTGACTTCTTGGTACCTTCTTCCTTCTTCTCCCTTCAGTTCTTTATTATGGTTTTTAGACATTAGATAGCAAGCTCCTTGAGGACAGAGAATGTCTTTATTTTTGCTTGTGTATTCCTATACCTAACTCTTGGCACAATGCCTGGCACATAGCAAGTGTTTAATAAATGATAGTTACCTATTTGGCTGTTGTCTTCCCCATGAGAGCAGGAGCTCCTTGAGGGTAGGGACTGTCTTTTTTTTGGCTCGTATTTCTATTCCCAGCACTTAGCACAGTGCCAGACAAATATTAACTGCTTAATAAATAAATGCTTTACCTACCTGTCTCTTGGAAGGGAGGTGATGAACCAGAACAGAAATTGGTAAACTGCAGCTAGTGGCCACAAGCTGCCCGCCGCCTTTTGTTTGTTTGTTTTGGTATGGACTGTGAACTAAGAATGTTTATTTTGCATTTTAAAATAACTTTAAAAATAGTTCACTGGTTATACAAAGACAAACAGTGGGCTAGATTTGGCCTGCAGCTGTGACCCCTGGACCGGAGGTATAGAATATAAGCATGTCCACTCTGTAAATTTGTTTTGCTCGACTCTTCCCATTTGTTACAAGGGAGGGATTTTATTTGAGGAAGGCAGAATGAGTGGTTAGGGGACAAACAGTGATAGAGGTACCAAAAAAAAGGAAAGAAAGAAAAAAAAACATCAAGGAAACATCAAAGAAATACACAGAAGAGTGCAGAAGGGGACAGCGATGAGAGGCAATTCTGGTATTACGATGTTAAATTGAATATATACTTTAAAAAGAAATCCTTCATATGCTATGCTTAAGTTTTCATATACAATCCTCTTTTTATTTATTTATTTTTTTGTATGGAGAAGTGTTCACTTTGTTCATGTTTCTCAGGTTGATAATAGTGTAAGGGAGAGTGTTCCTGCCAGCCCATCCGCATTGTTGATATACTCACAGAAAGCCCAGAGTGTAATTAAAAGTTATTAATGAGGTGTTAAACTGATTGTAGGGATGCTTCTATTCTGTTGCTTTCTTTGTGAAGTGTGAACACCTCTATGAATGATCCAAGAAAGAGAAAGGAATGATTCAATTAGTTGAGCAAACAAATTAGCCCAAACTCTAAGGGCTGTGGTTGCTAATCCCAAGTACAAGTTTGAGAGGAGGAGCTGCTTTGGCAGGGAGGGGAGAGAAGATTTCTTTCTTCTACTTCCTCAAGGTGATGCTTATCTAGCAACAACTTAGGAAGACCCAGGTTTAAATCTTGCTTCACATACTTGCCAGTTTTGTGACCCTGGTCGTGTCACTTGGCCACTATGTATCTCATTTTCCTCATCTGTAAAACGAAGGTACTAGATTCAGCTGGCCTCCAGCTTCTAAGGTCTCTTCTAGCTCCAAACCTATGAGTCCATTATTTTATATTTTTTTCCTTGAGGGAGATATCTCATACAGCAGTTTGAAAGCAAATTGGAATTATGCCCAAAAGGCTATTAAACTGTACATACCCTTTGATCCAGTCAGGCCACTGCTAAGTCTGTACCTCAAAGAGACCAAAGTTCCTTGGTTGGAGAAGATTTAAAGTATATTTAAAAGAGTAGAGGCACTCACTCCATATAGACACAAATACAGAGAGACAGTCAAGCAAAGAATGAAGCAAAGAATGAATCCCAGGTAACAGAGAAATTGTCTCCTGTAAAGAGAAAGGCAGATGAGGGATTGGCCCAGTACAGGCTCAGCAGGTAAGTTGTGTGAAGAGGACAGAAAGGACAAGTCCCTGTTGCACCAAGGCTGGTGACTTTCCGCTGCTACACGTTGGTACCTCACCCGAACCTTGTTATCACTGTACTCTCAGTTTGAACCTGCTCTTTCCCACTCTTGTGTATCTATGTCAGACTGGGGCTCAGGTTTGCGTTGGGGAATGTTTTGAGACTAATTTTCCCTACCTTTTCCAGCTCAGCATCTTGTCGTGGGCTAGGAGGAGGCAGACAGGAATCAAGGGTCCTGTAAAGGATTGATTTCATCATCCTAAGGTGTGAGACCGAAGTTTGAATCCTACCTTAGATATTTACTAGCTGTGTGACCCTGAGCAAATCATTTAACCTCTCTGGGTTTCAGTTTCCTCATCTGTAAAATGGAGATGACAATAAGGATAGCACCTATCTCATAGTTTTCCTGTGAGGATCATATGGGGTCATGAGTGCTTAACAAACAAGAGACAGCTCATTTTGGACTGAAGACGTTAGGGGAAGCTTGGGCCAGGTTTGGAGAGGTGGAAGAAAGAATAAAAGCAAGAGGTGGTAGGGTGTATGAGTAAAAGGTCTGGATGATTCTGGCCTTTTCTGGGGATCACGGGAAACCAGCAGCCAAGAGCTCATCAGAGTAAAATGAGGTGACAATGTGGAAACGCTATACTAATGTCGGGCATTATTAAATAAATGGGGGAGGGGAGCCTTGAAAAGCCAGGAAGGTGATTTTGGATTTAAAGGCATCTCAGGTGCTACGTCTGATGATGATTTTCCAAATCTTCTGAGTTGTTAATGCACTTTTCTTCCTTGCATTTCTTTCTTTGGGCACATGCTTTTGCTTTAGTAGACTGTCTGCTTTTTGAGGTCAGGGACTGATTCCAGCCCTCTTCCCCATGTTTTTTTTTTTGTCTTTAAATTGCTAGTGCCCAGAACATAGTAGGTGCTAAATAAATCTTTGTCAACAAATCGATTCTATGTCGGGGAATGACATGATGAAAAATAGTTTGGTTTCATCAGATTTCATCAGCAGCTATGTAGTTATTCCCACTACCTCCATATATGCAAACATCTCCAGGCTTTAAGAAGATCATACAATCATCGAATTTCGAGCTGGAAAGGACCTCGGGGATCATCTCATCTAGCTCCCTTATTTGACAACAGGGAGGAGGGGGAAATTGAGGTTCGGAGATTAGACAGATTTCATAGGTTGCTGTAGTCTCCCAAATTAATCAGCCAGTGACCAAACTTTGGGGGATGAGCCTCTTGGAACTTGGCTAAACTACTCCCAGACACAGAGTCCATATCTGACTTGCACTCAATGTCTTCGCAGTGTGTTTGGACTTGTCAAAGATTTTGCTGTTCTGGCAGAGCCTTGGAAAATAGGGGGCCAGAAAAGAAAGAAAAGAGAATGAAGCATTAAATGAAGCATTAAAAGCAATGAAGCCTTAAAGAAAGAAAATACAGATGAGATCAGAAGGAAATTAAGGAGTGGGTGCAGACACTTGTTTTTCCTCTTCTTTCCAGTAACAATTTTCTCCCCTCTCCCCCCACTCTGTTGTAACAACCCTCCTCCCCCACTGCTAAAAACTAAACGAAACCAAAAAAAAAACCCACTCTTGTAACAATATACATAATTAAGCAACTCAAATTCCAGCATTGGACATGTCTAAAAATATGTCTCAAGCTGTACTCTGAATCCATCATCTCTCTGTCAGGAGGTGGGAAGCATATTTCATCATGGCTTCTTTGGAATTATGCTCAATCATTGCATTGCATTGATGAGAGTTCTTAAGTCTTTTAAAGTTGTCTTTACAATGGTAATCTTTGGCTCAGAGGTCCACCTGCATAGAACTGGGGGCTGATTATTCAATGTTCCTTGCCTACGTGAGGGTAGAGGTGGTGAGAGCTCGAGAGAAGAGAGACCTTGATCTTCTGGCTTCTAGTTTCTAGAGAGAAGAAATGGTTCCAGAACCTCTTCAGGTCCCTGAAGGGAAAGAAAGTCTCTGGGAAGAAGTTGATGCTACAAATACATTCCGGACCTGCCTGTCTTCTCTCTCCAGGCTGGAAGCCAGAAGACCAGGATCTCTTTTCTCTCCAGTTCTGACCAGCTTCCCTCCTTAAACAAGCTTGGAATTCGATCACCAACAAACAAAGTCTTATACGAAAGGCTCTTTGCACGAAGGGTTACCCCATATAATATACACTTTACAAACAAACAAGCTGTACATAGCAGAAACTCAAAAGTTTCCTATACAAATTCTTTGTGTCCTCTGTATGTTGAGATTTTTATGTTTGTTGATATTTAAGATTATAATTAAAAAAAAAAAAAGAAAATCCAGGTCCATCTCCTTGCCATAGTGGGACATTAGTAGAAGACCATAGAGGACAGAGAGTCATAAAGTCCTAGGTTTAAGCCTCATTTCTGTCTTTAAGCCACATGCTGTCTGTGGGACCCTGGACAAATCTCCATGTCCTAAGAGGTGTAAGTGACCCAACAGTTGCTGAACTTCTTTAGTAGTGGGATTTTTCCTCACTGGGCTTTTCCTAATACCTATGAAATCACAAGTCAGTCAGTTAACAAGCATTTTACTCTGAGACTGGAGCGGGAGGAAGAAATACTAATGGAAAATGTCTGAAAAAAATTAAAATAGCTGACATTTACATAGAGTTTTCAAGCTTGCAAAGTGATTTACATACATCCTCTCATTTGGAACGCTGTGCTTAATTCTGGAAAGATGGAAAAAAGGCAAAAGACAGTCCCAGTCCTCAAGTGACACGTAGTCTAATTGGGGAGAGAGTGTGTAAATATAAAATGTATACAGAGTTAAAAAAAGGAGTCTGAGAAGGAAAGTGCTTGCAGCTGGAGAGGACTGGGTAAAGACCCCTGAAGAAGGTAGAATTTAAGTTGCATCTTGAAGGAAGTCAGGGAATCTCTGAGGTGAAGGCCAGGGTTCCAGGAAAGATGAATAACCAGTGCAAAGTCATGCGGTTGGGAGATGGAGAGTTGAATTCAGGAAGCTTTAACTTAGGGTTTGTGCAGTTTAAGGGGTAAGATGATTGGAAAAGTAGAAAGCAACCAAGCTAGAAAGAGCCTGAGGACTTTATATTTGATCCTAGAGGTAATCCGGAACTACTGGAGGAGAACCGGGAGAGAGCCATGGAAACCTAGAGAAGACTGAGTATCCAAGATGAAAAAACTAATTGACTAGTGTCAAAGACTGCAGAGAGATCAAGAGATATGACTGAGCAAAGGACAAGAGCGTTGATATTTAAGAGATCATTGGTAACTTTGGAGGGGACAATTAGGATGAAATTGGAAGCCAATTTGCAGAAAGTTGAGGAGTGAGAGAAGAGATAGTATATGAAAGCTAGTGAATACAGTCAGATCAAGTAAGGATTTTTTTTAAGGATAGGGGAGACATAGGATTGTAGATGTCAGAGAAGGAGCCATTAGGCAGGGAGAGATTTAAGATAAAGGGAGAGAATGGAGGTGATTGTGGGGGTGATTGATTGGAGAAGTTTGGAGGAGATGGGGTCACAGGGGCATATAGACGAGTCTGTCTTGACAAGTATAAAAGGCTCTTTTTCATTTGAGACCAGAGTGAAGGAGATAGTGGAGGGAGACATCTAAAAATTATTAAAAATAGCTGATTTCAAGGCTTGCAAAGAGATTCACACACATTCTCTCATTTGAGCCTCATAACAAACCCTTCAAAGTAAGCACTACAGGTATTGTTACCCCATTTTAGAGATGAGGAGACTGAATCTCGGAATGGGAAAGTGACTTGCCCAGGGTCCCACAGCTACTAAGTGTCAGAGGCAGAATTCAGATCCAGTTCTTTACTGTCTTCCAGTCTAGTCCTCTGTCTACTATCCCATGATACCCCTCATGAAATAATAATAATAACAATAATAATAATAAGAAGAAAAATAAAAATAAATGAGAATGAATACTAGCTCACATTTAGGAAAATGTTTTACAGTTTAAAAACCACTGTCTCCTAAAAGCCTTTTGAGGTAGGTAGAAAGTGATGCGGAGCTTGTTGTAATCCCAAGAGCCTCCTGAAGTCCAGAAAGCTGAGAACCTGAAAGGAGACCTTATCAGTCTGTCTTTGGCGTTGGCAAGGGGAGAAGGTATCCAGACTGGAGCACCCGGTCAGCTCAACCAATTTAACCCGGCGAGCTTTTCCTGGTTCTGATTCTACAGAATCATTGACCAGCCTTTGGGTCAACCTAATTCAATAAAGATTTAACTAAATGTCTACTCTGAAAATAGTTAGATAAAGCATTTATTAAGCACTTACTGTGTGCCCGACAATGTGTTATATGCTGAAGAGACAGAGATAAGCAAAGCAAGACTGTCCCTGCCCTCCAGGAACTTACATTCTAATGGGTAAAGGCAACACAGAAAGGGGAGCTGAAAGGGGGGGGAATAACAAACATTGATTAAACTACTATCATGTGCCAAGCGCTGTGCTAATTGCTTTACAAATATTTATCTTGTTTGATTCTTATAACAATCTTGGAAGGTAGGTGCTGTTATTATCCTCATTTTATATTGAGGAAATTGAGGCAGAGAGAAATTTAAGTGACTTGCCCACGGCTAGTACACTTACAGTTAATGAGTGTCTTAGGCTGGATTTGAACTCAGGACCTCCTGACTCCAGGCCCAGCACTTTATCTACTGTGCCACTTTTAAGAGGACATGATTAGGAATGAATGTGGAGACTTGGTTTCTGGCAAGATGAGTCACTCACTCATCTGAACTGAGTGATCCAGAGGTAGAGTTCAAGGCTGCAGTGAGGGAAGGAATGATGAAGATGATGGCCTCTGTAATGGCAAGCAAAGTGGGACTTTTTACTGTTTTTCCTTTTGGAGTACTTCTCAGCACTAAGGCATTCAAGTGCCTTTGAGTTTTGCCTTTGTTTGCATCAAGAGTCTTTGATGACTCACTTAAGTCACAGGAAAACCTAAGGCACATGAGTTTGAGTCACATGGTTGTGATGCCCTCTGACCCTTAAGGAGTGTATATATACCTTGAGGTTAGCATTTTGCTTGGGGGCTCACTCACTGGAAGAGCGTTCATGTGATTTAGCCAGATGAGACTCTGGGTAGCTGTTAAGGAGACCCCCCCACCCCCGTTTTGAAAACCCAGATGTTGGTGCTTCTCTGTCTGGTAACTATGTATATATTGCCATGAATAGACAGAAACCCTGTCTGCTGGTTTGGTTATTTACTCTGTTTATATAATTTCTGCTTGTAATTTCTGTTTGTATTTGCTCTGAAGTTCAGGGTGTTGACTTTTCCCCTGAACTAAGTGAATGATATATTATATTTGATTAAAGTAAGATTGTTGATTCCTTTAAAGTTGCTTTCTTTCAGAAAAGCAGATCAAAGAACCTGTGCTAGCAGCCCTCCTGTGTACTGATGTTACACCCCCACGGCAGCTGAACATTATTATTACAGCCCTATTGCAGACAGCATGACATATGCCAGCAAAGTTTGAATTAAAGAGATATTCCACGTGGATGGCGAAGCCATCTTCATGCTCCTTTGTTTCCAATGACATTGTTCGAGTTATATCAAACCCTGGAACACAGCAGAGTCTAATCACTCAAAGGAATTTGATCTAACTGTTCACTCATGAAAAAGTCCAAGTGGATAAAGAATTGTCCAGACAATCAATCAACCAATCAAGTAATATTTGTTAAATGCTATTTGCCAGGCACTGGGAATACCAAGAAAAAAAGTGAATCAGTTTCTGCCCTCAAGGAACTGATATTCCAATGATATATGTAGTACTGTGATATGCGATAATATGGGGGCTGGCTTTTTAAAGAAACCCTGTGATGAATCCCATAAGAAAAGGATCCTTCTAAAGCATGAATAACCCTCCAGCGATATTTTTATTTAGTTTGTTTAGGTTTTTACGTATCTATATTGCTTAAAATGGATCCAACTTGGTGAGGTATGCAGAGAAACCTGGAAAAAGTCTTATGGAATTTAGGCTTTGATGTCAGGAAAGAACTTCCCAACAGAACTATTCAAGAGTGGACAGGGTTACCTCGAGAGGAAATGGCGAATGATCCCTCAGGAGTCTTCGAAGAGAAGTTGGACAGCCACTTGTTGGATGTATCAGAGTGGGGATGGACTCCTTTTGTGTATGAGTTGGACCGAGTCACCCTCCAACTCTGAAATTCTGTGATTAGGATGTGGAAAAACACACAGCAACTGCAGTAATATGAGAGTCAAAGTGAAAAGGAATGCTCCCTATTGCCTATAGGATCAAATATAAAATTATCTGTGATGTATGAAAAGTTTGAGAGACATAGTTTTTGGGTAATAATTTTATTATTTATGGCTAGCAAATAATTAATAAAATGGTCATTTGGCTTTCTCTGGAAACCAAAGACCCTTCAGGGAGACCTCTTGACACTTATATACTCTTGGAAGAGTGGGTATTCCTGATAGTAGGCAATCAACTCTGATTGGTTAACAATTAATGAGAAAATGAATATTATAACCAGAGGTAGGCTTATTCTAATGAGAGACTTGTACTTGACTCTGATCCAGTCACTCATGGACAAAGAGAGACTCATCCCAAGCCAGACCACTCCCCTACCCCTGCCTCAGAGAATCTGTACAAATGGCTCTATCCTCCACCCAGTCAGTGAACAATGTTGGTGGGGTGAGAATTCTAGATTAGATTTTCCTTGTAAGGTCTTCTACTTGGCTAGGGCAAGAAGCACATACTCAGAGCATTTAGGCAATCTCATCTACCAGCAATGTCCTTCACAAAGACTGGCTGAAATGATACTTTTGAATGAGGAAAAAAAAAAAAAACCCTGGTTCACTCAACTCTGATATTAATTGGTTATTAATATATAAGAAAGAAATAATAGTTTCTCTCACTTGTTTCTTCTTTAAAAATATTTTTTCTCAATTACATGCAAAAACAATTTTGAAAATTTATTAAAAAATTTTTTGAGTTCCAAATTCTCTTGCTCCCTCCCTCCCTTCTGCCTTTCTGATGCAGTTAAGCAATTAGATATAGGTTATACATGTGCAATCATGCAAAACAGCTTTCCATATTAGTCATGTTGTGAAAGACACAGACCAAAAAAAAAAAACCCATGAAAAAATAATGAAAGTGAAAAAATAGTCTGCTTCGACTTGCATTCAGACTCCATCAGTCCTTTCTCTGGAGATGGATAACATTTTCCATCAGGAATCCTTTGGAATCGTCTTGAATAGTTGTATTGCTGAGAAGGGCTAAGTCATTCACAGTTGATCCCCGTACAATATTGCTGTTACTGTGTACAATTTTGTTCTGGTTCTGCTTGCTTTACTTTGTATCAGTTCAGGTAAGTCTTTCTGGTTTTTTTGAAATTATCCTGCTAGTTATTTCTTATAAAACAATATTCCATCATAATCATATACCATAACTTGTCCAGCCATTCCCCAATTGATGGGCATCCTCTTAATTTTTGGTTCTTTGCCACCACCAAAAGATCTGCTAGAAATATTGTTGTACAAATAGCGCCACTCTCCCATCTTTCCAAAATTTGGATCTCTTTGGGATAGAGACCTAGCAGTGTTATTGCTGGATCAAAGTCTGGGTTATCGCTCTTTGGGCATAGTTCCAAATTGCTCTTTAGAATGGTTGGATACGTCTATTTCTTCTTTAAAAGCCTCTCATACCTGCCCCCCTCCTACTTTTCCAATCTTCTCATACTTCACTTTCTTCCATATACTCTATGAGCCAGTGACACTGGCCACCATATTATTTCTTGATCAAGACGCTCCATCTGGGATTAAGTGACTTGCCCAAGGTCACACAGCTAGTAAGTGTGTCAAGTGTCCGAGGCTGTATTTGAACGGAGGTCCTCCTGACTCCAGGGCCGGTGTGCTACTCACTAGCTCATATTAATTTTTTGACATTATTATATTGGCTGCCTATGTTAAATATAAATCAGTTTTCCATGTGGATACCAAATACTTGAAGGTTTCCACTATGCTTGGATCTATCTTATATATTTATAGTACATGAATAAGCTATGAGGGTAGAACTAAGTTAAAGGCTTTGTGATAATTACAAAAGGTGTTATATTTATTATGGGGCTTTTGGTTAGCTTGTATAATAACTTGTTGTTCAGTCGTTTTCAATATGTCTGACTCTCTGTGACCGCATTTGGGGTTTTCTTGGCAAATGTATTGGAGTGGTTTGCCATTTTCTTCTCCAGCTCATTTTACAGATGAGGAAACTGAGACAAACAGGGTCAAGTGACTTGCCCAGGGTCACATAACTAGTAAGTGTCTGGGGCTGGATTTGAACTCATGAAGATGAGTCTTCCTGACTCTGGGCTTGGTGCTCTATCCACCGCACCACTTGTGCCACCTAGATTTTACATTGTTGTAAATATTCCACACATTATTCTCCTAAAATCTTCCCATACTTCCCTGTATTCATCCTATTTTGTTATTTCTTACAGCACAATAATATTCCATGATGTTACCATTCCACTTGATGGACGTCCATTTCGTTCCCACTTTGCTGCTTCAAAAAGTGGTGCTACAGATACTTTCTTGTTTACTGAGCTTTTCTTTAGGTCTTTGATCTCCTTGGGTTATATTCAATCCCCAAAATGTTCTCACATTCTCTATCAACTAAAGGTTGGAGAGGGAGCAGAACAGTCCTCACAGCTTTCCTGAAGCCACCAAATGTTTTATCAGACTTCATCTCCCTGGATTTGATGCCTTTTTATGTGAAAAGAAACACATGGAGTTTTTATTGGATTGTAAGGTAGATAAAAATGAATTAAACAATAAACATTTATTAAATGCCCACCATGGCCAGACACTGTGCTAGGTGCTAGGGATACTCTCTCAGGGACATACATTCTAATGGGAGACACAATAGTAACATAAATACAGGAATGGGTGGTTGGGTATAGCGTGGCTTTATGGGTAGCTCTGGAAAGTCCACCCCACATTTCAGGGATACTGGGATTCCATTTTTGTGGGGAGCAGGGGATGACTTTGGCTAAGCAATCCCTCTCTCATTTTCTTACCTTCAAGAAGTATATTGGGTGTGGAATGATATCTCTCACAATCAGACGTTTGTAATCTAGGGATATCACACTTTTTGGGGTTGAGGATAAAAGCCACTTTCCTTGCAGTAGACCTCAAACCTGGAAGATAACAGTTAGCTTAATCTCAGTCCATTTAGCTCTATTTCCACTAAGCATTTAACACACAAAAGACAGTTATGGAGAGAGCAAGCAAGCATATTTATCAAAGCTAGCAAGCAAAACAGTAATTGAGGAAGCTATACAGGTAAATTTAGGCAATGAAATATACAAGATTAAAGGAGGGCTTTGTGACCCAGAATTAAGCGGAATCTCAGCTCAGCTGGGTAGACAATGATCTCACCAAACACTCAATACACCAAAGACAAACTGGGAGAGTGAGCAAACAGATTTTCAAAGCAAGAAAGCAAAAACAGTAATTGAGGGAGCTATCCAGATGAATTTAGGTAATAGCACACACAAGATTAAAAAGAGGTCTTTGTGATTTGGGGTTGAGATGAAATCTTAGCTCAGCCAGGCAGAAAATGATCTCATCTGAGAAGTCTTCTTGGTAATCTGTGGAGGTACAGGCATGTCAAGGGGCGTGTTAGGGTGCCAGATTTCCCTCCTATTCCAGGAGCTCCAGGAATCTCCAATTCATGATTTAAATGGTACTTCCTGTCTGTCTCTGTCTCTTTCTGTATCTGTCTCTCTTCTTTTTCCTTTCTCTCTCTCTCTCTCTCTCTCTCTCTCTCTCTCTCTCTCTCTCTCTCTCTGTGTTTTCTCTACCTCTGTCTCTGTCTCTCTTCTCTCTCTCCTTGTCTCGCTCTGTGTCTATCTCTATCTGTGTCTCTGTCTCTTTCTCTCTGTCTCTGTCTCTGCTTGTCTCTCTCAGAATCTTTCAGACAATTAAGAGTCACATTTCCCTACACGTAAGCAGCTATTCTTTAGTGGAATGGTATCGAATAGAAATGGATCCTTGCAGCCATTTTGGAGAGCAATTTGGAACTATGCCCAAAGGGCTATAAAAATGTTCATACCCTTTGACCCAGCAATACCACTCCTAGGGTTGTATCCCAAAGAGATCACACAAGTGGGAAAAGGACCCATATGTACAAAAATATTTATAGCGGCTCTTTTTGTAGTAGCTAAGAATTGGAAATCAAAGGGATGCCCATCATTTGGGGAATGGCTGAACAAGCTGTGGTATATGAAGGTAATGGAATACTATTGTGCTATAAGAAATGGGGATGATATGGACTTCGTAACAACCTGAAAGAACCTACACGACATAATGCTGAGTGAGAGGAGCAGAGCCAGGAGAACATTATACACAACCACAGATATATGGATTCTGTGATGACTAACCCTGATAGACTTTT
>CM053622.1:16896049-16918665 GCA_028646595.1 Phalanger gymnotis | reverse complement strand
CACTAGTTTAGGACAAAACTATACTGGGCTGTATTCTTATGCTAATTTATTTGGGGATCCAGTATTCAATCCTCAATAGATTTTATGTATCTCTCATATGCATCCTCACTCATCAGCTCATCAAGTTCTGATGGGTTGCTCAGAGTCATCTTGATCAGCCAACCATCTTCATAACAAGATTTGTTGACAAGTCCTCGGTCTTCTGCAAGAGCTACATTAATTTCAGTTACTTCTCCTGTTAGTGGAGAATAGAGTTCACTGGCAGCTTTCACACTTTCCAAAGCTCTAAACTCATCTTGTTTGTTCAATTTTGTTCCAACTTCTGGAAGACTACAGTAAACTATATCTCCCAATGCTTCCTGTGCAAAATTGCTGATTCCCACTGTTCCAATACCATTTTCAGCTGATACCATTCATGCTTGTCTGTGAACTTTCGAACCGCGAGTCTCAGGGCGCTGGTGCAGAGGCCCCAGGAGGCGGCGGCCGCTAGAAAGGGAGAGGAGCATGGGCCAGGGTGGGCCCGGAGGCGCACAGGGATGCCTGCAAGGGAGACCAGGGACCCGGGGGTCTCAGCCCCGGCCGCCGCACACAGGGACAAGGCCATTGCTTGCACGCTTCTGGCCGCTGGCAGCGCCATCTTCTCCGGGGGCGGGGCAGCCCAGGGACCAAATGCTCCTAGGCTGGAGGCTGGAGAGGAGGTGGGCCTTGGGACCGAGCCTGACCGACAGCCTGAGCCTAGGGACTTTAACTGCATCTTAAAGGATCGAGAAAGTTTGGAGAGGCAGAGCATCTGGGTTTAAATAGCACCTCGAAGTTAGTATGTCAGTATGACCTTGGGAAAGTCATTTCAAGTATCTGAAATAGAGTTTCCTCATTTGCGAAATGAGTGAAGTGAATCCAGTCATTTCTAAGGTCCCCTCCAGCTTCTGGGGTCCTTTCTAGAAACTGGATCTTGAGGTCGGAGGTCTAGAGCTTGAATGCTGGCTTTGCCATCCAATAACTGGATGAGTCCAGTAGATCACGTCCCCTCCCAAAATGATTAAAATCCCATCCCCTGGGAAGGAGGAAGGAATTCTAGGAGAGACAGTAGCATGAGCCAAGATCCAGAAGCAGGAAGGAGCCTGGTGTGCTCAGGACGCCGGTTGAAGTAGAGAATACATGTTGGAGGAAGTAAGTTTCAAGAGGTAGGAGGAGACAGGAATTTGTGCATCAAATTCCAATACCAACAGGGTTGCCAAGTGCCAAGTTCCAAGTACTAGTGCCTTCAACCAGCAGGGTTGCCAAGTATCTCCTTTAAAATCCTAGGGGAAGGGCACTCCCATTACAAGGGTGAAGTGGTGACCCTGATAGATTGTCTCTAGAGCCTTTGGTGGCTCAGACGTGGCAAGATGGGGTCATAGTTCCTTATACAAAGAGGTAGAGAGTTAGTTAAACTTTTTAGGAGGTCCCAGCTCTTCTGACCTTCTGAAGATGCTTTTTCACATTGGCCAATTGCAGGAGCCCCATCTGTCATTGCTTGGATATGGTAGCTCCAGCTGACTGCATTCTACAGATCCAGAGACACCGGATGAGCCAAATGAGTCCAAAAATCCCTGTGAGCCTTTGACTTCTTGCGACCCTCCCCCCACAAAGCTCCCCGGGGCTGAGGATAGGGAAATCAATATAAGTGAAAGATTGAATGCAGTTTTATTATACTGCTGTATACAGTATGGAATTTTGATCCTGGTGCAGGGATCATGGCATGACTAAAAGCTAGCAATAGAAAGAGTTAAAGCATCTACCCAACTCCTTCAACTCTCAGCCGATAATGACCCAGTACCAGAAGCCAATGATTAGGCATGGGAAAGAGAACTGTATTTTAAGACATAGGACTCACCTCTCTTACATACCTGCCTGTGTACAAAAAATAAGCAATACATTTCTTTTTGTTGTTACTCTGGATCAGAGATTTTAATGGTGAGGGGGAATTCTTGGTATAGAAATTCCCTTCACTGATGAAGATTGTAAACTCATCTGTAATGTAGAGTCTTTTAAAAAATTTTATTGAACCACTTTAAAAATATCATGTTACTTCCCAATAGTCAGTGGAAAGAGTTCCAGACTTGAAGTCAGGAAAACTCATCTTCCTGAGTTCAAATCTAGCCTCAGACATTTACTAGCTATGAGATGCTGGGCACCTGGTTTGCCTCAGTTTCCTCATCCATAAAATGAGCTGGAGGAAGAAATGGCAAAAGACTCCGGTATCTTTGCCAAGAAAACCCCAAGTAGAGTCATAAAGAGCTGCAGATGACTGAAATGGCTGAACGACAACAAAATCCCTTCAAAACACCTTCCCTTGTAAACAAATGAGTTCAGCAAAACAAATCAACCCATTGACTATGTCTGAAAATGGATCCCTCATTCTGTACACCACCTCTGCTCAGAGACCAAAGCATTTTTCACTATCAGTCCTCTGATAAATAAATATGACTAGAGTGTCAGCTGGTTTTGCTGGCATCCCATGGGGCAGCATCTCTATTGACCTGACCCATTTCATCTCTGTGGACATCCGTGCTCTTGTCATGATTGGTTACCATGTTGATTGATAATAATAGCTGTCAAGGTCCACAGGTATAGCACATTGCATATATCTTTATGGACTTTTTGGGGTAAATAGTATTTTCTTTTTTCCAATTACGTGTAAAGACAATTTTCAACATTCTTTTTTGGGTAAGATTTTGAGTTCCAAATTTTCCTCCCTCCCCCAAATGGTAAGCTACGCGATACTTTTTCAGCGTGTGGATCAGTTTTGCTGACTTTCCATCCCCCACCTCTAAACAAATACTATTTGTCATAGGGATAGCTCTAGAGGAAGGGCGAGGATAGAGACACATGGGATACTATGGTGATGCAATCATTCTAGCTAGCATTTCAACTGCTTTACAAGATCTCGCTTTATTCTTAATATAACCCTGGGAAGTAACTGTTAATATTATTCTCTCCCCTCCCCCCATTCACAGATGAGGAAACAGACTGACACAGGTTGTGACTTGCTCAGGGTCTGCGGCTGGATGTGAACTGAGATTCGAGATCCTGACTCGGGGACCACTAGATCCATTACACCATCTCGCTGCCTCTGATTTGATTTCTGAAGTTTTTTTTTTTAGCGCTTTTCTTTACATCATTTTGCACCAGCCGATCAGTTCATACAAGTCTTCTTATAACTTAGAGGGCTTCCCATAACTCTTACAGAACATTGAATGCCCGCAGCAATGCCTAGGGCATTGAAAGGTTGAGCTACTTGTCCTTGGTCTCCAATGATTTCAATGGGTTACTCGTCTCTAACATAGCCTTAGAGAGTTTGTAGTGAGCAGTTAAGTGTTTCACCCAGCGTCACAAAGGCAGCCCATGGTGGAGGCAGGATTAAAACCCATATCTTTCTGGTTCCAAGGTCCATAACTTAACTCTGTTTGCCTCAGTTTCCTCTTCTGTAAAATGAGCTAGAGAAGGAAATAGCAAACAGCTGCAGCATCTTTGCCAAGAAACCCTCCAAAATGGGGTCATAGAGAGTTGAATATGACCTGGAAATGACTGAACGACGACAATACAGTGCCTGGCACAGATCTATTGAAGTGGTTAGCCGCAAATTCTGACTCTTGGGTCTAGGGGTTCAGCAGAACAGATAAAGGCCCCATCTTTAAGTCAGGAAGACCTGGGTTCAAGTCCTGCATGGATCTGACACATTGTCTGTGAGACCCTGGGCAAGTCACACAATCTTTTTGATTATACCGATTATACTCTCTTAAGAGTATATATTACAGATGAGTTGCGGGTCTGTATCTATGGAGGAAGTCTTCAGGTTAGGGGTTTCTCATGCTGATGATCTCATGGATACATGTGTGAAAAGGAGGGAGGGAGGGAGGGAGAGACAGAGACAAAGATATATATATATATGGAGAGAGAGAGAGAGAGAGAGAGAGAGAGAGAGAGAGAGAGAGGCAGAGAGACACACAGAGAGACAGAGACAGTGAGAGACAGAGACAGACAGGCAGAGACACACACAGAAAAAGAGACGGAGAGAGAGAGAGAGTGAGAGAACGCACACTTTTAAAAATCACAATGAGAAAATTCTCTTGGTGCCAGGCATTAAATAAGAACTCATAGGTTCTGGGAAGTATCTTAAATATCATTTATTTCAACTGCTTCATTTTATAGGTGAGGAAACTTGGTGCCAGAGAGAGGAAATGTCTTTTCTGACATCATTGGGGGACAGGGGACAGGTAGCAAGCGGGTCAGCTTTGAACCCAGGTTCTTTGTGAGTGCTACTCCTCCCATGCCCGGGTCCTCTCTGGCTTTAGCCACTCCTCCTCCAGTCACCCTCTGGCACTGTCCTACATGGCTGAAGATCACCCAGCTGGGTAGAGCAAGCGGATCCAGTGATTTGAAGGGAACAGTGAGGGTCTAGCTCTGGAGACTGGTGAGGTGGAGAGGGAATGCCTCTGGGAGGAAGAGAAGCCTTGGGAAGCCCGGCACGACCTCTCTGCTGCCCGGATCTGTATTCCTTCCCAAAGAGGGCATGGTTACTCTCTTCTAGCCCCCACCTGAGCAGAAGATACAGTCCCTGCCTTCTATGAATTTCTATCCTGATACTGTTCTCTGCTGCGACTGTAGGATTTAGGGATCTCAGGGATCTCTAGTCCAACCCTCTCGTTTTACAAAGGAGGAAGGATTACAGGTTAGCCCTGAAAGGCATCTCAGAGGCCACCGTCTCTCTCTGCACCCCCCCCCCCCATTTCGCAGAGGAGGAAACTGAAGCTTGGAGAAGTAAGTGGCTTGTCCAGAAGCACACAGCTAGTGAGCGTCAGGGTCAGACCTGGATTCGTCTTTTTAGGGGCTCTGAATCCAGAACCAAGTCTCTTGGGCCACTTCCATTGCCTCTGTTCCCACCAGCGACCTCCCTGCTGGACCTTCTAACAGCCCCTAGGCCAACCTTCCCCCTCTCCCGCCCCAGCTCCCAGCCTTCCATCTGCCCACCCTCACCCTCCCACCTCATCCACCCACTCCCCTTCTGCCGCATCCCTCGTTCCCCTCTCCTAGTCGGGTGCACTTTGCGCGCTGCTGTAGGGCTGAAGTCCAAAGTTCAGTACCTTGCTAAGCGCAGGGATAAATATGAACCTTGGAGAATTTCCCTAGCTCCAATGTAAACAGAGAGTCAAGGGGCCCTGAATCACCGGCGGGCTGGGACAGGGGTGTGGGTGGGGGGGCCACAGGGCTCGGTAAGTGTGGTTTTGGGGGGAATTGGAAGGGAGGCAGGGAGGCTCGTCTCCGCTCCCCGGAAGACGGGCTGGCCATGCTTTGAGGAAGCCTAGGTATCCGGGCGGGTGGAGGTAGCGCGGCCCATTGGCCTCCCACCTGGAGCCATGGTCTCCCAGCTAAGCCAGTTACAGACAGAGCTCTTGGCCGCTCTGCTGGAATCGGGACTGACCAAGGAAACCCTGATCCGGGCCTTGGGTGAGACGGGACCCTATGACTCGACGGGAGACACCTCTCTGGACAAGAGGGAGCCCTGCGGCGGCGAGCTGGCCGAGCTCCCCAATGGGCTGGGAGAGCCTCGGGGCTCTGAGGATGAGACGGACGACGAAGGTGAGGATTTCACGCCCCCCATCCTGAAGGAGCTGGAGAACCTGAGCCCGGAGGAAGCGGCCCACCAGAAGGCCGTGGTGGAGACGCTCTTACAGTAAGGCGCCTTTCCCCGCTCTGCCACGGTCCACCCTGCTTGCCCTGCCTGGCGTTGTCCCCGTTCACTGTCTACTCTCCTCCCAGCAGTGGGACAAGGTCTGCTCCGGCTTAGAATTGCTACACGTGGTCTTCGTCAGCTCGATTATAGATTTTGTAGGGAACTAGAGGGTGGGAGCTTAGAACCAGAGGTTGGCTTGAAGTTTAGGGGGGAAGGGGCAAGTGGAGCTAGGGAATCTCACTGAGCCTTCTGTGAGAGAGCTGGGCTGGGAGAATGTGTGTGTGTGTGTGTGTGTGTGTGTTAGGGATGGATATTTCCAGGCCCTGGAACCATTTTATCATGATATCTACAAAAATTTCTTGGGAGCATCCCCTAACCTGAATCCCCATGGTCATATGTTGAGTGAGGTCTAGAAAGAGAAGCCTGGGAGGAGGAGGAGGGGGATAGCGGTGGGGGTTTGAGAGACTCTTCTGAGCTTGAGGGATTGGGCAGGTTTGGAAAGGGGGTAAAGCGCCCCACTAGTCAAGGAAAGATCTGAACAGTTCATTCTTACCTTGGGGCAGCTGGATTCCTAGGATCAAAGCCGATTCCTCTTTCCTGCCTCATCTTCCCTTACAGTACCCCTCCCCACCCCAACCAATGGCCGACACGCTTTTCCTCTTCTTCTCTGCCATCCCTACCTGATCAGCTTCCTTCATCTGCTTGATTCCATTTCTCTGGCTCCCCATGTCTGAGACTGTGTGGGACCTGGGGCTGGGTTGCTCCCCCCTCCCCAGCCAGGTTTGCCTGGTTACTAATTATCTAGGGGCTTTATTATTTCTCTTTTGCTTTTTATAAATTTATAAACTGAAAAGTTCCTGATAAGCCATGTGATCATTAACTTCTGATTGTGTCCTGGGGAAGACATGGCCAGCCACCTGGCTCCAAAGGCCTTGGGCAGGTTTCCCAGAGGGAAGGAAAGAGGGGGTAGGCATAGGTGGAGGAGGCTGCTGGGGGCTACAGAAGTTTTCTGCTAGGGCTCCAGGTTTTTTCTATTCGAGAAGGTCAGGGTCCAGGAACTGGGGGAATCGGGCTTCTCCCAGCTGAGGCTTTTTGAGGTTTTCCCTAAACTGGTTCTGACAGGAATTGGTGATTGAAATGTTGGCCTGAGCAAAGACCCTCCCTTCTGTCCAAGGTCCTGAATCAGGGGAGGGGGCCTGTGGAGATGGCGGGAGAGGCTTATAGCTGGATTTGGGGTTCTGTATAAGGACCTCCATTTACAGTGTTCTCGGATGGAAGTTGGGTAGGTATGGAATCAGGGTCAGCCCTGGAGATGTTTGGTCTGTGTGTACGGTCTCTTTCTCTCTCTCTGCACACACATATATTCCTTTATATACACACATACATGCATACATATAGAGGTAGATATCACTGGCTGGCACCCCTGTGCCCAAAGAGCAGACTTTAAGAGTCTAAGAGAAAGAATTTCTGGGCCTCTGAGGGGTGCAGAACAGGAAGATAAATTGGCCCAGAGGGAAGAGCATAGGGGCAGGCACCTGGAAATCTGACTTCTAGTTTCAGCCCTACCATTCATTTTCTATAGGGCTTTGGGCAAATTCCTCCTCCCCTCAGGGCCTCTGTTTTTCCCCAACCCCCATAAAATAGAAGGGTTGGACTAGATGATCTCTCAGCTGTCTCCCAGATATAACTCGATGCCTGTAAGGGGCCTCCGGTCTTGGCAGGGAAGCCATGGGGCAAAGGGTAGATTCTACTTTGGGGGAGGGGCACAGGCCAAGGCACAACGTCCAGGCCTAGGGAGAGGGTGGAAAGGGAGGGGGGAAGAGTGGGGAGTGGAGCTCCTGATTTGAGGCTAGGCCAACCCTGCTGGGGAGCCTGGGGTGGATCTCAAGGTCCTGAAGAAGGCACCATCCCTTCTCCCCCCCCCCACTAGGGGCCATTCTTACCTGCCTGGGTGGGGCCTCCGCCAGTCAGCAGCTTGGTGGGGGGTTTCAGGGAAGGGCCCCACGGGAGGGGAGCCATCTGAGAACATCAGGAATTGAAGTCCAACTACTGGGCCATCCTGGAATGGAGCAAGGGAGCTGAGGCCTGAGAGGGACAAGGGGAGAAAGAAGGGAAGAGGGCAGATGTAGGCAGATGTTGGAGATAAAGGGAAAGGAAAAGGAGGCAAGAAGGAGAAAAGGGAAGAAGGCCAAAAGTAGGAAAGAGAGAGGAGGTCTCTGAGCAAGGCCCTGAGAGAGGAGAAGAAGGAGCTGAGAAGCTCAGTTGAGGCCCAAGTGTACCAGCCAGGCTCAGGGATTGGGCTTTCTTTAATGCTAACAGGTTGTTATTTGCTTTCCATTTAAATTTGAGATGTTGCTATAAATTATCAACCAGACTCTTGTTCCTGCTGGAGTTTATAACTAACCACCCGGGTTACTTATTGTTCAGGTAACAAAAGGGAGGTGAAAAAACGCCCTTTTAAAAAAGGGGGGCCTCCAACCTGAGGGAAGGGGAAGCTGGGGTGGGGGAGAAAGAAGGGCAGCCTCGGGGGAGGGCAGAGGCCAAGGGCCAGGGACAGGAGGATGCGAGACCAAGATGATCCAGGGAACATCCAGACCCCATGTGTAGGGATTGTCTGGGTTCCCTGGGGCCAGGTCACTATTCTCGACTTGAGTATTGTCCAACTCATTAGTTCAGGGGGGAACCCCCCATTGGGATTCCATCTGGAATCTGTTGGGGACGATGCCAGAGTCAAGGGGGCAGTTTCGGGCAAAGTCCAGGCCGTAGACCTCCCCGAGGCTGGCTGCTGTAATGGGGAGCCAGGCCCTCCCTCTCTAGGAGTCCTCAGCTGGAATTAGAGAATCTCAGACTTGGAGGACCTCAGGGCTCGCCTAGTCCAGAGGATCTCAGCTGTTTCAAGGATGAGGACTCATTTTTTCATGTCCAAAAATTCCAAAGACCTTGGCATGAAAGTGGTGGGTTTTCTTTTCTTTCTTTTTAAAAAAAATTAATAAGCATTTATTTTTTCCCTCTTCCCCTCAATATAAAAGAAAAACAAAATCCTTGTAACAAATCTTCACAGTCAAGCAAAATGATTTCCCCCATTGTGCCGGTCTCATTTAATACATGCATGTTGATTCTGCTTGCATTTATCACCCATCAGGAGGCGGGTAGTTTAGACTGTCATCAATCTTCTGAAGACACGAGTAGTGGTTCTGTTACAGTGTAAGCTCCTCGAGGGTAAAGGCTGGGAGGTTTTTGTATCTCTAGTGCCTGGCACGTGGGATTTCATCATTATGGTGAGCCTGGCACATCTCAGGAGGCCTTGATAAAGACTTACGGGATTGAATTGGTTAAGTTTGAACCACACCTGAATACAAGAATCCACTCTGTGGCATTCCAACAAAAAGTCATTCATCTTCTACTCGATGAATTATCAGTCATTTATTAAGCTGTCCTAGGTCCTGGAGTTACAAGATCTCTAGGTAGTGTTAGAGCCTGGCTCTTGTCCCACGGCTACTGCTAATTCATTGCCTGACTTTAAACAAGTGACCGCAGTTGGGACTTAGTTTCCTTATCTATAAAAGGAGGTAGGGGAGCCATCTCTAGTCATCTTGATTGATATCTGGTCACTGGACCTAAGTGGCTCAGGAGGAGAAAGTGAGGTTGGTGACTTTGCACAGTCCTGTCTCACTTAAATCCAATTCATGGCATCACTTCCCTGATGTCCTCTTTGAGAATAAAGGACAGACAGCAAAAGGAGAGAGGTGGCTTTCTTTGGTCTCCCTCCAGCTCTAACATCATAGGTTCTATCTATAGTTAGTATCTATATATTACTTTAAAAAAAATAAAGTGCTTTGCAAACAATGAGTCAGCGGTGGCTCTGTGGTTTGAGTATAAACCTCTGTCTGTCTCAGTTTCCTCGACCGTGAAATGGGCATAACAATAGCACCGACTGTAGGGTTGTTGTGAGGACCAGATGAGATATTATTTGTAAAAAGGGCTTAGCACACAGTAGGTGCTATGGAAATGCTTATTCCCCCTTTCCCCCATCTCATTTGATCCTCGCAGCAACCCTAGGTGCCATTACTCTTTCCATTTCGCAAATGAGGAAACTGAGAATGATAGAAATTAAGTGACTTGCCCAGGGTCACGTGCCTAGGAAGTGTCTGAGATAGGATTAGAACTTTGTTCTTCCTGACTCGATCTGCCTTGCTGCCCTAGTGGGACTGGAATGAGCAAGGCTGATTCAGGGTGTGACCCAACGAGGAGCCAAGATTCTTAGTGCTTCTCCTGCCCCTTCCCCTTTTCTAAGCAGCTCCAAATCTGGCACATACCTGTGTACCCTGAAGAGCAGGACCTCAACTGTCTGAGAAGATGGAGGAGGAGAGGGGGTCAGCAGGTGGAATCCAGAGCAGCTAAACTGAGACCTAAATCTAAAATCTTTTGTTCTGGAGAATTGTTCCTTGGGACGCCTTCTCCAGCCTTTCTTAAGATCCTCTCTTCCCTAATAAAAATCATAGAACAGGAGGGCTAGAGCTGGGATCAGTCAATTATTAATCATTTTTTTAGTGATAAAAATCATTAACATTTACAGTGTTTCAAGGTTTGCAAAGTGTTTTATATAGATTATTTTAATCACCTATTATGGATTAGGTGCTGTGTTAAATTCGAGGAATATAGACACAGAAGAGAAATCATCTCTGCCCTCAGGGTGGTTATACTCCATTGGGGAGACAATGTATGAATATATGGCTATAGAACAAACAGCTACAGGGTAATTCGGGGGGGGCAGGGAAAGCACTGGCAGATGGAAAGGCTTCATGCCGAAATGAGGGCTTATCAAGGTAGTGGTGAGGAAGGACTGTGTTTCAGGTACGGAGCACAGCCAGTGGAAAGGCAGGCATGGACATAGAAGTCATCTAATTCAACCTCTTATTTCCCCGATGTGGAAAACACAGCCCAGGGAAACTTGCCCCAGTTCCCACAGCAAACCCTGGAGGTGGGATTTGAACCCAGCTCCTTGGACCAAGGAGACAGTAACTCTTGCTACCAAACCACACTGCCAGTCCAAAGTTAAGAGTCAAGCTCTTCAGCCTGCTGGGCTATGGAGGGCTGCCCTGCCTGGGCCTCCCCTTCCCGTTCTTTGGAAAACAGGAGGTGAAGGGCTCTCTGCTCTGGGTAGTAAGTGCTTGTGGGCCCACAGTGTGGTTGGAGTGAGAAAAGAGAGGGTGGGCAGCTTTCTACTTCATTCCCAGTTATGGTTGAGCTTTGTAATCAGTAAGTGGTAACAGGCTGGGGTCGGTGCCAGGCAGAAGCCCCCATCACTCCTTTTTTTGCATCTCAGGCTAGCTATCACCCTTTTTGGGTGACAGATCTCCTTGGCAACTCAATCTTCTTTGTTTAATGATTACATTTTGTTTTTACATAACTTTTATTTTGTGATATATATTTGTGATATATATTTCCCTACCCAAAAAAGTCAGTAAAACCCAAGCAATATATTAGCTGTATCCAGATGTATTCTGGGGCTAGCTTGAATTGTTTCAGAGAGATTATTATTAAATTTTCAGTGTGAGCATTGACACCTTGGAAACTAGCAAAATTCTACAAATTAGGGCTTGAATTGTGGCTTTCTTGATTGTCTGGCTTTAATGAGGGGATGGAAAAATGTTAATATTGCAGATTAAATTTAAAAGTGTGTCTGCAGCAGGATGTTAAACATTTACCAGCATGCCCTTGTCTGTATCTAACATTATAAGACAAATTCCACACTGATATTCTCTCCCCTTCTGCAAAGAGGAGAGGGAGGCACATTTTCAGAATTCTTCTCTGGGGCCAAACTTTGTCATTGCTATAATTACATAGCACTGAGGGTTTAATTTTTTTTTGGGGGGGGGGATATCCTTTCCGTTTACCATTTTATTCATTGTATATTTTGTTTTCCTGGTTCTGTGCACTTATATTTGCATAAATTCACGTATAGCTTTACATGCTCTTCTGAATTGTTCATATTTGTCATTTGGCACAGCACAGTAATGTTACATGAATGAACAAATGAAAAAAGACATACTGAGTTTCCTATGTGCCAGGCCTGTTAAGCTTTGGGCATACAAAGATTCAAAAAAGAGACAAGGTTGCCCTCAAATTGTTTACATTCTAATATGGGAAGACAATATGCTTGGGGAGGAGTGGTCAAGGAAGGGAGTTTTGTTTTAGGGGCTTGGCAAGGGGAGGGAAGAGGGTCACACATTTTGGCAGGAGATGGTGAGATGGCCTAGTATATGGCTGGATACGAAGCTTCATGTACCACAATTTGTTTAGTGATTATTTCACAATCCATGGGAACTTAACTTTGTTTCCATTTCTTGGGTAGTTCTCAATATTCATTATGACGCCATTTCATAGAATTTGTTGACTCACAGAACGTCAGAGCTGGGAGGGCCCTTAGAACAGGGAATGACAGCTGGGAGGGCCGTTAGAACAGGGAATGTTGGAGTTAGGAGGGGTCCTAGAAAAGGGAATGTTGGAGCTGGGAGAGACCTTAGAACAGAGTATATTAGGACTGAATAAATCACCTAGGAACAACGTATTTTTCTTATGATACCAATTTTTAATAGATTTTTATTCTCAAAGACAAGAATTGGGTTTCCCCTTGGTTACAGTCTTGGAAAAGTGCCATATTGTTCACTTGTCTCCTATACATACTCAGATGACCCTGGATTTATACCACATTTTAGACATGATCTTTAAACTACCACTGCAGCTTGACAGTAATGGGTGGCAGACCTTCTTTGCTTATTTCTGCTGCTGCTCAGATCCTCCCTCCCTCCCTCCTCAGCTATCTGGTTCATAGCCAGCCTTTGTCGATGGCCTTCTTCTCGTCTTCATCGCCAATTTCACCTTGGACTTTCTCATCCTCCACTGTAGTCTTCATGTTGAATTCTTTTGGTAGAAGTGAGTTCTTGGAAGACACAATGTCTCTCTGCTGCTCATCTTTAGCTTTGTATTTCTCAGCTTCCTGGACTGTGCGCTCAAAGTTAGTCAGGCAGTAGGCATTTATGATATGTTTATTCTGTGCTGGGCACTGGACTAAGCACTCAGGATACAAAGAAAAGCAAAAAAACCCCAGTCCCTGATCTCAAGGAGCTCCCTGTCTTCTTTGTTCAGGGGTCCTTTGTCCTTGGGGATGGGGACCTTACTTTCCTGCCTGTGCTCTTCTCTCCAGCAGATACATTGAGGCTGCCATTTGCCTCGATGTCAAAGTCATTTCAATCCAAGGAACACCCTGGGGAAGAGGGGGAATCCCTATGAGCTCAAACTTGCCAAGGTGGTTGTTAGCCCATAGCTTTCTCACTTTCATAAACCTGAATAAGCACTTCACACTAGAGGTCTGAATAAGTGACGAAGGCCTACGTCCGCTTGGATGAAGGTATCGATTTGATGAGAACAGTCATAATAATGCCAAGAGTTTTGTTACCAAGGAGGAAAGGAGTGACACCAACAGAGCAAGTCCTGAACTTCTCAGATTTATTCTCAGACAAGATGGCAGCCTGGAAAGCTGCACCAGAAATAACAGCCTCATCAGGCTTGCCGCTGAAGAAGTCCTTTGGGAGTTACTGGATAGGAGTGCGACCATCTACCAAGATGATGTCATAGATCTGTGACTTATCTATATCCCGTAGTGCTTTTTCTATGGTGTCCAGTGTGCCATGGAATAGTTTGCCATTCAGCTCTTTAAAGAGGAGATGAGTGAAAGAATTATAGAAGTCAAAACCATGACAAAATGAGTCAATCTCAATATTGGTCTGAATACTGGAAGAGAGAGTGCATTTCGTCTGTGCACAAGCTGTCTGGAAGTGGTGGACAGCCCTCTCGTTGTCACTGACGTCTTATGCTTTCACCTGTACCCAGCATTGAATTGGCTGACCATGCAGCTGTCCATGTCCTGCTCGTACAAATAAGAAGCCACCTCTGAGGTCAAAGATCAACATATATCTCTTGGCACCAAACTTCTTGTCCAAACCATAAGCAATAGCAGCAGCCATTGGCTAGCTGATGATTGAACATCATCATTTGTGGCCTCTTTGGTGGCCTGGCATTGGGAGTCATTGAAGTGGACCATTAGCATGATTACAGTGTTTGTAACAAATTTCATAAGATAAACGCTGCTAATTGTTTCTATTTTGGTCATGATTATAGAAGATATTTCTTTTGGATAGAAGCTGTCGGTCTTTCCCATATACTCAACTGGACCATAGACCTTCTTGCATCACTCACCATCTTGGAATGCTGGTGCTTCCTATGTGATAGCAGAACCGCATCGGCAGATCTATAACCAATCACAACTGGAATCAAAAACTGTGTGGGCGGGGCTTCTTGAAACTGAATTCTTTGCAGCATCGCCAATTAAACATTTTGTCCTGGGAGGGGCAACATGGCTTGGGAGTGGTCTTGCCTTGTTGATCATTAATAATGACCTTTATTTTCCCCTATTGGAAGACTCACACAAGAATAAATGGTGCCAAGATCAATGCCAACTGAAGGTCCCTTTGACACGGCTCCTGGATTATAGGGCTCATTCCTGGTGGACGAGGGCTGACAAAGGCTGATGTTGAACTAAGAGAGACCAAGTCCATTTATTTTACAGTTAAGGAAACTGAGTCACAAGAAGGTTGGGTGACTTGTTTGTGGCCATACAGGAAGTTAGTAGCATTCCTGGGATCAAACCCCAGGTCTCCTACTTCCTTCGTCTAGCGATTTTCGTCTACATTTATTTGGGGCCGTGTCTGGAGTTCTGACCTGTGTACCACATGTATGCAAAATATTCTGATTTCCAGTTTCACAATCAAATAATTCAAGCTGGTTTCAAGAGGAATCTTTGTTAATGATGTCTATATTTGGTCACTCATCAATATTAATTCTTCCCCACTGTGCTCTGGTCTCAGCAGAGCATAGAGCTATAGAGACACCATGGTGGAGTGGGAAGAACACTGTGGAGAGATCTGAACTGAGATCTCAGCTGTTACTACCAATGTGACTGTGGCCAAATAACTTAATTTCTCTAGGATTTGGTTTCTTATTCAGTAAGTTAAGCAGCATTTATTAAGCACCTAGAACTGAGATTCAAAGGAAGGCGAAAATCCAATCTTTGCTCTCAAGGACCTCACAGTCTGTTGGAGGAGAAAATATGCACACAACTGTGTACAAACAAGATCTAGAGAGAATAAATTGGCAATAGTCTCAGAGAGAAGGCATTAACATTAAGGAGAACTGGGAAGGACTTTTCACAGAAGGTGGGATTTTAGCTGAGATCTGAATGAAGCCAGGGAAACCAGGAAGTAAAGAGGAAGAGGGACAGTTCCAGGTATGGCGGAGAGTCAGTGAAAAGCTAGCAGTTGGAAGATGGAGGGTCGTAGGCAAGGAACGGTCAGGAGGCTAGTGTCACTGGATAGGTGGGGGGATGTATGGTGTAAGAAAACCAAAAAGGTAGGTAGGAAGGGGCCAGGTGGGGAAAGGATCTAAAGGCCAAACAGAGGATTTTGTGTTTCATCATGGAGGTGAGAGGAACCAATGGAATTTATTGAGTAGGGAGGTGATATCATCAGGTCTGACTTTTGCAAGTGAGTAGAGGATGGACTGGACTGGGGAGAGACTTACTTGAGGCAGAACCACCAGCAGGTTATTGCAGTAATCAAGGCATGGGGGGGGGGATGAAAGCCAGCACTAGAGTTGGGGCAGTATCAATGGGGAGAGGGAGTGAATATGACAGATGTTCACCTATAAAATAAAGGTGTTCATAACAACAGGGTGTAGGTATATATAACCATAATAGTTAACATGTATCTAGAGCTTTAAGGTTTTCAAGGCATTTTATATAGACAATCTCATTTGATCTTCATAATAAGTCTGTGATGTAGGTGCTATTATTAACTCTACCCCATTTTATAGATGAGGAAATTGAGGCTGAGAGGTTAAGGGACTTGCCCTAGGCTCACATAGCTAGTAAGAGACTTTAACTCTAGTGATATGATGGAGAAAAAGAGAAAGGCAGATGGACAGAGGGGAGCCATCAATGGGCTTTTTTTTAGCCTAGGAAAAAGCCACTTTTAGGGGGAGTAGGTGGTTGTCAGACTCATAGAAGTGATCTCTTGGGTCCCATACTGACTTAGAAAACCACAAACTAGCATTATTTACATTACATTGCATCTTAATTTATTTTATTAAACATTTCCCAATATTTTAATCTGGTACAGCCTTCCCTCTAGAGTTGTGCAGGCAGCTTGCTCCTGGGGGCCATGAGTTGACACCTCTGGTTTAGAGGAAAGTCAAACCAAGGGTGTGTTGTGCTAGAAGAGGGTGTAGCCCATCCCACAGAGTCCATTGTAGGAGGATCTCAAGGTAAAGCTGTGGTAGTCACTGAAGGGAGGAAGGGTGACACGTGCCTCTCCCTCCCAGTTGTCAGCACCCTGGGACAAAGCCCTTTTCATTCTGAGCCAGGAAGGGTAGTGGGATAGGGAAAAAAGCTAGCTCTTTGACCTGAGACCCCAGAATGGCATGTCCAAAGAAGAAAGGCTTCCATAGCTCCTAAGCTAAGAGCCTGGGCTCTGGTCTTTCAGACCCATGGAAAAGGACAAAGAGGGAAGGAAAGGACAGACTGTAGAATACAAAAGGCTTCTTCGGTCCCAGGCAGGGACTGGAACTGAGGACAGCTGGCTTTGGGGCGGAGAGGAGATAAAGGTGTTTGCCTGACTGGAGCACAGAAATGGACTTTGTCCCTTATTTATCATCTAGCCTTTCCTGGCAACTGCAGAGTCAACATAGCCAGTATGGGAAGGAGGAGAGGCACAGTGCCCTCAGAGGACAGAAGCAGAGGAGAACCGGAAGAGAGGTTTGCAGAGACATAGAGAGGTGGAGAGCTGGAGGGCCTGGTGCCTCAGAGAAGACATTTGGGGAGGAGTTGTTTTTAAAATTAGACATTTCTTAATCTTAGACCAACACTCGAGCACTCATGAAGAGATCATACAGAAAGCTCTAAATTCCAATGTATCTATAATTTGATTTTAAAGTATATGTTAACTTTGACAAAACCCTGAACTTGAATAAGTATGTTCGGTTTGCTTCTGCATCCCCTTCCAATCTTTTTATTCCATATTTTGTTGCTGTTACTATGACTATTTTTAAATGCAGAGTCAGCGTCTTGATTTTGATTCTGCTAAAGGTTCTTTACTCTCCTTGCTTCAAATGAGTCTTCCCATAGATCTTTGCCTCTTCTTCATCTTTGTCATCTCTCAGGGAGGCATGGTAGATAGAGAACTGGTCCCCGTCTTCCCCAGACTTTCATCTTTGACATATACGAGCTGTATGACTCTGAGCAAGTTACTTGACCACACTCAGCCTCAGTTACCTCATCTGTAAAATGAGGATAAGAATAATATCTACCACAGAGGGTTGTTCTGGGGATCAAATGAAATATGCAATGTGCTGTGAAAATCTTAAATCACTGTATAAATTATTATTAATATAAATTGCAGATGAGTTGCCTATCTACCTTGGTAGAGGGAGATCACTTACCAAGAATTACCTGTACCCATGAAATCTCAGATTTGGACCAAAAACAAAGAAAACAAAATAAAATAAAGTGAAATGGTACATTAATGTTTCAGAACAAGAGCTAGCTCTGTGATCCTGGAAAAGGAATTTAACTTTTGTGGGCCTCAGTTTCTTAATTTGTAAAATGGGGAGAATGACACTGACATTGTAAGGTTACAGTGAGGATAGTACTTCATGAGCTTTAAAAAAATAAAATGCTATTGATATCTTTTGTTTTTCTGTTACTTCTATTTTCCCTCTGCATCTCCCTTCTTCCCCTTCCCAAACTGTCATCCCTTATATAAAAGAATAAAAAGAAAAGAAAAATGAAAAAGAGAAAAAGTAAAACAAATCAATGCATCAGCAATAAGAGAAACACAAATAAAAACAATCCTGAGGTCTGACCTAGCAAATTGGCAAAAAATGACTCAAGATTGGAATAGCTAATGTTTGAAGGATTGTGGAAAGATAGTAACACTAGTACATTGTTGGTGGATTAGTCCAACCATTCTGGAAAGCAATTTGGGATTCTACAAATATAATTAAGATATGACACATCCATAGACAATTAAAAAAAATCTGACAACACATACAATGTTCCACAGCTATGGATTCTCCCCTCTACTCCACATCTACCAAGAAGTGGGGGGAGGGAGGTGTTTTTCCCTTATGTCTTCTTTAGGGCCAGGCTTATTCTCTGTAATTCAGCAACATTCATTTTTGGTTGTTCTGTGGTTGTTCTTCCTATTTACATTGTTACAATCATTATGTATATCATTTTCTTCTCTCTGTTTACTTCACTCTGCATTAATTCATATCTTTCCAAGGTTTCTCTACATTCATTATATTTATCCATTTTTACAGCATAGTAATATTATATTACGTTCACATACCACGACTGGTTTAGTCATTCTCCAATCGATGGGTCTCTATTTCCAGTTCTTTGTTACCAGAAAAAGTAGTGCTATAAATATTTTGGTGTAGATGGGAACTTATTGATTTATTCGTTTTTTTTAAATCAATACTCTCCTTGGATTATATGCTTATCAGCGAAATCTCTGGGTCAAACGGTATGAACATTTTATCCACTTTATTTGGATAGCATGGATGCTCTGGCTTGCTCCCCCAGAATCAGTCAGGCTACATCTTTCTCTTGGCATTCCAGGGCTCACTGAAGGGTTGTGATGTCCCTTCTCTCTACTGTCATCTGCTTGAACCCCCATCATTTGTCTTCCTGCAATGAAATCAAAATTATCTACTTTATCTTCTGTAAACTGTTTCTGCCTAATTTTTGTTCAAGAATCGATCTGCTTCTTTTCCAGTTTTAATTTTTCTGCAGGTTGTGTATCAATTTAGATTGTATTGTGGAGCATGTTATGAGATGTTTGTCTAAGCCTAACTTCTGCTAGATTGCTTTCCAGTTTTCCCAGCAGTACTTATCAAATAGAGTTCTTTCCTAAGTAATTCATGGGTTTGAGTCTATCAAGCACTGGATTACTGAGTTCCATTGGTTTCTATTCTTCCTTGTCTAGTCTGTTCCGGTCTTCTTTTTATTTTTTAACCAGTACCAAATGTTTTGATGATTGCTGTTTATAATATAGTTTGAGCTCTAGAAAGGACTTCATAAAGTATTCTTAAAGTACTTAGCTTTCGGGAAGCCAGGGGAGACTGAGTTGTTATTGTATTCCATAATTTATTCAGCCTTTTAATACTAATAGGGAACATTGACCTTAGTAGGATCCAAGCAAAGAAAGATCTGATAATCTCTCAATTAAAATTTGTCCTCTCAGTTTTCCATGTCCACTCATCCCTGTCTTCCTCTTAATGGGCCAATGCCTTGGATGTACAGATAAAAGGAGGAGAGAAAAACAGATTTAATTCAATTCAATAAGCATATTTTAATCTTCAGCTGTGCTAGGTGCCGGAAACATAAAAAAAACCCCAGAAACAAAACAACCCCTTTGCCCTCAAAGAGCTGATATTTTACTGAAAGGGGGATAAAAATGTACACAAGTACATAAATATAAAGCATGTACAGATTAATTTTATGAGAAAGCAACCAGGGAACTCAGGAAAAGCCTCAGGAGGTGTCCCACCTGGGCTGGGCTTGGAAGGAAGCTACAGATTCTACAAGGCAAATAGATGAAGGACAAAAACAGGGACAAAGAAGGAGACAGATAGAAAAATACCCCTTTGCTCTAAATCTCTAAAAAGGGATTACCAAAGGGGAAAGGATCTCAAAATCCTTAAGCTATTGCTTCCACTCAGGAGGAAGAGAAGAGAGAAAAGACGGAAGGAGAAAAGAAGTAAAAGGAAAAAGATGCTCAAAGATCAGCTGATAACATGTTGTTCCGTTGTTTTCAGTGGTGTCTGACTCTGTGATCCCACTTGGGATTTTCTTGGCAAAGATACTGGAGTGGTTTGCCATTTCCTTCTCCAGTTCATTTTACAGATGAGGAAACTGAGGCAAACAGGGTGAAGTGACTTGCCCAGGGTCACCCAGCTAGTAAGTGTCTGAAGACAGATTTGAACTCAGGAAGATGAATCCTGAGTCTAGGCTTGGCACTTTATCCACTGCACCACTTAGCGGTCTGTCATGTGACAACATATTCTAAATTAAATAATGTATCTGTACCTAAGTGTATAGGTGTATATAGGTTTGTGTGTGTGCGTGTATGTATGTATGTATGTATGCACACAAAATACATATTTACCTATATACATATATTTATAGATGAAACATATAAATATGCACACATATATTTATCTGTAAAAATCAAACCTCAGTTAACCAAATAACCCCAAAGCTGAGGTTGAATAGGGCTCAGGATGCAAAAAGATCTTGACAATTAGAACAATGGATTAAATGCAATAAATGTAATAAGCATGTTGATTCTTTCACGTGGGTTCAAAGAATTCACTGGAAAAGTATAGGACAGGAGATGTATGGCTAGAGAGTAGTTCATGTAAAAAAAAGATTTTGGGGTTTTTAATGGACTGCAAAGTTAATGTGAGTCAACAGTGTGGCAGGATAGGCACTGGACACCTGTGATTCCATCGATGTGGGAAGTTTTCAGGTGAGCAAACTCTCCAAAGAAAAGGCAACAAAGTGGGACAGCGGATAAAGAGCTGAACCTGGAGTAGGGAAGACCTGAGGTCAAAGCCCTTTTCAGATATTTACTATTTGTATGACTCTGGGAAAGTAATTTCACCTCTGCCTGCCTTGGTCGCCTCATCTATAAAATGGGAATAGGAATGGTCTTTATCTCTTAGCATTATCATGAGGATTAAATGAGATAATATTTGTAAAAATGCTGGTGATTATCATCCCTATTATTGTTAGGAGACTATTCCGTACAAGAAACACTTGGGGCAACTAGGAAAGAATTAATCTGGAGAAGAGAAGACTTGGGGAAGGAAGCATGATAGCTTTTTAAAATTTCTATTTAAAATTATTTTATTTAGGCTCTTTTCTTTTGTTATATGACTGTCACTTACCAATAACTTCCCTACTCCACCACCACCAGAACCTTCCTTGATAGCTAATGGACCATTAGGCAAAATAAATCAACTTGTTGTCCAAGAATAAGAATATATGTCTCATTCTATACCCATTGTCCACCACCAACCTCCTCACCAAGAGGCAGAAGGCATGCTATGTGACAACTGAGTATTTGAAAGATTGTCATTTAGAAGAGGGATTTATCTTGTTCTATTTGGCTCCAGAATGGAGAACTGAGAATGATGGATGAAAATGTAGGGGCAACCAGGGCAAATGTCAAGGTAAACTTCCTAATAGTTAGAGCAGTCCCAAATGAGACTAAGTTGCCTTGGGAGCTAATGGGCTCTTCAAGCAGAGGGAGATGAACTCTCGGAGGAATTGTAGAGGGAATTCTTGGTCAGCAATGGCCTCAAGTGGGTAGCTGCTGAGGGCCCTTCTGATGCTCAGACTTTCTGATTTCATGGGTTTAGAATGAATGTTTTTTTTTAAACTTTGTTGAAAGACAAAAATACCTTAACCACGCTCCTGCCTTAGCTAGTCCAATCCAGTGACCATTATTGAATCATTCTTTGATGACTATCTTGTAGTCTTGAGTATCAAGAGTCAGTGTTACGAACTGTGATTCTTAGGGTCCAGGACGGACAATGGAGATCTAGGAGATTGGGCTGAAAAGAACTCAAGTTCAGGTATGCCCAGGGTATTTTCCCCCCATTTTGGCTCATTTTATAAATTTCTTTTTTTTTAAAGATGGACACAATATATTCTATTTATTATATAGGCTTTCTTGAAATGGAAATTTATTGCAGTATATTTCAAATCCTTTTTACATTCTGCTGTGCACATGGCAATGCTTTTCTTTCCCTCTTCTTATTTTGTATTTAAGTTTTTTTTCTTTTTTTAAAAAATTTTATTTTTAGTTTGCAACACATGATTCTACATAATTTTGAGTTCCAGATTTTCTTTCCTCCCTCCCCCTCTCCTTCCCCAAGATGGCATGGAATCCCATATAACTTCCATGTATAACGTGGCATTAAATTAATTTACACTCTAGTCAAGTTGTGCAGAAGAACTATGACAAATGGAATGAATCATGAGAAAGAAGAAACAGGACAAAAAAAAACCCCCACAACCCAACAACAAATACAAAAGAGATAAAAAAAAAGCGGGGGGAGAAAAAGGCGAGCATGAAGTGTGCCTCAATCTGCATTCATTCTTCATAGTTCTTTCTCTGTATGTAGATAGCACTCTCCTTTGTGAGTCCTTTGGAGCTGTCTCTGCATATTGTGTTGCTGAGAAGAGAAAAGTCTGTCAGGGTTAGTCATCACAGAATCCATATATCTGTGGTTGTGTATAATGTTCTCCTGGCTCTGTTCCGCTCACTCAGCATTATGTCTTGTAGGTTCTTCCTGGTTGTTATGAAGTCCATATCATCCTCATTTCTTATAGCACAATAGTATTCTATTACCTTCATATACCACAGCCATTCCTCAAATGATGGGCATCCCTTTGATTTCAATTCTTAGCTACTACAGAAAGAGCCACTATAAATATTTTTGTACATATGGGTCCTTTTCCCACTTGTGTGATCTCTTTGCAATACAACCCTAGGAGTGGTATTGCTGGGTCAAAGGGTATGAACATTTTTATAGCCCTTTGGGCATAGTTCCAAATTGCTCTGCAAAATGGCTGGATCAGTTCACAACTCCACCAGCAATGTAACAATGTTCCAATTTTCCCACATCCTCTCCAGCATTTATCATTTTCCTGTTTTGTTATTTTAGCCAATCTGACAGGAGAGAGATGGTATCTAAGAGATGTTTTGATTTG
>CM053622.1:16846808-16895549 GCA_028646595.1 Phalanger gymnotis | reverse complement strand
GTCTGGAGCAGCTCTGCATGCCGAGCGCTCTCCTAGCACACAGATTCATTCCTTTGGCCTTTCAAACTCTCCTGGCTGGGAAATTTGCCCCACTCAGACTTCCCTCGGTTTCTAACTCTCTCAAATCTGCTCAAATTCACTTTTTTCTAGGAATCTGACAGAACTTGTGAGAGAGCTCCGGTAAGATGCTGTTTTCATGCGGCCATCTTGGCTCTTCCCCTGCCCCCCTCCATTTTATAAATTTTTAATGGTGGTGTGAGTACATACCTGCCTACCACAGAGGAGGAAATGACTGAGGAAACAAAGGTTTGAGCTTCTGAACATTTCAATTTGTTAAGCATTGCATGCCAATTACCTAACAAACCAGGCTTCCTATGCTTAGGGCTGGACCCTAAGATTTTTATATATTAGAAGCAATTAATCAAATAAGGCCAATTAATTAAAAGGAAACAATGAACCAGGAGACAACATTAGGCAATTTGATTTCTAATTAGAGGAAAGACAAGGGACTTTCTAAGTTGGGAGGGGGAGAGTGAGCAGGTGCAATTTCCTTAAATCAGAAAAAGAGGAGTCCCACTCCCCCTAAGTGTCTGTAAACAATCAAGGAAGCATGGAAACAATAACTGAGTGAGTAATATGGGGCCGGTTTTCAGATAAGCCTTATGGATTTGCTTGAGATGTGTAGCTGTGAGAAAATTGCTTGCCTCAGTCTTTGGGTCTTAATGGGTTTCTGGTCAGCATAACTGAGCTTCTTGGTTAAGGGTCTCTACATAGTTGGTAAAGGTGGTCCAGCTTTCCAGCCATGTAGAGCTAGGTTCAAACAATACGAGAAGGTTTTCTCCCGATTTCCACAATTGAATAAAGTTTTCTCACAAGACAGAAGTCGGGTTAGACCCATAATTGGATAGAAAGGGAACTGAGCTAGTGTGGTTCACTCAGTTGTCACCATTAACCACCCACTGTTCTAATTTCCTCAATTTACTCACTTCTCAAAATGAGGCTGGCTCCAAGGAACTCCAGTACAGACTTGGGGGTTGCCAGGGACAGCCTTCCTGGAGTCTCTCTCTCCAAGCTTGCAATATTAATTTTCTACTCTTCCCAGGGAGGACCCATGGCGGGTAGCAAAGATGGTCAAGTCCTACCTTCAACAGCACAACATTCCCCAGAGGGAGGTGGTGGACACCACTGGCCTCAACCAGTCCCACCTGTCCCAGCACCTCAACAAAGGCACCCCCATGAAGACTCAGAAGCGGGCTGCCCTGTATACCTGGTATGTCCGCAAGCAGCGGGAGGTGGCCCAGCGTAAGTAACAACTACTGGCATCTTCGTGTTTGTATGGTGCCCTGAACTTTTGCTTATATTGTGTGGGGGGGGTGGGGCAGAGGGGAGAAAGTAGGGAGACAATATCCAACATCCACCAAATCAATGAGTGTTTATTAAATGCCTACTGTGTGTCAGGCATTATGCTGGGTGCTGAAGATATAAAGACAAAAAGGAAGCAGTCCCTGCCCTCAAGGAGACTGTATTTGATAGGAGTGGTGGGTGGTGAGGAGACAGCATGTAGACATATAATTACAATTATCCCTTCCACATCATGGGGTTTGGGGTGCAGTGCCCTCATGACCTGGAAAATCCATGAAAAATTTTTTGGCTCTCTCTTTGTATCAGAGAAGTCTAAATTATTATGGTATTAAAAGATAAAACATGTTGACATTATACAATACTATACATATATTTTATGCATTTCTGAGTTTCTAACCTTTTTCTGTGTCATCTGCTGGCCCTCACATGTCATCTATGGCTTCCCAAAACTCCTCCCAAATTCCCATTTAATTTTTTCTGCTGACCTGTGATACATTGAAACTACGATGGGGAAAGTCGTGATGTGGAAGGGATCACTATATAGAGTGATAATACTAGCTAGCACTTATAATAGAGCTTTAAGATTCATCAAGTGGTTTAATATATTTTCCAATCTGATATTCACAACAATCCTATGAGGTAGGTGCTATTATTATCCTCATTTTACAGATGAGGAAACTGAGGATGAGAAATGTTAAGTGACTTGCCCAGGGTCACATAGCTAAGTAAGTATCTGAGGCAGGATTTGAACTCAGATGTTCCTGACTCCAAGGCCAGCATTATATCTACTATGCCACCTAGTTGGCTAGCACACAGTACAAAATAAATGTGAGGTACTTGGCTGGAGGGGGGCAGCAAGTGAAATGATGTGGGGGAGCAGGAGATACTTGGAATCTAGGAGCTCTTTCTTGTCCTTCAAATCACACTCCATGGATATTGCCTATTCCCTCTACCTAGGGCAGTTTTGGAGATAGGGGCTAAGAATCAGCAGGGCTCAGGGCATCACTGTGTGTCCCTACAGCTCAAATCCTCTGTCCGCAAACTATTACTAGTTCTCCTAACTTGTGGTTGCTCATCCCTCCTCTAGGTGGGAGCAGAAAAGCTAGGTCTTCTCTGGTAGCCTGTGCAGTCTCCTGGGCCTTCGGGAAGAGTGGGCAGATGTCCACCTTATTCGAATGATCATAGGCAGTGGAGGGCAAATAGGGACTCAGGGTCTAGGGTCTGCTCACAGCTTTGTATATCCACAGAATTCACCCATGCGGGACAAGGCGTACTGGCTGAGGAGCCCATGGGAGATGAGCTGCCCACCAAGAAGGGGAGGAGAAACCGTTTCAAGTGGGGTCCAGCCTCTCAGCAGATCTTGTTTCAGGCTTATGAGAGGCAGAAGAACCCCAGCAAGGAGGAGAGGGAGGCTTTGGTGGAGGAGTGTAACAGGTAAAGACTTGTGTGGCTCAAGTATCTGGGAGCCCTCCCTCTTGCCTCCCTTCCTGTCCCTGTCCCTGGTGCTGACCCAGATACTGTCCAAGCTCTAGGAAGGAAGAGGTTCACAGACTTTCCAGGAGAATATGCTAGGCACAGAATCAGATGAAGTTAATTTCTAATCTCGGGATCTCTCTGGCTTTGTTCCTGTCTCTCTCCTGTTTCCTTCTTCCCATCCCCCAAACTCTCAGCAGGGAGGATTGACACTCAATTTGTTACCCTCTCTATTTCTCTTCTGGGGAGGAACTGGGGCCTCCTCCTACTCCTCTGAGGGGTACCTTGCAGTTATCCAACACTTTTTAGGTCCCTGGATAGGAACTTGTTGGTGGATAGTCCTAGGCTGTAGATGCCCTGATCATCTAAGGTTAAGACTGCTCAGTTTGGCCCCAGAGAGCAGAACCAGGAATGTTGGAAGGAAGTTATTAAAATACAGTCTTTGTCTTACTGTAAGACAAAACTTCCTAACCATGAGAGTAATCGTGATCTTCCTTAGGAAGATTTGCTTCCCCACTCTGGTTTTCATTTGTAGGGGGACACTTCCTGATCGGATTAGGGTTAGATGATGTGGCTTCTGAGGTTCTTTGCCATGCTGAACTTTGGCTATTCTGAGAACCTCCAGAAGTGAAAGGAGAGGGGAACAAGAGGGGGCTCTAGCAACGAGGCTTCTATCTGGGTAGGCTAAGGACAGCTTGGTGGTGGGTGATCCCTCTGTCCCAGCCCCACCCCCCCCATCCTGCCACAATCCCTGCTGTGGCGCTTACCAGGCCTGGGTGATGTCTCCACAGGGCTGAGTGCATCCAGAGAGGGGTCTCCCCATCACAGGCCCAGGGCTTGGGCTCTAACTTGGTCACTGAAGTGCGTGTCTACAACTGGTTTGCCAATCGACGGAAGGAAGAGGCCTTCCGGCACAAGTTAGCCATGGACACGTTTAGCGGGCCCCAACCTGGCCCTGGCCCTTCACTGTCAGCACATGGCTCCCCTGGCCTCCCCCCACCTTCCATCTCCCCCAGCAAAGTCCATGGTAAGTGTTGGCTGGTGGTGATGCAGGGGTGGGTGGGAGTTGGGAACTTACCTTTGGATCCCCAGATGACTTTGGTCCTCTGGGGACATTTGCGTGGAGGAGGTAGGCATGGGTGGGGGAAAGATGGACAAGAAAACCAGGAAAGGACATGGGGAAGGATGGGGTTGAAGGGATCTGAGGGCCTCATCTTCATCCCTCCCACCCCAGCTCCAGGTGTTCGCTACAGCCAGCAGCCAACTAGCGAGGCAGAATCATCAGGGGGCAGTGGCCACGGTGGGGGCAGCATGGTAACAACTCCCACCGTCCTGCACCAGATATCCCCCCCAGGCCTGGAGCCCAGCCACAGCCTGCTCAATGCTGATGCTAAGCTGGTGAGTGCCGGCTCAGCCAGGACCCTCCTTCCAGACTCCCTGGTAGCCAGGACCGCTCCTTCCCCCTCCCCCTGCTCCAGGAATAATAAGGCCAGTGGATGTGCCCATGACACCACTTTGAGGTAGGTATCATCATTTTATGGATGAGGAAACAGGCTCAGAGGAAGGAGCTGGAGCAGTTCTGTGCCAACGGCCAGGATCTCATTCTTCCCCTTAGATCATGCTGCTTCTTATGGAGGAAGTTCCACTCATGGAAGCCTTTCTTTAGTCCAGTAGGAATGCCCAGCTTCATCCTGGGTAGCCTCCTTGGCAGACTGTCAGTTCAGCTCAATTCGACAAGCATTTAAGAGCCTACTGTGTGCAAGTCACTATGCATGCAAGCCGGTTCTTACTCACAAGGAACGTCCATTCCACCAGGGTCTGTAGATCCAGTTACCATCAGCCACATCAATCAATCATTCATTCGCTTAGTCATTCAAGGAATCAACAAGCATTTGTGAAGTTGTACCATAGCTGTGCTGGGGGAAAAAGATAACAAATGAAACAGTATCAGCCCTCAACGAGCTTACTCATATCTGCTGGCTTGTGCCCAGGGCTGCAGGACTCTGGTAACCTGTTCCTGCTCTCTGAAGGAAGCAAAGAGGCTGGGGCCTGTGTCCCCTCAGCTGCCCTACACTGGGGCTGCCACGAAAGCAATAATACTTATGAAAGAAAAATTACATAAGAAAAATTTAAAAATTATAATTTTTATGTAATAGAAATAGCTTTAAGAAAAGCAGATGATTGGACTGGTGAATGCATCTGTATAGGGAGCTTCTGGTAACCTCCTGTAACACGGATTTAGTACCTATGCTACAACATAAGGGCACAGAGGGTGACTCGTCCAGGGTCACGTGGGCAGTATGTGTCAGAGATGGGATCTGAACCCAAACTGTGAGGTCAAACTGTGTCTCCCCAGAATATCTTTTCTAATTTTAAAAAGTACCTTCCTCCTAATAGCCCTATGAGGGGTGCAGTGAAAAAGATTGCTATTCCTGTATTAGAGACAAGGACACTAAAGTCCAGAGAACTGAAGTGACTTGGCCACAGTCACAAAGCTACTGAGTGTCAGCGACAAGAATCAAGATATAGCAAGTCACAATTTCATAAGGCTGAGATAGAAGAGATTCTAAAAAACACAAAAGGCCGCTAGGTGGTGCCATAGCGCATAGAAAACTGGGTCTGGAGTCAGACAGATTCATCTTCCTGAGTTCAAATCTGGCCTCAGACACTAGCCATGTGACCCTGGGCAAGTCACTTCACCCTGTTTGCCTCAGTTTCCTCATCTGTAAAATGAGCTGGAGAAGGAAATGGCAAACCCCTCCAGTATCTCTGCCAAGAAAACCCTAAATAGGGTCATGGAAAGTCAGACATGACTGAAGAGCAGCAACAAAGAACACAGAATCTAACTCTTTACAGATAAGGAAACTGAGGCCCAGAGGTGAGGATTTGTCTAGGGCCACATGGATAGTTAGCAGAACCTGGGTTTGAATTCAAGCCTCATGACTCCAAATCTAGTGTTCTTTCTACTGGACCATTCTTCCCTTCAAGGGAAACCTCTTTAAAGGGTGGTGTTGACCCAGACTAGGGTAGAGACCTGCATGGAGCTAGCGCCCCAGGAGAAATCTCACTCTTGGAGGCACGCTGTCTTCCAAACGAAGGAGGTTGTCAAATGGGGGAGGGAGGGATGATGGGGAGATGGTGGCAGGTGTGCCTCCTTTGGGTTTTCTGAACTGCCCTCTCTCCTCTCCCATCTTGGTGGTTCTTCAAATCAATTGTAGTACTGAGTCTTTCTCCTCCCGTGCAGGTCTCGGCATCTGGGGGAACCCTTCCTCCTGTCAGCACCCTGACTGCCCTACACAATTTAGAGCCAATGCCCCCAGGGATCAACCAGCAGCCCCAGAACCTGATCATGGCCTCACTCCCTGGGGTCATGGCCATTGGGGCAGGCGAGCCTTCTTCCTTGGGACCCACCTTCACCAACACAGGAGCTTCTACTTTGGTCATTGGTGAGCTGGGTCAGGGTGAGAGGAATGGAGCAGGGGAGACATGGTCCCAAGGATCCAGCTAGCTAAATGTAGACTATCACAACTGGGGGGCTCTTAGAACAGAGAATGTCAAGGCTGGGAGGAGCCTTAGAACAGAGAATGTCAAGGCTGGGAGTGTTCTTTGAATGGAGAAATGTCAGAACTGGCAAGGGCCTTAGAACAGGGAAAGTCAGAGATGGGAGGGGCCTTAGAACAGGGAAAGTCAGAGATGGAAGGGGCCTTAGAACAAGGGTCAGGGCTGGGAGGGGCCATAGAGACCATGTTCTCATCTTAAAGATGAAGAAGTGGAAGCCCAAAGAGTGGAAATGACTTTTCCCAGGTCACACAGCAAGATAATAGAACAAGCTCTTGTTTCTGATACCTGGGAGGAAGGAAATTCTGGGAAAGGATGATTCCTCCAAATAGCTTTGTCCACCATCGTCCCTCTCAGTCTTCTGGAGATCCTGGGACACAGAGGCCCGATGTAAATGCCCAGAAAGCAGGGATGGTGGAGTACTGTGGATCAGAGGGCCTGAGTTAGAATCCTAACTCTGCCATTTAATCTCTCTGGGCCTCAATTTCTCCATCTGTAAAATGAGGGAGTCCTTGGAGGTTTCTGAGCAAAGGCTGGATGATCGTTTGTTGGGAAGCTGAGGAAGGGATTCTTGCTCAGGTCTAGGCTAGACCCAGTGGCTTTCAAGGGCTGTTCTGACACAAATTCTGTGATTATCCACGAGAAATCCAGATAAAGGGACTTAGAGGCATCTTGAGAGAGAACACTTCCAGCAGGCTTCAGGGAAGAACTTTTAATGTTGAACTCAGAAGAGGATGGCCAGGTGTGATATGGTGGCCAGCCAAGCTAGTGAGACCTTGAACTGCATTAAAAATGTCCTACTGTCCAAGAAGCAGGAGATGTCTGTCCTTCCGGGCACTGCCTTGGCCAGCTCGTATATGGAGGACCATTGAGTTCCAGGCTCCATGGTTTACAGGGGAAATAAGGAGTCAAAAGGCCTGGAATTTTTCATGTCACATGAAGGTCAGTTAGAGAATCTGGGAGAGTTTTAGTCTATAGAAGAGAAGGCTTGGCAAGGATATAAGAGCTGTCTTTCAGGATTCGAAAAGTTGCCATGTCATCGTTGGGGAAAGGCTGGAGTTGTTGGGTATGATGCAGATGATATTCTTCAGGGGGGCATCAGGCTCGTCTAGGTGATCTCTGAGATCTTCTCCAACTCCGGAATTCTTTGGTTTCAACAGGCAGAGATGAAGAGAGGAGGCCTTGGAGGTGTACCATCTTTGCAAACTATTCTAGGGATGGCTGGGGAGTGGTGATGAAGGGGGGTAATGGGAGAGAAGGCTGGAAAGAGGTTGTCTGTACTGTGGAGTGTCTTACTTGTCAGACTACAGCATCTGGATTTCTCCTAGGAGAAATAGGGTGCCATTTCAGGCTGTTAAGCAGGGGAGTGACCTGGTCCAGTCTGTGCCTTATGAAAACAATTTTGGCAAATGCATGAAGGATGATTTGGAAAGGGGAGAGAGTGGAGACAGGGAGACCAGTAATGATATTACCTAAATTTTACAGATGATTTTAGATTATATTACCTAAATTAACGTGAGTTGAGCCCTGGGCCCCAAACCCTGCAGGGACCCTTGGGTTCTAGCCTCTGACCCAGAATGCTTGGATGCATCTGGGCCTCCTGCTAGATATGAGAGCAGAAGGGGAATGGGGAAGCAGGTTCTAGTCTCTTTCCATCTGTGTTTTAGGCTTAGCCTCTAGCCAGGCCCAGAGTGTACCTGTCATCAACAGCATGGGCAGCAGCTTGACCACCCTACAGCCTGTCCAGTTCTCCCAGCCATTGCATCCCTCCTATCAACAGCCGCTCATGCAACAGGTGCAGGGCCACATGGCCCAGAGTCCCTTCATGGCCACCATGGCTCAGCTGCAGAGTCCTCATGGTAAGAGGCCTGGTCCCCTCTCCTCCCAAATGTATTCTGCTTCCTTTCCACACTCCCCAGCTTGAGCTCCACAGTGATGGTTGTGGGAGAGGGCCGGGAAATCCCAGCCTGACTGGGTCCCCATGGATCTCAGTGATGAAAGGGTGCCCTTTCCCATTTAGGACAGTCCTGTGCTCTAACAGTAGGATCCTGGGCCCCTAGTTGCAAACAAAGTTTGAAGCACTACAAATGACCATATTACTAGCTTACTTTAGGCATGGTTATTCACACATCAAATCAAGTTTATCTATCTATTATAGTTTATCTACACTTCCATCCCTCTGTAAGCAGAAAACTCTTTGGGTCATTGCTTAGGTCCACTGAGAAAAGACATGGTGTCATCAGTTAAATGTGGCCCGGCTAAATTACGGTCCCTGGTCCCTGTGTTTTATGTGGCTTCTCTTCTCACTTATATTCCTCCACAGCCCTCTACAGTCACAAACCTGATGTTACTCAGTACACGCACACTGGCCTCCTCCCCCAGACCATGCTCATCACCGACACTGCCAACCTCAGTGCTCTTGCCAGCCTGACGCCCACCAAGCAGGTAGAACTGATAGGGGAGGGCAGCCTATGGACATTGTGCAAGGTTCTTAGGCCTCAGCTGCCCTCAATCTCCATGACTCGTGTCTCTTCTCGCTTAGGTCTTCAGCTCAGACTCTGAGACCCCCAGCGAGTCCGGGTTACACACGCCAGTGTCTCAGGCTTCAACCATCCACATCCCCAGCCAGGACCCAGGTATTCAGCACCTGCAGCAGGGACATCACCTTAGCACCAGCCCAGCTGGAGAGGGATGGCCCACCTCCCCACCCTAGCCCTTCTGGTAGGATCACCCAATGTGCAGATATTTGCTGAGAGGGAAGAGACAATGTGGGGTTGTGGAGAGTTGGAGGACCTAGACTCAAATTCTGACTCTGACTTCCTTCCTAGCTGGATAATGTTGGGCAAGTCAGTTACTCATCCATAAAATGAAGAGGTCTGGTGGTCTCTCAGGTCCAGTCTGGCTCTAAATTCCAGGAAACCTAGAGAAGAAGGGAAAGATGAGAGCAGGGAGGACACAGAAAAGGCAAAAAAAGTTACATCCCACAAAAGCAAGGAATCAGAGGGTCACGGATTTAGAGCTGGGAAGGACCTCGGAGGCCAGGGTCTAAACCGCCCATTTTACAGATGAGGAAACTGAGGCTTGGAGAGGTCACATGATTTGTGTAGGGTCACACAGCTAGTGTCTCAGGCAGGATTCAAACTCGAGTCTTCTTGACTCCAGCCCTCTGTCTACTGAGCCACTTCAGCTAGGGGTGGGGGAAGGGAAGTAGGGGAGAGAACAACATTCCCTAGATGGGGTTCCTAGGAAGCCAGGCTGGGTCAGAGGCAAGTGAGAGGGTCACAGATTTAGAGCTGGAAGGGACCCTAGACCTCATCTAATTCAACCCATTGATATTGCAGATGTGAAAATTGAGGCCCTGGGAGATTGTCCTAGTATTCTCTAGACTAAGGTATTATTTACATAGGGCTTTAAGGTTTGCCAAGCGCCTTTCACAATAACCATGGGAGACAGGCATGATCAATCATTCCCTCATTTTACAGATGAAGAAACAGGCTGAGAAGCATTAGGTGACAAGTGCAGGGTCACGTAGCTAGTTAGTGTCCACAGCTGGATTTGAACTGAGGTCCTCCCGTCTCCCGCTCCAATGCTCTATGCCCTGCTCCACCGGGCTGCCTACCTCTGCTACCTCTTCCAAAATGGTGGGAGTTACTTCTCAGCCCATTGAGCAAATGGTTGCCCTCAGAGGACCTGGATTCATATAGCACTAGGCCCAAAACAGGAAGACCCGAGTTCAAATCCAGCCTCAGACATTTAATAACTGTGTGACCTCGGACAAATCACTTAACCTCTGTTTGTCTCAGTTTCCTCATGTGTAAAGCAACGATAATATCATCTATTTCCCAGGGTTATTGTGGGGATCAAACAGTATACGGTACCTGGTTCTGTCATCACTGTCCCCATCACTGTTACTATTATTAAGTCTTGGCTCTCCCACTTATGCAGTGTGATTTTGGGGAAGGTGCTTCACTGGGCCTCAGTTTCCCCATCTGTATGATAGGGGAGGGGCCGTATTAGATCCTGCCCTTGAGGCCCAGCTGACTGGCCATGCTTGCCTCCACAGTCTCCTCTAGCAGTCTGGTGCTGTACCAGGGATCGGAGGCTACCAGCAGCCACAGCCAGCTCCTGTCCTCCAATCACGGTGTCATTGAGACCTTCATCTCCACACACATGGAGTCTTCCTCTCAGTAACCATGGCGACCACCCCCTAAGGCCAGGGCTCTGTTGGGGAGGGGCACTGCCTGCCGAAGGGGGTGAGGGGAGCTGGAGCCCCCTCGGCCTCCCCTGACCTCCACTGCCGCAGCAGGATGAGGACTTTTGGAAAAACTTAAGAAGCCCAATCCCAGAAGGAATCCTGAGGACCTCTGCTAGCTTCTGCAGGTGAAGAGGGCCTTGGGACAACACATGTCATAGAACTTGAGAACTACAAAGGATTGTCATTTTACGGAGAAGACTGAGGCCTCTGTGTGTGTGTGTGCGTAAATATGTCAGTGCTCCTCTGGCCGCAGAGCCAGTAGACGGCAGAGCTGGGGCTCCACCAGGCCCCCCTGCCTCGGTCCGGACTCCTTTCCCCTAGCCCCATTGCCCTGGGGATCTCGAATCACTGGTTCTTTGAGTCTGCCTGGTTTCAGCTCAGCCTCCCCCTCTAGTGTCAGAGCCAAACCAGAGGGACAGGAAAGGGCACACGCAGCTCTCCTGCATTGAGGCTGCTGCTGCTGCCCACCTCGTGTCCATCCCTCAGCCAGTAAGCTTTGCTCTGGCTTCTCTAAGGAAAAGTTACCGGAAACAAGTGGGAAGGGCGGCCGGACAGGGCCCCAGCCATCCTGTCTGCTGTGACTGAGCCGCCAGTCGCTCATTCAGCAGCACGCTCCTGGACAGCTCCTATGCAGGGTTGGTTCTCCATCTCCTTCCGGCCACAGCTTTTGGTTCCGACTTTACCCAGTTCTACCTGACACTTCTGCAGATGTCATCGGCCTGTGGGCTTCGGCTCACCTGGGGAAGGGCGGCCCCTGCTTCCCCATCCTCTCCACCACCTACTACCCTGCCAGACACCCGGGGGCCTGGGTGAGAGATGTGGGTGCTCCTAAGTGCTGGGGGTGGAGACCAGGCTGGACTGGGCAGGCAGCTCCAGCCATGCAAGAGGGGGGAAGCCCAGGAGAAACTGAACAACTGCTCCGAGAAAATAATGCTATCCCCAAGTGGGAACCAGCCTGAAGTCTTCAGCCATCCATCCTTTCTCGGCCGAAGGTGCTGGGGCTCTGCTTCTGGTGACCCCTTGGGCCTGGGGCTCCTGAACAGGGACAGGAGAGGAATGAACAGGACAAAAACCTCCTGCTGCTTGCTCCCAAGCAGGGGGTGAGCCTATAAATATATATATTTAACTTTCAGCCACAGTGCTTTATTCCTTCACCCTGCCTTGGGGTAGGGGGTGGGAGGGGATTCTGGGGGTGGAGGTCAGACTAAGAGGAAGACCATCTCAGGTCTCAGTAAATAGAACATCCTGATTTCTGGCTTCCCAGGGACCAGGGAAGGAAACAAGCACTTATTAAGCACCTACTAGGTACCAGGCACTACGCTAGACACTTCACAAATATTATCTCATTTGATTCTCATGACGACACTGGAAGGCAAACGGAGGTGAAAGGACTTTCCCAGGGTCACACAGCTAGCATCTGAGGCTACATTTGAACTCATACCTTCTCTACTCTGGGTCCAGCATTCCCTGTATTACACTCTCTCTCCAGCCCTCCCAGAGCATAAACCCATGGGGCCCTTTACTGCCCTGGCTGATTGTTTCTCAATGTCTCTGGGGAGTTAAAACGCACCACGTGGTGCCCTTGATGTCGTCTGACAGGGAACGGGAATGGGACAGGGACAGTCTTCAACCTAGTTCTGCACTCGATGCCGCTCTCTCAACACAGTTTAAGGTTTTATCAACATAGGGATGCAACATTTCCACAAGTTCTAAGTCATGGAAATGATCCTTTAAACATTTTTGAAGGTGGGGGGGAAGGAGGGCACCTGATAGAACACATGGAATTTAAGGAAAACCAGAAAAGACTCCCAGACTCTCAGGCCTGGACGGAAGCTCTGAGGTCAGTGGGGCCAGCCCCCACAACATCCATGTGAAGTGCTCAGCAGAGCATGGTGGAGAAGATGCACGTAAAATGGGGGCTTAGATTGGATGACCCCACACATCTCTTTAGCTCCAAGTCCTGTGAGCTTCTGCTTGAATAGTTACAGTGACAAGGAACTCACTACCTTTCAGGGCAGCTCTGTTCTCTTGCTGTGTTTCTAGTCTTTATAGAATCAAACACTTCTAGAAATGAAAAGCTGAAAGTTTTCAGGAAATGTCTGTTTTTTTCAGAAAACAAATAAAAAAGTGCCTGGGGCTCATGGGGCTAGGGAGTAGAGAGGGCAAGGGGAGGTGGTGGGAAGAGAAGGCACATGAAGCACTGTTTCCCCAGTGATTTTGAAGGGTCCTGTCCAGGCCGAGCTGGGTGTCTCTAGCTGCTAGACTCGGAGTGGTTTCAGGGACAAAAAGGGCTTCCCTAGCCCCTCTTGGGTGACCCTTGGCCAGGTCACCTGCCTGATGGAACAGGGACCAGAGGAGGGGCTGTTTTGGGGTTGGAGAGCCAGGGTGCCGCCGGCCATGAACTTTATTAGGCTCCTACCCTCAGGTCAAAGGCCCCCCCAGGAGCCCAGTCTGCCCTATAGGCCACGCCCAAGACGCGAGAAAGTGGATGAGAAGAGAGGCCAGAGGGCCACAGCTCCCAGGAGTGGTAGCTCTCCAGCCCTGGGCCCATCTGGGTGTGGCCTGCCACTCTTTCTCTGTTTCGGGGAAGGGGCATCCTCCTCCTTCCACAGAACCAGGGCTGCGGTGGCAGCAGCCCGACGATGGAGTCACTCGGCAGCACGGGCTACTCGGCCCTTCTGCGCTGGGAATGGTGGAGTCTCGCTTTCCCCGGTCCGGTGCTTCTTCTTCCTTTTCTTTCTCTTTGTGGGGAGCAGTGCATGATCCCCATTGTGCTGGGCCTCTCCCCCTTCTGGCTCCCTGTGAAGGGGCAGGGCCTGAGACTGCTTCTCTGGGGTCCCCCCGGGACCGGCTTCCTGCCTGAACTGTGGCTGCCCCTTCCTCTTCTTCTTCTTCTTCTTCTTTTTGGGCTCTTGCTGCTCCCTGGGGGCCTCCTGAGCAGGCAGGGCTCCAGGCTGCAGAATGTCTGTCGCAGACACGGCCGCCTCCTGGCATCTCCTCCACTGTTCATCGCTGTCCGAATCACTGCTATGAGACAGCTGGAGTTGGTCTTCCCAGACCCTGGCCCACTCCCTTCTTGGGCCAAGCTGTGCCTGGACCCTGGCCCACCACACCCTCAGGCCAAGCTATGCCTGGACCCTGGCCCGCCAAGCTGTGCCTTCTCAAGTTCCTGACAGGGCAGGGTGGGTTAGTGGCCAGAGTGCTGGATTTGAACAGAGCAGCAGCTGGGATGGAAGCTGGGCTGACTAGCTGGATGACCCTGGGCCAATCGCCTGACCCCTCTGACCCTCGATTTCTTTAACTGTGACATGGGGATGCTACCTGCCATCCATCCTGCACATGTCTGCTGTGAGGATCCCATGAGACGTGCATGTAAAGCACTTTACAAACCTTGGAGCGCAACACAAATGGGGACTGTTAGGACGACTCTTCCTTAACCCTGAGCAGGGTCTGCTGTGGTGGCCATGGAGGGAACTGGCCAAGGCAGGAAGCTCACTTACCTGGAACTAGATGGAGGCCGCTTCCTGCTCCTGGTGGGAAGAGCCGTGTCCTTTGGGCTGCCTGGGACGGACGTGAAGAAGAGGCGGAAGCCTGGAAGACAAAACACAGGAGCATGAACCCTGGGGTGGACAGGAGCAGGCCAGACCCCTGAGCCTAGAAGGTCTGAGCTCAGAAAAGCAGGGCTGGGCACTCACCATCGTCCTCCCCTGGGGCCATCTGCCTGGGCGCCTGCGTGGGCCTGGGACCGGAGTCTGAAATGGTGATACAGCTAAAGGAGAGAGAACAAGAATGACTGAGCTTGAAGCCTTCGGCCGAGGCCTCAGGCTGCTAGGAAGGACCGAACTGGACAGAGGCCAGAGAGCGAGCTTCTGGTCAGCAGGGCCCCCGCTGGCCCGAGCTTGTCTTCAAGGTGATCGCGTGCTGGGAGAGTTGTGTAAACGCCAGCTCTAACGATGTTACAATAAAAACAAGAATAATGATGATGACGAGCTGATGCGTCCTGCGGCTGGGATCAAGTCCTTCCTCTGACACACAGTCTGGGTGACCTTGGGCAGGTCCCCACCCTGCTTGGGGATCTGGGTGCCTGCTAAGACTGTGAGTCACAGATGCGCTGTTGATGTGCATTTGTGTTTTAACGTCAAGAGGGCTCTATACGGATGAGATGATAGGTCCAAAATAAAAAATAACATTGATGCCCCCACTATTACAGAACACAGCCTATTTCTTGGGGGTGAAGCACAGGGAAAGCAGCTGTGATATCACTGGCAGAGGGAATTCACCGTGACTTCAGCACCACCCAAGCTGATCAACGTGGGCCTTGCAATCTATAATCCTGGAGAGTTTATAATCTCGGAGGTTCAGTGACTTGCCCAGGGTCACACAGTCAGTGAGTGTCAGAGACAGGATGTTAGCCTAGGTCACTGTTGCTGAGGCCTGCTCTTTAGCCACTACACCACATCCATCCATCAGTAAACATGGGCCTACTATGTGCCAGGTACCATGATGAGCACTGGAGATACAAAGAAAGATGGATGATGTCCCTACCCTTGAGGAGCTCACTGTCTGATGGGAGAGACAACAGGCAAACAAATATAAACAAATGAGCTAGTACCCCTATTATAATAGCTGACATTTATTTAAACTTGCGCAGTTTTAATTTATTTACATATAAAAAGATATGTATTCTGTATAATATACACATGGCAGCCAGGGGTGCTACAGGGCTGGGAGTCAGGAAGGCTTCTCTTCCCAAGCTCAGACCCAGCCTCAGACATGCATGGCAGGGTGTGTAGAGGGGTGAGCTCCCAGCCCATGCATGGATCACAGATCCTCCCTGCTGGGTCACCACTGAGACGCCCTGAGCTCCTGAAGAGAAGGTGCTTGCAGATCATGGCTTTGGTCCCACGCGTAAGACGAGGCAGCTGGTGATGCCACTGTGCAAAGAGTGGTCTGGTCTGGAGTCAAGAAGACCCGAGTTCAAATCCAATCTCAGATGCCCGCTAGCAATGCAACTCTGGGCAAGTCACTTCACCTGTTTGCCTCAGTTTCCTCATCTATGAGATGGGGATAATGATAGCACCTCCATCTCTGGGTTCAAAGGAGGTCACATGTATAACACATCTGTAAACCTTCAATGTGAACCACCACTGTCATCATCGGTGCTTGAGAATCTAAGCCTTTTACAAGTCTTCCAGTCTGTGGCACTGTTCCCACACACAGTAGGGGCTTTATAAATACTGGCTTTTGCTCTCATTCTTCTGGCCTTCAACCGCTCTGGAGTAGGGGGCTCAGGGGGCGTAGCTTTCGTTACCTGTCTAATAAGGCTCCCAGTTTTTTCGCTACGTGAGCCCGGAACTCGGGAGTGGTCTGCAGCTCATTCCCATCCTGCTCATGCTCATCCACCTTGTGTCTGCAATGAAAACAAAGGCACCTCCTCACCCAGGGGCTCAGGAGACTTGAGGCTCCCTGGGCTGACCCACCACACTTGGAGCTGAGAATCCCAGGCTCAAAATGCCAAAATACCTGAGGCTTGGCGGGGCAGCAGGCAAATTGTCCTTAGGCGTAACCTCTGTGGAAAGAAAGGGAAATTGAGGCGTTTGGGACAAGATCTTGGCCGAGTCATTTCCCATGTCTGGGGAAAACTTTCTCAACTGCAAGAGGAAGAGTCTGGACCAAATATCCACTGAGGTCCCTTCCAACTCTGACGCTCCCTGTTCTGAGGCCCCTCCCAGTCCTGACATCCTAAGTTCTAAGCTCTGATGTTCCAGGAATGGTGAACCATGTGTTTTATCCTAACAATGAATGTTTATAAACACCTGTTTCAGGTCTGGCTGTGCGCTAGATTCCGTAAAGGGGCACAGGGACCCAAGGTAAGGTTCTGACCTGTGGGGAGCTGCCTGTGAGACTGCACTGGGCCAGGGGCTGAGAGGATGTGGGCTCTTGAGGGGTTGGGGGGTGGGTTTCCAAGGATGTCCAGTGGTCTGGGGCAGAGCTGCCTGCCAGGGCTCCTTCCAGGACATCCCAGAATCTCAGGGTGAGGAAATGGCTTTGGAGACCAGTGGATCTGCGCCGCTCTTCGGGGACCCAGGAGCTAGCTGGGCTCGGCACAGGGCGTGGGTTCCGATTCTGCCCGGGCTGCTCAGGAACACCACTGAAGCACCCCGAGGATCAACGCCAAATGAGCAGCCGGACCACGTGGTCTCGACGTAAAATGAGGAGCGGAAACACGTGCTTACTGGGGCCCTTCCAGCTCTAACGCTTCGATCTCATGGGAGAGAGGAAAGGAATCGGAGCAGTCCTGGGTTCGAGTGCTGACTTTGTTGTTAACTTCTAGGGGTAACATTCTTTCTCAGAGAACTCCCCGCTCCCATGTGTTATACGGCCCCTGCTACAGTTTCCCTAGAGGTTCCCACTCCCCTCTTCCGCTCAATCAGCCTGCGCAGGCGCATCAGGTTTTCCCTCCCTCCTCCGTCTCTCGTCCTCGAGGCTCCCTACCCTGTCTCCCTTCAAGGCGCGGCCCCCAGCCCCATGCCGGCATGGCCGCCTCCCGGCAGCGCCGCAGCTCCTCGGCGTCGTCATCCTCGCTGCTCTCGCTGTCGCTCATGCTACCCTTGGGCGCGGCCATCTTGGTCCGCCGCAATGCACTGTGGGTCGTCTTTCCGCTTCCCCTCGCACCCTCTCGGGGCCGCACGTGAGCGGGGAGCCGCGCGCGGCATTGTGGGGATTGTAGTTGTGTGGCTCAGAGCTCTCGGGGACCAGCGGAGCATGCCAGAGGCTGGCTCAGACCTTAAGCAGAGCCCCCCTCCGTGACGTCGCTGGCGTGGGCTCGTCCAGCGTCTTCTCGGAGACCTCCGGTGAGGTAGAGACCACCCGCTCCCGAGGTGGTAGCCCGTCTCACTTTGGAACAGCTCTCAACGAGAGCGAGTGTTTGCAGTCAGGTCTCCCATTAGCTCCCATCACTTGCACCCACTGCTCCTTGTTCCACTCTCTGGGACCAATCGGAACTGGTTTACCCTCCCCCATCTGAAAACACTCCAAATGCCTAAAGTCAGCCACCAGGTCCCCACTAAATCTTGTATTTTCTAGGCTAAACATAACCAGTTCCTGCTACCAGAATAGGAGGTTTCCCCCTTAGTTCAAGTCTAAATTTATTTATTTTTTTCAAATCCTGCTCCTGGTTCCTCCCTCTTGGGCCAATCAGAGAGTCTAATTTCCCATGGAGACCGTGGAAACAAAAGCAACAGCCATTCATGTTCAAGGTCCTTGAGCTAGGTCTAGAGTAGGAGGACACAAAGAAGAGGAAGGCATGGTGCTAGACCTCTGGAGAGCTTGCAGAAATAAGTTGAAAACATAATGATTGTTTTTAGGCAATCGGGATTAAATGACTTGCCCAGGGTCACACAGCTAGCTAAATTTGAACTCAGGTCCTCCTCACTCCGGGGTGAGTACTCTATCCACTGTGCAACCTAGCTGCCCCAACATAATGGAGCAACTAGGTAGAGCCATAGTGCACAGAGCACCAAGCCTGGAGTCAAGAAGACTGGTCTTCAGGAGTTTAAATCTAGCTTCAGATGCGTCCTAGCTGTGCGACCCTGGGCAAGTCACTTCACCCTGGTTGCCTCAGTTTCCTCATCTGTAAAAATGAACTGGAGAAGGAAATGGTAAACCACTCCAGTATCTTTGCCAAGAAAACCCCAAATGGGATCACAAAGAATGGGGAGAACTTCAATGACTTTTCTCAATTTGACCTGAAATCTGTCTTTTCAGCTTTCTCCCTTCTGCTCTCTAGGACCGAACAGAACAAAGCTAATAATCCTTTTTCTACAGAACGGCCCTTCAGCTACTTGAAGGCATATGTCCTAGTCCAGGGGTGGGGAACCAAAGTTTGGATTCAGTCAAAGGGCCACATTTAAGGACCTAGAGGCCCACCCTTGCTAGTTCCTCTGAGTCTTTTCTTCTCCTGGCTAAACATCTTCAGTTCCTTCAACTGAACTTCACACACCCTGCTCAGGCTGACATCCTGAGACCTCTTCCCCCTTAAAAGCTGCCCTCAGTATTCACCACCACCTGAATTGGATAAATAAATGCCCACTGACTCCAGGATCAACACAAAATGCTCTTTTGCCATCCAAAGCCTTTCATAATCTGATGCCCTGCTGATCCCCCTTTCCTGTCTTCTTACACCTTACTCCCTGACACATCATCTTCCATGCAGTGACACCAGCCCCCTGGCTGTTCCACTTTGGGCTTTCCTCTGGCTATCCCCCTATCCCTGGAACCTCCTCCTTCCTCCTCTCCAACTACTGACCTCCCTGGCTTCCTTTAAGTCCCAACTAAAATCCTACCTTCTTCAGGAAGCCTTCCCCAACCCCTTTTAATTCTAGTGACTTCTCTTTGTTAATTATTTGTTTTGTATATGTTTGTTTACACCTCGTTTCCCCCATTACATCATAAGCTCCTTGACAGCATGGAGTGTCTTTTGACTATTTTTTTATCCCCAGAACTTGGCCCAGTGCCTGGCACCTAGTAAGTGCTTAGTAGACAATTATTGTTTGTTTGATTGATTGATTGAGAGCGGAGCTGTAATTGGGAATTTGGTTGCCTAGGGAAAGTAATACAAAATTACCTTGGGGAAGGATAAGTCATCAGTTGAGGGGGGTACAGGGCTCACTCTAGTCTACCATTTGATAGCTTTCTATTTTATCTGATCATTCTTACTAATTAGATGTTGAGTGCTATCATTTGTATGCTGTCGAAAGAGGACTCTATTTGGCACCTTTTGAAATTCAGTGCCCTGGAGCACAGCCCAAGTCACTCTGCCTTAGTTAAAGTTCTGGTTAGACTTTGTAGATAGTTTGCCTACAAGACCACCTCATAATGGTCCTGGGACTAAGTGTGAGTGTAGATGACAAAGCAAGCTATCTCTGTGGTGGGAAGAGCATAGAACCTGGCATGAGTAATGTTACCTGTAGGTTCACAGCACTGTACACGCTCCTCAGTTTAGAGAAAGTCTCTCCTTTGACATAGTTAGCAGTTTTTGTTCAAGAAATCACCCCATCCTCTATTCATTATACCACATAAAATGTGTCTCGAGGTGATCTTCTGTTCCTTTCTGGGAATATATAAGCTAGGCGGTCAGATGGTTCAGTGGATAGTACGGTGAGTCTGGAGTCAAGAAGACCCAAGTTGAAATCCTTGCATGGATACTCACTTGCTGCACCATGCTGGGCAACACTAGCTGCCTCAGTTTCCTCACCTGTAATGGTTACATAATAGCACTTACCTCCCAGGGTTGTTACAAAGATCAAATGAGATGATATCTGTAAAGTGCTTAGCATAGTGTCTGGCACACGGTACGTTCTTGTATCAATTCTCTCTCTGGAGGCGGATGGAATTTTTCATCATGGGTCCTTTGGAATTGTCTTGGATCATTGTAACGATCAGAATAGCTAAGTCATTCTTATTACAATGTTGCTGTTACTGTGTACAAAGGTCTCTTGGTTTCGCTCACTTTATTTTGCATCAGTTCATATATGTTTTCCCAGGCTTTTCTGAAATCATCCTGTTCATCATTTCATGTATCACAATAACATTCCACACAGTCATATACCACAACTTGTTCAGTCATTCCTCAATTGCTAGGCTTCCCCTCAGTTTCCAGTTCTTTGCCGCCACAAAAAGAGCTGCTATAAATATTTTTGTCCCTATTTTTCTACATTCCCTCCAGCATTTGCCATTTTCCTTTTCTGTCATGTTAGCCAACCTGATAGGTGTGAGATAGTACCTTAAAGTTGTTTTAATTTGCATTTCTCTAATCAATAGTGATTTGGAGCATTTTTTATGTGATTGTAGATAGCTTTGATTTCTTCATCTGCAAACTGCTTGTTCATATCCTTTGACAATTTATCAATTGGGAAATGGCTGCTATTTTTATAAGTAGACAAAGTTCCATATATATTTGAAAAACGAGGTATTTATCAGAGAAACTCCTCTTCTAGTTTCTTGATTTCTGAAGGACATTTTATCCTCTTCTTTGAAGGGCTTATGATCAAGGAATTCTATGACTGACAAATACTTTTCAATATGATGTGCCATCCCATTTGATCTGTGTGGCCCTGGTAAGGTGGGTGAACAGGTATTATCATTCCCATTTCACAGACGAGGAAAGGAAGGGAAGAGATTTGACCATGATCATACAACTAGCAATTGGGAAAGCCAGAATTCAGACCCAGGTCCACTACCCTGATCTACCTGCCTGGTAGAAATGGGGGAGGGCTTTTGCCTTTGCGGTTATGTGGACTGAGAGTGGATCAGTTAGACAGTGAGCTGAAAGACATTTATTAATTGCTTACTATATACTGTTTAAAGGAAAATTCTTCATTTGGCCTTTCACCCTGTTTAATGCAGCAAAACTTAGGACAAAGAGGATTTTATTGGTAGCACATCAAGGTAACAACATGTTGAGTGGCTGATCACTGAAGATCGGTAGTGGCTTCAAGGCAGGGACAGCTTTTGTAGGTAACTCTAAGACAGTCCAGATAGGTCTACCTCAGCAGAAGAGGTGGGGACCTTGAATCTTAGTTCTTCCCTAAGGTAGCAAGAACGTGACAATTTGTAGGTAAGGGGATGTATGAGTGAATTTGTAAATAAGTATGTCAACTACCTCGTCTTGCTTGAGCTCACTAATTATCCAGGTAACTGAGAAGAGGACCGGCTGGATTAACGAAGATACCGAGTGGCTTGTCACAACAACAATCCTTTGCAGCGATCAAGAATAAACCCAGCTGGGTAGGCAGAAAATCAGCAATTACGAAGCCAATTAAGGTCATACCATCCTTGAAGCAGCCCCCGATCCATTTGGTGGTTTATGGATTTTCAAGAGACATCCTTATTTTCAGAGACACCCCTAGCTGTTAGCTGTGGGGCTCTCAGACACATCCTGTTTAATGGCTTCTGGAGACACCCCTTAACTTATTTTTTGTGCTCAATTGTTCTTGAACTATCAGGATTGCTTATTACCAAGAATGTCTTCTGATTTGTGTATCAAAAGGCCACGGCTCTAACCCCTAGAATTCCTTACTACCCCTGTTTCCTAGATCTCCCCTTTCCCTTGGGAATGGGCTTCCCTGCCTCATTCCTTTTTGGGACCAGCTGCCTTTCTCCTCAATTCTCTGCCTTCTTTTGTTCGAAAAATATCCACGCCCTCCGCATCCATCCCTTCGTCGAGCTGTTCGGTATGAGGCTACCACTCCGACGTGCATGTTTTACTTCCCTGCTTAATAAAAGTCTTTAATTTCACAGGTATCATCTTCCTCTGGTTTTCTTCTCTTTATCGAAAAGGGGGATTTGGATCTCAACAACTGACCTTTGTGTCCTCTAGGTATCGTCCCCCTTTGGGGGAAAGAGAGATCCAAATTCTCTAGAGAGAGCGTCTGCCACAGTTTACAAGTATGTGACAAAGAGTATGTAATACAAAATGCTGTGGACACAGTGTCTCCTTTCCCACCAAAGCCTCTCCTAACACCTGTTGATAAACAGGGCTGGGAACAACGGAAGGCTGAGTCAACATAACTTTCACCATTACCGGGCGCTTACACCCTAGTAGGGGACACACATGCAGATTGCGGGGATTTGAGTTTCATGGTTAGGTTTTTGTTTTCATAACAAGTTGAGGAAGAGAGAGAGAAAGAGAGAGAGAGAGAGAGAGAGAGAGAGAGAGAGAGAGAGAGAGAGAGAGAGAGACAGAGAGACAGAGAGAGACAGAGAGACAGAGAGACAGAGAGAGACAGAGAGAAAGAGAGAGAATGAGAATGAATTACTCCCAGCAGAGAATTGTGATAAGCTGTACTGAACAACAAAGACTTGAGGCTAGATCATCATTAAAATGGCTGTAGTATACTGGAAAAGTATTTTTTAAAAATAATATTTTATTTTCTCCCAAATTACATGTAAAAACAATTTTTTAGCATTCTTTTTTTTAAGTTTTGAGTTCCAAACTCTCTCCCTCCCTCCCTCCCCTCTCTCCATCACTGGGAAAGTTTAAAATAAATCCCACGTTTTCCAAGCTCTTTCCTGGGGAAGAATGAATAGGGTTCTCACACTGAGAGGATGAGGATATCACCCTCCTGTATATCATAATACCCTAGAGCAAGCTCCATCTGCAGGTGCTGTCCCTGGAACATCAGAGTATGCTGTCCAGGGGGTAGTCTTCCTCTCTCCTCAACCATCCCCATCAGTTTCCCTATGAGGTCATTGGAGCCCAAGGAGTAATACTCAAGAATCTCGGTTCTGGGGCCTTTCACACAGAGCTGGATCTCGGAGCTGACTCTTTCCACCAGGCGGATGCTGACATTGGAGAAGATCCCATAATCTGCTAAGGTGTGGTGGAACCTCATGATGTTCTGCCCGCTGCCGGCTTCTTGGCACAACAGATAGTGATGGTGGTAGAAGAGGGTAGCCAGCTTTGGCTCCTTCTTTATTTGCTGGAGGGGCTTAAAGGGATCTAACCAGATGGTCACGTTCTTCGCTTTCTGTCTTTTCACTGTCACTTGGATAGATCTTACTCTCTGGGAGAGGGAGAGGAAGGGAAATTAAGTTTATTCTCCTTTAGTTGGCATGTTGGTCCCTCCACATATCATTTGCTTCTACTTTGCCTGTTCACCTTTATTTACTGCTGTTTAAGGCTGGCAGACACAGTGAGGCATAGGCAGTTGGCTTGGGGAAGTTGGTCAGTCATGCTTGAGGAAAGGTGGAAAAAGGGAGTAGAAGAGAGAAAAAAGGAGGGGAGAAAGAGGTGAAAGGAGAAAGGAGGGGAAGGAGGAAGAAGAGGGAAGGGACAGAAAAGGAGAAGAGAGAGGGGGAGGGGAGGGGAGAAAAAGGTTGGGGGAGGGAGAATGGAAGGGGTGCCTAGTGTCAAGATCAACTCAGAAAAGAATAGAATAAAGGTACATTTCAGAGCCAGCTTTCCTTTTTCCTCAGGCATTTTGTCTAGATGTGATTTATCGAGGAGAGGGGTTATTAACCCTTTTTATTTGCGTGTCATGGACTCCTTCGGCAATCTTATGAAGCGTATGAACTCATTTTTTCAAAATAAGGTTTCATTGCTTACAATAACAATTGAAGGAATACCAAATTTCAGTTAGAGGTTAGTAAAAATATTAGTAAATATTTACTGATAGACCCCTGATCTAGGAGGTGGGTGGGTCACATAGGGAGAATGGAGGTATCTACCCAATGTCAAGAGATCTAGAGTGAGGTCCCCACTCTCTCAAGGGAAGAGCTCCCTCCTCCCCACACAAGGAGGACTTAGGGGAGGGCATGGACTGCAAGGGCCCAGGATGGGAGGATCTGAACGGAGGGAGGGAGGGAATAACAACATGCAAATCCCATCTTCCTAGAAGTGCTGATTTAACTGACACCCAGTTTTCAAGTCCTAGGAGCGATACGAGGGGGTTGGTCAGTACCTTTACGTTCCAGGCTGGGATCGGACAGTTATTCTTGTCAAGACAACATATCTTTTTCAGGCACTGGGCAGCTCTCTGGGCTACCAGATCCCATCGCTTTCCCTCTCCTACGTTGTGGGTGGGATCCACTGGGTCCAAGATGACAGGTCTGTAGGAAAAAGAAGGGGTTTGTTCTCTGAGTCCTCAAAGCAAAACAAAACAAACCACCACTACACTGCAGGTGAGAACCACGGGGGAGAAAAGAGTTCTTGATGCAGTCTAAAGACTGAGGTTTGAGTCCTGGCTCCCGCCCTTCAGCCCTTTCCCTACAATTCTCTCCTCTTCTCTCCTTCCCTTTTTTATCCCCTTCTCTCATTCTTTCAACTCCCATTTCCTCCTTATTTCTCTCCCCCCCCCCCCCCCCCCCCCCGCAACCCTTCCCATCTCTCCTCCCTTTTTTTTTTGAGGCAGGAAGGCAGGGCAATTGGGGTTAAATGACTTGCCCAAGGGGTTAAATGACAGCTAGTAAGTGTGTCAAGTGTCTGAGGCCGAATTTGCACTCAGGTTCTCCTGACTCCGGGGCGGGTGTTCTATTCACTGTGCCACCTAGCTGCCCTTTTCCTCCTTTTCTTCTTCCCTCTTCACTCCTTTCCCCTTCCTACTTTTACCTCTCCCCTAACCTTCTTTCTCCCTCTTAACCTTTGTCTTCCCTCTTTCTTCTCTCTTCTTCCCCCCCACCCCTGGCTTTCGCTGCTTTCTCCTGCCCTCCCCTTCCTCCCCTTCTCTTCTCTTACCTCCCTTCTCCTCCTCTTCCTTCTCCCCCCTTCCTTTCTCTTCCTCTCTTTTCTCCCTCCTTTTCCCTCCCCGGTTCCCTTTCATCTTTCTCCCACTCTATTCTGCCCTCCTTTTAAAAAAGACTGAGTGTATCTTGCCCAAGCTGTACAGGCAGTGGCCATCTTCTGGTGATACCCACTGCTGATCGGCACCGAAGCTTTGATGTGGTCTGCTTTTCACTCTTTCTTAGGCATCCTGGCGGGGGTCACCATATTGGCGCCAGACTTAGTGCAGACACCAGATTGGCCTTAACCCAGCTGCAGCTCAGAATTCCTGAACTCACGTGATCCACCGGCTTCAGACCCACTGGAAGCAAGGATTGTAGATGTGCACTCTCATACCTGGTTCTCCTCCATTGCTAAAGGTGCCTTAGACATGGGAGCTATTGCCATGAGTAGACCTCCCTTTCTATCTTTCCTCTCATTGCCTTTCTGTGCCTCTCAATGGTGCAGGGAGAGGACTGCTACCTTTTCCTGTTCAGCTGCTGCTTCACAGAGTTCCTGATGACCTGGTCCTGGAGGCTGTAGTATTTGGTCCAGTAGATGCAGATATCTTCGTGGTGCCGAAGGAGCTCCATAACACTGACAAAGCCTCTAGCCATGCTGAATTTCGTTGCTTGAGGGGTCCCTGTCTCCCAGGCATAGATGGTCAGCAGTTCCAGGGCATACATTGGGGGTAGAGGGGCTTTGGGGCAACTGAATTTCAGGTGCTGTGGGGAGAGGCAGAGGGAGGGAGATGATGAGTGGGATGGTGGGAACTTTGCTGGTGATCTGAACAACACTGGGTATCTTTTTTTTTTCATCAGAACCCCACGTATTTCTCTATCAATTGCATTAGGAATGTGTTTTTAATTGTACTTGGAGTACTTGGAGCTCATATCCCTTCTCTGACACTTACTAGCTTTACCAACGACACTACTAACCTTTACCAAGTTTCTTAATCTCTGTAAGACTCGGTTTCCTCATCTGCAAAATGGGATGAGAGAGGTAGTGTGGTGGAGTATGGGTAGGACCTGGATTCAAGACTTGTCTTTGACCCACACAAGCTGTGTGACCAGGAGTAAATCATTTAACTGTGGAGTGGCCCATAGACCACTTTTTGGCCGTTTCCATACGACACTGCCTGCTCTCTTCCTTCGCTTCTCATCCTCTTCCCAATAGAACCTTGGACCTTGGGACACTGGGATCTGAGAGATGATATTTTGCCTATTTTTTTCCAGGAATAAGGCCTCCTTTTCCTCTTCTCTTCCTTCCTTCCTTTTCTACCTATGGAGCCCCTTGGAATTGGACTCCCCCATCATCACGCTTCCAGGAAGCCTCTTCACCAGTAAACTCATCATTCTGTGACCTTGCGGCAACTTTGATACTCACATCTCTGCAGTGCCCCCTTCCCCCTCTGATGGCAGGAGGGAGCAAAGAACTCCTCCTAAAGCTTTCATTTAAGCAGGGCTCACAGAGCAGCCAACTCATCTTTCCCATGAGCTGAAATCTTTGCATTGGCCTCCACCACGACTAGCCAGATGCCTTCTTCTTCCCTCCTCCCCAGCTTCCTTTGGTGTGTTGTCTTCCTCCGTTAGAGGGCAGGGACTAGCTTTCTTTTTAAAATTTATGAGCTCAGTGCTTAGCACCGTGCTTGGCCCATAAATGTTTATTGACTGACTGATTCCCCTTATTTCTCCTTCCTTTGTCTCCCTTTCTTTCTCTTCTATTCCCCCCCCGCCTTTCTTTGGAGACAGACTATCTCTATCTCCCTCAGGCTCAAAGTGCAGTGGCTGCTCTTAGACTCTCTTGCTGGCTTGTCTTTTCTACCTATTGGGCTCCTTGGACTTGGACTCCACCATCATCATGCTCCCAGGAAACCTCTTCACTTCAGCCCTGACGCATTGGACATGAGTAATAAGTGGTTTGTCCTTCGGTCATCACAAATGGCAGCATGACTGCATAAGAGGCAAGAAAATCCCAGATTTGGCTCCAGTCTATCTCCTTTCAGCATCCTCCCTGTCCCCAGTAATGATGCTAATGGGAAGAAAGTATTTTGTTCCTTTCTGTGAAGCATTTACGTGAAGGAATGAAAGAAGCATTTATTAAGTACTTATTATGTGCCAGGTACTGGGCTATGTATATTGGAGATACAAATACAAAAAATGGGTAACATATTATAATTATTCATTATTCTTGGATCAGTCTGGGTCTATACAGTCCAGCTTCCCTGACCCCAGAGGAGATCAGTAGAGTAGACTGGAATGCTTCTCTCTCTTTCTTGCATTTCTCTCTCTCCTTCTCTCTCTCTCTGTCTCTCTCTCTCTCTCTCTCTGTCTGTCTGTCTCTCTCTGTCTCTGTCTCTCTGTCTCTTTCTCTCCCTCTCCCTCTCTGTCTTTCTCTCTGTCTGTCTCTCTCTCTCTGTCTCTCTCTGTTTCTCTGTCTGTGTGTCTGTGTGTCTGTCTGTCTGTCTCTCTCTGTCTCTGTCTCTCTCTCTGTCTGTCTCTCTGTCTCTGTCTCTCCCTCTCCCTCTCTCTCTCTGTCTCTCTCTCTGTCTCTGTCTCTCTCCCTCTCCCTCTCCCTCTGTCTGTCTGTCTGTCTGTCTCTCTGCCTCTCTCTCTCCCTCTCTCTCCCTCTCCCTCTACCTCTCCCTGTCTCTCTCTCTCTGTCTCTGTCTGTCTGTCTGTCTGTCTGTCTCTCTCCCCCCACCCCCACCCCACCCTCTCCATTTTCCCTTGGCTCTGTTCCTAAGGACACTCAGTTGGCTTCCTCCCTGACCCTGGCCCCCACGAGCTCCACTGCCCCCTCACCTGCAGGTACCAATGCTTCACCAGCCTCAGGAGGTTTTTAAGCTTAGTGGGAAGACTTTTTATAAAACTCTTCCGAAGTTCCGTGAAGGATGATGAGAATTGCCCAGGGAGGCCTTTGGCCCCAATCAGTTCCATGTAGGTCTCAGGGAGTGGTGGACAAGTGAGATGAGAAGATCCTGGGGAAAGAAGAATCAAAGGAGAGATCTCGAGGTGGTACTGGGAGGAGGGAGGCAATATGGTCCAGGAGGAGGAGCATGGGCCTGGGAGTCAGAGGACCTGGGTTCAGATCCTACCTCTGACCCTGGTGGTTCTGTGCTTGTTTGGGTCCTGGGTGCTCACAATATGGACATGAAGAATTGTGGCATGGTTACACCCACCAAACCCCCTGTTTTATCTGTCAGCGTGATAAAAATGAAGGACACAACTATAGATCGCAATCTACTATTAAAATGGGTCACTCTCAATAATATGGAGTTTTCTAGTGCAAACAAAAGGGCATCTAGGTGGTATAGTGGAAAGAGTGCCGGGCCTGGAGTCAGGAAGACCTAAGTTCAAATCTGGCCTCAGACACTTACTGACCGTGTGACCCTGGACAAGTCACTTCACTCTGTTTGCCTCGGTTTCCTCATCTGTAGAATGAGCTGGAGGAGGAAATGTTAAACCACTGCAGTATCTCTGCCAAGAAAACCCCAAATGGGGTCCTAAGGAGTCACACATGACTCAACAACAATGCAAACAAAACAGGCACATTAAAATCATTGTACTGATGACAAGGTGGGAATAGAATGCAAAAGCATTGCCCCTAGCTTTCATTCTCAAAAGGCACATCCGGAACATAATGAGGAGCCTGAGATGTGGGTCAAGGAACAGTGTGATGCCTTGGGGAACTTTGCCAAGGTACAGATGACAGTGAAAAGTTAACATCAACCACCAAAGGAATTTGGAACCTAGAAAATTACCATCATGGAAATGGAAATTACATATATGTGTAATTGTATACACGTATAAAATTACATGTAATATATAATATAATTGATATGATATACAAAATATAATACAAACATATAATTATATGATGCACATGTATTCTATATAGCAGTATAATACAGAGAAAATATGCATAAATACATACACACATACAAACAACACATATGCAACTATATGTATACATGCACACATACACGCATGTGCATATATGATACACATGCACACACATACAAAGCATATTTATTTTCTGCCAAACAGAGCACCAATTTTCCAAATAAAAAGGGTCATGGTTTTAGCAGTAGTTATTGAGTGAATAATTAGGATCAACTTAAAAAGTTATAATAGACATGGGAAGACACATAATATATATAACATATATAATATACCATTTGTTATACATGATATACAATATAATAAATATATCATACTCATTATATACCATGCATAACACATGCTATAATGTACATATATATATATATACACATGATATATTGTATGTGTTGTATATAACATTATTACGGATAATACATTCATATTATAATACATTTGACATAACATATGATAATATATTATGTTATATATACTGTACTATGTTATATGTACATATATACCAGAATGAATCTTTCTCTCTCATCAAAACCAATCCTCAGTATGCTTAGCTTCTAATATCTGTCCATTGCTATGTTGAACATCGGCCTCCATGGTCACAACTATTCATTTCCTCACTTGTAGACTGAATTGCTTCAATTCCACCATCTGAATCTCTTAAAATCTCTCTTTTATTAGCCTTTAAAGCTGATGATAGTTGTTCATTGAATTTTGACTGTTAAAACCACGGCCCTCCATATTTGATGAAAAAAAAAACTACTAGGAAAACTGGTGGTCCGTCTGGCAGAAAATCTGTTTAGACCAGCAATTACACATTTCCTCAATAAGTTCCGAATGGATACTTGATCTAAATATAAAAGTAACATTATGAAAAAAAAATCAGGAGAATGGAAGAAGAGTACCTTTCACAATTATGGTTAGGAGGAGAATTCTACGCCAAAGGACAGAGATGCTCATAAAAGATAAAACAGATGATTTGAATTGTATCAAATTTAAAAAAAAAACCATTTGTATGAACTATAGTGAAGTGACCTTGGGCAAGTAATTTCAGCTCTAGGAGTCTCAATTATTTCCAAATGTGGAGGTTAGACTTGATGGTCTCTAGATCTTTTATCCAAAGAGAAGAGACAGGGAATCTATTGCATAAGACATCTCCTCTTGGTTGTGGTCTTTCCAGTAAGATCTCCCACTACCATCGGATGCTGTTTGCATTTATGAAGTGCCTGCCATGTGCCAGGAACTATGCTAAGTGCTAGTATCCTCCCAGATACACCTTAGGCCCTTTCTCCGCTAAGGTCAAAGGTCCTTTGATTTCTCTACTGAGATTCAGGCTCTTGAATAAACCAACTTCACGAATATAGTGCATTAGAAATACGGCCAATCAGCCTTGTGCTGGTTAGAATTTTTATGCTGAGGACAAATATTTCACTTGATGGAGTAGGGGCTGGGTACCACACTCAGATGAAATGGAATGGGGAAAGGAATCTTTGGGATATGTTTCCTATCTTAATTAATTTATTAATTATTCTTGTTAAATTGGTCCTAAGTTCTGTTGTTTCTACCATGCCTATGAGCTCCAACTATGTTCAAGGCCTCTGGTGGAGCACAGGCCTTCTCTCTCCATTCTACTTACAGCTTTGGCCATCTAGTCCAGAATTCTTTGTCTGATGGGAATAGTGCTGGACCACTATGAACTGGTTTTCCTTCCTGAGGTAGCACTCAACATGCTAGGGACAGGCCCCAGATATTACTACTTTTCCTTAATAAATATTATGAATCTATCATCCATGTCAGTGGATAGAGCAATAGGCCTAGAATCAGGAAGACCTCAGTTCATACTTACTAGCTGTATGATCCTGGATAAGTTACTCTATCTCTGTTTGCCTTAATCCACTGGAGAAGAAAGCAGGAAACCACTCCAGTATCTTTGCCACAAAAACCCCATAGACAGGATGGGTCATGAAGAGTCAGACATAACTGAAAATCATTCATGAATTGATCCAAAGTATTCCTCAGCCAGTAGTGGGTAAATTTCCTTGCAATTGTATAATGCTCTATTACTCAAGCTCTCTCTGAGGGGATCCTGGAAATGGATATCTAAGAGAAGGCTATGACCAAGGGGGTCCTGGGATGGAAGATCCCCTCAGCTAGCTAACTAGCATTTATATAGATGGCACTTAGCGTTTGCAAAGGACTTCACAACAATTCAGGGAGTAGGTGTTATTTTGATCCCAATTTTACATTTGAAGAAATTGAGGCAAACGGGTTCAGTGACTTGCTCAGAGTCCCACAACCAGTAAGTGTCTGAGGATGGATTTGAACTCAGGCCTTCCTGATTCTAGGCTCAGTGCCCCACCTTCAGAAAGTATGCTCAGGAAACCAAGGGTTCTGGAATGGGAATCAGTGTCTACTTTACCCAGGATGTCGTAGGCGATCAGGATGACCACATCAACGGGCTCTGATGTCATCTCGGATTGAATCGTAAAGAGGAGTGAGCCGGGGACTTCAGGGTCCACACAGATTTCACTGACATAGGCCAGGTCCTTCCAGTAGTGGCATAGTCTCTCCTTTATAAGCGTTAGCATGTCATGGTGGTATGAGGCCTCCATGCTATAGCTGTAGCAGCTGAGGAACACAACAACATGGACTTCTCCTTTGTGCTTAAGCATTGTTCCATTCTTCACAGACCCTGCCTGTGGAGCATAGAATAACAGAGTCACAGATCTAGGCTGGTCCTCAGAGACCATCTGATCCAAGCATTATGTGTACAAAATCCCCACTTCAGTGTCCCCAGTGGGGACATTCTACTTGAAGACCTTCAACCACGGGGAACCACTGCCTACCGTCCTGGACAACTCTAATTGTTAGGAAGTTTTTGTTTCATTTATTCCATTTGTATCTCCAGTGGCTAGTATGCAGTAGGTACTTAATAAATGCTTGTTGCTTGGTTGTTTGATTACATCTAAATGGGTCTCTGTGAGTTTCATTATTGCTCCTACTTCTGCCTCCAACAAGTTGTCATCATTATCATTAATAAGCTTTTATTGAGCACCTACTATGTGCTAGGCGCCTGCCAAGCCATGGGGATACAAAGAAACACAAAAAACTGTCCCTGCCCTCAAGGAGCTTACAGTCTAAATTTCACAAGATGGTTATGAGGTAAATGAAATGACACACATAAGATGCTTTGCTCACAATCTAATAGGAGCAATTATAAATAGCACATATAAATATATATGTTTACAGTGTCTGACATATAGTAGGTTCTCAAAATGTGCTTATTTCTACAAGCCATTCCCCAACTAATAAACGGTCAAAGAATATGAATAGGAAGTTTTTAGATGAAGAAATCTAAGTTATCTATAATCATAGGAAGAAGTGGTCTAAATGATTTTTGATTAAAGAAATGCAAATGAAAACAACTTTGAGATATCACCTCACCCCTGTCAGATTGGCTAATATGACAGAAAAGGAATATGATAAATGTTGGAGAGGGTGTGGGAAAATTGTGATACTAATGCATTGTTGGTGGAGTTGTGAACTGATCCAATCATTTCGGAGAGCAATTTGGAACTGTGCTCAAAGGGCAATCAAACTATATGTACCCTTCGATTCAGCAATACTACATCTAGGTCTGTATCCCAAAGATATCATAAAAAAGGGAAAAGGATCTACAAGCAGGTAAATATTTATAGCAGCTCTTTTTGTGGTGGTAAAAAATTGGAAATTGAGGGGATGCCCATCAGTTGGAGAATGGTGGAACAAATTATGGTATATGAATGTAATGGAATACTATTGTTATATAAGAAATGATGAGCAGGTGGACTTCAGAAAAACCTGGAAAGACTTATATGAACTGATGCAGAGTGAAGTCAGCAGAACCAGGAGAACATCGTATACAGTAACAGCCGCATTGTGTGAGGACCAGCTATGATAGACTTAGCTCCTCTCAGCGATACAATGATGTAAGACAATTTCAAAGAACTCACGAGGGAAAACGATGTCTACCTCCAGAGGAAGAGCTATGGTGTCTGAATGCAGATTGAAGAGTACTATTTTCATTTTCATTTTTGTGTGTGTGTTTTCCTTTTGTTCTTTCTTCTTTCACAACATGACTAATATGGAAATATATTTTACACGATTGTACATATGTAACCTATATCAAATTGCTTATTTGGGGAGAGGGGAGGGAGAAAAATTTGGAGCTCAAAATTGTGTAAAAATGACTGCTAAAATTGTCTTTACATATAATTGGGAAAAATAAAATACTATAAAAATGGAAGAACAAAAAATTAAGTGCTTGTTCCATCCCTCCCCCCAAATGCTTCTTTCTTTCTCTTCTGAGCCTCAATTTCCTCATCTGTAGCATGGGATGAGAGGCAGAATGGCCTAGTGTTTTCAGAGCTGGCCTTGGAACCAGGAGGACTTGGGTTCCAGTCTGACCTCTGACACATATTAGCTACTTAACTCCAAATCATTCATTTCTCTGGTTGTCATCTGTAAAATGAAGACATCGAGCTAGATGCCTTTGAAGCTGACCTTCACCACTAAGTTTGTGAACCTAAGATTCACTAATCTGCAACTAAGACCCAGTGACTTGTCCAAGCTCCCGTCACTGTCCAGCAGCTGAGCTGGGATTGCAACCAGTTCTGACTCCTCAAAATAACTCTGTGAGTTGGGTGGTTTGTTTTTGTTGTTACATATTTTGTATTCACTTATATGTGCCTATGTTGTTTCTTTGTGACAGAGTAGAAACCTTTCGAGGGCAGAGATTGTTTGTTTTTGCATCCCTTGTCCCAACTTAGAATAGTGTCTGGCACAAAGATTCAATCATCACCTGTTGAAGGACTTATTCGAGAGGTCACCCCTTGAGGGCAGGGAGTGTGCCTTCTGTCTCTGGTAGAACCATAGATTTGGAACAGAAAGACCGTCTGGGTCATTTGATGCAACCCTCTCATATTCTGGAGAAGTGATACCTATAGAGGGTGAAGACTTGACCAAGGTCGTACTCTGTGTATCTCATCGATATATATGATATATGTATATCATATATAACACTACCTAGCCCAGGGCTGAACGTACTCGATTATTCTCATTAATTGTTTAATTGATTTGGCAAAGCTCTAATCATTTACAAATACCAACCCAAGCATTGGTCCTCCAGGTATGTCCAGGTCCTAGGCATGTTCTCTCTAGCCTATGGTGGCATCCAGGACCACCTCTGGGAGTCCTGCCCTACAGGCTGTTGTGCAGCCAGATGTGACAAAGCCTCTAGAAATGACTGAGGTTCTATTTGCTCTCTGAGATCACTCTTCCTCACATACTCTGGGGACCTGTACCATCTTCATGCTTCCCAGGGGAAGCAGTGGGTATGACGGACAGATGGGAGCAAGCAGGAAAAGGGAAGAGGGAGGAGTGTCAGGACCTAGGGGACAGACCTAGGACCTCTTGGCCAGCTGGTCACACAGTAGGTTAGGAAGTAGGGAACATGTTGGGTTCATGCATTGGTGTCATTAGGTTAGCAAAGTAGGCACATATTAGCTCAGCAAATAAGGAAGCTCTCTGTTTATGGAGTTGTGTCAATTAGGTTAGCCTGTTGGGAATGTCTTAGCTTGGAAAAATGGTGTCAATTACCTTAGCATGTTAGACAATGTTGGTTTAGCAAGTGGGGAGCATCTTAGATTAGTAAATTGGTATCTGTTAGCTTAAAATGTTAGGTAGATATCACTATTAGTTCTGTATCCCAAACAGATTAAAAAGGGGGGAAAGGACCAATCTGTACAAAACTATTTATAACAATTCTTTTTGTGTTGGCAGAGAATTGGAAATTGAGGGGATGTCCATCAATTGGGTGATGACTGAACAAGTTGTAGTATAAGATTTTAATGGGATAATATTGTGGTATAAGAAATGATAAGCAGTATGATTTTAGAGAAACCTGGAAAAGACTTACGCGAACAGGTGCAAGGTGAAGTGAGCAGAACCAGGAGAACACTGTACACAGTAGCCCAACATTGTATGATTATCAACTAGGAATGACTTAGCTCTCTCAGTTATAAAATAATCCAAGAACTCATGATGACAGAATTCTGTGCACTTCCTGAGAAAGAACTTGTGGAGTCTAAATGCAGATGGAAGCATATACTTTTCACTTTTGTTTTTTTTAGTTTATATCTTCTCGTACACCATTACTAATATGGAAATATGTTTTGTGTCATGGCACATACATAACTTATATCAAATTACTTACTGCCTCAGGGAAGGGCTAGGGGAGGGGGAGAGAGAATTTGGAACTCAAAAATTTTCAATGTAAGTGATAAAAATTGTTTTTACATGTTAATTGGGTAAAATAAAATACTATTGAAATAAATGTTAGGTATGTGTTATTTTATCGGGTTGGTACTCATTAGTTTAGCATTTGGGTAAACATTAATTTATCCAGTTGGGCACATACTGGTTTAAGAAGTCAGTGCCAACTCTTTTACCCAGTTGGGACTACATTAGTTTAGCAAGGTAGGTATGAGGTAGCTTAGCAGGTTAGCAGTCCATTAGTCTACCAAGCTAGGAGCATATTAACTTAGTAACTTTGTGCTCACTTGCTTAATTAAACAAATTGGCACATAGGTAAGCAAGTTGGTATTCCTTATTTAGCTAGTTAGGGGCCCATTAGTAAGTTGGGCACAGGTTTGCTTTGAACAAAGTGAGTACACAGCAGTTTAGTATGTTGGGCACACAATAGCATAATCAGTTGGTGCCAATTAGCTTAGCAAGTTAGATGAAGAATTGCTTGGGGTTAAAGAGCCATATAGCAAAGAAACCCAATAAATAGGAGTTGGGATGGGGAGGTAGGTAAAGGCAGTTGGTGCAGTAAATGGACCAAGGCTTGGCTATGGCATGATGTAAAGAATCAATGACTTTTAAGAATGGCTTCTGCCTGAGTCGTGGAGGTCAGGAAGGCAGGTAGAGCCCAGAGATGTTGGTGGAGAGAAGTGGCGAATAGGGAGTTTGGGACAAAAGAGACCCTTATTCTTGCAAAATCCTAATCCAGATATACCCACTGTCCCTCCTCATTTCTGCCCTCTGGAATCCCTGGCTTCTTCCCTTAAGGCCTCAGATGGGATCCTACCTTCTGAAATAAGCCTTTCCAAATCCCCTTCCCTTTGTGATCTCTCCATTCTGTATATATCTTGTTTGTATGTGTTGTTTACATGTTGTCTCTACTGCTAGATTGTAAAATCCTTGAGGAAAAGAATTTGGGGGGGGATTTTCTATATATCTCTAGCCCTTAGCACCATGCCCACCACATAGTAGGCGCTTAATAAATGCTCGTTGACTTGACTTGCCCAATTGACTCCTGGGTTGTATTTATGTCTCTCTTGTCAGGGGAACAGGAAGAGAGTCATTGATTTCCTAGAGCATAGCATTATAGTCCACCACACCCCTGGGGCAGCTCTCACCTTCAGTATCTTTAGCACTCTGGCCTCTTGATCCGTGAAACACCAACCTTGAAGGAATTTCTGGATGATCTGGAAGACATCATGGACATCCTTTTTGCAGTCTTTTGTAGGGAGGAGTTCCTTTGCTATAAAGGCATCCAACCTCTCTGCAGGAGTATCGAACAGGTTCTGAGGTGGCTCCATCTGTGCTTAGGGCTGGGTATGGCTACAGATAAATAGCTCTCCAGCCCAGTCCCTGCCCTCCTTCTTAAGGTGGATGTGCCTCTTTTTACTGTACCTTGATGGGAAAAGGGCCATGAAAGTGAGGAGCTTTTATGGGATCAGGTCACAAGTGGGGTTCTATTCTTGGAACCAAAGCCTAGATCAAAGGGTGTCTGCCAAGTCAGGGCCCCTGGCTAGATGTCCTCTGGACCACCTTAGGGAGCTGGCATCTTACTTGACACCAAACCCTTTAGTTTCATTTCTCTGCTTTCTGAGTTTCCTTTCTATGACGTTTGGAAACTAGCCGTTTGAAGTATGCCTCTTCTCCCTAGGTTGGCAGCTATTCAGCTCTTGCTAAAGGTGCTTTCTCTTTGGAAATGTCTTTGGTGCTCCAGCTTCTTCAAGCACCTTCTCTGGCATGAATCAGGAAACTGAGGCAGACAGAAGTTAAGTGACTTGCCAGGGATCAACTACTTCTGTGTTTATCCAACCTCCCTCTCCTTCCATAGCCCTTTCATTCTTGCCCCAGCTCTACCCAATTTCCTCTCCCTTTCCCCAAAGGAAGGGACAGTGCTGCTTGTATGCTGGACTGGTATGGGTTGAGTAGGGCAGCTGGGTGGTGCAGTGGTTAGAGCACTGGGCTTGGAATTAGGAAGACTCATCTTTGTGAGTTCAAATCCAGCCTCAGACACTTACTAGCTGTGTGACCCTGGGCAAGTCACTTCACCCTATTTGCCTCTTTCCTCATCTGTAAAATGAGCTGGAGAAGGGAATGGCAAACTACTCCAGTATCTTTGCCAAGAAGACCCCAAATGGAGTCATGGAGTGTAGGACATGACTGAAAAATGACAACAACAAAAATGGGTTGATTGAACAGCAGCCCGTAGAATCATGAATTGGGGGGAAGACTCCTTTTACCCCAGGAAACCCTCTTGCAATGGCTTGAACTTTTATTATCAGAGGTGAGCAATTCCTACAGGTTGATCAATCAATAAGCATTTATTAAGCCCCTACTCTGTATCATGCACTGCATTTTTTTTTTTTTGGATGAGGCAGTTGGGGTTAAGTGACTTGCCCAGGGTCACACAGCTAGTAAGTATGTGAGGTCGAATTAGAACTCAGGTCCTCCTGACTCCAGGCTCGGCGCGTTATGCACTATGGTGCCCCCTACTGCCCCTAGGCACTGTGCGTTGCAAAGACAAAAATGAAACTGCTTCTGCCCATCAATGGTTTACAACGTGTACCTGTATGAAGATATACAAAATAAATATAACCTAATTTTTTTGATAGGAAGGGGTACCCGTGGGAAGGAAACAGGCATTTGTTATTTTTTAAAAAAATATTTTATTATTATTTATTAAGTGTCCAGCACTGTGTGAAGCACCTTATGAACATCCCATTGGATCCTAACAACTATCTCAGAAAAATGAGGCAGACAGAGGACAAAGGACCTACACAGGGTCACACAGCTGAGTAAATATCCGAGGCCAGATTCGAACTCAGCAACTTGCCCAAGGTCACATTCTGTGTGCTTCCTTCCGGCCCAGCATTCTACCCACTGGGCCACCTGGCTTTCTTTCTCTAGCAGCTCTGAGTTTAGAAACGACTTCCTGTGGAAGGTGCTGCCTGACCTGAATTTTGAAGGAAACCAGGTATTCTAAGACAGAAATGTCAACTCTTTGGCCCTCGATGTGGCCTGAACCAGATGAAAGTGTTGTGGGGAAACATTAAATAAAATAAATGAAAATAACACCCCCTCTCCCATAGATAGTGTTAATTTGTGTGCAACCCAAAGGGATCCTTATCTTTAAGGGGCAGAGGGAAGGAGGGAAGGCATGCTTGACATGGGGATGGCCAGGACAGACACAGGAAGAAGGGAGTGTTATGTGTCAGGGATTATGGGTAGTAAGGATGGAAAGCAGGTCAGGGTCAGCTTCATGGCTCTGCTAGGGGCCCCTCTGAAAAATGAAAATACACTTTAGTTTGTCACTTAAGGCGAGTACTGGCATCGAGATTAGCGTGTTGGTCATAGGGACGCAGGTGGAGAACTCAGGACTGGAGCCGTGCATGGAAGCAGTCAGGATTTGATCTCCGTTGATGAATATCCCCTCAATTTCTAGTTCTTGGCCACTACAAAAAGAGCTGCTATGAATATTTTTGTACACGCCGGTCCTTTTCCCATCTTTATGATCTCTTTGGGAGAAGCAGTATTGCTGGGTCAAAGGGTATGTACAGTTTTATAGCTCTTTGGGCATGGTCCCAAATTGCTCCCCAGAGTTGTTGGATCAGTTCACAACTCCACCAACAATGCATTAGTGTTCTGATTTTCCCACATCTCCAACATTTATCATTTCCCTGTGTTGTCAGGTTAGCCAATCTGATAGGTGGGATGTAATACCTTAGAGTTATTTTGATTTGCAGTTATCTAATGAATAGTGACTTAGAGCATTTTTATGTGGCTATAGATAGCTTTAATTTCCTCCTCTGAAAACTGCCTGTTCATATCCTTTGACCATTTATCAATTAAGGAATGACTTGTATTCTTATAAATTTGACTCCGTTCTCTATGTATTTTGGAAATGAGGCCTTTATCAGAGACACTGGTTGTAAAAATTATTTCCCAGCTTTCTGCTTCCCATCTAATCTTGGCTGTATGCCCTCAATGTCTTAATGGACTATTTGTGCCCAACATGTGGTAAAGCCTTCCATTATTTATGTTGGATTGATCAGCCACAGGTGAACACATTGTAACCTGACCCAACAATGTGATGTCATTGATTCTCTTCAGAAACTAAGGATGAACGACAACATGGAGCAGTGAGAAATTGTCTGAGACCCAGCCACAGGAGCAGAAAGGTGCTGTGGAGAGCTCTGGTCCAGCAAAGAGGAGAGGGATGCTAGGAAGTCAGTAATGGCAATGTGGCCTGGCTGCTGAGTCTGCTCATTCTGCTCTGCAATGGGCTAGGTGAGGTTAGATGTGGTCATGGGTCCCTGCCATGGAAAAGATAGTTAGGGCTGAGAACATTACCTGCTATAGGAGCTCCAGTCTTCTCCCAAGTCCACCGAGATCCCAAATACTTCCAGGTCCAGGATTCCTGAAGAGCAGGGGTAGGGGACCTGTGGCTTTGAGGCCACATGTGGCCCTCTAGGTCCTCAAGTTGACTGAGTCCCCTGCTCTAGAGTTTCTGTGTCTTCATCTAGAGGCTTGCCCAGATGTATTTATGAGTGGGACTGAGCGGGCACTCCTTTGTCCATTTGCAAGATATGTACCTATGGATAATTAAATTCAAAATATATATTTCTTAGAATTCCTGAGTGAAATTGCCTTTTATACTGTTTGGGAAGAAGTGGCTTCTGGGGTCTAGGCACATTGTAATTGCTTAGTATATTTTATTGTTTTTTTTCCTAAATTGTCCCATGCTAGTCAATATGTGCTGTTTATTTAATTCTTGCTTCTATGTGAAGGGTAAAAATAGCTGTATGTCATATTCAAGTATGTTTGCTTGTTCTTTGGAGAGGTGAGTTCATTCCGCTGAAGCCAATTGACTAGAGCTTATCATGCTATAATAAGTTTAAGAATGAATTGTGGTTTGGCCAGAGGTGGGGGCTCAGAGCTAAGTTCCAATTGGCTAAATTCACAAATGCAAACACTCCATGACAAGTCAGTGCTATCCTACAGTGGGAAAGATGGAGGTGAGGGATGAAGGAAAACAGAAACTTTCAGAATCAAAGAGAACACAGCATTTACTCAGCAGTTCTTCTCAGTGATGTATATGCAAACTGCTAAGGTGATTATGAGACTCCCCAGAACCCTCCTGGGAAATGAAATGGAAAAGATTGTCCATCCCACAAACCTGAAATATTTCTGTGCCCTTATGCTCTCTGACCCTTTAGTGAAAGATAGTTTTCCTAGCCCCAGGAAATCCCAATCCTGAGAAAGGGACAAGGGAAGAACTTGGTATACATTCCATGTTCTTTTGCTGAATAAGATCAGTTGAATGATTTGATACCCATTGGTGGCTAAAATATAGAGCAAGAAACTTGAGCCTAAGGAAATGAAGGAAGTTTCTCAAGGGTTCTATCTTCATTTGACAAGAAGTCCTCAGTCACTTGACTTGAGAATTAGACAGCGACCTAAGGTGGTCATAGATGCTTTGGGGATAGTTGACCATCATCTGACTCACCTAGACTCAGCAAGAAGAAACATATGAAGGTAAATAGGGATGGTCTTGTGAACGTGTGTCACTGGAGAGAATAGAAAAATATCTTTGTGCTTTGAGACATGGTCAGTTTTTGTAAAAGTTTCATATGGTTTTGAGAAATGCATGTATACTTTAGTAGTCTCATGAAAAGATTTCTAAGTCTTTTAGCTCCAGTTTCTCTAGCTCTTTGTTCAATTTTGTATTTTTTCTAGGAGGGTGGGGTAATAGTGAGCAGGGAAGTCAATATCTGGGAATCCTAGGTCTTCCCCTCTCTTTCCTCTGCTTTATGGGGAATCAGAAACTGCCCTCTTCTTCTGGCTTGGTTCTCAGGGTTCTTATGCTGTCGTGGATATTGGGATATTACCTGGATATTCAGGCTAACTGCTGCAAGAGGCCAGGTGCCCTCATTCCCTAGGGATGCCACGTCTTCTCATATTTATTGCTCTCATCACGTGAATCTCCTCATATCATACAAGCTGGTTCTGGAAACACGGCTCCCACAGAACTCACTTGGTCCCCACCTCCTTCCACTACTCGGCTGTTTAGAGCCAATAAATGCCAAGAAAAGCCCCAATTCATGGCATCTAGGCCTTGCAACAATTCCTATTCCTAGCTTTGGCAGGTAGCACCGGGTAAGTCTCTCCCAGACTGTTCCCTGGTGCTGCTCCCACCTCTCTCTTCAAATAATTATACTTTATTTATTTTAACATTGTTTTAAATATTTTGATTTCCCAGTCCTCTCCTGCCAGCCCCCTGTTGCAACAATTTGGCTAGCAGCTGCTGTGGGGGTGAAAGACCAACACAAGCCCAGCAACAAGAATGCTGCCAGCGCAGGTTCTTTTGATCTGCTTTACTAAGGAAAGCAATGTTAAGAGGTTAACAATCTTATTTCAATCTGACATACAAATATCATTCATTTAGTTCAAGGGAAAAAGCCAGCACCCTGAACATCAGAGCAAATACAAACAAATTACAAAGGTACATTATAAACAGACCAAATACAATTCATAGTTACCAAGAAGGCATCAACATCTGAGTTCAAGAGCCAGGGAGCTCATAACAATGGCTGGCCCAGAGTCATGCACCACTCCTCCTGTGGCTCAGAACCCCTCACAAATAGCTCTGTTCTCTCTTTTTATACACTCTTTAGCTGTCATCAAACATCATCTGAGCGACCAGAACTTAGGCTCCTACTATTGGTTCTGGTCTTAGCAACTCCCCTTAGGACCCTGAGGGCTTCATGCCCACTTGGCTTAGCACCTAGTAGATAGGGGTTTGGGCCTGGGGCTTTGTACCTAGTAAGGCTTAATCAAGGACACTTAATCAATTTATCATTCTAAACCAGTAAAACAAAGTCCCAACTTAATTGATATTACATCCCTCCATTGAGAAGGCAAGCAATATGATGTCAATTATATATGTGAAGTCATACAAACCATATTTCCGTATGAGCCATCTTGCAAAAAAAGTAAGAAAAATAAAATAAGCCAAAGAAAGTATGCTTCAAGGTGCACTCAGAGTTCATCGTTCTTTTTCTGGAGATGGATAGTATTTTTCATCCTTTGGAGTTTTTTTTTTGGTTATTGTATTGATCAGAGTATGTAAGCCTTTCACAGTTGATCATACTTATAATATTACTGTTACTGTGTACAATGATATCCTGGTTCTGTTCACTTCACTTTTCATCAGTTCATATAAATCTTCCCAGGTTTTTCTAAAACCACCCAGTTTATCATTTCTTATAGCACGATAGTATTCCATCACAACCATATACCACAACTTGTTCAGCCATTCCCCAATTCATGGGTGTCTTCTCAATTTCCAATCCTTGGCCACCACGAAAAGAGCTGCTCTAAATTTATTTTTTGTACACATAGGTCCTTTTCCTTCTCCTTTGATCTCTTTGGGATATAGACCTAGTAATGGTATTGCTGGGTCAAAGAGCATACACGTTTTGAAAGCCCTTTGGGCACGGTTCCAAATTGTTCTATTGGCCCTTCTGTTTAAGCTGACTGTCTGCTCTAACATTCACCAGTCTTAGAAGCAGAAGTTCTTAAATGCTCCAATTTTGGCCCTCATCCCATGAGACTAAAGGATTGGAGAAAAGGGAAAAGGACTCTTTGAAGTAAGGCCCAGTTCTCTCTTTCTTGGGGCCAAATACCTAGCTGGGGGATGCCCATATGGAGTTTCCATGAACCCTCTTTTCATGCCACCTTAGCAGGATCTCCTATCATGTTTATAGCTCTTTGAGTTTCATTTCTTGGTTTTCCTGTTTGGAGACCCCAAATCACACTGACCCTTTGTAGGACAGAATCTCAAGGTTGACTCTGGTCATTTTACAAGTTTCTTCTGGTTTTGATTTCACATTGTTCATTTGCTAGTTTGTTGATTTGATTTTCTGTCTCCTTTTCAGTAAGGTTGGATAAAGACTTTTGTTAGTCTTTCCAACAAACCAGTTTTTAATTTTATTTATCATTTCTATATTTTTCTTGATTTCCTATTTATTTATTACTCCTCTACTTTTCATCTTCTCCTTTATGCTATTATTAGGTTTATTTGATGGTCCTCTAATTTTTAAAATGCACATTCAGTTCATTAATCCTCTCTTTTTCTATTTTGCTATTGTATGTTTCAGTGATATACTTTTTTCTCTTAAAGATTGCTTTAGCTGCATCCCAGAAATTTTTGTATATTTTTATCATGATAATTTTTATTTCACATAATTATTATTTATGTGATTTTTTATTTGATTTGCTCATTTTAAGGATTTTATTGTTGACTTTCTATTTGGGTCTGTGTCTTTCGTTCGTGTTCTCCAAACTGATTAACATTTTTCTTGTTAATAAACATTGTCTGTGAAGAATGTCCTTACTATTTCTGCCTTTTCATATTTACATGAAATACCTCTGTGCCCTGCTACGTGGTCAGTTTTTGTAAAGGTTCCATGTGATTCTAAGAAATGCATTAATTCTTTTACAGTCCCATGTCATAACTCTTTTAGCTAGTATCTCCAATTGTATATTCTCTTTTTGTTTATCTTTCCATTAGATTTGTCCAAAACTTTGAGGACATTAAGGTCTCCTGTTATTATTGTATTAGTCCATGTCTTCTTTTAATTCAGCTCATTGTTCCTTCCTGAATTTAAATGCTAAATAATTTGGGCATATGAATTTAATACTGAAATTGTCTTGTCTATGGTTCCTTTCAGCATAATAAAGTAACCTTGCTCAATCTCTTTTTATGTTGCAAATTTTTGTTTATGCTTTGTCTAATAGAACAATTGCAACTCCTCATTTTTTGGATTCACCCGATACAGAGTAAATTTTCTTCTGAGTCTCTCGTTTTTATTCTATGTGTGTCTTTGCTTTTTAGGTGTGTTTCTTATAAGCACCATATTGTGAGATTTTGTAGTCTCGACTCTTTTTCATTTTATTGGATTGTTTAATACATTTACAATTAAAATTATGAGAATTGGTTTATATTTTTCTCCATTTGTCTTTAATAGTGTTCCCCTCATGCACGGAGAAGTGCCCCTCTGGCATTAACTGTTTTTAAAAATTCCATTGCCTCTGTAAAGATCCCATTGTCGCTTTAATTATTTTTCCTTTATCTACTTGAAGGTAATCTTGTTCTCACAGGCTCTCATCCTTATGCCTCCCCCTTTCCACCTGTGTGTTATCCCTTTCCCTAGTTTTAAAATTTTGCTTATCTTATTAATTTTCTTTTCTTTAATCTTTTAGTCTAGTTATCTAATTCTTGTCCACCTTTCCTCTTCTCGGTCAAGTAAAACCCCCTTTGCTCTTCTTCTTCAACTTGTTTTGTTCGTTTTTTTATCTAATTTTCTAAGCCTTTTAATTTTTTCTTTTTAAAATATCACATTTTAATTTCAAATTAAAATCCATTTTCTCTCCCTCTCCCTTCCCTTGTGTTATGTTAGAGAGAAATTTCTCATTGGTCCCTCTGTCGTTATTTTGTGATGGAGACAGGTACAATTACTTTTACCACTTGTACATAATTCTTATTTGGAAGAGGTTTGAGAGAATCAAAAGATATCCAGTCCTCCATTTAGTTGGTTAGTGTGACTTGACTCTTCCAGAAGGGACCTTAGCAACCGAGGATCTCATCCAATCAGAATCCAAGCAAGAATTCCCTCTATGATCCCCTCAACAAGTGGTTATCAAGCTTTTGCCTGAGGCCATCCAGTGCAGTGGAACACCCTACATCCTGAGGCATTTTATTCCACTGTTGGACAGCTCTTAAGATGTTTTTCCTTTCATCCAGCCTAAATCTGCCTTGTTACCAATGTCCATTCATTGTTTCTAGTTCTACTCTCTGATACCACTCTGAGAAAGCACTGTAGCAGATGTTTGAATAACTAAGGTCCCCCATCACTACTATATCAGACTTTTGATATGGATTCCCCCAACTCCTCAGTGGTTTGTGGCATACTTTCAATTTAAAAATGCACAATTCTCCTTTGATCTTTACCCAAATGCTCCCCACTATTCTCCCTTTCCCCTACCCTCCTCTCGTAATCCCTACTTCTTAGTACTGTTGACCTGAAAGTTTGGTTAAAGGAGGCAAACAAGGTAGGTGATATGTAAATTCATGATTTTTATTCCCTTAAACCTAGCAGAGCTAGCTTACTTGTAAATACAAGGAGCCAGAGCCTAAGTTCTGACTGTCTGAACAAAAGAATAAGAAGGTTTAAATACATTTTTTTGTCCCAACTCAGCATGCCTGCTACTCGATTTTATGATCCCCATGTATGTTTAACCATGATACAAGAAAAGGGCTTTTCTTAATTCAGTAGGTTGTAAATACAATAAGATAAGAGAGTTGACAAAATGTCAATTGAAATTACAACCCAAGATCTCTGTGTTTAATTTACCATTAACATGCCATAACATAGTATATACCCATAAAATATTAAGATAAGAAAAAGTCACATTATTCAAGATAGTTTCTTGGGTTAAGGGTCTCATCTTTAATGGCCACAGACAGAGGAAAGAAGCCGGATCTGGCCTTGTTGACATAGGAAGAGGCATTCTCTGAGTTTACTAAGAGAACAAAGAAGCTTAGGTCCAGGCTCTCCTTCTGGTTGATTATTAGTTCAGGCTCTGGCCCTTATTGAAGTTACTAAATTGATATTAAATGTCAGTTCTCGGAATTATTTATGGGTGCAAGCCTTCTTAATATAAGTTCCTCCCTCTCTCTCTCTCTCTCTCTCTCTCTCTCTCTCTCTCTCTCTCTCTCTCTCTCTCTCTGCTTTGCTTATTAAGTTCTTTTGAATGAGGTATGTCCTGCCAGAGTTCCCACGCCTGGAAAAACAGGACTATCACCTCCCTAGTCAGGGACACCATGTTTCTCTTAATTCATTTGAAGATTACACTAGTTTTGCTGGTGGGAGGAGAAATTATAGAGAATTTTAACTGTTGGTTCTTCATTGCCTGGAGGCTGATCTATGGGTCTGGAGAAACTGATTCCACAGGAGTAAAAGGAGCCTTATATCAGTTCCCCATTTCCATGTAGGTGACTCCCAATCAATCAATCAACCAGCAATCATTTATTAATGTCTATTATGTGCTAGACTCTGGGGACAGAGATACAAAGAATGAAAAAAATTCCTACTTGCAAGGAGTTTATATTCTAATGAGGGAGATAACACATCAACATACATAGAATAAGTACACAGAGAATAGGGCATGGTTAGGGACTGGGCTGGTGATTTCTTTGGCACAGGGAACTCCTAGGTGGGAAAACTCCATCTACTAATGGAGGTCAGCACCACCTCTGCAATGTACTTTCTTAAAGCGTTTCAGTGATTAAATGACTTTCCCATGGTCATATAAACAGTCAGTAGGAGCAGGCTCCAATTCATCCCTTTGAGGAAACACTGGAGTTCATTGCATGCCGAAGGGAAGGGGAAGAGGTGACATGGACAGATCTGAGCTTTGGGAAGACCACATTGACAGCAGAGTAGGGGACAGACTGGAGTGGGGAGAGACTTGCGGCAGGGAGATCACCCAGTGGCTGTTGCAATAGTCCGGGTATCCAGGGATGCTCATGCCACTTGGATTAGCAACCATCACCCTTCCAGTAAGATGGAGGACAACACTAGGCTTTGCTATCTGCCCTGCTGTAGCATCCTCCCAACCTGTAGGCACTGCCATCTGACCGGCTTATATACCCCAAATAACCCAATGCCTTGCTATCCACCCCTTTGATGCACCTTTAGGACTTCTGGAGCTTCCCATTAGCTTTGCAAATTAACTCTCTGATGTGTGTTGTCTCCCCCAATTAGAGTGTGAGCTCTGGGAAGGCAGGGGCTGTTGCTACTCAGTGCTTAGTATATAGTAATTACTTAATAGATGCTTATTCATTCATTCACTTATCATAAGCTTCTTGAATCTTCTCCAGGGATTCGTTATAGACCGAAGTATGTATATACCAAGCTACATATGGCGCTATGGATCAGAGATCTCCCACACGTGAGCCTATCTGCTCCCTTGGTCCTGTAATGCATCCTCTATCCCTGATACCTTTTGAAGTCTGAAATGAGAGAAATTTTATTGATCTGTAGAGCAAACAATTGGCTGGGACCACTCAGAAGACACAGAACAGCATGTCCATCCAGACCCTTCCTAGAAGCATCCCTTCCTAGTGTAAGATCAGGGCAGAAAAGGATGACACAGAGCAAGAGAAAAAGCATTGAGGAACTTCCTAGAAGGACAGCCTAGAAGGGAAGGCCTACCATCCCTGGCTCCTTTCCCTGTATTCTTTTTTATTTTTTAAAAAATTTAATAGGTTAATTTATTTATTTTTAATTTTCAACATTCACTCCCATAAGTTTTAAATTTTCTCCCCCTCTCTCCCCTCCCCCTCCCCAAGAGAGCATGCAATCTGATATAGGCACTACACATACATTCCTATTAAACATATTTTCATGTTAGTCATGTCATATAGAAGAATTAGAAGAAATTCCTTTCCCTCTATTCTGGGCCAGGCCTAAGTTAGGCCACTTTAGGAATTGCAGACCTGAGGATTAAAATGAAATAAAAAGCATTTATGAAGTGTAAAATACAATTGAAAACTCAATTTAAGAAGGGAGGAAAAGAAGCAATTTAAAAAGATACCAGGTCAAAATCAAACACTCCTTCCTCCCCCTCTTCCTGCAGAGTCATCACAGCAGCTAAGCAGGTACTTCCTGGAGGACACTGAGAGCCCAGATGTTGCTGCTGATGCAAATTCTCACTTAGCTGGGCTTTTTTATACTTTTGAATGGAAAAGCAATCACACAGTCTCCCCACCCCTTTAAAGAATCATCTCGGTCCTACGCTCAGGGCAGCCACGGTCTGGCCCACTTCTGATATGAAAGCTAGAGTGAGAGGGTGGGGCAGGAAGAGGAGGAGGAGTTGGAGGAGTCAGGGCTTGCTTCAGTGATGGGAGCACGAGGATGTTCCCATGACTGCTAAGTTCTTACCAACGCCTCCTTTCTTTTCTTTTTCTCCAACCTGCGTTTTTCCTTTCTGGTCAACTCAAACTCCAGGGTGTCACCATCTTTAATGCCATAGTCTATGAGATCTTTTTTCATCTGAAGGAGTTGACCTCGGAATCTTAGATGCTGCCCTGTCACAGGCAGCATTTTCTGATCTTCAATCTGCTGTTTCACCATCAGGACAGTATCTTTGCTTTCAAAGGGGTAGGTTTGGTATGTGTCATCAGGAAATTTCACATGGATTTTGTATCTGGCAGAATCGATATCCACCACTTGAATTTGTATTTGGTAGAAGATACGGTATTTTGCCAGGGTCTTGTGTCCCATCAATACCTCGGGCTTTGTGTTGGGTTCCTCAAAGGAGAGGCACTGATCAGCTATGGGGATCTTTTTAACCCTTTCAATCTCCTTTTTCATCTCTTGGATGGGGTCATAGGGATTCACATAGTATTTCAACTTCCATAAACCAGGACATGTTAGAGTCACCCATATATTTCTTGCTCCCTGGGGGGAGAAGACAGAGAGAGAGAAAGAGAGAGAGAGAGAGAGAGAGAGAGAGAGAGAGAGAGAGAGAGA
>CM053622.1:16834661-16846308 GCA_028646595.1 Phalanger gymnotis | reverse complement strand
AGAGAGACAGAGACAGAGACAGAGAGACAGAGAGAGAGACAGAGACAGAGACAGAGAGAGAGAGAGAGAGAGAGAGAGAAAGAAAGAGACAGAGAGACAGAGAGAGAGACAGAGACAGAGAGAGAGAGAGAGAGAGAGAGAGAGAGAGAGAGAATAAGAGGCATTCTCAGTCTTGTGGATTCTGTCTGCTAACTTCTGGGTGGCAGTGGCTGCTGCTCTCCTCCCCCTTTTCTCCTTCCTCCAGGACCTTGTGAATTCCTGACATAGAGGTTGAGGATTGACTAAATGACCCTCTTGCTAAGATAGGACAGATCATGCTGGTGAAATTGCAGTGTGGTTATAGATGGAGGGAATGCTACTTTTCTTCTCACTTGCTTATTAGAGAGAGACTAGCTTAAACTTTGGAGCATCATTAAGTGGGTCAACAATTATAGGGTGTGTGTATCCCTTCTAGTAGATTTAAGGGGCGGTGGTGGCCACTTATAAGGAATACAAGAAAATTTCAGGGTACCTGCATGTGATGGCACCGACTGCTGCTTTCTCTAAGGGTTCTCCCATCAGGATAGGACTGAGCTCAGGGGAGGAAAGTCATCGAATTTCCCTCTGAAACCAGCTCAGGGAACTGTTTCCTTATACACTTAGTGGTTTGAGAACAGATTGGTTATCCTGGGGTTTGGAACACTGTGCTATCACAATCTATGAGCCAGAAGATATACTGGAGTCACACCCAGGCATTCTTAAAGAGACCCACACTATTTACCAGAGAGCAGACTGAAAGGAATGGGGAGCAGCTGAGCAGCAGCAAGGATAGATGGCAAGTCCCACCCGGTGCTTACCAAGCTGATCTGGAAAGAATGGGCAACACAGTGACAACAGGTGAAAGGGAACTGGAAGGAGAGCTGAGCTCTGGTAGAGAAGCGAGAAGCTGAGGGAGGCCACAAGACCCTTGCAGGTATCTTGGAACACCGAACTCAGACAGAATCTTCTAGTTCTTATCACCTCTTTGAGCATCGAAAGCAATTCTCTGAGTTCTACTCTTTCCCTGGTTTCCCTTCCAGATTTAGACACAAGTACTACAATATACTTAAACTCTCTTATCTAAGAGTTTCCCATACCTGATTTTGCCCCAAATACAAAAATCTCAGTCATTAGCTAGAAAATTAACTTCTTAGAACCTCAATTTACTCATCTGTAAAAATGCAATAAATAATCATAACATTTTACTGGGTTATTGTGTGACTCAAATAGGGAGCATTTTTATATAACACCTACTATGTGCCAGGCACTGTGCTAAACACTTTATAAATACTATCTCATTTGATCCTTGCAACAACCCCAGGAGACAGGTGCTCTTGTTATCCCATTTTACAATTTAGGAAACTGAGGCAGACAAAAGTTGAGTGCCTTGCCCAAGGTCACACAGCCATGAAGTGCCTGAGGCTAGGTTTGAACTCAGCTCTTCTTGACTCCAGGCCCAGAGCTCTATCTGCTACATCACCCAGCATGTAAAGTGCTTTTTAAATCTTAAAGTACTACATAATTGCCAGCTCTTGCAGGCATCGCCCATAGAGAGCAGAGACAAGGAGAGGAGCGTTGCTCACCTTTTATTCTTCTTGCCTGGTCGACCATACCTCAGCTGCCTTTTCACGAAGTGCTCAACCACATGACTTTCAAAATTGTAGTAGTCAGACCAGTAGATACAGATCCTTTTGCACTTCTTCAGCAGCTTCATCACAGTCACAAATACTTTAGCTAGCCAGAAGTCTTCTGCTTTTTGGGTTGCTATCTCCCAGGCATAGATAGTCAGCAGCTCCAGGGCATATTTGGGGGGGGCAATGTTTTTTCTGGGTATTTGTTTTCCACATACTATTAAAAGAAATAGAGACGGTTTAAGATCAAGGAGTTTTAGGATTTCAGATAGGGAATACTGCTCCATAAAGTCCAAGGTCTTCTCCATCCTGTTTTTCTCTATGTGTTTCTCACCCACTTGAATTCTCCAAGACAAGCATGTTCTTAATCACATTTTAGAGACTTAGCTAGTCCCTAGAATTTCAAGGCTCCCAAGAATTTCAATTTCAACCTCTTCCAAGACCTCCATGTATTGATAAGAAATCTGAGTCTCACTTTCACCATGGCCTACCTTTACCTATACTTTACCTTACACTGAAAACAGAGATGATGGGAAGAGAGGAAGCATTTAGTAAGCTCTTACTCTGTGCCAAGTAATGTGTTAAGCATTTTACAAATATCTCATTTGATAATAACATTGCTCTCAGGTGATGGTATAGCAACGATGGTTTTAGTGTCTAAAGATCCATTAGGTCATATAAGCACCATGTGGTAAGGTCTTCTTCTTGGGTCATCAGACAGAGGCAGAACTTAGGCTGGAAGAGGGTTGATGAGATCAAAGACAGTTCTGCAGAAATGGCCCAAGTGAAACAATTCACACCTTTTTTGGCTTTTAGGTAATACTATGAAGGCAACCTCTGGTGAGCAACAAGTGTATTTTAGTTACAATGGGATTCTAACTTGCTTTTCTCCTGCATTGATTAGCTCTTTTTGTGTGCTTGTTGGTCCAGACGAACTGGACTTCTTCTTGTGCCTTACACATGGCTCTACCTCCCATCTCTGCGCTTTTGTACAGAATGTTTCCTGTGCCTGGAATGGTCTTCCATCTCACCCATGTCTCTTAGAATCCCTAGTTTTCTTCGTAAACTCAGCACAGACACCCACCTTCTACACAAAGCCTTTTCCATTTCCCCTTGCTCTTTTTATTTAATTCAAGGACATCACCGTCCTTCTAATTAGGTAGGTTTGCAACTTCGGCATTATCTTCAACTGTTCACTCTTATTCAAGTGAGACATCCAATCGTGTCTCATGGTTTCTATCCAGAACATCTCTCACCTAATATCCCACCCTCTCCACTCACATAGCCACCACCCTAAACCAGGACCCTATCACCTCACATCTGGATTATCCTCTCCACTCACATAGCCACCACCCTAAACCAGAACCCCATCACCTCACACCTGGATTATCTTCTCCACTCACATATTCACCACCCTAAACCAGGACATCAGCACTTCACATCTGGATTATCTTCTCCATTCACATACTCACCACCCTAAACCAGGACCTCATCATCTCACATCTGGATTATAGAAATAGCCTTTTAATTGGTCTCCCTGCCTCAAGCCTCCTCCTCCATGCTAATCCATCCTCCCCTCAACTGCCAAGATGATTTCCCCCCCCCCCCCCCGCCAAAACACAGGATTGACCATGTTATTCCCTTACTCGATAAACTTCAGGAGTTCCTTACTGCTTTTAGGATGAAATACAAACTCTTTTATTTAGCATTTATAGACCTAGCTCTTTACAACCGGGCTCTTCTCCACATTTCCAGACTTTTTACTCCATTTCATGAATGCCACAATTCAACCAACCTGACACTTCTTGCTGCCCTCAAACACAATGTTCCATTTGCTGTCTCTCCACTGGCTGTCCCCCATGCCTGCTACATGCTTCCTCCTTGCCTCTCTTTTCAGGATCTCTTCAAAATTTAGAGCTCCAATGCCACCTTCTGCAAGAGACCTTTCCCTCTCTCTCCCCGGCTCCTAACCTTGTATCTACTTTGTATGTATCTTGTATAGACCTACCTCTCCATGTGTATGCTCTCTCCTCAAAATTGTCCTTTCAGATTTATAAAGCCCTTTACACAATTCTCATCCTCACAATGACTCTAGGAGATTGCCAAGTGCTAGGGTTATCCTCATTTTAAAAATGAGGAAATTGGGGACAGGAGAAGTTAAATGACTTACCCAGGACCACAGAGCTAGGAAATGTCAGAATCTAGATCTGGATACAGACCTGCCTGATTCCAGGGCTGGTACTTTGTCTACAGAGGGTGTTCCTAACATCTGGACACATAGGAAAAAAAATGCATATTTTCAAAAAATGGAATGATGAAATTTTCAACATTTTATTTAATTAGAATATTAACAAATAACATCTTCAACTTCAAATAACATCATATGATTTCACATTCATATTCCAAGAGTGAATGTGCTAAAATTGACAGCAATGTGGAGTTATTGTTGCATTGAGTTCACGTCAGTCTTGCAAAGTGCATCAACGTTTGCATCACAAATGATGGAAATCATATTGAAGATGTTAATTGTTAATATTCCAATTAAATAAAATGTTGTTGAAAATTTCAATCATTTCATTTCTTGAAAATATGCGTTTTTTCCTATGTGTCAAGACTTTAGGAATACCCTGTACTATGCTACCTAGCTGTCTCTTTGAAGCCAAGGACTCTCACTTTGTATCTTCAGTGTGGACACAGTTCTTGGTACATGTCAGGCACTTAATAAATGTTTATTGATTGTTTAATATGGCCCTTATATCAAGGATTCTTTGCCCTTTTAATGTCCTGGACCCCTTTGGGAGCCCAGTGAAGCCTACAAAATTTTTCAATGCATAAAATAAAATACATAGAATTACAAAGGAAACTAGTTGTATTGAAATACAATTATAACATTATTTTCCATATCCAAGCTCACAGACCACCAGAAATCTATTCCTAGACCCACAGATTAAGAACCCCTGCTTCGTATTTACTTTGTTTCTACTTAATAGCAAACATACTTTGTTAGTTTGGGCATACATTTGAATATGTACATATTATCTCCCCTGCCAGAGTGCCAGCTTCTTGAGGTCACGGACTATTTCATTTTTTAATCATTATCTATCCAGCACCCAGGACGGCACCTACCAATTTTGTTCATTGATTTAGCAATGTGACCTAGCAATCTTGATACCTGTGTGGACATCTCACAAGACCATAAGATTTATGGTTGGAAGGGACCTTGGAGATACTCTAATCCAACCCTGTCATTTTGGAAATGAAGAACCAGCAATTGCAGAAATGAAGTGATTTGTTCAATGTCTCCCAGGTCATAAATAGGAGAGCCAGGATTCAAACCTGGGGGAAAACACTTAATGCTCTTGTCAGAGGAACATTGTAAGGCTTCCAAAGGCATCTTTACAGTCACATCCTTCTCTTTGTCACAAGCACACTGCCCTTTCCCTTGGTCACACTGGTCTTTCTGGGCTGTCTCTCCCCCCACGCCCTGGAGCCATGGTGCAGCCTCCGGATGCCCTGCCCACCTTACCTCTCGGTACCAGTATTTCACTAGGCGAAGAAGGCTCTTCAACTTGGTAGGACGCTGTTTCACAAAACTTTTTTGTAGTTCACTGAAGGATGGAGTGAACTCTCCAGGGGCCCTTCTGCTCTTTATTAGATTTTCATAGACCTTTTGCTGCACAGTAAGTCTTGGATCCAGATCTGAGGGTGGATTTTCTTTTCCTGATAGTGGGAGAGGCATTGTCTGGATATAATAATCATTTGAAAGCAAAATCTGACTATATCACTCCTTTTCTTATGAATATTCAGTGGCTCCCTATTGTCTCTAGGATAAAATGCCTCAACTTGATATTAATAGCCCTTCACAACCTGCTCCAATCTATCTTTTCAGACATATTAGTCTTATTTTCATCCATTTATTATATTATCATTATTTTAAATTCATTTTAATGTAACTTTATTGATGTTTTCTGTTTCTTATATCACCATGGTTTCCCATGTATCTTTCCCCTCCCCTTTCCTGAGAGCCATCCCATGTGCCAAATAGTGCGTGTATGTTTTTTAAAGAGGAAAAGAATCAGAATAACTGACTGATACATTGAGAAAGTCCAAAAATATGTGCAATATTTAATGTAAAACACCTGTGCATCTCCCACCTCCACCAAAGGGTGGCTTAGGGGTATCTTCTTATGCCTTTTCATTTACATTATTCACTATAACATAAGATATGTTCTAGCCAAAGTGACCATCTTATTGTTCCTCACACTCAATACTCCATCTCCCATCTCTGCTTTTACACCAAGCTGTCCCCCATCCCTTCTCTCCTCTACCTCTTAGAAGTCTTTTTTCAAGCTCAATTCACTTGGTAGCTTCCATAGAAAGCTTTTCCTGATTCCCCTAGTGGTCAGTCAGTCAAAAAATACTTATTGAGACCCACCAGGTGGCAGGCACTTGGACTGAGCAGGAAATTGTTACTGCTCTCTCCCTCCTCCTCGATTGTCCCACGCAAGCTTGTTTGTTTAGATGTTGCATCCTCCAAAGGATAATGTAAGCTCATCAGGGGCAGGGACACTTTCATTTCATCTTTGTGTCTATCTTTAGCACCAAGCCTATAGTAGTTGCATAATGTGTATTTATCGGATTGGATTGGACCTTGGAATTCACAAACAGTTAATTCACCTTGTTTCAGCCCACCAGATATACCTCAGACCCCTTCTCCTTGAAAAACAGAAACTCTCAGCAGTGTCAGGGCAAGGAAACAAAAAGAACAAGAAAGAGAAGATATAGGTGAACTTAAAAAATAAGTTTCAATAGATGACTCTCTCTCCACCTTTGTTTACCAAATCATCTTCCCCATGCTTCCCAGATGGAGCTGCATCCCAGATAATTACCTTAACATAGAAGTTCTTAAACTTTTTTTTTGTATATCATGGATCCCTTTGGTGGTCTGGGGGAAGCCTATGTATTCCTTCTCAGAATACAGTTTTTAAATGAGTAGAATAAAATACACAGTATTACCACGTTGAACTCTGAATTCAATAGTCTCCAGAAACTTCCTATTAGCTCTAAGATAAAATTTTAAAATCCCCTGGCTTTTAAAGCCCTTCAGAACCTGGGCCCTTCCTGTTGCCAGTCTTGTGCCTTACTTCCCTTCATGAACCCTTTGATCCAGTGACACTGGCCTCCTGGATGTTCCTCACACAAGACAGTCCATCTCCCAACTCTGGTCATTTTCACTGGCTGACCCCATGTCTGGAACTCTCTCCCTTCTTGTCACCTCTTCTTGGTTTTCCTGGCTTCCTTTATGTATTAGCTGAAATCTTAGCTTCAGAAAGAAGCCTTTCCCAGTTTAAAAAGCTAATGCCTTCCTTCTGATATTACTCTCAATTTATCCTATCTTTATCTTATTTGTACATATTTGTTTGTATATAGTCTTCCCCATTAGAATGTGAGCTCTTTGAGAGCAGGGACTGGGCTTTGCTTTTCTTTGCATCCCCAGGGTTTAACATAGCGCTGGGCGTACATTGCCCCAAATATTTGTTGACTTAATTTGTCTTATATCGAAATAAAGATGTAATTTTGTTTAGAACCCAATCCATCCCTCCCCACCTCCTATGAAAACTGTATAATCCCTTTGTGGACCTCAGGTTAAGAACTGTTCTCCTAGAAAGACTGCCATCTCATGCAGGCATTCATCTGTTCTTACCTAGAGCATCGAAGACTGGTAGCACATTCACATGTATCTGTTTCTTCCACTTCCTTGACTGGACATTGAAGTTCAGGGATTGAGGGGGCACAGACTTATTCGAGCGCTCTGGTTTTGAGATGTTGGTAATGTCACAAGCTATGCTTTTTTGGCACTTCTCTAGTTTCTCCATCATGAATTTAATGATGGGACCTCGGAGTTTGTATTGGTCTTCATAGCTGGAGAAACAACTCAGGAAAAGGAGCACGTCCACATCACAAGTGTGTTGTCTCTGTAAAAGGCAGACCAGCTACATCATCACCCAGGGTAGGATTGCTATCGAGTTGCCTTTGTTAACCAAAGTGAAACTCTCTAAGACCTCTAAGCTGGAGCATCTATGAATCACAGCATCTGAGATTCAGAGCTCAAAGGGATGTTGCAACTCATTGAGTCTAATGCCATCATTTTACAAATGAAGAAACTGAGGCCCAGAGAGGAGACATTGCTTGCCCAAGGTCACATAGGTAGTAAATGGCAGAGCCAGGATCTGGGTCCTTATTCTCTGACTCCAACTCTGTCCCTTTTTCCATTGCAACATAGACTCAAAAGGGCCCCTTGGTCTCTATTATTGGACCATCTCTGTCCTCATTGTTCCAGAGGGGAAGAGAGAAGAGAACAAGCATGCATTAAGTGTCTACTGTGTGTCAGACGCTGTACTGAGAACTTCACAAACATCATCTCATTTGACACTCACAATAATCTTGGGAGGTAGATACTATTACTGTCTGTAAAGCTGAGTAAGACAAAGGTGAAGTGACTTGCCCAGGGTCACACATCTAGTAAATGTCTGAGGTTGGATTTGAACTTGGGTCTTCTTGACTCCAGGCACAGTGCCCTATCCACTGTAATACCTATTCCAGAGATAAAAAACTAGAGAAAGCCAGACCCTAAAGCCTGCCTACCCTTTGAGCTCCTGTCCTAGACTTTCTGATTTGGGAGGCTTTGACCTTTGGCACTTGAGGAGGGAGGAAGATGGGAGTGAGAAGGGGCTGGGAGTTTATCCAAGAAATTGCTCTTTGGGTCTTTCTTCACTGTGGACTCTCCAAGTGAGTTCTGATGAGGACAAATGATTCTGAGTCATCTAAAAAGTTGTCAAAAAGTCGAATGCAAAGGAAACTCACTAATTAACTTAGTTTTTTAAAAGTCATGCACAAAAGATGGAAGTACATATAGGCAACAGAAGGGAAGTACAAAAGCATAGCACAGTCCTAAGAGAACTGTGTGGAAGAGAGTCCAGTGAAAGTGAAGAACCGAGGCTATGAGAGGCAGAGGAAGGATTTTTATCAAAGAGACAGAGGAGTTGGTGCCAGAGGAGAGAGTGGAAAACCTTTGCTTGTTCTAGAATGATTCAAATAGTCTGCTCAAACTTTTCAGATGTTTACATTTACATTTTTGTAAATTACATTTGTAAATTAAATTTACAAATGTTTACATTTTCCCACAGAAGAAACAGGGTTGCTGGGCAGGGGAATAGACTGGGGTGGGGGGGAGTCTGGCCTTCATATATCAAGCATCTCTGTGCCACTTGATTCAGAGGAATCAGAAAGTGGATCCAGGGTAATTCCTGGAGGGAGATCACCTTTTTACCTAGAGTCAGCAAGAGTGGATAGAGAAGAGAGGGAATATGGACAGAGCTGGCCATAGTGGACATGTCCTATTGGGGAAATTAGTGGCTGGCCTAAGGATTCAGGGTAACAGCTGCCTGTGAAGTGAGGAGCTGGTGATCCCAGGCCTTCATATCTCTTTTATCTCTCCTCCCACCCAAGGTGAACCTCAAACAATTTTCTTTTTCCTGCTTCACTTCCTGGACATCACTGATTCTCATGTTCTTTGAAAAGTCTAAGTGATGTAGGATCATAGCTCTGGAACTGGAAGGGAAAAGCAGAGGTCTATGACTTGTCCAAAATTACACAGGCAGTAAGCATGAGAGCTGAGATTTGAGTCCTCAGAGCCAGTGTTCTTTCTGTCGTGGTATCACCCTTCCTCCTATTCCTAGGTGGGCTTGGGTTCCCCTATTCTGAAGAATGGATATTACCTTCACCACCTTTGTCACCTTGACCTTTTTGGCTCTCATAGTATAGTCCTGGAAGCATTGCTTTTGAAAGAATCCAGCAATCTTTTCAAAGACATCTTTGATTTCATCCTTGCACTCTTTATCCAGCTGGAGCGCGTGAGCCACAAAGACATCGAGCTTCTCAGCAGGGGTGGCATACAAATCCTGCAGTGTCTCCATTCCTGTCAGGCTGGGTGAGAAACTCCCGGAGAACGCTCACCCAGACCTCTCCCTGCCTGAGCTCACTTTTTACAGGAGGCTCCAGCTTCCCTGACTCGCCATTCTATCAGATTACTGTTCAGAATGAGTACTTTCAGTTTCGTTTTCAGTTTCCAGTCACTTGGGAACTCGAAACTGTTCTGACTTTTTCCAATATAGTCCTCTTTCAGAACCTCAGGATTTCCCCTCCCAGCACACAGTCTGTATGGAAGGACTAAACTCCTTCTCCTCAACTGGACCCAGAAAGATAGGGACCACAGCTTTGGGACTTGACTGTGATAATGTCTCTTGACACTTGAATGAACAAGTGAAGTGGATGACAAAAAAACCACTTAAGTGCTTCTATGTACCAAACACTGAATGACTTAGCATTCAAAAAGAAAAAAAAAATTATGCCAGCCTTTGCTCTCCAGGAGTTCCCACCATCTGAATGCATGCGTGTAACAGTTTAGCTTCAGGGTGAATGGAAGGACCCAGGGCTAAATTGATGATCCTATGATGGTTAAATATAATGAGGCCACCTTGGGAGCACAGCTAAAAGGATTAGACACACATCGAGTCCGAGATCCAAGGTCCATCATTAGACATCCCACCTGAGGCTGTGGTACTCCCAGCGCTGAATTCAGTATTCCAGTGATGCTCTGGGCAGGGCAGAACAGAGCAAAGCACATTTCTTCCTTATTCCTGTATGGTCTCTTGTAATACAGCCTGAGGTCACTTCAACAACTTTATTTGCTGTCAATCCGTTACATCACACTGGTGACTCACATTGACCTTGGGGTTCCCTGAAACCTCCAGATCTTTCTTCAGAACTGTTTGGCCGTGGCTTGCCCATTTTGTGCTTGTGAGCGTGAAGTATTTTTAACCCAAATGTAAGACTTTGAATTTATTCTCATTCAATTTCATCTCGGATTCAGATCAACATTCTAACTTGTCAACTATTCAAAAAAATCCCACTTTTGGCATCTGATGAGGTAGTTATTTCTCTTAGCTTTATATTATCCACAAATCTGACCAGCATGTCCTGTAAACCTTTATCCCACATTAAAAACAAAGAAAAGCTTAAACCATTTGAAGCCAAGGACCTGGGACACTCCACTGGTGACTTACTTTCAAGTTGATACTGAATCAATCAACCAAACCATAAACATTTATCATTCACCTTCTATGTGCCACTAGCAAAAAACAACTTAAAGTGTGCTTGTTTAATTCAAGGTATTCTGCCTACATATATACAGAATTATTTACACATCTCTACAGTGGAGGAAGAGACTTTTAACCTTTCTTTGTGTTCTCAGCATTCAGCACAGTGCCTGGCATTTAGAAAACTTCCAATCGATGTTTGCTAACTGACTCATGTTTGGAAACAAAAATTACATGAAAGGCAACTCCTACCAGCTTTCTGCTATTGGGGCCTATGACTTCTGGCCCCAACATTCATGAGTCATGGCACTGAGTCATGATGATAAAAATTAGAATGAAGCCAAGCCCTATTTATGTAGCCTTTGGAAAGTAATGAAAGTTTTGAAGACATTTCCTTATTCGGACTCCATGGCAGATCAATTTCGGTGATCAGTTTTGTTTCTCTGACATCCCTCCCAGTTCTAGAAATGTTTGGAGAATCATAGTTTACTTCCCAAATATTGCTTCTATGGTTCAAGGACCATGGTCTCTGGTTGTCATCCCAGGACTGAATAAAGATTCAATTTAATGGAGTTCTGTTGTTCAGTTGTTTTTGTTGTATCTGACTCTGTGGGTTTTTCCTGGCAAAGATACTAGAGTGATTTGCCATTTCCTTCTCCAGTTCATTTTACAGATCAAGAAGCTGAGGATTAGGTGACTTTCTCAAGGTCACATAGCTAGTAAGTGTCTGAGGCTGGATTTGAACTTGGTCTTCCTGACTTTAGGCCAGGTACTCTATCCACTGCACCACCTTGCTGCCCCTAATCATTTATTAAAAGCCTACTATGTGATAGGCACTGG
>CM053622.1:16794518-16824404 GCA_028646595.1 Phalanger gymnotis | reverse complement strand
CAACTGATTGGATGTGTGAAGTGAGAAAAAGTAAGGAAATGAAGATGATGCTGAGCTAGTGAACCTGGGCCAAAACCCCAAAAGAACTCCTAGCATCAAGGTTTTCAGTGCCACTCAGTTTCTAGGGTTTACAAGGTTGCCTTTAATGCTTATGCTTATTTTTTATTTCATTCATTGGCCAGAATGCCAGTAGTCTTAAAGTTTACAAGGCACTTGACAAATATTATCTCTTTCTAGACTCTCTGGTATCCCCGACAAAGGGTCAATCTTCTGAAATAAATGTTATCACCCCCATTTCACCACTGAGAAAAGTGAGGCTGATAAAGTTTGAGTTGATTTGTCCAGGATCACACAGCTAGTATGTGTTTGAAGGAGCATTTGAACTTAGGTCTTCCTGATTCCAGGTCCAGCACTCTAACCTCTACACCCCTTAACTGACAATGCACTAAATTGTCTGGCATGGGCCCAAAGATTTGGCCAGCAGGAAGTGAGGCTGGGCTTAGGAAAAGCTGCCTCTGCTCTGGAAAGAGTAAAAATTTCAATAAAAAGGGAAATCTTTGGTCCAGCTGGGCACCCTAGGGTGAGGTGTCCTACTTCTCATGTGGACTGTTCTATGGTGCCAGCATCTCAAGAGCTAAGAGTTGGGAGGCATCCAAGAGGCCATGCAGTGAATCCTATCCATACCTGGCCAAGGTTGTCTTCCCTGGTATCCCTGACAAAGGCTCATCCAGTCTCTGCTTAAAGATCTCCCTTGAATCTGTTTCACTTTGGCACAGCTCTCATTGATAGGAAGGTTCCCCTGATTTCAAGATGGCATCTCTACACCTTCCCTCCTGCATTGCTTTTGGTTCTAAATAAGGGTCTTTTACAGGGTAGTCTTTCAGATACTTGAGAATAGCTCTGGTGTCTCTCTGAGCCTTCTTCCTTCTTCAGGTTAACTATTCTTTATTCTTTCAACCAGTGCCCACGTGGCATGGTCTCAGGTCTTCTCATAATCTTGGTAAACCTCTTTCAGGCAAGTCACAACTTGACTTTCCTACAGTGTCGTGTTTGGAATTGTGCTCCAGACATGATTGGACCAGGGAAGACTGCAGCAGAAGTGCCTTCTCCCTTGTTGTAGACTCTGTGTCTCAATGCAGCCTAGGACGGGTTTAGATTTTGAAGGATGTCGTGTCATACCACTGACATGCTGAACTTGCAGGATAGGACCATGGATCCTAGGATCCTAGGCTGGAAGGGACCTCAGAGACCATCTAGTCTAATCTCATTTTATAGATGATGAAACAGGTGGAGGAAACCCAAAATGACTTACCCAAGGTTACAAAAGCAGTAAGAGGTGAGTTCAAATTCATCCTCACACACTTACTAACTGTGGGACCCTGGCCAATTCCTCAACTCTCTGCAATCTGGCTTTTGACCTCATATTGCCACTGAAATGTCTCTCTCCAAAGTCACCAATGATCTCTTAGGTGACAAATTCAGTAGCCTTTTTCTCAATCCTCATTCTCCTTGACCTCTCTGCAGCCTTTGATCCTGTTTATCACTATCTCCTGCTAAATATTCTCTTCTTTCTAGGTTTTCAGGGCACCCTTCCTTTTGGTTCTCCTCCTACCTGCCTCACCACGGTTTCCTTTGTTAGATCTTCCTCCAGATCAAAGACTTGTACATGTCCTTCAGGGCTCTGTCCTGGACCCTCTTCCATACTACTACTTTACTTGGTAACCTCATCAACTCCCACGGAATTAATTGTCATCTGTATATCCAAAATGGAACTCATTATCTTTCACCCTAAACCCTTCCCCCCTCCCACTTTCTCTATAACTGTCCTCCAAATCCCTCAGGCTCACAGCCTAGGTGTCATCCTGGATGCTTCAACTCTCTCTCAACCTCCAAATCCAATATGGTTCCAAGGCATGTCAATTTCACCTCTGCAGCATCTCTCATCAGTTTCAACTTTGCAGCATCTCTGGTTGATTTGGCCTCTGCGGCATCTCTCGAATATGTCATCTTTTCTCCTCTGAAACCCCCCCCTACCCTGGTGCACACCTTCATCACCTTACACCTGGACTATTGAAATAGCTGCTGAGGGGTCTGCATGCCTCAAGGCTCTCTTCGCTTCAGTTCATCCTCCATTCAGTTACTAAAGTGATGAAGTGCAGGTCTAATCATATCACCCTCCCCTCCCCACCCCACCCCACCCCACCCCAACTCAATAAACTCTAGACTGCAGCAAATACAAAGTCCTCTATTTGTCATTCAAAGTCCTTCATAACTTGCCCCTCCTACCTTTCCAGTCTCCTTCCACCTTACTTCACACTTCCTCTTTTCCTTTTCTCATCTTCTTCCTTCCCCTGCCTCAACTCCTATCCCCAGGGTTCTCTAAGATCCGGTGACACTGGCCTCCTGGCTGTTCCTCAAACAAGACACTCCATCACTTGACTGGGCATTTTCTCTGGCTGTCCCCCATACTCAGAATGCCCTTCTTCCTCATCATTTCTGTCTTCCTTCCAGTCCCAGTTAAAAGCTCACATTCTATAGGAAGCCTTTCCCTGGTCTCTTTTAATTTTAGTGCCTTCTCTCTGTTGACTATCTCCAATTTATCCTATACATAACTTGTCGTATATAGTTGCTTGCATATTGTATCTCCCATTAGAACGAGCTCCTTGAGAGCAGGGATTGTCTAACCTTTCTTTGTGTCTGCAGAGCTTAGTACCATTCCTGACACATGGAAGGTTTATTGAATGACTGACTGATCTCTGTCTGCTTCGGTTTAAGTAAGTGTTAAGATAGCCTCTGTCTGCTTCAGTTTTCATAAGTGTAGGTGACGATAATTATAACGGTACCTCCCAGGCTTGTTGTGCAGACCAAACGGCATAATCTTTGAAAGCTGCTAGCTAGTTGTAATTAGTCTTTTGATTTGCCAGTACAAGAACTCTGGCAAAAAAGAAGCGGGGTGAGCCTAGAGTGATCTGGTCCTGAGTAAGTCTGACAGGTTCTTTTGTGATCCCTGTTAACCTTTCTAAGGGCCTGCATACCATTCTTCAATGGAGGAATTAAGGACAGTGTCAAGATAGGATCTCAAGAACTTAGTAAGCCGTTCCAATGGGTCACCCCGTTGGCTCCGGGGACCTCAAGTGCAGGAAGAAGCCAGAAACAGAGACTCACTGGAAATTAGGCCAGTATTAGCCCCATTTCTGCTTAGTATAGTATCTAGCACATTATAAGCATTTAATAAATATTTTATCTATCTCTTTATATAGATAGAAGGAGGGGAGAGAAGGGAAGAGGCATCACTAGGTGCCAAGGACTTTACCAATATCATCTTATTTGATCCTCACAACAACTCTGGGAGGTAGGTGCTATTTTTTTATTCCCATTTTACAAATGAGGAAACTGAGGCTGAGAGAGGTGCCTAAGGTCACATAGCTGGTGTCTGAGGCTGGATTTAAACTCAGGTCTTTCTGACTCCAGGTCTGGTGCTCTATCGCATGTACTACCTACCTACTAAAATGTGTATGTATGCATAATACATACATATATATGTAATATAGCTATATATCTATTTGTCTGTTATCTTTTTATGTATGTATGTATGTATGTATGTATGTATGTATGTATGTATGCACGTATCTATCTGTCTGTCTGTCTGTCCATGCACTCATCCATCCATCCATCCATCTATCTATCTATCTATCTATCTATCTATCTATCTATCTATCTATCCATCCGTCTGTCTGTCTTCACATCTCTGTTCAGGACATTTTGCTATCCTGGTGCTTATTTAATCTGGGTCCTTCTGGGCCAGTCTCTTTTCCTCTGTGGACGAAATCCTCATCCCGAAAATGAGTGGTAGACTAAACAATCTCTAAGGTCCCTTCTATCTCTAATAAAACAAACAACTGATGTTCATTTATATCTTCGAAGTTTACAAAGCTCTTAACGAACATTGTTTTCTTTGAGACTCACAAAATTTCCGTGAGGTAGGTTCTCTTCCTAGCCCTATTTTAAAGATGAAGCTGAGACCTGTAGAAGTTAGATGACTTGGCCAGGGTCACAGAGCTTGTAAGCTGTGCCCATGAGGGTTGGAGCCTTGAACTTGGGTCTTCCTCAAACCAAGGAGGGCATGCTATAGAGTTTCCATGCTGACTTTCCAACAATGTGGCTCTGAGAAATGGTGACCTATCACATACATCGTATTTTTCTTAGTCATAGGGATTTGAGTCAGAAAGTTATAATGACCTAGTGGGTGAAGTCTGGGCCTCTCAGTCAGGAAGACCGGTTAAATTTCACCTTCTCCACTTACCCTCTGGGGACCCCAGGTAACTCTAAGGCTAAGTCATAGGATAGGTCCTGTTCTTTACTGGTAGAGGTTGGTAGAGGCCTTCCCATTGGGAGGCCCCTGTCTTACCATGGGTCATACTCGACGAGCTTAAAGTTGTTTCATGGGTCATCAGAGAGGCCAGCAGTGGGCAAGCATGGGGGTCCTGATGAGACCATAGAGAGTCCTGTGGATACAACTCAAGAGCAGCTATCCAGACCTCTTCTGGGAGATAGGGGCTGTGGTCAGGTAAACCTCTTAAAAGCAGTGGTGATGTAACAACCCTACCTAGAATTCTGCTTATCTGCATGTACATTTCATAGAAGGCCAGATTTAGAACTGGAAAGGACCTTAGAGGACATCTAGTCTGACCCCCATATTTTGTAGAGAAGGAAACTGAGGTCCAGAGAAGGGCTTATCCAAGGTCACGTAGGCAGTTAGGAGCAGGGGCAGGATTAGAACCCAGATCCTCTGACTCCAATCTTTCCAAAGGAATACTGTGGGTGTGTCGCATCCTCTTTTTAGATTATCCCTTGTTCATTTGACCTCTCTGACCCCTGCCAGTGAGGACCCCCTTGCCCACCTTTCTTCTACCATGGGGCTCACCTTTAGATACCAGTGCTTCACCAGCCGAAGGAGGATCTTCACCTTGGCTGGCCTGTGCTTGAAAAAATTCCTCTGTAATTCAGTGAAGGATGAAGAGAACTCGCCAGCCTTGCTTCCGCTCTTTATTAGATTTTCATAGATCTCTGAAGGTGGCCTCTCATTTGGGGTAAGATTTCCTGTAGGGAGAGGACACAGAGCAAATCCTGAATGTGGGGACAGGAAGATCTCTCTGGAGAAAAGTTGGAGGATTCTTTCTCTTAGGAAGCAGGGCTGGCATTACCTGGGGGTTTGGACTCCCCAGTGCCCCCCCCCCCGCCGCCGATACTCAAAATCACAATCTCAGAGGGGGGAGAGACCTTAAATGCCATCTATTCCCACCAGGAGTGAGCTAATAAATGTTTAACAACTGGTTCTCTGAAAAAAAAATGATGCCTGATACTCTTTCAACATTTCCTCTATAACTTATTATTATAATGTTATTATCATGCTAATCTGTGCTAATTTCATGTGAGTAACATGGAAGTGTTATCATTAATGAAAATGTTATCATTAACATTTTACCCATCATTTTTTTAAGTATAGACAAGCTACAAAACAATAAATTGAACCTTGATTTGTAACTTGAGATTTCCAAGGCGTAAATGTTCACCCTGAAAATTTAACAATTGACTCTCCAGAGTGGGATCCAGCCGGCTCTAGTCCACCCCTGAGTTCCACCCATACCTGAACAAGATGTCTCCCTACAAGATGCCCACCCAGCATGGGGCCAGTCAACTTCTGTAAAATGGATCTCATCATCTGCTCTTTTATTCTCCAAACTCATCTGTCTCCCTAACTTATATGTGTCTGAATGAAATAACATATGTAAAACTTGAGGTGATATATATATATATTATGTATATAGTAGATTATACATATATACATACATATATACATATACACATATTATGTATATATTAGATTATACATATATACATATATGAGTGCTACCTATTGTTATCGTAATCATCACCATTATTTCCATCCAGGACACTACCATTTTCCCAGTTATTTCTTTTTTTTTTTAGTTTTTTCAGTTGTGTCCAACTCTTTTGGGGTTTTCTTGGCAAAGATACTGGAGTGGTTTGACATTTCCTTCTCCAGCTCATTTTACTGAAGAGGAAACTGAGGCAAACAGATTTAAGTAACTTGTCCAGAGTTACACAGCTAGTAAATGTCTGGGGCTGGATTTGATCTATGGTGACTTTATATGTTGTCTCCCCTATTAGCCTGTGAGTTCCTTGAGGGCAGGAATTTTCTTTGTGTCTCCAGCTCTTAGCCCAGTGCCTGGCTAATAAGGGGCTTAATTGGACCTTGATTAAGAGACTTTTGAGCACTGCCCTCCAGACCTCTTCTCTCCAGCCTGTCACTGTTGCCTCGTGCCTTGTGGGAGGCACCGCTCTTCCCTTACCCAGAGCATCAAAAGCTGGCAGCACATTTATTTTAATAGGCTCACTCATCCTCCTCGCCTGGATGTAGAAGGACAGGGATCGAGGAGGAGTCACTCCTGGACGCCGTGACTGTCTCACAGTAATGCCCTGAATGTCGAAGGCCAGGCTCTCCCGACACCTAGCGAGCCTCTTCTCCATATGCGTGACGATGTGGCCTCGGAGCTTGGTCTGCTCTTGGAAGCTGGAGAAACAGCTCAGGAAGATGACCAGGTCCACGTCAGAGCCATGGTTTAGGGTTGTCCCTTTCCCAACAGAGCCTCCCTGCCAAGGACAGACCAGGTGCATTATCAGCCCAAGCAATGTTAGCCTTGAACTTCCCTTGACCCAAGAGAAAAACCTCTGAGGGCTCGGAGGTGGAGCATTTGTGGACAGACTCCTTCGATTCCATCACCCAGTTTATACATGTATTGCATTTAGTTTTTTGTTTAATTCTGTTTAAAATTCCTGTTTTCCTGTCAATAGAATGTAAGCTTCTTGAGGGCAGGGATTGTTTTATTTTTCTTTGTATCCTTAACACCTAGCACAGTGTCTGGTACTTAGTAGGTACTTAATAAGTGTTGAATGAATGAACTACATAAGACACTTTTTGAACTACCTCAGTCTTAAGAGAAGTTGGGAGCTAGGTAAAGGCAACCCTCCATGCTGATTTTCAGTAAATGCCTACAATTAGGAGAAATACAAAGCTTCTACATGTCCAATTTGGGAGCCTTTGACTTCAGACCACCCCTGAACATTTTAATATTTAGATCAAGCTGTGTGACCTTGGGCAAGTCACTGGACCTTTTGAAGTCCCAGTTTATTATCTAGAAAATAAAGAGATTAGACTGGTTGGGCTCAGAGATCCTTTCTAACTCTACATGTAGAGTTCTGTAATTCCAAAGCAGAATGGGCCAACTTGAGTGGAGTGGAGAATTGTCCCTTACTGGGGGATGTTTAAGTTACTTCTTCATTTCAGGCTACTCCAGCACTAAGTCCTCCTCCCGCCTGCTACTGGGTAGTCTTGGGAACTGCCATGTCCCAACACCAGTCAGCACAAATCCTCAAAATGCTTTCTCCCAACTCTGACCACAATACTTCATAGTGCTCCCCACACTATCACCTCCTAGCCCTGGCAGGGGCAGCCTGGGGCTCTCCTCACACTGCCATCTCCCACAAGGATTTTGGCCTCCAGTTATTAAGAGTCATAGGACTGAGGAATCAGGGAGGGGTCCAGGATAGTCACAGGGACATTGGCAAAAGCTAGAGACTTGGGTGTATCCCATTAGAGAAAATGGAATAGGGGAGAGAATAAGCATTTATTAAGTATCCACTATGTGCCAGGTACTTTATAAATATTATTTCATTTGGAGATCTGGGAACCCCAGATCATCCTCTCTTTATGAAGTGTACTAGATTTAGAGATGGAAGGAGCCTCAGACATCAAACAGTCCAATTCCCTCATCTTACAAAGGGGGGAAGTGAGGACAGCGAGGTGAAATCACTTGCCCACAGCCATCCAGATAGCCCATGCCAGAGGCAGCATTGGAATCCCTATCCTCTGACTTGCAATGATTTCTCCTGCTACAGGTTGCCTTCCTCTCCCCCCTTCTCCCTCTCCCCCCCCCACTCTCCCACCAAGGGCAGCCTCTGGGCTATCCCTGGGTTCTCAGGCAGTCCAGCTAGCTACCCAACCTCTGACCTCCACCCACACTGGGTGGAGAACAGGTGGAGGGCCACTCCCCAGAACTTCCTTGCTCTTCTCACCTTGACCACCCTCTTCACCCTAACCTCTCGATCCAAGAAGATCTGGGTGTGGAAGCACTGGTCTCTCAGGAACCCCTCGATCCTCTTAAAGGCATTCTTAACCTCTTCCTTCCACTCCACATCTGGTTGGAGATTCTGAGCCACAAAAGCATCCAGTTTCCCAGCTGGAATCTGGTACAAATCAGGGTAGGATGCCATCAGGACCTGTGTCTACAGGGTGTTGTTGCTCGTCCTTGTTCTTGGAGAGCCAGGGGCAGCACAAGGGTGATGTCGTCAGCCTTATTCTCTCCCCTAGAATCGTTGAAGTTCAGTTAAGACTCAGTTTGTTTGGGGCAATGCCCATTCAATGACTAAGGGCTAGGAAAGAATTGAGACAAAATGCCACAGCCAAAAGATCAATCTGAGTGAGGAGCTGCAGAAGCAGCCCAGAAATAGGGCAGATCCTGCCCAGTAGCCAGCCCACCTCCTTAAGGAGGCTCATACTCATCTGGTCTCAGGGGACACTGGGTAGGATGATGGGGAAGGTCTGGGGAGGGGGGCAAGGCAGAGCTATCAGCTTCCTGTTGTGAGGCGAGGTGAGCCCAAAGGGGTTCCGGGGGCCTCAGAGAGCCCCCTCTCTTCCTGCCCCACCTTAAAAAATCTAGTTAGAAAAAAAAAGGAATGAAAAGTATCCTAGACTTTCATTGTTTTCCTATCCCAGTAAGTTTCATTTCTCTCCTTTTCGAGGAAACTGAAACTGCCCCGATCCTCTCTACTGTGGAACAGTAGGGGTCACTGTTCGACCAGTCACTCTCCCCTGAGGGTATTGAGAGTGAATGGTTCTGAACTTCCTCTTTTAAATTCATGGAAAGCTGTTTTTATTTTGTTTTCTTTTTCTCAAACTATATGGTCCCAGGTGGAGAAAGAGAGAGTGAGGGGAAAGAGAAAGGGGTGGAGCACAGAGACAGACAGACAGACAGACAGAGACACACACACAGAAACAGACACAGAGAAAGAGACAGAGAAACAAAGAAAGAGACAGAGACAGAGACAAAGAGATAGGTAGAGAGAGAGAGAGAGAGAGAGGGAGAGAGGGAGAATTGAGAGAATTATTTCACATTGGATGAGGGTTTGGCATCTGGGACGAAAACAACTTTCTGTTCAGTGCCTTTAAGTATCAAAGATCTGGAAGATACCTTGGAAGTCCCTTCCAAATCTCATCATTTTACAGATCAGGAAACTGAGGTACAGAGCAGTAATGTGACTTTTCCAGGGTCACACGGATTAAGTATCTGAGGCAGGATTCCAACTCAGATCTTTATGGCTAAAAGCACAAGAGGTCCCCCAGCCTCAGGTACCCACACTCAGCCTGTAAACAAAGGGATGAAAGAAATTGTACTTGTCTGGGTTGATGACAAGTGTTTATGAGTTGTAAGATTAGGATGGTAAGATACAATTTATGGCAGAATAAAAGAACACATTTAGGGAGGAGTATCAGTCTGACCTCCTAAGGTACAACAGAAGTTCAAGTTCATTCCTTCACATTCCTGATACACATACCTTGCTCCTTGCCCCTTTGCCTCCATCTCTCCAGTATCTGAAGACGTGTAGGGGAGTCTGCTGAACTGCTATTACCAAACTCTTCTGCTTTTCTTGATTCCTCCATGTTGCCAGGCCTGTGGCAGTGGGAGGGATGCCTCTCCTCTTTCCCTCCCTCCCTGCTTCTCTTCTTCTCTCTCTCCTTCTCTCCCTCTCTCCCTCTCCCTCTCTCTCTCCCTCCCTCCCCCCCTCCCTCTCAGTCCCTGGCACAAAGTAGGCACTTGTCGATTTTATTTTTCCTCCCTCTCCCCTTTCTCACACTGAACAAAAAATGAAAAAAAGACAGAAGCCCCTAAGAATAACCATGCATACTTAAGCCTATCTCTCATTGTCCATGTCCAAAAATGTATGGCTCATCTGTGTCTTGAGTCCATGCTCTCTCTGTCTGGGTGTGGGCACCAGGCTTTACCTTTGGTTTTCTGGAATTGTGGCTCATTGCACGGATAAGAATTTGAAATTTTTTCCAAGCTGCTTTTCTTTCTAATGTTATCTGCATCATTTCATACAGGGTTTCGTACAGGTCTTCCAGTTTACTCTGAAATTGGCCATTGTGTCATTTCTGATGGCACAATTATATTTCCTCATATTCATACACCATAATTTGTTTAGCTATTTCCCAATAAGTAGCAAACCCCTAAGCTTCCAGTTTTTTGCTACTAGGAAAAGAGCACCTACAAATATTTTTGTATGTGTGGGTCCTTTTTTTGGTTCTTTTTGGGGCAAAGTAGTAATATCACTATCACAGGAAACCCCCTGTGGCAAACTTATGGGGGAGGCATGAACAAGAGTCACACAAGATAGATGGACCTACATGTGCTGAGATGTGTCTCATTGAAATATATGTCCACATCAATGAGATAATAGATGCATTTGACCATTTGAGTAAATGCAAAATCTTATACTTAGGTCCTAAAAAAGCAACTTCCCAAGTACAAGATGGGGGAGGTATACTGAGACAAAAATCTGTTTGAAAAAGATTTGGGGAGTTTAGTGGACCACAAGCTCAATATGAGTCAATAAGATAGTGTGGCAGCCCCCCCCTTCTGAAAAAAGAATAATCTTGGGTTACATTGATTGGTACAAATTTCACGAACAAGGAGGTGAAAGTCTTATAGTTCTCTACTCTAGTCAGACCACAGCTGGGGATCCTGTGTTCAGTTCTGGGCACCATAGTTTAAGCAGAATGCTGATAAGTTGGAGAGCATTTTGAGGAGAAGGACAACCAGGATGACCAAGGGCCCGGAGCTTATGTCATGTGAGGATAAGCTGAAGGAATTGAGGTGTTTAGCCTGCAGAAGAGAAGGCTTGGAAGATGAAAGATGTCTTCAAGTAACTAGAGGACCACCATGTGGAAGAGGAATCAGGCTAATTCTATCTGTTCCACCGGTCAGAAGTAGGTGTAATGATTGGAGGATATGGAGGCCAGTTTAGGCTTGATGGCAAAAACCACTCCTCCTCCCCCCCCCCCCCCCCCCGCCCCAAACCCAACTCCGTAAAAATTCAAGCTATCCCGTAGTGGAACGACCTGTTTCAGGAGGCAGTGGTTTCCCAAGGAAGTCATTTGTTACAGGACTTCAAGAAAAGACTTGTCAGTTGTGTTGGATGGGAATTCTTGGCGGGGGTGGGGGGTGGGGGGTCGTGGGGTGGATGAAGTGGCTGCCAAGGGCTCTTCTAGTCCTAGAATTCTGTGATTCTGCCACAGACAGTTATTAGATCCTGCCCCAAGTGTTCTCTCACTTCCACATTCCCATCTCCTCCTCCTCCTCTTTGCCTTCTCTTTCCCTCCTCTCTCTCTCCCCTTTTCTTCCCCTCTCCCTTCCCATTCCCTTTCCCCCTCTTCTCATTCTCATTCCCTTTCCCTTTCACTTTCCCTCTTCCTTCCCTTCCTCTCCCCCTCCCATCCCTTTCTCTCTCCCCTCTTCCCTTTCTCTTCCCTTCTCCTCCCCTTCCCCTTCTCTCCCCTTTCCCTTTCCAACCCCTTTTCTCTCTCTTTCCCTCCCAATTTCCTTTCCCCACCCTTCACTTTCCCTCCTTTCCATCTCCTCCTTTTCCTCTTCCTTTGTCTTTCCTTTTCCCTTCCCTTTCCCTTCTCCTGCCCTGCCTTGCCGTGCACTGGCAGGATCAAACTTCGCACCCTGGGTGTTTGTCCTCTCAAGCCTCTTTCCCTCTCCTTTCACTTTCCCTCTCTTCTCCCTTCCTTTTTGCTCCTCTTCCATTTACTTTCTCTTTCCTTCTCTCTTCTCTCTGTCTCTCTCACCTCCCTCTTTCCTTTCTCTTCCCCTCTCCCTTCCCTTTCCCTTTCCATTTTTCTTTCTCTTTCCCTCCCCTCTTCCTCTCCTTCTCCTTTCCCTTTTCCTGCCCTGCCTTGCTGTGCACCAGCAGGATCAAACCCCACACCCGGGATGTCTGCTCTTTACGCAATTTCTTTGAGGAAGCAGGATCTCTGCCTCTTCCCCACTGTGTCTGCAGATACTACCCAAGCAGCAATTCTAGCCACTGCAGAATTCATTGGTTTTTCTAGAACGACGTCTCACTCAAAATCCTTGTGGAGCTTGGTGCTGGAGTCCTAACTTGATTTCAGGACAAGTATATCCTTAGCCTCCTTTTGGGTCTACTCAATTTCAGCAACAAAATTTGTCCAGAGGCTACTCTGTACAGAGCTTTGTATAGGCGTTGGAGAGATGCAAATTTTAGTCGGGACTTGGTCTCAGGCCTCATGGAGCTTACAGTGCAGCAGCAGCAGGAGGAGACGAATAATTACAATACCTATTTTTTCACAAAAAGGGCAATAGAGATCTGAATGGGATCTGAGGAGGAAGGCAGCTATTGACCTCAAGGATGATGGAAGACTTCTTGGAGGAAGTGACGTTTTAGTCGGTGTTTGGTGTCCGGGGAGACTTCTCCAAAAGGGTCCTACAGAATATTTTTACAGCACCTCTCTCCCAGGTTTCATCTGGGGGCCTCCTAGTTTTAGTATTTGGTTATGTGATCGACAGCTCCACGTTCACCTTTCCTCTCTCCCTGACCCCCCCCGCCCCCGCTTCGGTCTCATTAGCCTGAATTTTATAGCATTATTTGCCTGACAGAGCCTTTAGGAGACAGCTCTTCTTGGGATGGGATGGAGGGTTAGGGCAAGCTGGGAACTTGGGGAGTTCTCAGCCCACTCGAAGTACTGCAATGGGAAGGAACGAAGGATGGAAATGCACCACAATGCCCAGAAGAGGGTAGCAGAGGACTGACAGAATACTGGTTCTTATTGCAAAGAACTGGATGTTGGGGGCAGATGTGCAGCAAGGAAAAGGGGAACTCTGGGCTTTTGTGCAATAGGTGAAATTCATAGGACTGAGAGTGGAAGAGATGCTTAGAGTTCAGGATGTTAGAGCTGGAGGGGGCTGTTCCAATGTTCACATTCGGTTGTTTCAGTCATACCTGACTCTCCATGACTCCATTTGGGGTTTTCTTGGCAGAGATGCTGAAATGGTTTGCCATTTCCTTCTTTAATTCAGTTTATAGATGAGGAAACTGAGGCAAACAGGATTTAGTGACTTGCCTGGGGTCACACAGCCAGGAAGTGTCTAAGGCTGGATTTGAACTCATGAAGACGAGTCATCCCAATTCTAAGCCCAGTGTTCTATCTATTACACTACTTAGCTGCCCCAAACAATTGTGGTCCTCATGGGAATCAGACCCTAGCACCCCACTCTACCCAGCTGAGCTAACTGGCCATTTTCCCCATAGAAACTTTTGGAGCTGGAAGGGGCTTTAGAACAAGGAATGTCAGGGCTGGGAGGGTCCTTAGTACAGGAATGTCAGAACTGAGAGAGGCCTTAGAACAGGGAATGTCAGAGCCAGGAGGGGCCTTAGAACAGGGGATGTCAGAGCTGGGAGAGGCCTTAGAACAGGGGATGTCAGAGCTGGGAGGGGCCTTAGAACAGGGGATGTCAGAGCTGGGAGGGGTCTTAGAACAGGGGATGTCAGAGCTGGAGAGGCCTTAGAGATCACTACTTAAACCCTTTCTTCTTATAGGTTAGGGAATAGAGGTCCATGGAGGGAAAGTAACCCGTTCAGGGTCACAACATAACAAGGGTCAAGCTATCTTGAAGTCAACAAATCTGCATCCACTTCTTCCTTTATCTTCCCCACATTTCTCCCTCCTCCCCTCTTGAGATAGCACACTGATCTTGTTCTCTCTCCTTTTTCAGAAATTTGCTTTGAGAACAGTCATTTATTTACATGTTAGTATGAATACATTCCTCTTTGTCTCTAATTCCAATTGCTTTGTATCTTTTTCAAGGAATTTCACCGCGAGGAAGCAAATGGGAACGATGCTTGTGCGAGAGGTGCAGTGGGGGTTTTCCTGTCTGGGAATGTGGATTACAGGCCGGATAGAATCCATCTGGAGAATTTTGAGAATGGGCAGATGATCCAGGTGAGGTGACTGACTCCTCTTCCCACTGGAGTCTCTGTTGGCTTCTAGGACAGGAAGGTCCTTCTGGAATCTCCATGCTTCCTTCTCACATTTCATAGGAAGATATACTTTTAGAGCTGGGGTGGCTCTTCCAGATTGCTTAGTCCAATCCTCTTGCTTCACTGAAGAGAACATGACACCCAGACCAGAGAAGCGACTTGACCAAGGTTACACAACTTGATAGTGACTAAGCTAGAATTTTAAACCAGATCTCCTGATGCGAAGTGTCCAGGGTTCTCTCTGTTAAGCCTTTCTCCTCCATATTAGCCCCTTCATATTTGGCTTGGCTAAGTCAGTCAGTTTTGTGAATATCAATGAGCAGAGGCTGCTATCTGCCCAGCTGAGGAAAATCTGAGCCCCAGGGTCATTGGTTTATTGGATAACAGAACTTTAGCATCTCAAACGTTGGGAAAGGAAGGGGCCTCAGACGCCATCTTTGCTCCGTACCTGAACAAGAACCTCCTTGAGAACACAGTTAACAGGTGGTCAGCTGAGGCTGGAAGAACCAGAGGTAGTCCAATCCTCTTTCAGATGACTAATCTTCAGGGAGTTTTCCCCTGATATTAAGCATAAACTTGATTTAAGTTCTGGGTCTTTTCATTGGCCGTTCACTATTCCTGGAATGCTTGCCCTCCTCATCTCAGCCTCCTGCTGCCTTCGAGACTTAGTTAAAATTTCTCCTTCTATAGGAAGCTTCCTCTAGAAGCCTTCCTCTACATGGATAGATAGATGGATGGATGGATAAAGAGGTAGATGGATAGATGGATAGATAAAGAGTTAGATGGATGAATGGATGGATGGATAAAGAGTTAGATGGATAGATTGATAAAGAGTTAGATGGATGAATGGATGGATGGATGGATAAAGAGTTAGATGGATAGATGGATAGATAAAGAGTTAGATGGATGAATGGATGGATGGATGGATAAAGAGTTAGATGGATAGATTGATAAAGAGTTAGATGGATGAATGGATGGATGGATGGATAAAGAGTTAGATGGATAGATGGATAGATAAAGAGTTAGATAGATGGATGGATGGATGGATGGTAGGATGGATAGATCGATTGATAGAAGGATAGACGGCTAGAGAGCTAGATGGAGAGATAGATAGATCCTTCTCAATGCTAGTGCTTTTTTCCCTGTTGATTATTTCTAATTTTCCTGTATAGAACTGATTTGTTCATACTTATTTGAATATTGTCTTCCCCATCAAGACCATGAACTTCTCAAAAGAAAGGACTGTTTTCTGTCTTTCTTTGCACACTATGCACTTAGCATACTGGTTAGCGCATAGTATGCATTTAATAAATGTTTTATTGGCTGCTCGACTGACACCTCAATGTCTTAGATCAGTGTCTCTGGGCCAAGCAGAATAAGTCCAATCCCTCTTTGGCCCTTTAAAAATTTGAATACAGCCATCATACCCCTGCCCTTCTACCCTAAGTCTTCTCTTTTCCAGCCTAAACATCCCTGGTTCAGTCAATTGATTATCCATCGTATGGCATGACCTCAATAGATTTCTTGGTTATCCTCCAGTGGTTGTTCTCTAGTTTATCTATGTCCTTCCTGAAGGGTGATTCTTCAAATTGAATACAGTTGTTCATTTGTGTTCCAATGTGGGCAGAGTAAGGGGATGACTTCCATCCCCACTGGAATCTCTGGGGCATCACCTGCCTAGGGCTGGATACTCCTGTAATGCAGCCTAAGGTGGTATTAGTTGAGCTTCCCTCCCAGCTTGAACTTCTGGGGTCTGGTAATCAACATGGTAGGTTTCTTCTTCCCATCCCTTTCTGGGACCACTCTGGAAATAGAACAAAACGTGATCTTGCAGACAATCAGGGCCAGCCTTGTTGTTTTATAGAGGAAGAAAACGAGGCCCTGAAAATAGGAGAGCAATTCGCTCCTGGTCACAAGATTAGAATGCAGGACTTGGAGGAGAGGTTGGTGGAGGGGGAAGTGCAGCGGGTAAAATGCTGGGCTAAGCTTCAGTCTTAGGTTTGAAACATGGATCAGACACAAGCTGTATAACCCTGGGTATGTCATTTCAGCTTCCTGGGCCTCAGTTTCCTCATTTTTAAAATGATGATCTCTAAGGTCCCTTCCAGATTGGAGTCTATGAATCTGTGAATTTCTGGCTCTAAATTTAATGTTGGTTCCAGTTGTATCAACTAAGGTCCCATCTGTTTAAAAGAATTTTACAATAGATAGATAGGTAAATAGATAGACGGATGGATGGATGGAAAGATGGATGGATGGAAAGATGAATGGATTAATAGAGCATTTGTTAAGTGAAGGTGGAAGAAAAGTGAGTATGTTTGGGTTACCCATGAAGTGACAGTGCAGCCCAGGGACTCAATAATCACAAGAAAGAGCCACAAGGGGGAAGAGTAGCACCCTTCTCCTGACCTCCTTTCTCTTTCTCTGTTTTTAAAAAATCTCTGTCTCTGAATCAGAAACTCCACTGGAGTTAAGAAGACCTGAGTTCAAATATGGCCTCAAACATTGACTTGCTGTGTAATCTTGGGCAAGTCATCAAAAAAAACCACAACAACACTCCCCCCCCCCAAAAAAAAAAATCTCGATTTGCCTCAGTTTCCCCATCTGTAAAACAAAGAGGGTGGACTAGATGGCCTCTGAAGTCCCATTTCCCATCTCTGTGCCTTTGAACTGGCCATTCCCATTCCCCATGTACTCTCTTCTCATTTCTGCCTCACAGAATCCCTCTCTTTGTTCAAGACTAAGCTTAAGGAGCACCTTCTACATGAAACACTCTGATCACCTCAACTGCTAGTGATTCCCTTCCCTCTCTAAATTTATTTATTCACCTGTTGTCTCCCTCAGTGGAATGTAGGCTCCTCGATAGTAGGGACTGTTTAATTTTTCTTTGTATTTCCTACACCTAGGACAGTGTTTGATACATAGTAGGTGCTTTAAAATGCTTGTTAATTGATTGGTTGGTTGGTTGAATTAGAGGTTCTGGATTCAAATTTCACTTCTGATATTTACCACATGGGTGACCTTGGAAGATTCATCTCTCCAGGCCTCGCTTTCTACTTCTGGTCCCTGGTAGGACCAGAGGACCTCTCAAAGTTGCAGTTGGATCTATGATCCCATGATTTCTTGACTGTCCCTGGATGAGTCATTTCTCCCAGCCGGGGATCTGGACTAGCTGACACCTCTGTGCTGCTCTTCAGAGAGACATTCCTTCCAGTGTCAGACGCACAGATATGAGGCTCTGAACAGAGCAGGAAAGGGGAAAAAATCAATGCCAATCTCTCATGTCAGGGAGGAAAAAAGAGAGACTGTTAAAGCCTAATTTCAAGTCAGATAGACATCGCCTGGAAATTTTTTTTTTCCTGAGGACAAAGGGTTATATCCATCAGGGGATGGTTTTTTATTTTCCCCTAGCAAAGAGGACCTTATCAGGGAAAGCAAGGAAGCACATGTCTGTATCTGTATTCCTGCCTCCACAAAGGAATTAACTGATTGGTTTACTCTTCTCTTTCTCAGCTGTCACATGCTGCTCCCTGACTGAACTCTACCTCCTCACACCCAAAATGAGCAGTGAATGGAACCACAGATGGGAACGACTCTGTGTAGATGTAACCAGGGTAGGGCAATTAGAGCTTTGCCTCTGGGTGTGGAAATTTAGCGAGTGTTGACCAATTGTCTAGTCCTTGGAAATCCTTGGAGGGATAGTGGAAAGACCCCTAGCTCTGGAGTCACAGGGTCTGGATTCGAATCTTCGCCTCTGATGCTTACATCTTGTGTAACCTCAGGCAAGTCACTTAAATTCTCCGTGCCTCAGTTTTCTTCATCTGTAAAATGCGGTAGTTGGACTAAATGGCTGCTGAGACCCCTTTAACTCTAGAACTATAATTCCTCAGCAGTGTAGAAACCATTGACCTTAGCTCCTAATTAGCAAGAATGCTTAATTAAAATAGGAATCTATTTTAATGAATTTGACAGCTGAAAGGGACCTCAGTAGCCATATATTCCAGAAGAACTCCCCACTATGTTATACTTGGCAAGTGGTCATCTAGTCTCTGCTTCAAGACCTCCAGCAATGGAGAGTCTACCAAAGTGGATAGGAAGCTTATTCTACTTGGGTCAGATCTCATTGTTAGACATTTTTTTTTCTCTTTGTCATTGTTTAGTCATCTCAGTCATGGTTGACTTTTTGTGACCTCTTTGGGGTTTACTTGGCAAAGGTACTGGAGTGGTTTGCTTTTTCCGGCTCATTTTATGGTTGAGGAAACTGAGGCAAACAGGGTTAAGTAACTTGCCCCAGGATCAAACAGATAGTAAATGTCTAAAGCTGGATTTGGACTCAGGTCTTCCTGACTCCAGGCCCGGTGGTCTTTTTGCCCCCTCCCCTTTTTTCCCTTACATAAACCTACATTACCTTCTTTGCCTCTCCTTTGCCCATTTTGTACTCAACCATTGCTCCTGGTTCTTCCCACGGGGGTCAATCAGAACAGAAGGACTAGACAATCCTTTTCCCATATGACAAGTATGACTCCAAGTATTTAAAGTCAGCTGAGTTTTTTCTTTTCCAGGGACTATCCTTGGTCCCTTTTAGCAGATGCAGCCTTCCTTCTTCACATACAGTGACAATATCTCAGATAAGCTCCTTCCTAGCTCTCATCCCTTTCCAACCCAGATAGTAACCCTCTCAGGAACACCCAGGAGCCAGGTGGCAGCCCAGAGTCTCCACCAATGAATGCAGGACCTGTTTTATGCCCCTTGACCCAGGTGAAAAAAAAATCCTTAGTTGGATACACCACCTAAAAATTTAGAGGAGAAATAAATCATATCCCTCACACAACTATAGGTAGAAGATATATTCTTAACCAAACAAGAGGTAGAGGTAATCACAAAACATAACATAGATAACTTTGATTATTTGAAACTGAAAAGATTTTGCATAGACAAAATTAATGCACCTAGGATAAGAAGGGAAATGATGGAATGGGAAAAAATCTTTGTATCACATTTCTCTGATAAGAGTTTGGTATCCATATATAAACAACTAATATATAAGACTTATAGCTATTCCATAACAGGTATATGTCCAAAGGATATGAACAAATAATTTTCAAAAGAAGAATTACAAAACTACACATGGAAACAATGCTCCAAATTACTAATAACGAGAAAAATGTAAACCAAAATTACCTTTAGGTTTCATCTCATTCCTTAAGAATGGGCAAAAATGACCAAAAAATGGCAGTAGTCAATGTTGGAGGGGTTGTGGAAAGATAGGAATACTAGTACTTTGTTGGTGGAGCTATAAAATGGTACAACCATTTTGGAAAGCAAGTTGGAATCAATCAAAGAGAGGGAAATGTCCATACTCTTTGAACCAGAGATCCCATTACTGGGTTTATGTCCCATGAAGCTGTCAATAAGAATAAAATCCCCATACACATCAAAATATTTATAGCAATGTTTTCTTGGTGATAAATAAGAATTGGGAACACTATGTCCATCAATTGGAGATGACTAAACAAATTGTGGTACAGGAATGCAGTGGAATGTTATCAAGCAGGAAATGATTGAAGAGATATGAGAAGATGCCTAAAACCTATCCCTTTGTGGAGATGGGAGGTCCACAGGTGTGACGCAGTGCATCATGTTTTCAGACTTTTTCAAAGTATCGATCAGTTGTGCTGGCTTTTTTTTCCTCTCTAAAAAAGTTTTATTTGCTATACCTCTTAGGGAGGGATAGGGAGAGGGACATATGGGGTACTGCAGTGATGTGAGAAATAGAAGACATCAAGGCAGCTAGGTGGAGAAGTGAGTGGAGTACCTGTCCTGGAGTCAGGAGGTCCTGAGTTCAAATCTGGCCTTAGACACTTGATACTTACTAGCTGTGTGATCTTGAGACAAGTCATTTAACCCCAATTGCCTTGCCTTCTGTTTCAACAATCCGGCTAGCAGCTGCTGTGGGGGTGAAAGCCCAACAACAAGAACGCCGCAAAAGCACAGGTTCTTTTGATTGGCTTAACTAAGGAAAGCCACGTGAAGGGGTTGGCAAGCTTACTTTAATTCAGCAGACAAATATCATTCACTTAATCCAGGGGAAAAAGCCAGCACCCTGAACTTCAGAACAAATACAAACAAATGCCAAACATCAACAGACAGACCTTGTCTGATTCAAATCCCAATACACAGTTACCAGAGTTCAACAAAGTCTCAGCATCCGGGTTACAAGCTGGAGGGCTCCTAGCTACAGCTGCCTGGAGTCTCTGCATCTACACCATCTCGAGTGAGAGCCCTGTGCAGATGGCTCTGTCCTCTCTTCTTATAGGGCTTCAGCCGTCATCGAATGTCATTTGAATGACTAGAACTTAGGCTGCTATGATTGGCTCTTGAGTTAGCCCCTCCCCTTAGGACCCTGGGAGGTTCACATCCACATAGGTTAGGGTAACACCTAATAGGGGTTAGAGGCTGGGGCTTAGCACTTAGTAAGACTCAAGACTGGGCAGGCTCTGGAGTTAGCACCTCCCCTTAGCCAGCCCCACCTTGGGCCCCACCCCAGGCATCAATCCACACCCACATAGGTTCCACATCTAATAGGGGTTTGGGGCTTAGCACCTAGTAAGACTCAATGAAATACACAGAATTACTCAAAGCAAATAAAAGCTAAACTCTTCAAGGGCACTTATTGAACTGAATGCTAAGAGGTCATTTTGCTTACCAACACACCTTCTCTCTCTCAAAAAAAAAAATAGAAAACATCAAATAAAAATTTATTTGAAAAAGAAAAAAAAATACTAGTTATGGCTGTTTCTCTGACACAATACCTCACTTGTCAACTGGATTCAAGCTTCCCAGCCTGCATTAGGGGCTTAACGACCAACACCACCAATTTTGATTAACCTTAGGCCCCAGGCACTTTAGGTCCATGGTGGATACCGTGTCTCGCCTGGAGTCAAAAAAGGCCGAAGTTCAAATCCAACCTCGGACACTAACTAGCTGTGTGACTCTAGGCAAGTCACTTAATCTCAGCCTGCCTCAGTTCCTCAACTGTAAAATGGGTATAATTACAGCACCTTCCTCCCAGGGCTGTTGTGAGGCTCAAAAGAGATCGTAATTGTAAAGTGCTTAGCACAGGGCCTGGTACGTAGTAAGAGTCATATAAATGTTAGCTATAATAATGATACTAATAATAACCAGTATTTATATAGTCAAGTACTTTAAAGTGTGCCAAGTGTTGTATTTAATGTTATCTCATTTGACTTTCATAAAAGCTTGGGAGGGTGGGTCCAAAATTATGTTCACTTTACAGATGAGGAAACTGACAAATAAGACAGGATTTGAGCTCAGGTCTTCCTAACTCCAAGTCTCTAACTGTCTTTGCCACCTTCCCAGGGGCTTCCACACCCCAGTTACAACCAAGAAGATAGCCAGCCCTGGAGAGGCTCCCACACAGAGACATTTCAACCTTGAGAGAGTGACTGCCAGTCTGGAGAGTCCCCAGGAACAAAGAAATGGCAGGTGCTGGGACTTAGAAGGTCGAGGAATATCGACGTCAGACCTCTTTCATTTCGGTTTTGCTGCTGCAGACGAGGTCCAGCTTTCCACAGCTGCCTGTGGACTCTATTAACGGCTTGGCTGTCCGGAAGTCCAGTCTTCATGAGTACAGGGAGTGTCTATGTTGGTGCATGTAGGTGCTCCTACAGTGGGAGTTCCCTATATGGATAAACTAATAGTTCTGGACAGTAACAGCAACTTTAACAACAGTGATAATGGTCTATCTGCTGTCACAACCCACAAATTAAAGGAGATCTCTTCCGAACAGTTACTATATGCTAAATGCTGCGAGGGATACAGGAAATTCTAGGATACATTGTAATGTACGTGTTGCTGTTGTCAATGACCTCATGGGATGAACTGGATATGAGTGAGGCAGAGGTGTATGAAGTTGTCAGTCTCACTCTCCCAGAGAACATGGGAATCCAGCGGCGGACGCAAGTCAGTGGTCTGGGATATAGGGAACGGCCTTGGGGTCTTCAATGTCTGACCGAGCTCTAAATGCTCCACGGTGCCTGCTTCCACCGCCTTCGTGGCCGTTGGGACAGATTGTTCTCATTCGCCCATTCTGCCCCAGGGAAGGCTTCACATGCTGGGGATAGACACCCCCGATCCCAAACACCAACAGGTTTGAGGCATGTCAGGCACCCTTAACCTTGTTTAGTCCATCTGCTGAGACGGTTTACTGGGGTGTGGCTGCTGTACATGTTACAGCTTCTTGGAGCCACAGCTGAAGAGGTGGACACTAAAGGTGGGTGAGCAGCTCTGAAAATAATACTATAATAATTATAATGCATAATAAATATATAGCACATATTAAAATGTAACATTGCATATTATATAATGTATAATTATAGTGTATAATAAATTATAAGTTCTTGCTCTCAGAATCTAGGGTAGGGGAAGGCGTGGGACAGGAGAGGATTGTGAAAAGTTAGAAAAAATTGGAACCAAAAGACTGAAATAGAAAGGATGTCATGAGTCAGTGGATTATTAATTGTTAGCTGACAAGTACAGACAAAATTAGAAGTCACAGGGAAGAAATCTTCCCCCTTAAAATCCGTATCTTTCTAACAGACAAGTTTTGGGCGAAGGGCTTGGGTTAGTGATTTTTATAAGAGGGCTTCTCACTTTATCCAAGGCTCGCTAAAGCTACAAACTCCCCAGGACATTTTATAGGACTGTATATTTTTTGTTGTTTTTCAGTTGTTTCATTTGTGTCTGACCCTTCATGACCCCTTTTGGGGTTTTCTTGGCAGAGATACTGGAGTGGTTTGCCATTTCTTTTTCCAGCTCATTTTACAGATGAGAAAACTGAGGCAGACAGGGTAAAGTGACTTGCCCAGGGTCACCCAGCTAATAAGGACAGATATGAACTTAGGAAGAGGAGTCTTCTTCAGTCCAGGTCTGTGTACTATGGCGCCACCTAGTGGTCCTGCCTTGGATGATCCTCCTCCTCTTCCTCATTTCTATCCCCTTAATTCCCAGGCTTCCTTCAAGTCCCAGCTAAAAGGTCTCTCGCTGCATCCATCTCCATCGCCAGTCACCTTGATTCTTATCTACCCACCGAACTGCAACGACTCTGGAGGACACAGGGAGGCTTTTGCACAGCTTGGCCTCACTTGAATCCGGTTCACACGCAGGTGAAGACATCATCTCCTGATGTCATTGGTCCTCTGAGAAGAAGGACCAGCATCACCACCATCAAAACCTCCCCTTCTCTGGGAAGCCTTTCCTGATGGCCCTTAGTGCTAGCCCCTTCCCTCTGTAGTGTGTTCACACATGGGTGTTTGCATGTTGTCTCCCCATTAGATTGTAGGGTTCTCGAGGACAGGGACTTAAAAAAACCCACAAAATACTCTTTAAATCTCCAGCAATTACCACCTTGCATGGCACATAGTAGGTGCTTAATAAATGTTTATTGACCTACTGACTGACATATATAAACATAAGAGGAAGCATGGCATGGTGGATACAGAGATGGCTGAGGAACCAAAAAGAGCTGGGTTCAAGTCTCACCTTTGATACTGACCGTGTGACCCTTGGTAAGTCACTCAGTCTCTTAGACAACCTTCTGATGCTGTAAATTACAGATAAGGTGGCAATGGTCTGTACTGATGGTTTTCTTGCCAAAAGTTCCCTATACCAATGAAATCATAAGTCCAGACTAAAGAAATATTTTATCCATCAGTATGTTGTAGCCCCCACCTCCTGCCCTGGGGTGGAAGCCCTTGAAGAAAAGAATGATTGATTTTCATCTTTGTGTTTCTAGTGCCCAGCACAATGCCTGGAGCATAACAGGTGCTTAATAATTGCATGAATAAATGAGTGTGAATGCATGATATGGGGCAGATCACTAAAGTGAAAGTGATCAAAGACTCCACCTAGGGACTGGTCCAGGCTGGTGATCTCAATGGTTCTGGGTTCTCCCCTTAAGGAAATCCTTTGCATTAATGCTGAAAAAGAACTCTTCTCTATCACCTACAGTCCTAGAGTTGCCTCAGGGAGCTACATGCTGAAGTGACCTGAGCAGGACCGCGACATAGTCAGTATGTGTCAGAGGCAAGACTTGAACCCAGGGCTTCCTGACTCTCAGGTTGGCTCTTGCTCTACCATGCTGTCTCTAGCCCAGGGAACAGCAATAAAAAATGAAGATAAAGTACCCCTGAAATGCGAAGGTAGAATTCAATTTACTAAAGTCTGGCAGGATCACACGGCTGGGAGGGGCCTCAGAACAGAGGATGTCAGGGCTGGGAGGGGCCTTAGAGCGGGGAATGCCAGAGATGGGAGGGGCCTTAGAACAGGGGATGTCAGGGTTGGGAGGTGCCTCAGAACAGGGATTGTCAGGGCTGGGAGGGGCCTTAGAGCAGAGAATATCAGGGTTGGGAGGGGCCTTTCAAACCTTGCAAGGTCTTCCTGAAGCCTAAAGGTAAATGAAGGAGATCTAAGCCAAGGCCACAGCTGAAAGGCTTTCTTATCCTGCATGACCTCCCTTTTCCCAACACCAAAGCTAAACTCACTTTAATTTTTCTTAAATCTAGGCATTAAGCCAAACAATAAATCAAGCTTTGATTTATAGCATTTGCCTATTTCTGAGGTATGAATGCTCACACTGAATATTTTACAACCAGGTCTTCGAAACCATTTCCAGCTGGCAATAGCAAACATCCTGGGCCATCTCCAGTCATCCTGATGAATACCTGGTCACTGGACCCAGATGGCTCTGGAGGAGAAAGTGAAGCTGGTGACCTTGCACAGCCCTCCCTCACTCAAATCAAAGTCAACTGCAAGTCATGTCATCATTTCCCTGATGGCCCTCTTTGAAAACGAAGGCCAAACACAACGACTTGAGGGTCCAACCCTACCATTTGATAGATGAGGAGATGGAGACCCAGGAAGGGGAATCCCTAGTACAGATTTGTCTAAGGCCACACAGATGGAAAGTCTTAGCACTGAGTCCTAAGCCAAATGCTTTTTCTCTTATACCTTGTCGAAAACTTTTCTGCTGTTTTTCTCAGGGAAATAGCTGATGTCCAAGGCAGGGTATGCCTGTACCTGACCTTGTCACAGCATTGTTATAGCGACAAGTATGAAGTGTCCCCTTTGGTTCTAGGTGCCCATTCTGCAGTGCGGAGTGTAGGAGACACAAAGAATCATAGTTTAGCATGAGGATGGGTCTCTGCCGAGTCAATCCTTCAGTTCCCCAGCCCCATTTAAAGTGAGTGATAAAATGCTATGAAGTGAGTGATAAATTTAACCGTGTGAAAATAATCAATCAAGGAACAATAAGCACAGATTTAGTCTCAATTATTCAACCAATCTTAGGTTTTAGATTAAGTACCAAAAATCCTTGGATGAACTCGAATGATATATTTTTTGTCTGCTTGTATTTTTATAGCATTTTATTTTTTCCCTAATTACACATTAAAACAGTATTTTAACATTTTTTCAAGTTTTAAGTTCCAAATTCTATCCCTCCCTCCTTCCCCTCTCCCTGAGATAGTAAGCAATCTGATACAAGTTATGCATGTGCAATCATGTAAAACATTTCCATATTAGTCGTTTTGTACAAGAAGACTAGAACGAAAAAAAGAATGAAAGAAAAAAAGTGAAAAATAGCCTGCTTCAGTCTGTATTCAGACAATATCATGAACTTGCATGATATTGATAGGAAATCTCTGTTCTGATTGGCTGAGGAAAATTGGTTATGCCCTATGGCTTTTGTATAAAATCAAGAAGTCAGTTGGGGCACGACAGACTTGATTACGTGAAGATTAAGGATTAAGGATTTCCTATTTTCCCATTGGTGTCTTGGCATTGTCCCCTGGGAGAGGGGAGGCAATACAGGAAGGCAGATTCATAGCTTCATAGGGATCCCAGCAAAGAAACTTCACAATAGCTCTGGGGGACTCCACCAAGAGGAGAGAAAAGAACTAGCCATTAGGAGCTGAGGCAGCACTTTATCACATGCCCTCTGAGCTTGAGCTCATCTTTCCCTAGGCTCTTTGAGGGAGTGTGTCATGGACTTTGAGAAGAAATGTTTTTATATGATGACTATTTTGACTGTGCCATATTCTTAAATTCCTCATTCTAAAAGCTAATTGAATCAGCCTGATTGATGGGCAGCTAGGTGGAGCCATAGTGCATAGAGCGCTGGGCCTGGAGTCAGGAAGACTCAGCTTCCTGAGTTCAAATATGGCTTCAGACACTTATTAGATGTGTGACCATGGGTAAGCCACTTCTCTCTGTTTGCCTCAGTTTCATCATCTGAAAAATGAGCTGGAGAAGGAAATGGCAAGCCATTCTAGTATTTTTGCAAAGAAAACCCCAGATAGGTCACAAAGAATGGGACACAACTGAACCACAACCTAGAGAGAACAAATTAATAATCTACTCATGATCTTGAGTGGGAAGCACATTGGTGGGGGCTCATGAACTACATAGTACTAGAAAAGACAACCCCATCCCCAATCCCTTGGAGCTACCTCTAGCGAGATTCTAGTGCCCAAACTCAGAGGACTTGACATGCCATTGAGAGTATCTGATATGTTGTAAGGGCAAGCAAAGTGGAACTTTTTGCTGTTTTTTTCTTTTGGAGTGCTTTTCAGCACTAAAAGCCTTTGATTGAGCCTTGGCTTTGTTTCAATTAAGAGTCTTTGATTGAATCAGAAATCTTTGATGACCTGCTTAAGTCATAGGAAGGCCTAGGTTACATGGGTTTGAATCATGTAGTTATGACACTCTCTGACCCTGAAGAAGCGTGCATATACATATATATGTATACATACACATGTGTGTGTGTGTGCTTATACTCGGAAGTTACCATTTTGCTTTGGGCCACACTCATTGGAAGAATGCTGGTGTGGAGACTCTGGGTAGCCATTAAGGAGCCCCCTGGCTTTGAAAACCCAAGTATTAGTGCTTCTCTCTCTGGTAACTATGTATGTATAGCTTTGGTCAGACAGCTGGAAGCCTGTCCGTTGATTTGTGTTATTTGTTCTGTTTGTAATTTCTGTTTGTACTTGCTCTGAGGTTCAGAGTGCTGACTTTTTACCCTGAACTAAGTGAATGATATATGTACACTTAATTAAAGTGAGATTATAAACCCCTTAAAGTTGCCTTCCTTAGAAAAGTAGATCAAAGAACATGTGTTAGCAGCCCTCTTGTGTACTAGTGTTATTGGCCTTACACCTCCACAGCAGCTGCAAGCAGCATTGTTATTACTTATATTAAAATCTCTCTCCATAGAGGATGGACATGTCTATGAGAAGAGGCGGCACCCTGAACCTGAGGGGCACTAGATTTATCATTTGGACCTGTACTTAAATTTTAGCTCTGTCACTTACTTGCTGGGGGACCATGGGCAAATCATTTAATGTCTCTGGTCCTAAATTCCTTCATCTATAAAATGGCAGCATTGGACTCCATGATCTCTATGATCCTTTTCAGCTCTAGCTCCTATGATTCCATAGAAAGGAACAAATGTGGTCAAGAACAATACAAAGGAGCCAATTCCAAATTCTCACAGATAAAATGTTAATTAACAAATGTCAATTTGTTAATTAACAAATGTTAATTTGGGTGGTTGCTACCAGTTTGGAATAAGAATATTACTTTTATTTGACATTGGATACTCCTACATCAGAGTTCTAGTTTCTTTCCAGAAGACTGAGATATAGATTTAGAGATAGAAAGAACCTCAGAGGCAGTCAAGTTCAACTCCCTCATTTTGCATACAAGGAAACTGAGGCACAGAGTGCTTTCTCTACTATGCCAAGCTGCTTCTCCAACTAAATCGTTTTAATGATGCTATGTGCACAAATTCCATTAACTCTAACAAGCATTTTAAAGCACCTACTATGCACAGGGCTCATTGCTGAGGGCTTGGGATGTAAAAGGAAAAAAACAAAACCCCAATACAATCCTTGCCTTCAAAGAGCTTTTCTTCATAAATAAGTATGCCCTTCACCCATCCTCAAAGTATCCTAGGAAACCCACTTTAGAATTGAGGAAACTGAGTCCTATGGAGGCTTGATAAGCTTCCCAAGGTCACGTGGCCAGTTAATAACAAACAGAAGCCAAGAGTTTCCTGATCCCAGTCAGGTACCATTTTTTTTTTTTAGCATTCTAGGCAGTGGCCACCAGGCAATGTAGTATAGTGAACTTCGAGTTAAAATAAAACTCATTACCTGCCCTCGTCCCCCATCCCCAGCCTTCCTTCTCTTAGTTCTGATTGACCAATTCAATGAAGAAGTGTTCTTATCTAGTAAAGGCAGGGATTTTCAAGTGGAGTAGGGGCAACCAGCACTCACACACTATGATCTTGGAGTCATCCATGCAGTGCAAGAAGAGTCCATGGAAGAGGAACCTTCTGACCCCCAAGGGTGTTCATTCCATTATGACTATAGAGCAGCTCTATAGTCAGGAAGCTCTTCCAAAATCTGGTTTGGGCACATTCACACGGTCTTGCCCTCTGAGACCAAGCAGAACAAATTGCAATCCCTCTTCCTCAAGTCAGTCTTTCCAAACTCATCCCCAGCCATTGGATCCCACTCTAAGTTTTCCCTTTTCAGGCCAAATACCCCAAGTTCCTTCAAATGGTTCTTTATGCGGCTGGAATTTAAGGCTCTTTACCATTATGGTTGCTCTTCTCTCTAAGAGTGTTGGTTTTAATGTTGAGTGATCTATCCATGGTGTGCCTGTTTGGTATAAAGCCTAGTATCATAGGTGGCCACAAATCTAGAGCTAGAAGTGATGTTGGAGGTCATCGAGCCCAGTCTCCTTTGTTTACATATGAAGAAACTGAGGCACAGAGAAATGTAGCGATTTATCCAAGGTTTACGTAACTAGGTTTTAAACCCAGGTTCTTTGACTCCAAGTCTAGCACTCTTCTCTCCATACCTGGCCACTTCGAGTTGCCATGATTATTTCAGCTAGCAAATACTGACTGGAATGGATTTAGTCAGACTAAGGAAGGAGTATAAAGAGAAAGTTAGAGGAAACCAACCTTTGTAATCTTACTTTCTATGAAAGAATGAGCCAGAGCTTACACCCAACTCTCTGGCCAAAGCAGACCTCTGAACCTCGATCCCCAAAGCGATCACTGCTGAGGATTAAATGAATTATATAGTATGTGTTTTTGCAGGTAATTCCAATGTATTAATGACTTATTTCCACATCTGCATTGTTTTTCTCTTCCAATGAGTTTCCTTGGGTGATAATTAGATTTAGACCCTCAGCCCAATCGATATATCCTCATCTCAGGATGGGCCAGCCAGTCATGACTAGTAATTTACAGCTCCACTTCTCCTGAAATCAATACGGATTTGCTCTTCATTGAAAGCATTGTAAAACACAGGTGACAGCTGGCCTACTAAGCAGTTGACATGGGAGAGGAATCTCTGGGAGGTTTGGAAAGGGGCCAGGGCAATCCCATCTGGGAGCTGGAGTGGAATTTATTGGAGAGTCCTCTGATTTTGGATAGCTCTGAGAAGGTTCAGAGATATGGTGGCAAAATGGAAGGAGCCAGGAAAGACTTGGCTTTGAATCCTATGTGACCAGGGGCCCAAGCAGGCTCTCTAAAGGGGATGAGGCTCACATAGGCCTTGATACAGGCAGTGCCTGACTTCATAAAGGGTCAGA
>CM053622.1:16762489-16794018 GCA_028646595.1 Phalanger gymnotis | reverse complement strand
TTGTATTTCCCTCATGCCTATCTCGCATAGCAACATATGTGTAATAAATGGTTATTAAATACATAAGCCTGAGACCCACCTGAAGGACAGGTTTTTGAGAGTGTAGTATGTAAGGCAGGGGCTGATTGCCTGCTGAAGGCATTAGGAATTTGTGGCTGTTGTTCTTCAGTTGGGTCTGACTCTTTGTAACCTGATTTGGGGCTCTTCTTGGCAAAGATACTGAACTGGTTTGCCATTTCCTTCTCCAGATCATTTGACAGATGAGGAATATAAGGCAAACAGGCTTAAGTGACTTTCCCAGAGTCACACAGCTAGTAAGTGTCCAAGGCCAGATTTGAACTCATGGGAAAGTCATTTCACCATTTGCCTCAGTTTCCTCAACTGTAAAATGAGCTGGAGAGGGAAGTGGCAAACCGCTCCAGTGTCTTTGCTGAGAAAACCCCAAATGGGGTCACAAAAAGTTGGCCATGACTGAAAAACGACTGAAACGAGATGAGTCTTCCTGACCCCAGGCCGGGTACCCTATGCACCAAGGCACCACTTATCTGCTTGTAGGAATTAAGCAGTATCTTCAATCCCTTTTCTATTTGGTAAAGGAAAGCATTTCTTCTTCTCTCTGTACATTTGCACCTGTGTCTAAAGTTGGATGTTTCATTTAAAAATAGATGAGCTCCAATCCAAGTGAATTCTCTGCTTTGGAGCCAACAGACTTGTTTTTCCCCTGAAAGCTTCCAGCTCAAAATCTCTTTAGATCTTGGGTTGCAGGTAACTGTAAAATTATACACACCGATTACTGCATCTTTTCAAGGCTCCTTGGTCGTGGACATCCAGACTCCATAGCGTAGGGAAAGGTTCTTTTTTCTTTTCATCTGTCCTCTCTGATAACGGTTAACCCGGACCATGCTCTTCTACTTACCCGGTCCAGCCCTCTGAGAGGCTACAGCCAAGCGAGTGGCTCAGTTTCAGTAACGCAAGGCCTTAACCAGCCGAGCTAACCAGCCACAAGTCAACATGACTTCATCATGGTTACTTTTTCTTATGTGATATCCCACAACATTAATCTACCACAACTTGTTCAGACACTCTCCACTCAACTGGTATTTACATAATCTCCAACGCTTATGTCTCTTCCCTTGACTGATTTAATAGAGAGTGTCTTGCTTTAAAAAAATTATTCCGAATTTAATAAACACTGAACAAAATGGGTGTTTCCACAGATCTAGTAGAACAGAATAAGAGGCTGATACATAAAACTGGTTTTAGTCTATTACATAGAGCTTGCTTTTATCGTTAAGGACAAGGTTAAATGACTTGCCCAGGGTCACAGAGTATTAGTAAGTATCTGAGGCTGGATTCAAATTAAAGTCTTCCTTGCTCCAGTCTCAGAGCTCTCTCCCCTGGGCCACCTAGCTGCCTCCAGCTAGATCAGGAAAGATCTTATGTAGGAGCTTGAATTTGAATTGAATCTTGAAGGAAGGAAGGAAGGAAGACTAGAGATATTTGAAACCAGAGGTGATGGAAGAGAGTACTCCAGGCATGAGGGACAGCCTCTGCAAAGGCGTGGAGGTGGGAGATTGCATATGGAGGGTCACAGCTTTGCCCATCTCACTGATGCAGGAACCACCCAGGAGGAGGGAGAGGGCAGCCAAGCATTGTCTCTCTTCTTAATCTGGTCGAGGAGACTCGCATTCCAATTTCTTCTCTAGTTTCTCAAAACCCAATAACACAGTGGCCATGACATTAGTTTGTGAATTATGTAGCAATGTTCTAGCAGCTCAGCCACTTTCTGAGACTTTCTAAAAAATCCAGAGAATAAATATCAGATTTTTTATTGCCCGCCACATAATAGGAATATAACTTATTACCATCAGAGAGCCCGGTATTCAGCAGAGGGCATAAATCTAGAGCTCCGATTGACTCCATATGCATTTAAGCAAAACATGGCCTATGCCGGCAAGCAGTGGCTGTAATTGGAATGTGGAATGGGGTATTTGGATTAATCACATTCTGAATATTAACTGTGCATTATGCTGATTTTATTGTAAATATATTCAAGAGACTCAGCGTGTGTACCTAACTCGAGCTTGTAAAATCAGAATAGGGAATATTCCTAATGCAGTGTTTGGAAAAGTCCTAGCTTCAGTTTATAGGGGCTGGTTTCTTTTTCCTCCAGAGAAAATGAGTTTTTCAATTCTCTCCGGGAGCCCATGGAATACGACTTGTTATTTGCAGGACTCTGGGAACAATCGGTGTTTATTTTCGGCTACCTGGCCCAGAATGAGTTGGTGGGTTTTTTTGTTTTGATTTTGTTTTTCTGATGCCCCTTGGTACACTCAAGGAAGCTGATCCTGGAGGTCATTCCTAGCAAAAGGGACATACTGAATCTTTGTTTTTCTTTATGGGGATGGATGAAGAATTGTAGTGAGGGTTGAGGGAGAAGGAGGGAATGATGGGGATGGGGAAGGAGTATTAGAATTATAATGCTTGACCCAGGCCAGAAGAACCAGGAACAGTGGGCAGAAGTCACAAAAAAGGGAAAATTTAGGCTTGGGATAAGGAACAAAATTCTAAACAAAGCTGACCCAAAGTGGGCTGGCTGGGTGAGAAGTTCTCAGGGATGTTGCAGAGTGGGTACAGACTGGAGTAGTACATGGAGAACTGGTCTTGGAGCCAGGTAGACCTGAAATCATGTCCTTCCTCTGGCACACAGTGACCGGGTCCTTATGGATCAGTCAGTCAACTAACATTTATTACATGCCTTCCATGTGCCAGGCACTGTGCTAAGTGCTAGGGATGCCAAGAAAGGCAAATGACTGTCTCGCCTTTCAAGGAGCTCACAGCATAGTTGGGAAGAAGACACGCAAACAGCCATGTGCAGATCAGATATTAGGGGTTGTCTCAAGAGGAAGGCACTAAGATAAGGAGGATGGGTAAATGATTCTTGAAGAAGAGGGGAGTTTAGAGGTGACTTGAAGGAAGGCCGGGAAGCCAGAGAAGCCACGAGAGGGAGATGAGGAGGGAAAGAGTTCCAGGCATGAAGGACAGCCAGGGAAAATGCTTGGAGCCTGAAGGTGGAGGGCTATGTTTGAGCAACAAGAAAGAAGGTCAGCTTCACCAGATCCCACAGTACCCAGAGGGGAGTAAGGTGTAAGAAGACTGGAAAGAAGGACTTCATTATTTTTTTGGAGGGAGGAAGGCAGGGCAATTGGGGTTAAGTGACTTGCCCAAGGTCACACAGCAAGGAAGTGTGTCCAGTGTCTGAGGCTAGATTTGAACTCAGGTCCTCCTGACTCCAGGGCCAGTGCTCTACTCACTGTGCCACCTAGCTGCCCTGAAAGAAGGGCTTTAAAAGACAAACAGGATTTTATATTGAATCCTAGAGGCAACAGGAAGCAATTGCAGTTTATGGAATAGAGGGTGGACCCAGTCAGACCCAGACAGCATGGGGAAAAACTTGATGCAGAAAACCAACCAACAAGTCATTACAACAGTCTAGGCAAGAGGTGAGGAGGGACTGTGCCAGGGTGGTGGTAGTGTCAGAGGAGAGAAGGCTGTGCGTAAGAGAGATGTTACAAAGGTAGACATAACTGAACCTGACAATTGATTGGATATGGGGGTGTGAGAGAGAGTGAGTAATCACGGATGATACGTGGGCTTCCGGGCTGGGTACTGTAGAGAGATCAAGAAGAACGAGGCTTGAGAAAAGGCTGTTGGGTTGGCCATTGTGAGACCACTGGTCGCTTTGGGCAGAGAAGCTTCAGTTGCATGATGGGGTCAGAAGCAGTACTGTAAAGAGATGAGAAGAGAGTGAAAGGAGAGGAAGTAAAGACTACTCATTGTAGACAGCCTTCTCAAAGAGTTTAGCCGCAGATGGGAGGAGAGATAGAGGATGATGGGTAGCAGAGATGGATGGATTAAGGGAAAGTTTTCTTGAGTATGGGGAAGATGGGTTTGTAGGCAGCCAGAAGACGAGAAGCAGCCAGCAGAAAGGGAGAGATTGAAGATAATTGAGAAAGTTGGGATGAAAGATGAGGTAATCTTTTGGATAATACAGGATGGTTTGGGGTCACATGTGCATGTAGAAGGGTTGGCAATTGTGGGTGATGAGAGAAGCACCTGACCCTATATTACAAGGCACTCTCTGGAAAGGAGGACCAACTCTTCACATGAAGCGGGTGAAGGAAGAAATGGTTGAGGAAGGCATCCGAGTGGTGTGTGAAGAGGAACAGGAGAGAAGAGGGAGCTGTCTGCGAATGGTCTCATTTTTTCCTCAGTGGCCAAGATTCTCAGCTAAGAGGGTAGAAGAAGGGACCCATAGGAGGTCTGAGAAGGGATGGAAAGGCCTGGCGAAGCTGTTGTGGTGAGTGGGACAGTGTAAGCTGTAAAAGGATTGCTTTGCTGCCCTGGAAGCTCAGATGAAGTTAAATAACACCAATTTGTCATGGACCCAGTCAGCACAGTTTTGGGATTTTCTTTAGCTTTATTCAGCAGCACATGAGTAGAAAACAAGGAAGCCGTGTGGTAGGAGGAATCCAAAGCTGTGGTTTGGCAAGGCACCATCTTAGATTGGGTAAAGGGACAAGGGACTTAATAGTGGAGGACAGTAGAGATTTGAAGTAGTTCACCAAGGAAACAAGATGGAGAAGAGAATGGAGTATAGCCCATATAGGGGAGATGGGTTGGGAAAAAATTGAGGGCTAAAGGTGTTGGAGGTCACAGTGAGGATGAAGAACAGGGTTGGGGGCTGCAAGGAAGTGGGAGAGGTGGGATGACAACAGGTTAAAAGAATTGCAGAATTCATGAACATGGAAGTGGGCCATTTATGAGTGATGGCGAGATAAAGGTTATGATCATCTGTAGCTGGGCAGAGAGGAAAAGGAGGTCATGGGAAATGAGTAAAGTGAGGAATGGGAAGATTAGGGTGTTTGAGAGAGTATCAATGTGTATGTTGAAATCTGCTAGTTTGAGGGCCGAAGTTGGGAAGGATCATAAAGCTGACATTTATAAAGCACTTACTATGTGTCAAACACTGTTTACAATTATGATCTCATTTGATCCTCACAAAAACTTTTACTGCCATTTTACAGATGAGGAAATTGAGGCAAACATGGTAAGTGACTTACCCAGAGTCACACAGCTAATAAGTGTCTGAGGTCAGATTTAAACTCGGGTCTTCCTGATTCCAGGAGCCTCGATCTGTGCACTGTGCACCAAGCATCAAACTAGTTGAGAAAGGAAGGACAGTGCTCTAAAAGTCTTAGATAACAGCTGTGAGGATCTTGATTGGGTGACAAATACGGATTGAGTGAACCTCAAAGGAGGAGAGGTTACTGAGCGATGTGGTAGAGGGAGAGCCTGGAAGTGGTAAAAAGCAGCAAAGAGTATTGTGATGACCCTACCTCGACTAGTGAGTTAGTGGGTGTAAGAGAAGGTGCAGCCAGTGCTGAAAAGGGTGGCCAAGGGGATTGTGTTACCAGACCGGAGCCAAGTCTCGGTGAGTGCCAGAAGAGAGAGGGAGCAAGAAAGCAAGAAACAGCAAGAAAGGTTTAAGATAAAAATCTATTTTGTTACCTATGGAATAGGCATTTCAAAGAGCACAGTGGAAGGGTTGGGTAACGTTAGAATGAGAGTTGGGGCGGGGGGAGGAGTTGGGTTGAGATGGATGGAAATAAGGGAGTGGTCAATGGGAGGGGGATGGAGAATGGCATTTGAACAATAGACAACTAGGGGTTCAGAATCATTGGGATTAGGTGGGAACGGTTTGTAGAAATCTGTTAATCGTTGGGGAATGAGTTCAGCTAGGCTTTCATTTTCCAACAGGGATTCAGATTCTGGTGGAGTTATTCTGGGGTGTTGGGCAACTGTATGTGGTTGTAAAGTGGGATGTGGGGGTGTGGAATGTGCTGTGAAGGGGTGAGGCAAAGCTCTATGAAGCTGTAGGTGGCTGGAGAGGGTGCCTAGAACAAGATGGAATAGCTGCTGAAGGGAGTTCTTCTTCTTCTTCTTCTTCTTCTTCTTCTTCTTCTTCTTCTTCTTCTTCTTCTTCTCCTCCTCCTCCTCCTCCTCCTCCTCCTCCTCCTCCTCCTCCTTCTCCTCCTCCATCTCCACCTCCTCCTACTCCTCCTCCATCTCCACCTCTTCTTCCTCTTCTTCCTCTTCCTCCTCCTTCCCCTCCTCCTTCTCTTCCTCCTCTTTTTTCTCCTCCTTCTCTTCCTCTTCCTCCTTCTTCTCCTTATTATCTGATCATGTAGAGTTAGTGCTAATTTAATGGTACCTTTAGAAGGCACTCCCTCCTGACCCCTACCTTTTAGAATCCTTCGTTGCTTTCAAAGCTCAGCTCAAGAGCCAACTCCTATAGGAAGTCCATCATGAATCCCCCAGTTGCTAACTTTTTATTCTTCATGAAATCATTGGTATGACCTATGTATATTTTGCAGCATCAGGATTTTAGGCCTATCTTATCTCGTTGTGCTCTTAGGGAGTCTGACCTTGCTGCCAAGGACTGTGGATAGATGACCCTGAAGCGCTAAGAGACATTTTCTTTCCCACGGGGCAATTTGCTGTAACCATATTCTTTTAGCATATTATTTGTTATCTTCATTTGACTTCCAACTTGTTGCTGCTCTCTCTCATATTTTGTTTGGCCCTGTCCAAAAGATTACAAAATGTTCAGGTTTTGCTCAGTTAAGTGAAGGGCTTGGCTATGGCACCTATTAGTATTTTTGTCGCCTGGGCTTTTCCTTAGAGCTGAAAGAAATAATATCATGGCCAAACTAGAAAATGCATGAATGAACCAAGTCTTTAATAGTGTTATATCCTCTCATGAGGGCAGAGGATATTTTGTTCTTGTCTTTCTTGTTCTTGTTGGCCAGCAGAATGCCTTGTACCCAACAAGCGTGTACAATGCTTGCTTGTTGAATTGGATTGAATAGTGTTGGTCATCTTTTCTTATTATTCTAGACTTTTTTTCCCATACATAATGAGAGTGGAAGCAGCTGGCTGAGGGGCATGCTTATCAGAACCCCTGAAATCTCCCATGTTAGGTGTCTATACCCTATCATGAATGGGCCAGTGGGTTGTTAGCTCTTGTGATCCTGGTTCTGTCACTATCTGTGTGACCTTGGATGAGTCCCTGTCCTGCCCTTCTGGGCCTCAAAGGACCCTGGATTTAGAGTTGGAAAGCCTTAAAGATCATTTATTCAGATGTTCCTCCACTTACATAGGAAACAATAGTCTCAGAGAGGCTGAGGTTATGCTACAGCAAGCTGGGGCCCATTTCCCACAGATTCAGTGCATGTTCAACTACCCTGTGGTCTCTCAGTTTCCCCCCCTGTAAAATGAGAACTGGATTTAAGTTTGGGTGAGTAGAATGCAGCAATGATGGGATGGGTTATAATCATTTATTGCATAGAAGGATACAATCAATGATAGAGTTGCATGAAGTGTCTCTCACACCTGCTACTCCATGAGCAGTGGCCCAGATGAACAGTGGGATGTGCCCTCTCTCTGGGTTTAGGGCCCAGAATCCATGGGACCCTGAGTTTAAATAGGGTTTTCAGAGCTGCTATGGAAGATGTCATGGAGCAGGTGGGGTAATGAGGTAACATAGACCAGTAGCAAAACTAGGGTCTCTCCTCAGGATGAAGAAGGAGGAAATAGGACTGTTCCTTATCAGCAAACTGCTGGAGAGTTCTAATTAGAACTGGGTATAATTTAAACTTTATGCCTACCAGAGTTGTGTACCAGAGATGGGCCTAGGATAGTGGGGCAGTAGGTTCCTTTGGCTATTCAGTCAGTGAATAAACATTTATTAAGTGCCTACAATGTGCCAGGCAGTGTGGTAAGTGATGGGGATATAAATAAGAAAAAGAAAGACAGGCCCTGCCTTCAAGGAGCTTACAGTCTAAAAGGGAAAGCGGATACCCAAAAGGTGCCCCTGCTCGAGCTGGGGCATGATGTTCATGCAGTTGAGACCAAGTGGAGATGCCGATGGAAAATGACGTGTTTAACTGGAAAGTTCTGAGCCCTCTATAAAGGAAGGCTTTAAGGAGGAGTTTCCTGTTCTACCCTCTGGCCTTCCAATTAGAGGGAGGAGGCAGCTGAGGGGGCTGAGAAAGTGTTGAGTATCAAAGCTGGATCCATGTCCCATGCATTGCTATTCATCATGGAAAGAGCCTGGAAAAGAGAAGACTCAGGGGGATGGGATAGCGGTTTTCAAATACTGGAAGGGCTGGCGTGGGGAAGATGCATCAGCTCTGTTCTGCTCAGCCCCAGAGCAAAGAGCATGGAGTGATGGGTGGAAACTACAGAGAGGCAGATTTAGATGTCTGGAAAAGATTTGGTGTCTGGAATGAGTGTCTACACTTCAAGCTGCCCCAAATTGGAATGGGCTGCTTTGGGAGGTAGATGGTTCACTATCTCCCTTGGAGGTCTTCAAGAAGAAGCCAGATGAACATTTGTTGGACATTATAGTGAGGATTCTGATGGGTTGGATTGTATGGTCACTGAGATCCAGTTAACTCAAAATTCTGCTGTGGCCTGGAATTCTCTCCCTCCTCCCTTGTGCCTGGTGACTTCTCTGGCTTCCCTCAAGTGTCAGCTAAAAACCCACTCGCCGAGAAAAGCCTTTCCCAGCTGCCCATAATGCTAGCACCTTCCCCCATTGGCTCTCTACCACTTAGCCTGTCTCCATATTGTTTGTATGGAGTTGTTTGCATGTTGTCTCCCCCATTAGACTGGAGCCCCTGGATGGCAGAGACTCTCTCTCTCTCTCTCTCTCTCTCTCTCTCTCTCTCTCTCTCTCTGTCTCTTTCTGTCTCTGTCTTTGTCTCTCTGTCTCTGTCTCTCTCCTCTGCCCTCCTCTCAATCTCTCTCTCTCTCTCTTTTTTCCCCCTTTCTTTGTACACAGTAAGTGTTTACTAAATGCTTATTGACCAGTTGACTAAATTTAGCATCAAAGGACCTGAGTTCAACCTCTGCTTCTGCTCCTTCCTATCTGTGTGAATTTGGCCAAGTCACTTAATCTGAAGCCATTTCCTTCCTGTAAAGTGAGAGATTTGGGCTAGACAGTCTTGAAAGTCCCTTCCGGCTATAAATCCATGATTCTATAATTTGATTCAATTCCACACAGGTGTACTAAGTGCCTATTAGGCTTGAGGAGTTGTTAGGGATGCAAAGGGAGCAGCTAGGTGGTGCCATAGTGCATAGAATACTGGGCTTGGAGGCCTCATCTTCCTGAGTTTGAATCTGACCTTGGACACTTCCTAGCTGGGTGGCCCTGGTCAAGTCACTTCACCTTGTTTGCCTCAGTTTACTCATCTGTAAAATGAGCTGGAGAAGGAAATGGCAAGCTGCTCCAGTATCTTTGCCAAGAAAACCCCAAATGGGGTCACAGAGAGTTGGACACAACTAAAATGACTGAATAGCAACAACAGGGATGTAGAGACAGTTACAACGTGTACACATGCACCCACACCCACCTACCCACACACACACACACAAACATGTCTTACCCTCAAGGATCTTACAAGCTACTGGTGCTGTACAAATAATCCACTTTGCTGCTGCTGGTTTCAATTCCATGGAACAAGATGCACCTGCACTGGGTACTGCCTGGTGTCCCTGTCCCCTGTGCCCCTCCCCATTTTTGCATGTGTGCTGTCTCCTCTTGTTAGTTTGTAAGCTTCTTGAGAGCAAGGATGGTTTTTCTTTTTCTTAATTGTATCCCCAGCACTTAGCACAGTGCCTGGCACATAGTAGGCACTTAATAAATGTTTATAGGAAATAATCAATGAATTAATCAACAAACATTTGTTAAGCACCTACTGTGTGCCCTGAATACGGTAGGTGCTAGCCATAAGACAAAAATGCAACAGTACTTGGCCATGTTGGATGGAGGGAGATGAAATGCACAAAGAGCTCGACATAGCAAAGAATACAAATGACCGGGGTATTCTGGGCCTTGCCTAGCTCAGGTGCTTCAGGCTTGGGTTTGGAATGAAGCAAAACACCCAGAGACCATCCCTTATATAACAATTCAGTTTCCGGAATAATAGAATCGAAAGGATGTCAATTGAGGATCCGGCATGGCTTTCCATTGGTGCAGCATTCTTGCCTCTGCGTGGAGGAGCCAGTGTGCGTCAGGATAAGGAGCCCACAAATTCTCTTGTTCTAGGATTTTAAGGACTTAGGATCATTGATGGAAAGGGATCTTAGAGGCCGTGAAGTCCAACCCCCTCATTTAACAGATGAAGAAACTGAGGTCCAAGAAGGAGAAATCACTTATCCAAGGGGACACAGCCCACAAGTGTTGGAGTCAGGATTTGAACTCAAGTCTTTCTAACCTGTGCTCTGTTCACTGTGATAACTAGAGCTTTATTAGGTTCCTAGATCCATTGAGTCTTAATGATGGTTTCATTGCCTTATTTTAGAGACGAAGTATCCTAGACACATGGCAGGGACCATAGGAGATGTTGCTTCTGTCACCCAGGGGCATCAAGGCAGGCTTCACGGGGGAAGTAGCACCTGATGATCTCTAAGACCCAGTCAAGTTATCAAAGAAATAAAAATTTCTTTAAACAAAACTGAATCTTCCAAGTGCCAACCTTCTTCCATCAATGTTTCTAAAACACTTGCTGTTTCTTAAAAATTGCCAGCTCGTCCTAATCAGCAAGCCCAGGAAAGCAGTGTGAGTTCATTACCTAAGTCACGTTATGGGATGAGACAGCCTGCCTCTCCTGCTGTTCAGGTAACTTGTGAATCTCCGTAGTGTGGGGCTGCTTTGTGGGCAGGGAGCTCTCCAGTGGGAGCGGGTCCTGACATCCAGCCAGCAGGGAGGGGGCCCTGCTGGAAACTGAACAGAGCTCATCTTTGTCACAGGATTATTGGCAATCCATCAGAGTGAGTGTTCAGGCCTCAGGATTGAACTGAGTTCAGAGAAGAGGTATGGCTTAATAGCTGTCATCTCTCCTTGTCTCCAGCTGCCAGAATCCTTTCTCTTCTTTACCCACAGGCTGTTGAAGAAAAGGAGGGGGAAGATGAGGAGTGGCAAGGAGAGGAATAGGAGGAGAAAGAGGAAGAGGAAAGAAGAAGAAAAAGAGGAAGAGGAGGAAAGGGAAGAGGAGGAAAAAGAGGAAGAGGAGGAAGGGGAAGAAGAGGAAGTGGAAAAGGAAGAGGAAGAGGAGGAAAAGGAGGAAGAGGAGGAAAGGGAAGAAGAGGAAGTAGAGAAGGAAGAAGGGGAAGAATAGGAGGAGGAGAAGGAAGAGGAGGAGGCAGATAGGATTTTTTCCATCTGGTCGCCTAAGAGCATTGAACAGTGGCTCTTTCCTCTTTAACATGCCTTGTTTCCTTCAAGGCTCAGCTCAGGCTGAGGAAGTCTTTTCTAATCTCCAGGGCCATTAGTTATCTCTCCCTCTTTAAGCTGTCTTAAAGGCAGTCTGGTGTACAAGCTAGAGAGCTGAACTTGGAATCGGGAAGACTTAGGTTCAAATCTTGCCTCTGGCGGATATGGACAAATAATTTCATCCTTTGGAGTATCAGTTTTCTCATCTGTAAAATGGAGACAACAATGCTTATAGTCACAGGGCTAGTGGGAAGCTCATGTGAAATATTAATAACTAAAATTTATATGATGCTTTAAGGGCTTTGAAGTGTTTTATGTAGATCATCTCACTTAATCCTCACAGCTATCCTAGGATATTATGATCTTCATTTTATAGATGAGGAAACTGGGGCAGCCCAGGGTCACACAGCTAGTAAATGTTCAAGGCAAGATTTAGAAATCAGGTTTTCTGGACTCTAAGTCCAGTGCTGGAAAGGGGAATGAAAAGGGAGGGGGTGGTTAGAAGGGAGGGAAGATTGAGGGAGGCAGTGGTCAAAAGCAAAACTCTTTTGAGGAGGGGAAGGGAGAAGGGATAGATAAAAGCATAAATGAGGGGGAAATAGGATGGAGAGAAAGAGGCAGATAGTAGTCATAACTGTGAATGTGAACTCTCCTGTAAAATGGAGGTGGATAGCAGAGTGGATTAAAAACCATAATCCTACAATTTGTTGTTTACAAGAAACACATTTGAAACAGGGTAAAGGCAAAAGGCTGGAGTAGAATATATCATACTTTAGCTGAAGTAAAAAAAAAAAGCAAGGGTAGCAATCCTGATTTCAGACAAAGCAAAAGCGAAACCAGATCTAATCAAAAGAGATAAGGAAGGAAACTGCATCCTGCACAAAGGCACCATAGACAATGAAGCAACATCATTATTTAACATATGTGCACCAAGTGGTATAGCACTCAAATTCTTAGAGAAGTTAAGGGACTTACAGGAAGAAATAAATAGCAAAACTATACTAGTAGAGGACCTCAACCTCCTCCTCTCTGAACTTGATAAATCTAAGGTCGAAATAAACAAGAAAGAATTTAAGTCCAGTGCTGTGTGCATACTTACCTGTCTGAACTTGGTTTGGTTAACTAAGTTCCCTGGGCTCCAGGTCCATCATCTGGAAATGGAGGGAGCTGGATTCGATTGGCCTTTAAGGTCCCTTCCATTTCTATGTCTATGACCCTCTGAGCCTAGGATAGCTGTATTTAAATGTTCGAAAGGCTGTCTCATGCAAGGAGGCAATAAGGCACAATGCAAAGGGTCCTGTCTCCTGAGTCAGAGGGCCTGGGTTCAAATCCTGCCTATAATCTGTGAAACCCCAGTTAGACTAGCCATTTCATGCCTTTGGACCTCAGTTTTGTCCTCTTTAAAATGAGGGGGTTGGTCTACATGATCTCTGAGGTCCCCTTCTGGCTCTACATCTATGGTCTATGAACTAGTCCCTTCCTTCAAGGGGCTTACATTCTCCTTGTGGACAAATAAGCAAGTATAATGTAGGGCAGCTAGTGATAGAGGTGAAGCGGAGATCAGACAGAGAGTTCTGGGAATATTTGAGGAGAAAGAGAGCCCTGAAAAACTTGGGAGAGGGAGGGTAGGGTAAGGGAGCGGAGGGAAGGGCAGGGAAGGGAGAGGAGGGGAGAGTTGAGTCGGTGCTTGAAGGAAGATAAGAGGCTAGACAGGTGGGTGTATTACATACTATTTCCCACATAACAATTCTGTGGGGTAGATAGTCTAAGTATTCATATCTCCATTTTACAGATGAAGAAAGCAAAATTCGGGGCAGTTAGATTTGGTCTACTTTTTCTTCATCTGTCATTGGATCATTGATTTAAAGCTGGAATTTGCCTTGGAGGTAACTCTGTCTGATCTCCTCATTTTATAGATGAGGATTCAGCACCCTATCCATTTCAGTCAGTCAATAAACATTGACTAAGCACCTACAACATGTCAGGCACTGTGCTAAGCACTAATAGATTACAAATATAAAAAAATAGTCCCTGGCCTCAAGGAGCTTACAATTGAATGGGAGAAGATAACGCACAAAAAGAAGATGAAAAGGATGGGAGATTGGGTAGGGCAGAGAAGGGACCTGGTGCAGAATGGGAGTGGGGCATGATGGAGAAATCCAAAGGACTATAACAGGGTGGGAAATGAAGAGCTGGCTGGCTGGCCAGGGCACCCTATTGCATGGAGGCTTTGGGAGGAACCCTTTACTCTGCTGTCCAGTCAGAGGGGCCACTGAGAAAGCGTGAGGACCAAGGCTGATACAATCCTACAGGATGCTGAGGTTCTTGGGAGCCATGATGGAGAGGTACTACTGTACTACACCGCTTCTGGCTCATACTCCACCCATTATTCTAGCCCCAGAGAAGGAAAAACCCATGGCAGGACAGGGATTGATGACCTAAGGGTGCTTTCTAAATCCCTCCTCTTGCATGAAGCCTCTCCATCCTTCATTGATGCCTTTTAGTGACCGAACTCCTACGGTGCTTTTCAGCAGTATCACTCGTTAGACAATTAATCATAGGCAGCCTGGTGACATCTCTCGTACTGGGGTATTGAACTGTGATTTATCTTCGCTATGGTTTCCTTCATTTTTATGTCTACTGTCTAATTCTTGGCTCCGCTACTTACTAAGGGGTGTAACCTTGAGTGAGTCACAGAATCATGGAATCTAATCATTCCAGGGTCCCTCAGAGTCACATAGTAAGCCAGTGTCTGAGGAAGGATTTGAACTCAAGGCTTCCTAATTGCAAGTCCAGTGTTTGATCCACTATTATCACCTAGCTGCCTCTCATTATACTAATTTCCCCCTGTACCCTGAGCTTGGCATCTTCTACCTCAGCATCTTTGTGTGGGCTGTTTGCCCATGGAATGCACTCCTTTTTTACATCCACCTTTCTAGAATCCTTGATTTTCTTGAAGGCTCAGCTGAGGTGCTACCACTTAGGAAAGCCTCTCCTAACCTGCCTAATTTCAAGCATTTTCTGCCTCCTCGATTCCTCTTTTATTTACTTATTTGTCCACCAGTAGAACTGAGGGCAAGGGTTCTTTTGTTTTATATTCACATCCCCAGAATCTAGCACAGTGCCTGGCACATGGTAGCTTGTCAATGAATGCCAGATGATTAAATTGAATTCTCGTAGAATACAGCTAACCAGTCTTCCATATGAGGGGCCATCAAAATGCTGAAGACAACTATCATATCTCCTTGTCTTCTCCTCTCTCAAGGTTAACATCTTCAGGTCATAGAATACAGCACATGGTGTGAAGCCAGGCTCTCAAACCCTGGAGCTGATTGTCTGGTTCACCAGAGATAGGCTGTTACATTTTCCCTGAGGGATCTGCTGTGGCAATGAGGGCTTGGGGGTGACTTTCTAATGCTATAACTCACAAGTCCCCACTGGTGTGCTTTCCCTTACTGGTCTCACATAAGTCTTTCTTTACGTCTTCAGAATTTAGCCAGGATGATGGTCACATCAGGTCTTTCTTTGGCGACGCCCTCTACTCCCATGAGTTCAAGTCTGCAGATCTATCTATGCAGTTGAAGTCTTTCCTGAATCCTGCATCACCAATAAACTGGATATTTTGTTGTTCAGTTGTGTCTGACTCTCCATGACCCCATTTAGGTTTTTCTTGGCAAAGATACTGGAGTGGTTTGTCATTTCCTTCTCCAGATGATTTTACAGATGAGAAAACCGAGGCCAACAGGGTTAAGTGGCTAGCCCAGGGCCACACCCAGTGCTCTGTGCACTCTGGCTCCACCTAGCTGCTCCTATGGAATGTTGTCTAAGAATCTCCAACTCAACAAGTCCCATATGGAACTCGTTATCTCCCCCACCCCCCAAACCCATTCCTTTTCTGAACTTTCCTGTTACTGTTGGACTTTCTTCATTTTTCTCCAGCCTATACTCCTTATTTTCCCTCCCTTTTTCATACCATATCCCAGAAACCTCTTCACCCTGGAAGCTTGCTATACCCTAGATATTAGAAGTACCCTCTACCCCTGCAGTTTCTTTCTTTGAATGGCTATTTCCTCCCACAACCTCCTCTGTGGAGGAGACCCAGACTAGCCATGTTTTCATTCCCTCCATTCCTCCCAAATCCGGCCCCTTTTCCCCAGCTATTTGAGAATATGAAAAATTTTTCTTTTTGCTTATAATTGTACTTTCAGCCTTAGCACCATGCCTAGCACATAGTAAGACTTAATAAATATTTCCTGACTTCACTCACTGTGGGCACCACTATCCTTCCAGTCTCTTAGTTTCACAACTTATTGTTATCCTCACTCTGCCTCAGCCCAAATGTTTCCTCAGTTGCCAAATCTTCTACAACATCTTTAGATAGCTAGATGGTTCTGAAGGGTAGAGTGTGGATTTGAAGTCAGAAATGAATTCAAATTTTGCCACAGGCATTTACTAGTTGTGTGACCTTGAGTAAGTCCCCTAAACCTCTCAATGTTCTGGTCAACTCTGTAAGACTACAAGGTGCAGAGAAGGTACCACTCTGCAATGGCAAAGGGAGCTTCCTTACCTGGGAGTACCCTATACTCATGTGTAGATTTGGGACAGATACACTGCAGTGGTTCCTACCCCCGTGTGTGTGTGTGTGTGTGTGTGTGTGTGTGTGTGTGTGTGTGTGCGTGCGTGTGTGTATACACACATATGCATGTTGTCACCTCTCATTAAAATTTAAGATCCCTGAGGGCAAGGACTGTTCTGTCCAATGACTAGGCAGTGCCTGGCATGCAATAGGTACTTAATAAAAGCTTGATGGACTGGTTTTTGTGTTTGGGGGGCATCTTGAGATCACTGAAAGCACTACATAATTCTGAGTTCTTTTCTTAGACCCAGCTCACTGTCTACCTGCAGTGTCTGTCTCATATCTACATATATATATGCTTTGTGCCATGCTTTCCTCCTTCACCCATGTCACAGAATGAAGTAGCCTTACTCCTTACCAAGGCTAATTCCGTTACTTGTTTGAGAGAGCCAATTGCATCCCATCTCCTCCAACAGATTGTCCTTTCTGTCCTCCTTACTCTTTCACTTATTTCTAATCTTTTCCTGTCTACTGTCTCGGTCTCCACTTCCTACAAACATGCCCATGTTTCCCCTATCCTGAAAAAAACTGATCCTTCCATTCCCCACTAACTATTGTCCTATATCTCTTCTGTCTTTTGTAGCTAAATTCCTCCATATCTCTTCTGTCCTTGGTAGCTAAATTCCTCCAAAAGGCTGTCTACAATAGATGCCTTCACTTTCTCTCCTCTCAGTCTCTTAGTAACCCCTTACAATCCAGCATCCAATCTAGTCATTCCACTGAAGCTGCTCTCTCCAAAGTTACCAACGATTTCTTAATTGCCAAATCCAATGACCTTTTCTCAGTCCTCATTCACTGTACCTTTATGCAGACTTAGACACTATGAATCACCCTCTTCTCCTGGATACTCTCTTCTTGCTAGGTTTTCAGGACACCCCTCTATCTGAATGCTCCTTCTCTGTCTCCTCCACTGAATCCTCTTCCAGATCATGCCCCCTAACCATAGATGTCCCTCAGGGCTCTGTCCTGGGTTCTCTTCTCTTCTACCTCTATGTGAATTAACTTGGTGACATCAGCTCCCATGGATTTCATTACCACCTCTATGCTGATGATTCTCAAATCTACCTGTTATTGGTGTTCAGTCATTTAGCTGTGTCTGACTCTTCATGACCCCATGGACCATAATGTCCATGGGGTTTTCTTGGCGAAGATACTAGAGTGGTTCACCATTTTTTTCTCCAGTGGATTAAGGCTAACAGCCAATACTCTATCCACTGAGCTATCTAGCCAGCACATAGTAGGTGCTTAATAAATGTTTATTTATTGACTTATACACATTTATGTGTGTATACATACGCACACATATTTTTATATTGTTGGGCTAACTCAGTAGGCTGCCCATCAAACTGCAATTTGTAACCTGCACAATCTTCATTTTTCATCCGCTTTGTTTCTCCAATATGTATGTCTAGACTGATCTCTTTTGAATAATCGTGGTTCTCAATGAAGAAACCCCATAGAGTTTTGAAGCTCAATGTCACCAGTTTTGTGCTACCTGCAAACAGGAGCACCTGGGGCACCCTTGCTAGAGAATTTCTTTCCTGTTTGGACTCTGTACACAGAAGGCTTCCTCCATGACACTGGTGGAAACCTTAGGTGAACATGTGTCTCCCTGTTGGATACCTGTCTTGATGCTGCTGCTCAGCAGACTGTCAAACAAAGTTATCTCTGTGGTTGCATCTGTTACAGAATCTTGTAGGCATTCAACACATATGCATGAGAGATCTTGTTTGTGGGAAGCTTGGAGGAATGCTTTACAGATAAAAACCCCCGCACCACCGCTCCCCTGGCCCTAAGTCCAGTTCAATGGCGAGGACTCTCTGTATTTGGAGCCACAGTTCCTGATTTCACACTCCAGCTGTGTTACTTACTTCCCCCATGACATGAGTAAATCAGTTCTAGTAAGTCAGTTTCTAGCTTCACGACTCAGTTTCTTTTTCTGTAAAATGAGACAGTAGAATGAGGTGACTTCTAAGGTCCCTTCCAGATCTGAGTCTATGATCCTTTGAATTTTCTCCAGATCCAAAGAGAGATTCTCCCTGAGAATTATGCAGACGATTGCTATGTAAGCTCTCCTGCCCTTACTACAGAAAGAAAAGCGTCTCTGTTCTCTGGTCTTTCTTTCGAACTGGTACTGCCTGAGGACTTGGGGGGAGACTGCAGGACTTTGCAGTGACTCCTACAAACCTCCTGGCAGGAGGGAAAGCTTTGTGCCTTCAGAGAGACTTTGAACCATGCAGAATGTGCCCTGGCCACTCCTGGATAGAGGAAGACCGCTGCAGGAGTCAAGAACTAGCCAGGGGAGGTTCTTTATAAACTGTCCTCAGCTGAACTCTGGCAGAAAGAAGGGAAGCCAGAGTAGACCCATAGATTCCATGCTCCATAGCTTTTCTCTGATAATCCAGACAAGGAGAGGGCAGGGACTCGCTTGAAACAGGGGGAGGGGTCTGTTCTCAGAGGGCACAAGACTTCATGGTGGTGGGGGGAAGCATTTATTTCAGAGGACCCATTGTGATTGGCCAAGAATATTGAGAGTGTCCACTGACAGGCTCATCTCTCAGGAGGGAGGGTAATGGACTCGAAGGAGAGAGTGAGTTGGGAATGACCCATGGGTACACAGAAGGAAGATTTGGGTGGCTGGGCTCCTTTCCCATCTTCCTTTCCTCATTGTAACTTTTTCGGTTTTGTGTTTTGTGAGAGAGGATGTGGGAGGTACAGGGACAGCAGGAGGGTGCGTGATTGATTTAAGGTGCCAGGTTTAGGTTTTGGTCTCTGTATGGGGTAGGCATTCAAATCCCTTCCAGGTCTAAACCTATGATCCTTCAAATTTCTCCTTCAAAAAAAAAAAGACTTTCTCTGCTAGTTAACCAGGCAGGTAAATATCGGGGAGGACTTACAGGAGAAACGGTCTGGTGTAATCCTAATGACTAATATTTGAGTGGGGTTAAAAGATAGCAAGCCTGATTGCTTGACTGCTGTCTTCAGGAAGACAGGAGAAATCAAGGAAGGCTATGAACATGTTTGGATCTCTTGTAGCAAAGATAAAGGACGATGAGGACAAGAGTCACCAAGGTCGGACAGCCATGGTTTTCAATCTGCTTGTTGGAAGAAACTTTTATTTTTGTTGATTAAACCCATGGTTTCATCAATGCAGAAAGCTCCCCAGTGAGAAAACTCCTTTCATCAGCAGAGGTCAGCATCTGTTCTAGATCTTATAGTCTTAGACGGTCGCCTAAGGCACTCTCTAGGTTAGATGGTCCAGGGTCACAGAGTTAGTGTGTGGCAGAGACAAAGCTTGAACTAGGTCTCCTTGACTTTGAGGCTATTTTTCTAACCATTTACAATGTGGAGACTTGCCAATGAGGGCACAGTCCTTAAAACACACATGAAATGCTCTACTAGGTAACAACCACATGTAAGATTTGATGAGTCTATTTCTGGAAACACATGATGAAGGGGCTTCTCTCTCTTTGATTCAAAGCATGCAGAGTATTCTTTAACTCAGTGGTTCTCAAACTTTTTACTTTCAGGACACCGTTATACTCTTAAAAATTATTTAAGATCCCAAAGAATTTTTTGTGGGTTAAATCTGTTAATGTTTACCATATTAGAAATGATCTTAGTATTATTATAAAAGTTAAATTTTGATCTTGTGGACAAAACAAGCTATAGACAGGATAATTAGGAGATAATCAGATGAGGGAAGGCACTAGAATTAAGAAGGGTTGAGAAAACCTTCCTGTAGAAGATGGAAAGCTCAGTTTCCTCATCTGCAAAATGGGGATAACAATAGCAGCTGCTTTACAAGGTTGCTCTAAGGCTCAAATGAAATATTCCATGTAAAGCAGTGGATGTGCCTTAAAGAGCTACGTAAATGTGAACGATTGTTTTTATCGTGGGACAGTGGGACTATGGAGTCTCTAAGCTCCTCCCAGTTGGGATAGTCCATGTTCTATGGCCCCAAGTTTTCTTTTCCATCTCTAACAGGGGAATGATAATGATGAGTGACATATGGCGCTCTAAGGTTTGCAAAGTGTTTTATATAATTTATCTTCTTTAATCTTCACAACAGTAGTGTGAGATGGGGACTAGAACATGGTGTGACTGAAGTCCAGAGAGGACAAATGCCTTGCTCAGAATTTGAACCCAGGTCCTTTGAATCTAGAGTTCTTGGGAGGCACTGAGAATATACATCATGGGAAGACTCGATGCTAAGGCTGGATCACCTCTTGGCTGGACGTCGTGGAAGGGATCACTCTTTGTTGTCGACTGGACTGAACCAGCCTTTAACCTGTGGATGTCTGGAGCTGAACAGAGCAGGCTAGAGACAGGAGAGTCACGAATCGAACAGAAGTTTAATTTTAAAGTGAGGGAAACAGCTTGTGAGCAAGGACACATGTGCTGGGGTCCCATCCCTAGTATGGAGAGATCTCAATACTTATACCAGTGGCTACACAGTGAGCTATAGCTATAGGGGTAACAGCACCAATGAGTCAAGTTTGATTCATAGCCAGGCTTCACGACCTGAATGTGGGTACTTATCCAAGCTCAGAGAACACTTGGTGCTGGTCAAAGAGATAAAATAATTGTGGGATTTTGCCACAGGGTGAGATCATCCAGAGGGTGAGTGCAAAGGATTGTCGTTATGCCAAGCTCAGGGCACAGCCTGCTTGCTGGGTCTTAGCTCTGGAAAACAGGGTTACTCCTAATATCTTGACCCCATGTGGGAACAGCTTGGAGTGGATGGCCTCGGACATCCTTTTGTCCACAAACTCATCTGTAATATGGGGGGAGGGTAGAACTCAAAAGCCTTAAGATCCATTTCAGTTTTTGATTAATTTATCTAGATCCTATGAGATTGTAGATCAGGAGAGGGAATCCAGTATGGCATCCAAGTCCTTCAGTTGGGAAAAAGAATCTTTTTTTCTTAATAGAATATCACCTCCTTGAGAGTAGGAACTGTTTTGGTCTTTATATTCTCAATTCCTGGCACATCATTAAGTGCTTAATAATAAATGTTTGATGATGATTCATTGTGAGGAAGTGGGATGATGTGTAAGGGGGATCCAGGTTCCAGAAAGGGGACCCTTTTCAAAAACAGGTCAAAAGAATGAAGTGAGAGAAGAGTTTATACAATAGCAATACAAATACAATATGCAATAATTTGTAAAAAATATATAACAGAACAACACAACAACATACAATACAAATACAACATACAACAATTTATATAAAATCTATAACAAAACAATACATTATAATAACCTACGATAACAACAATTTATACGATAACAATGCAAATATAACATACTATAATTTATACAAAATATATAACAGGATAACGCAATATAATAGCATACAATAACAATTTAGACAATAACATGCAAAGACAAACAGCTTCAAAAGATTTAGGAATTCCAACTGATGCAGGAACCACCGATGATTAAAGTGGAAGAGCAATAACGCATTTAGCCCACCTCCTGACAGAGGGGTGTCGTACTCGGCGTTCAAAACGAGATGCACATTTTTGGATACAACCCATGAGGGCCAGTATAATGGCCAATTGCCTGTCCGTGAATATTTGTTACAAGGATTTTCTTTTTCCTTTTTCAAGCGGGGGCATGGTGGGAAGGAAAAAGAAAAGAATGCTGGTTAATTGATATAAGATGAAATCCAAGTTAAATAAAAGCCGGCATACAGAACATTTTGACCTTTCTCATTTCTCTTCTCACCCATCTCACAACACTTGAGTATGGAATTTAGTTTTCAGTTTTATTTCTTATTCTAAACTTCCCATCCAACAACAAAACAAACATGCAAAGGAAGCAAGACAATTTTTCCATGTGTACACGAAATTGTGAAACCTCAGTTATTCATAATTTGTCGGTAATGGCTCTGATCCTGCCATTCCTTTGTTCAAATATTGTCAGTGGCTTTCTGTTTCTGTCCAAGTCAAGTTCAGCCTTTTCTGCCTGCTACTGAAGGCTTTGCTTTCACCATCTGGTGGCACCCTACCTTGCTAGTGGTGCCTGACGAGGCAAAGGGTATCAAAAAACCCACAAGATCTCACTTGAAGCTAATCTACCTGAAGGGCTAATTGACAGTATACAAACAGCCAGGTGTCACAACGGTTAGACCGTAGGACCTGGAGTCAGGAAGATCTGATTTCAATTCTTGCCCCAGATGCTTACTAGTCATGTGACTTTGGGCAAATCATTTAACCTCTGTCTGCCTTAGTTTCCTCATCTGTAAAATGGGGGCTAATAATAATACCTACCTCCCAGAGTCGTTGTGAGGATCAAATGAGATAATATTTGTATGGTGCTTAAGCAGAGTGCCTGGCACACAGTAGGCCCTTAATGAAATAAATGCTCGTTCCTCTTTCCCCCTCCCCAGACCCCACTGATTAAGTGGACGCCCTCAGACCTGCCAAAAGTGCCTGAGATGTACGTCGCTTGCGTTTCACTGACGTCCTGAGTCCTTGCTTCGTTTTTGTTTAGCCAGTGCAGGCTCTGGAGATGGGCAAAAGGAGCTTTTAAATGTACTCACTTGCGGATAAGCAGATTAAAGCTAGGAGGAGTGCTGGCCTTAGGTTTGAGGGGCTAATTCTAAGGGTTGGAGAGGCAGTCAATCTCTCCTACTCACCCACTCACCACCAGTTGGCAGCAAATGCTCTAGAAATCAGTACTTAGGAATCAATCCATTAAGCATTTATTAAGCACCTACTGTGTCAACCAATCAATAAAAATTTATTAAGCACCTACTACGTACCAGGCACTATGCTAGGTACTGACATAGACATTTTGTATAGACAAAATTGAAAAAACTTACATTCAGTTGGAAGAGACATGTACATATGTAAATATACTCAAAACATACAAAATAATCACAAGGTCATTTTATGGAGAAGGGTACAAGGGTAATAAGTTGGTTCTTTCTCTGTGTCTCTCTCTGTCTCTGTGTCTCTCTTTCTATTTCTTTCTGTCTCTGACTCTCTCTGTCTCTGTCTCTCTGTCTATGTCTCTGTGTCTCTGTCTCTCTTTGTCTGTGTCTGTCTGTGTCTGTCTGTCTGTGTCTGTCTGTCTGTGTCTGTCTCTCTGTCTCTGTCTCTCTCTGTCTCTCTGTCTCTGTCTCTGTCTCTCTCTGTCTCTCTGTCTCTGTCTCTCTCTCTCTCTCTCTGTCTTTCTGTCTCTGTCTCTGTCTCTCTGTCTCTCTGTCTCTGTCTCTGTCTCTCTGTCTCTCTGTCTCTCTGTCTCTCTCTCTCTCAGAGCTACATCTTCTCCCTGAGCATATTTGAGGGGTTTGTGGAAATGTTTCCTTCCATTCTCCTCTACTCCCATCAGGGAGCAGCTAGGGAGCGCCATAGTACATAGAGTATCAGGCCTGGAGTCAGGAAGATTCATCTTCCTGAGTTCAAATCCAACCTCAGACACTAGCGGTGTGACCCTGGGCAAGTCACTTCACCCCGTTCGCCTCAGTTTCCTCATTTGTAAAATGAGCTGGAGAGGGAAATGGCAAGCCACTCCAGTGTCTTTTGCTAAGAAAACCTCAAATAGAGTCTTGAAGAGTTGGACATGACTGAAGAACGACCATCAGCTGAAGCCCCCGCTGGTTATGTTTCACCAATTATTGGGCGGGTGACTAGTGCCCCACATCCATTTAGCCAATCAATTAGCTTTTACGAAAGGGGTTTTTACTTCAAAGATATAGGAAGAATAAATAGAAATGGTTTCCCTCTGCCTCTAAAAATCTCAGTTGGCTTTAAAGGTTGCTCAAACACCACCTTTCTGCATGAGGCCTTTGAGTGGCTAGTGTACCTGGGGTGTGACTCATGTACAGATCTCAGCATCTTGCTGAGACAACTGCTTCAGGTAGAGAAGCCTGGGAAGCCTGCTCCTGGGAGAGTCATGATCATAGCTAAGGAAGTTGCCCTGGAAAAACTGTAGAACTTGGGGAGACTCATGGTGAATGGGAGGCTCTTTGGTCAGGGAGGCCAGCTTCAAGCACCTCTCTTCCCTCACAGCGAGAGATAGAGGCTGTGCGACCTCCTCCTCTCTGGAGCTTTGTGGCCCCAGTACTTCTGGGATATGTTCTCTCTTACACCACCTTGGTCTCTGGGGAGGGAGCAGGTTCAACATAGTTCAGTTCCTACATAGCACCAAGTTCACATCCAAAGGCAACATAACTGATAGATGTGTCCTTGACTCAGCTTCTGGGGCTTATGCCCAGATGGTCATGCCCCAAGGTTACTTGCTTTTTAAAAGAATTATTTATTTTTAACATTCATTCAAAAAATATTTGAGTTCTAAATTCTCTCCTTCCCTCCTGCCTCTCCCCGACCCACTGAGAAGGCAGACAATATATCAGTTATATGTGGATCACTCGTTCCTTAGGGCATTGTTGCTTCTCTGGCTCTGGAATTGAGAATCTGGGATGTCAGGATACTGAAGCTCCTTACTGACTTTTCAAATTTATGGAATTGGAGGTATCAATCTCTCTCACCTATAATTAAGAGCAACCACGGTGGCCAAGGACCAAGGCCTGTTCACGGGGCCACAAGACTCCAAAGGAGAGAAGGCCCACAGTCTCTATCTCTCACTGTGAGGGAAGAGAGCCGCTTGAAGCTGGCCTCCTTGGCCAAAGAGCCTCCCATTCACCACGTGTCTCCCCACGCTCTTCAGTTTTTCCAGAGCACCTTCCTAACCTGTCTTCATGACTCTCCCAGAAGCAGGCTTCCCAGGCTTCTCCACCTGAGGCAGTTGTTTTAGCCAGATGCTGAGATCTGTGCCTGGGTTACAGCCCAGGTACATGAACCCCTTCAGAGATTAGCAAAGGCCTTGTGGTATTTGAGCAACCCTTCGATGCCAGCTGAGATTTTTAGAGCAAAAGGTGGGTAGACAGTGCAGAGTAGGCATGTAGGGCAGCCTATGCAAAAGAATAGAGATGAGAGAGGGATTGTGATGCATGAGAAATAACAGTTTGGCCAGGCTGGCTGAACTACAGAGTATGTGGAGGGATATGACGTATAGTACCACTGGAAAAGTAGTTTGGAGCCAAGTGAAGGTTTTAAATGCCAAACGAGTTTGTATTAGTAGGGGGTGGGGTGGAAATGGTCAGAACTTTCCTTTAGGAAGATCATTTTGGCACCTGTGTGGAGGAAAGGGGCATTAACTGGAGATGGAGAAGCTGATTAAGAGGCCATTGCAAGGGGTAGCTAGGTGGCACAGTGGATACAGCACCAGCCCTGGAGCCCAGAGTTCAAATCTGGCTTCACACACTTGATACTTAATTAGCTATGTGACCTCGGGCAAGTCACCTAACCCTGATTGCCTGGCAAGAAGCTATTGCAGTGGCCAGGTGAGACACAATGAGGACCTAAACTAGGGTGAAAGCTGTGTGAGCAGAGCAAAGGAGACCCAGGTGAGAGATGCTGCAAAGCATCAACAGATAAGACCTGGAAATTGACTGGGTGTATGGGGTGAGGGAGAATGAGGAATCTAAGATGATATTGGAGTTGTGGTAAATGGGAGTGCAATCAGTCAACAAGCATTTATTAATTACCATATGTAAACTCCTCTGTGGGTCCTCCAAAGCCCTTCACAAGCTGGCTCCTTCGTGCCTTTCCAGTCCTCGAGAATGTCAATGTCTTGTACTCTATAATCCAGTGATATCAATCTTCTTGTGGTTCTTCCAATGATACTCTCTGGCCATTTCCACGGGCTGTCCCCCAGGTCTGGGACTTCCTCCTTGCTCATCTATCCCTCTGGGCTCCCCTGGCTTTCTTCCAGACTCAGCTAAAATCTCATCTTCTGCAATAATCCTTTGCCAGTCCTCCTTAATCTTAGCGCCTTCCCTCTGAGATTGTCTCCAATTGATCCTGCCTGTAGCTTGTTTGTACATAGCTGTTTGCATGTTGTTTCCTGCAGTGGATTGTGGGATCTTTGAAAGCAGAGGTTGTTTTTGACTTTCTTTGTATCTCCAGGGCTTTGTGCAGTGCCTGCGGCTCTATTTGGAATCTACCGTGTGCCAAGGATTGTGCCAGGTGCTGTTAGAATGCAAAAGTGGACCAGTCTCTGGAGCTTACATTATGCTACCAAAAGAAAATTGAAAAGTCCAGCATATAATTATTTTATGTGTTAGAGGGGTTTATTGAGGGATGAAGTAGGCAGATTTCAAAAGGACAATGAGTGTTTTGTTCAGTTGTTTCAGTTGTGTCTGCCTCTTTGTGACCCCATTTGGGGTTTTCTTGGCAAAGATATTGGAGTGGCTTGCCATTTCCCTCCCCAGCTCATTTTATAGATGAGGAAACGGAGGCAAACAGGGTGAAGTGACTTGTCTGGAGTCACATAGCTAGTAAGTGTCTACAGCTAGATTTGAACTCAGGTCCTCCTGATTCCAGGGCTGGCACTCTGTCCACTGTGCCCAGATAGTGAGTATAGAGAGGATGAAAACACCAGGACCTCTTAAGGAGTTTCCAGGTGAGAAGTCATGCTGGAGAGTTCCTGGCCTTAGGCTCACTGTGTCAATACAATCATCAGTACCCATTTGAGGGTCTCGGGATGGATCTTTGGCAGCAGTGGAATGTGTGGCTGGATTACTTTTTTTTTTTTAAAATATAGAGAACAGGCTTAAGCTCTGATATAGTTTATAAACACATTCTTGCTTCAATAGGCCTTGAAGACCTGAGAGCACCAGTTGGTGTGGGTACACATGACTGAACCCTGAGAATGTATTTTATGAGCTCAGGATTGTTTTTTCAAGAAACTCTGCCTTGACACATTCCATACCCTCAGCAGCAGCTCGTTTCTGGAAGGGCCATAGGGGATGAGAAGGAAAAGACCTGTGATAGTTTCTCATTATTAACCCAGACTGATGCACATTAATGACCTTAACAGGCAGATGTTTTCTCAGGGTGTGCAGCCTTTGTCAAAGTTCAGGTACTTAATGTTTTGAGAAGAACCTTGGAAGTGCTGCTTATCATTTTAGAGAGGGGTAGGGGCAAAGCCCAGTTTGGCATTGTATAAAAGTTACAAAGGCGAAAAGAAAAAAAACGAACTTTTAGCAGGCAAACTATAAGGTTACAAGTGAAAGACTTCAAAGAAAACAAGGAACTCTTTATATGTAAACTAAAGTATTATAAACTATATTTAATACAAATGTTTTTTCCACTTAGCAATCTCTCAAAATAAGAGGTTGTCCTTGTGGTGTCTGTGTCTAGTGATTGATAAATGGATCCAATCCAACATGGAATTTTGTTTTGTATATTCCCAAAATCTGTATCATATTGTTTTGTTTATTATAGCTATAGCTAACCTGTCTTGGTGTCTCCTCTCTTCTTAGACCAGAAACCTCTTAAGGTCAGAGATATACTTATCTAAACTTTGCTTCTTTTCAGCCCCTAGAACACAGTAAGACTTTATTTTTTCCTTTAATAGTATTTTATTTTTTCCAATTATATGTAAAGATGGTTCTCAGCATTCATTTTCGCAAGATTTTGAGTTCCAAAGTTTTCTCCCTCCCTCCCTTCCCTCCCCCTACCTAAGACAGCAAGCAATCTAACATAGGTTATACATGCACAATCATGTTAAATGTATTTCCACATTAGTCATGTTTTGAAAGAAAAATCAGAACAAAAGGGGAAAACCATGAGAAAGAAAATAACAAAAAACAACAGCAACAAAATGAAAATAGTCTACTTTAATCTGCATTCAGACTCCATAGTTCTTTCTCTGGATATGGATGGCATTTTCTATCATAAGGCTTTTGGAGTTGTCTTAGGCTTAGATCCTTACATTGGTGAGAAGAGCTAACTCTATCAAAGCTGGTCATCACACAATGTTGCTGTTACTGTGTACAGTGTTCTCCTGGTTCTGCTCACTTCACTTTGTGTCACTTCGAATAATTCTTCCTAGGTTTTTCTGAAGTCTGCCTGTTCATCATTTCTTATAGCACAATAGTATTCCATTACATTCACATGCTACAACTTATTCAGCCGTTCCCCAGTTGATAAACATACAGTAAGACTTTAAGTATTTGTTTTAGAAGAGTCCTTGGAGCATAGACTGTCAGAATTGGGAGGGACCTTAGAACAGTGACTGTCAGACAAGGGAAGAAGATTAGAACGTGGAATGTTGGAGCTGGAATGTAGATGATTGCAATGGGTTCCTACCTGATCTCAAGTCTCTCCTCATTTCAGACCACCCTCCACACTCTTGACAAAGTGATTTTCCTTAAGTGTAGAAAAATCTGACCAGGTCACACCCCTGCTTAATAAACTTCCTAGTTTCCTATTAACGCCAGGATCAAATATGAACTCCTCTGCTTCCCTTTGAAAGCCCTTCCCAATCTGGCATAACCAATCTTTCCAGCCTCATGGACCATGACTCTTCCTCCTTCCTGTCTGCCATGATGTAGTAGCCAAACTGGCCTTCTCTTTTGTGGCTCACACATGGCACTCCATCGTCCATGTCTGAGCTTTTGCATTTGGCATCTTTCACCCCTGGTCTGCACTCTCCTCACCTCTTCATCCAATTCCTCACTTTCTTCAAGCCTCATCTCAAGCCCCAACTTCTCTTGAGCCCCTCAACTCCTAGTAGTGCCTGCTTTCCCAAAATATATTGTATTGAATTACTTGCCTCAATCATTAGAATGCAAATTCCTCATGAGAAGAATTTTTTTCATTCCTTTGCCATTATACTCCCAGTGCTTGGCATGGTGCCTGGTATATGTTCAGTCATGTCTGACTCTTCGTGCCCCCATTTGGGGTTTTCTTGGCAAAGATACTAGAATGGTTTGCCATTTCATTCTCCAGCTTATTTGACAGATGAGGAAACTGAGGCAAAGAAGGTTAAGTGACTTGTCCAGGGTCACACAGGAAGTGTCTGAGTCCAGATTTGAATTCAGGATAATGAATTTTTCTGACTCCTAGCCCAGTGCTCTATGCATTGTGGTGCCACCTAACTTCCTGATACGTAGTAAGTGCTTAATAAATTCTTGTTGACTGATACCTAATGCCTGGTAAACAGTAGGTACTTAATAAATGCTTATTGACTGATTGGAAGAGACCTTAGATCAGTGAACATCTGAGGTGCCACATGTATACATATTATATCTATCTCTATCTCTATAACTATCTATCTATCTATCTATCTGTCTATCTACTTATCTATCCATCTATCCATCCATCTACCCATCTATCCATCTATCCATCCATCTATCTATCTAACCACCTCATCTGTCAGTCCATCTATCTATCTATCTATCTATCTATCTATCTATCTATCTATCTATCTATCTATCTATCTATCTATCTATCTATCTATCCATCTGAAATTTCCACACTTCTACAATGAGGGGGTTGGACTGGATGACCTCTGAGCTTCTTTCTACCTTTAAATCTATAAAATGCTATAACTCTAAAATATATCTTTATACAATACGAAATGAAATAGAATATCTTTAACAAAATCAAAAAACCTCCCTATCCACTTTCACAGCCCATCCAATATATTTTCAGATTCCACAGCTGCTCTTTTCTCATCATTATCTGTAACATACTTGTAATCAACATGCCACGGGGAGTCTTGATTCTCGCCTCACTCCACAGAAATCGGGTGAGAATAGAAGGTCTCCAGAATGGGGGCATTTGCTCTCTGTCCCCTCTCTCTTTTTCTTATGCTCTAACTTATGGTGGTTCTCTCAGATGTGATAGAAGCTCGTCTTCTGAACAAACTCTGCTCTCCTCTCCTGGCCAAGAGCAATGCAACAGAAATCTGGATGGGACAAAGGAGCAAATGAAACAAAGAATGTTTGGTGGGGGAAAGGGTACCTTGGCTAATGTCACTTGGAAACAGCCAGCTTTAGGGGAGATTTGCAGCTTGCTTGGCCCTCTGATGACAGTCCCCTGTGGTTGAGAAGATTGCTATTTAGATGTGTGTGATGCTAACAGCTGGCCCTGAAGTAGTTTAGCATCCACATACACTCCATACACACAGCTCCTTTTTCTGATATGGAAGAGGTCTTATATACCATACTTTGAAGTCATAATTAGAAAGCAGGAGTTATCTTCATTAAATTATGTATTGGAGACAGTTGGGTGTACAAAAGGCACCTTTCTGATGGTTTAAATGCATTTCTCCATCCCAATGGATGTTTATCCCAAATTAAAATCCCCAGAAGGTATAGCTATTTTAATTAACAATTTGCCTTGTTAACACTGTGAATGTTTTCATTCTTGGGAAGATGGTTATATCAATTAAATCTGTAGACAATGCTTTACATAGAGGCCTAGTGAGGAATTGACTTCAGGCTCAGCCCTAAGCAATTGAGCTCCATCCCTGACCAGCTCAGACACTACTTCTGGCCAGTGTCCTGTGCCTTCAGCAGCCTAGATTCAGAGAGTGCCAGAGCTGGGAGGTGTCTTAGAAAAGAGAGTGCCAGAGCTGGGAGAGGGCTTAGAAAAGAGAATGTCAGAACTCCCAGGGGCCTTAGAGCAGGGAATGTCAGGGCTGTGAGGGGCCTCAAAACAGGGAATGTCAGAGCTGGGAGGGGCCTTAGAAAAGGGGATGTCAGGGCTGGGAGAGGCCTTAGAACAGGGGATATCAGGGTGGAGCCAAGATGGAGGCTGGAAAGCAGGGACTAGCATGAACTCCCTGCCAAGTCCCTCCAAAAACCTATAAAAAATGGCTCTGAACCAATTCTAGAACTGCAGAACCCAGAAAACAGCAGAGGGAAGCAGGGCTCCAGCTCAGGACAGCCTGGATGGTCTCTGAGTAAGGTCTATCCCACACGGAGCTGGGAGCGGAGCAGAGCCCAGCATGGGAGGCGCAGACCAACCAGACCAGGAGCATGCCCTAGTGCCCTGAATCAGTGAGCTGTGGCAGTTACCAGACTTCTCAACCCACAAATACCAAAGACAACAGAGAAGGTTAGTGGGAAAAGCTGCTGGGGACAGGAAGTTTGGGGTTTGGCCACCGCTCTGGGGGCAGTGGAGGTGGGGCAGCTACAAAACTACAGCTGCAGTTGCTTCTGGACCCAGGACCACCTGGTGGGAGAACTTAAGTGGCCCATCACAGCAGGAGTGAAGAGCCTGCTGAAGATCTAAGTCCAGTCTTGGTTGGGGGTTCTCGGGGAAGGAGGAGTGCTGGTGTGGCAGAGCTGGCACATCCCCCCAAGCGTGGAACATAGAACTCTTTACTCTACAAGTAGTCATACCCCACTGAAAAACTCAAGGGTCAAGTAAGTTGGCTGGGAGCATGGCCAGGCAGTGAAAACACACCTAGATTCAGTCTCAGACTCTGGAATCTTTCCTTGGTGACAAAGAAGACCAAAAGATACAGCCAGAAGAAATCAACGAAGTCAAAGAGCCTACAACAAAAGCCTCCAAGAAAAACATGAACTGGTCTCCGGCCATGGAAGATCTCAAAAAGGATTTGGGAAAGCAAGTTAGAGAAGTAGAGGAAAAATTGAGAAGGGAAATGAGAAGGATGAGAGAAAACTATGAAAAACAAATCAATAACTGGCTAAAGGAGACCCCCCAAAATACTGAAAAAT
>CM053622.1:16748849-16761989 GCA_028646595.1 Phalanger gymnotis | reverse complement strand
ACTTTCGAAAAGGGACAGGGTCAAGGGAGAAAATTCAATAAAGGGGGACAGGCTAGGAACAAGCAAAATGTAGTTAGTCTTTCACAACCTGAGTATTGTGGAAGGGTTATACCTAATGATACTCATGTGACCCATGTTGAATTGCTTGACTTCTTAGGGAGGGTGGGTGGGAAGGGAAGAGGGGAGAGAATTTGGAACTCAATGTTTTAAAAAACAGATGTTCAAAAGAAAAAGTTTTTGCATGCAACTAGAAAATAAGGTACATGGGCAAGGGGGCATAGAAATTTATCTTGCCCTACAAGAAAGGAAGGGAAAAGGGGATGGGAGGGGAGTTGGGTGACAGAAGGGAGGGCTGACTAGGGAACAGGGCAACCAGAATATACGCCATCTTGGAGTGGGTGGGAGGGTAGAAATGGGGAGAAAATTTGCAATTCAAACTCTTGTGAAAATCAATGCTGAAAACTAAATATATTAAATACATAAAAAAAGAAATGCCTTCTTGCAATGTGACTAATATGCAAATATATTTTGCATGACTTCAAATTACAATTGATATCATACTGCTTGCCTTCTCAGTGAGTGGAGGGACAGTAGAGAGGGAGAGAATTTGCAACTCAAAATTTTCTAAAATGAATGCTAAATTTGTTATATGTAATTGGGAAATATTTAATGAAATAAATTTAAAAAAAATAAAAAAAAACAGAGGATGTCAGGTCTGGGAGGGGCCTTAGAACAGGGGATATCAGGGATGGGAGGGGCCTTAGAACAGGGGATGTCAGAGTTGGGAGGGGCATTAGAAGATGGAATGTCAGGGCTGGGAGGGGCCTTAGAACAGGGAATATCAGGGCTGGTAGGGCCCTTAGAACAGGGGATGTCAGAGCTGAGAGGGGCCTCAGAGCAGAGAATATTAGACCTAGGAGGAGGCTTAGAGCCTCCCTCTCTCACTCCATTTTCTGTCTCTGTCTGTCTCTCCTCCCTTCCCCTTCCTCTCTCCTCCCTTCCTCTATTTCTCTCTCCCCACCCCCCAGTAAGTCATGAAATACAAGGTCTCCTTGTAATACTTTTATACAGCGGTTGCTGCAATTTAATGTATGAGGCAGTGCATCACAGTCCTGAGGTTCAGAATTACCTGGAAGTAATCATTTCCTAGAGGGCTGGTAGTAAACATTCTGTCACAGAGCTATAGATTGTCTCCTGTCCTCATCCATCAGCCCCCAGGGGAGGTGTTATGGTGAATGATAGGGAAAGAATGGGAAAGTGCTGATTCTCCCTAGTGCAGTTGGTAGGTTTGTGGGCAGAGAGTAGTCTGCTGGCTGGGCTGCTTTGACTCAGGCATAGTTCAGAGCCCGGGGTTGCTTAGCCTAAGGTCATGGGAGGGTGGCAAGGGCCCCAGTGACCTCTGCTGTGGATGGAGAGGACTGATTTCTAAGATCTTTTCCAGTTCTAGGAAAGGGTAGATTTGGAGGCAGGTTTGCAAGGTTTGAATTCTGGCTTTTCCCCAATAAGCCGTGTGACTTTGGATAAGTCATTTTACTTCTCTGAGCTTCCCTTTCCTCGGCAGTAATGAGAAGCCACTGGATCAAATGGCCTCAGAAGTCCCTTCTGAGTAGTTGTAACTGTCATCTTAGGCTCTCAGACACAATCTGGGCATATTTCTCCTCTGCTCATGAAGCTTCAGAAACTCTCTATTATCTCTAGGAACAACAGCGAGCCTTTACATAACACCTACTATGTGCCAGACACCATGCTAAATGTTTTATAAATATTATCTGGTTTTTAGGAGAAAATACAATTCAAACTTTCCTGTTTGTACAAAGCCTTTTTGATTTAATGTAATCAAAATTTTGTACTTCACTCTGTTTGACATTTAAAAAACTTTCACAATTGGCTCCAACCTGTCTTTCCAGACATGTATCATCAAAATCACCAAGTATCAGTGTGTAATGTATGCTGATTTGATTCAGAGAATCTCAGCAAGTTCTTCCTTGAATTTCTCTACCATGTCGTCCTTGGCCACCAATGTTGGTGCAATGATTTTCATGGTGGGTTTTTCTTGGTTGTTGTTGCAAATATTTAATGTTAGTACTTCAATGTGGGATGATCAAAAATCCCATGAAATAATGTTTCTCATTGCTTCTGGGCATAGGAGAAAACTCTCTCTGCCAACTCCTTTCTTTGCTTCTCCAAGGAGGACACGAGAGCTTTCTTTCCAATTATCAGCAACTTTCTTCTTTCTTGTGCTGTTATCTACAGCAAGAGCCTCAAGATGGATTTGGTTCAAGATGGATATGTTTCAGTTCAGAAACAGACGGTGGTTCAGGAGTTAGAGTGCCAGGTGTGGATTCTGGAAGACCTGAGTTCAAATCCAGTCTGTGATATTTACTTAGCTATGTGACCTTGGGACAGTCTTTTCACCTCTGCTTTTTCCATTATAAAATGGGAAAAAAGACTAGCATTTGCCTTGTGAGGATCAAATGAGATAATATATTCATATGAGTACTTAGCACAATGCCTGCGCATAGTAGGGGGCTATGGAAATGCCTATTTCCTTTGTAAGAAACAGAAGGAGTTCTGTTTCCACAGGAGTGACACCTATACGCTCCCAGCTTTGCAGGAAAGATACCTGGATGTAACTAGTTCCAACCAGAGCTGTGACTTGATAGAACCAGGCCTTTGGCTGGGTGTAAGGTCAGAAGCTTGTACACATGCTTAAGGCACTGTTTAATATTAACCCACACACCCTGAGGGTGGAGCAATTTGAATGCACATGCAATGGGTGACAAGGGAGGGGGAGCACATCTAGGAGAAAAACATGGGGATAGGCAGTTTGGGAAGTTGTATCCAGTCAATGGGGAGCAGGGGAGGGTAATTCAAATCGGGAACATTTGTCTTAACACGTGTGCTCCCTTAGGGGTTACCCATTCACAAGAATGTAAAATAAAATAAAGAGCTTTCCTGGCTTCAACGACTGTTGTTCTCTCTAGAGGGAGCGCGTTTCTCACACCTTCCTCCCCACTGTGCCATGAATCAATTTAGTTTTCTGGATTTCAGTTTTTCTCATCTGTACAGTGGGATAGATAACCCTTCCACAGTCTTCCTGCTAATATTCTTGTGAGGTAAATGTCAATTGCTCAACAATCAACAAGCATTTATTAAGTGCTTACTATTTGCTGGGTGATGATCTAAGATCTGAGGATCAAAAGAAAGGGAAAAACATGATCTTTTCCTTAAAGAAGCTCACATTCTAATGGGGAGATGACTCAAGTCAACAGGCATTTATTAAAAGGGCCTACTATGTGCCAAGAAAGACTCATCTTCATGAGTTCAAATCTGGTCTCAGACACTTACTAGCTGTGTGACCCTGGGCAAGTCACCTCACCCTATTTGCTTCAATTTCCTTATCTGTAAAATGAGCTGGAGAAGGAAATGACAAACCATTCCAGTATCTTTGCCAAGAAAATCCCAAATGGGGACGTGAAGAATGGGACAAGACTGAAAAATGACACCACCACCACCACCACAACACTATGTGCCATGCGCTGTGCTTAGCACTGGTGATACAAAGAAAAGCAAAGCCATATCTCCCTGTCTTCAAGGAATTCACAGTCTAATGAAGAAGACACAATTCAAATTATGTACCTTTTAAACAGAAGGTCATCTTAGATGAAGGCACTGGGAGCCAGGGAGGGAGAGGGCAGTCTTTGCCAAAGATGATATTTGACTGGTAAATTGTGAAACACTCTAGGGGTATGAGATGGTACCAGATTCATATTCTTCTTGTTCCCAGCTTTCCTTCTTTCTTAGCCTGGGAAGATGCTAAAGAAGTATAAAGGACTATTAACAGCCATTTAAAGATCAGTGTGCCCATCCGCCATCCACAAACCGCACTATTTATTTGTGGCTTCACTGTAATATATCCACATGCAAGAATTCATGAAAGACAATGTATTGGGAGAGATTGTACGCCATCTGAAAGAGCTCACCTTGCAGCTGCTGAATGCTGGGTGCGTTCACCCGCTTAACGAGGAAGCTGGGAGTCCATTTTCCATAAGGGTTTAATAAAGGTATAAATTAAAATATTAAGACAGATGGGAGAAGTGCGGAGTAAAACCATTTTCTCCATTAACTTGGCAAACAGACAACCCTTCAAATACTGCAGAGGGGTGGATTAAAAGTAGGAAGACGAGGCTCTGAGAAATCAGCAGTTCTCTCAGGTCTTGGGTAACTTCTGTGTGTGTGTGTGTGTGTTTTGCTGCATAATTTCTGTCGAGGAGTCGAATATTAGATTTATCAGCTGAATAATGGGGCTGTTAATACCTGGTGGCATAATTAACGCTGATAAATGAGCTTCCTCTTTAGAATTTAAAGCATGATAGGGTGTGCCAGAGAGGGAGATGGTTACATTTCCAAAATGTTTTGAATATTCACAAAGGCCTTCAAGGGAACTGAAGAGCAGTGTATTTGATCAACCCTGTGCCTCTGGGATTTGGGTTCTTTGGATTTTTGTGGCTTTGAATTGCTGTGTCTACTCTTATAAGCTCTAATACTGAAGGCAAGTTGTTTAACCTTTCTGAATCTCAGTTTCCTCATCTATAAAATGGGGGTAATGAAATTCAGATTACCTATTTCAAAGGGGAAGAAAGTGTTTTGTAAACCTCAAAGTGCTATAGAAATGTAAATTGTTATTGTTATTACTTATCATTTGGTCAATTTTTGGTACCCTGTGAGTAGATTATTCTTTGCAAATTCTTCAACCTTCCTATATAACCATACAGTAGATTTCTGAGCTCTGAGGATTATAGAATTTTGGAGCTGGAAAGGATTTTGGAGATAATTTGGAAAATATTTTCCTCTTTTTCCAGTTGAGGAAACTAAGTTTCAAAGAGAAAGGAAGGGACTTAGGATCCCAAGATCATAGACTTTGAGCTAGAAAGCAACTTCAAAGTTATTAGGTTGTTGAATGCAACCATCACCTAACCCTAATCCCCTTTTTGTAGCTGGTCCAAACCAGTTGGAGCCCACCTTGAGATATCTCTGAAAATTAACCTGTAGCCTACTGTTCTGACTAGATTTCACCACTCCCCAGCCTTCTCTGTGGACTTTGAGTTGTCATGAAAAACAGCTTATGTAATTGCTTCTCCAGGCTGTGTGGCTGATTCCTTCCCTGTGGAAATGTATTTAGATCCCTTCTCCCCATTGTGGGCACTTCAGTATTTTGGTACTACATGGTGTCCCAAATTGCAATTCCTTTGTCTGATAAAAAAAAACCCTACTTTTGCTACTTTGGTAGTCCTCTTTATTTTAGGTTGACAAGGTAGCAAACCACTGTTTTACAGAGGAGGAAAAAAGACCCAGAGAGGAGAAGTCAGTCAGCCAGTCAGCAAGCTCTTACTAGGCACCTGGGCATCTCCATGTTTAGAACTGGTCATGCCAAGAGAAGCCTGGATTGCAAAAAAAAGTTCCTTCCCTCAAGGAGCTCATACTCTAATAGGGCAGATAACATTCAAACAACTATGTACAAACAAATTTAAACAGGATAAATCAGACATAATCAATAGAGGGAAGGTACTAAGATTAAGGGGGATCAGAAAAAGGCTTCCTATAGAAGGTGGGATTTTTGCTGGGATTTGAAGGAGGCCAGAAGGCAGAGATGAGGAGGGAGAGTGTTCCAGGCATGGGGAACAGCCATTGCAAATGCTTGATGTCTGGAGATGGAGACAGAGGTACAGAAATGAGGCCACTGTCACTGGATCATGGGAGTAAATGAAGTCCAAGAAGACAGCAAGAAACTTCCTCAAGGTCACACAAGCATTTCAGGGGCAGAGGAGTGATTTAGGTCCTTTGACTCAGAATCCAGCCTGTTTCTACTTTATTCTGCTATCTCCTTAGGTCTCATTATTAGCGAATGGCAGAGCCTAGTTTAGACCCCAAGCTTCCTCATTCTCATTACAGCATTCTTTGTCTTACAGATGAGGACAAAGAGATTTCTCTTTCACTTCCAGTTGACTTAGGATCTAGGAAAGCTGGCTTCTTTTTCTCATCAACCTGAGTGAAACCATGTCCTGGTGTAGTGGAAAGATTGTGTTTGTCCTTTGCTCTAGAAGAGGACCTTGATGTTAGGGAAATGACGACATGACTCACAGTTGACTTTGATTTGAGTCACAGAGGGCTGTGTAAGGTCACCAGCCTCACTTTCTCCTCCAGATCTATCTGGGTCCAGTGGCCAGATATTCACCAGGATGACTGGAGATGGCCCAGGATGCACTGGGAGACCCTGGCCCTTGCAGGCTAAAGCCTTTTTAGATTCTCACTTAGAGTGAGGCAGTGCCCATTCAGTGAATAGGTCTCATTAAGAAGTTAATCAAAGGATGGCCCCTTTAATCAAAAACTCAAAAAAAAATCAAACTGGGAGGGGAAGACTCTCAGGGTTCCTGTCCAACACTGTATTTAGAGTTAGGGGTTCTGGGTTCGAATCCTAGCTCCTTACTCCTGAGACAAGCTGGGGAGCATCTCTGCAGCTTCAGTTTTCTCTTTCTATAGAATAAAGGGGGTTGGATTAGATGAACTTCTATGGTTTCTCCAGCTCCAGAGCTTGGATCCTGTGATGAGATGACCCCCTGGATCCTCCTCAGCCATATAGTATATGATTCCAAATCCCAATGCTTCCTCTCCCTCTTCTCTTCCCCCCAAACAAGAGTAAAACAATACAGTTGCAAAAGTCCAAGATGGTAGAGTCAGAGGACCTGCTTTCACAGACCACCTTCCCTGGCTTCCTGTAAGTCCCAGGTGAAATCCCACCTTCTAAAAGAAGCCCTTCTATGCCTTCCTTAATGCTAGTGTCTTCTCTCTGTTAACAATCTCCACTATATCCTGTTTATAGCTTGTTTGCATGTGATCTCTCCCGTTAGATTGAGAGCTTCCTGAGGGCAAGGACTGTCTTTGGCCTTTCTTTGTATCCCCAAAGCTTAGTAAGTGCTTGACATATAGTAAGCCCTTAATAAATGCTTGTTGACTGAACAACTGTATGACATTGGGGAAATCCTTGGACCTCAGTTTCCTCGTCTATGAAATGAAGCTTTTAGATTAGATCAGCGGTATCAAACTCGAATAGAAATGGATCTATGTGAGTTGCATATTGACTTAGAAAATCACAAATTAACATTATCTATGTTGTATTGAGGGCAGCTAGGTGGAACAGAGGATGAGGCCTGGAGTCAGAAAGATTTAAGTTCAAATGCAGCCTCAGACACTTACCAGCTGCGTGACCCTGGGCATGTCATTTCATCCTGTTTGCCTCAATTTCCTCATCTGCCAAATGAGTTGAGAAGGAAATGGCAAGTCACTGTAATATTTCTGCCAAGAAAACTCCAAATGGAGTCACAAAGAGTCGGACATGACTAATAAACGACTGAGCAACATGTACTGTATTTTTATTTATATAGTCCCTATTTCTCAGTTACATTTCAATCTGGTTCATGTTACACTTGGAAGTGTTGTTGAACCCACATGCCATTTGATACCTGTGCACTGGATAACCTCTGAGGTTCTAGATTTATGAACCTATGCATCAATTTTTGGATAATCTCCACCATGGTATTTTTAATGTTCCCACTCACCCCTGTCACAGAGACTGTGAGCTCTCCTTTGGCCCTGGGGCTATGAACAGCCACCATTTCTTTCTCACACCCCTTCTCTAGAGGGCAGGTCTTTCCTCTCCTTCCTTCTACGCCAAGCTGACCTCTTCCTTTATTGCTCTCCTTGACCCACACGCATTGTGGTAAATAACGAGGCTCCAGATCCCCCAGCCGAGATGGAAGAGTTCCAAGTGGGAAGTGAGTGGGTCAGCATTTTGGGAAGAATCGCTCGAAACCAGCCTCGTTCTGTTGCTATTAGCTAATCAGTCCTTGAGAGTGCCTAATTAATTTTATGCCATTAAAAGGGAGGCATTCGAATACTCTATGCAGCATTCAAATCATTTTCTGCAAAAAACCAAATGAAAACCAACCCAGACAACCCTAAAACCAAGCAACCCACTTTGAGGTAACATATATGTGTATACACACCTACATATAGGTCACTATATATATTTACATATATATATATGTGTGTGTGTGTCTGTACCTATACAAATATGTATATATACATATTTACTTATTTTAAGGCATTTGCACCCTCCTTTGTCACACCAAAAGTACTTATGAGGGGCACTGGAAAGGGTGCTAGATTTGGGGTAAGTGGTCCAGGTCAGAGCATCCTTGTTTTTCCACATATCACCTGTGTGGCCTTGGATAAGTCACTTAACCTTTTTGATATTCCTCTGTAAGAAACTTCAGTTTCTCATTCTGCAAAGTGAGGGGTTTGGATAACAGCAGCCACTCAATCAACCAACCATTTATTGAGCCCCTACTGCAGACAAGGCATAGTGTGCATGTGTGTGTGTATGTATGTGAGGGTTAAGTATAAAGATAAAACAAGGCCCCTTATAGGACCTACAATTGAGTAGGGAAGATGAGATATAGGCATAAATAACTAATGCAAAAAACCCTTCTATAAGTGCTTAGCATCATGAAATAGCTGGTGGCAGAAAGAAGAGACCTCCAGGTTTGGAGTCAGAGAATCCTGAGTTTTAATCCAGCCTCAGATACTTCCCAGTGGTGTAACTCTGGGCAAGTCACTTAATCTCTCCCTCAGTTTCCTCAACTATAAAATGGGGGAAATAATATCCCCTACCTCTCAGGGTTGTTTTGAGGCTCAAATGAGATTGTTCTTAGCCTAGTGTGTGGCACGCAGTAGATGCTATATTATATATGGGGGCAGCTAGATAGTTCAGTAGATAGAGTGCTAGGCCTGGAGTCAGGAAGACCTGAGTTCAAATCCAGCCTTAGACACTCACTAGCTGCGTGATCCTGGGCAAGACACTTAACCTCTGTTTGCCTTACTCCACTGGAGAGGGAAATGGCAAACCGTTCCAGTGTCTTTGCTAAGAAAATCTCATGGACAGTATAGTCCATGGGGTCATGAAGAGTCAGATATGACTGAACAAAATATTATTAAATATATATGTAATATATAAATATATTATCAAATATATTAAAATATTATATACACTACATATATGTCTAACAAGTATATACATACATATAAATATACATACATATTCATACACGTATATGCACATATACAGACTGACAGACAGACAGACAGGATAGATAGATAGATAGATAGATAGATAGATAGATAGATAGATAGATAGACAGAGAGATAGTTTTATTCCTTTCCCTTCCCCATGTAGAGTAAGTAAGGTATGAACAAGGCTCCTTTGGAGACTAGAGGAAGGAAGCATTGCTTCGTGTAGGGGGAGAGAGAGGGAGATTCTGGGAGGTTTTAAAGAACCAGATTTTGGGGAGCAAGTAGGATTTCGTTGGGTGGAGATGGGGAAGAGGGTGTTTCCTGGCAGAGGGATTCACAAGAGTGCATCAGGGCTTGCCCCATTTTCTCTCCTCAGTGCCCTGCAATGATGGGTGATGCTTGGTTTCCTTTCCATTCATCCTCTTCACCTTGATGTCAGGAAGTAGTCCAAAGACTCTGGTTTCATCCCTTGCCCCTCCCTCCCAGTATCATTCTGAACCACGTGGTTTACCCTTTTGAGTGACATCTGCCAAGTCTAAGGGCTCATCTCTCTCCTTCTGCAGTGTCTTCCTCCCTCATCCCCTCTCCCATCAAGTACAGGCTCTTAGGTCTGAAGCTAGCCATGGAGCCCAACCATCTCACTTTACAGGTGAGAAAATGGAGGCCCAGGGACGCCCTGGCCTTATCATCTCCTGCCTAGACTGTGACAATAGCTTCCCTGCTCTATCTCCCTGCCTCAAGTCTGCCCTCACTTCAGTGCATCCTGTACTCAGCTGGCTGAGTGAGCTTTCTAAGGGACAGGTGTGACCATGTAGCCCCTCTTCCACTTATCCAGTAAACTCCAGTGGTTTCTTATTCCCTCCAGGATCAAACATTTGACTGTTTAAAGCCCTTTACAACCTGCCTCCTTCCCTACCTTTCTGGTCTTCTTACATCTTGTTTATCCCAATGCATCCTTTGATCTAGTAACACTGGCCTCTGGTTTGCCCCTCCATCTCCTGACTCAGGGAGTTCTCAAAGGCTGTCCCCCCTGCCTGGAATGCCCTCCCTCCTCATCTTCCCCTCTTGGCTTCCTTCAAGCGCTAGCTAAAATCTCACCTTCTGCAGGAAGCCTTTCCTGATCCTCCTCAATGAGAAAGCCTCCCTTCTGTTGATTATTGCTCAGTCATTTCCATTGTGTCTGACTCTTCATGATCCCATTTGGGGTTTTCTTGGCAGAGATATCGGAATGGTTTGCCATTTCCTTCTCCGGCTCATTTTACAGATAAGGAAACTGAAGCAAACAGGGTGAAGTGACTTGCCCAGGGTCACACAGCTAATAAATGTCCGAGGCCAGATTTGAACTCGCAAAGATCCTCAAGGCTTCCTGACTCTGGGCATCCGCTGCGCCACCTATCTACTATTGATTATAACTCTAACTTATCCTGTATGCATCTGGTTTAATATTGTCTCCCCCATTAACCTATAAAATCCTTGAGAGCAGAAACTGGTTTTTTGTTTTTCTTTGTATTCTCAGTACTTAGCACAGTGCCCGGCATACCGTAGGTGCTTCATAAATGCTCGCCGAATTGAATTCCGTGATTGCATGATTACTAAGCTTCCCTTCTAACTCTGGATTTTATAGCAGACAGACTCAGATATAGTCAACACCATGCTCTCTGGACAGTTACACCTGATTAATTAATCAACAAGCCGCAGACACAGAAACACACATACATTCATTTATTCATTCGTTTACTCATTCGTTCATTTACCTATTTGTTCATTCATTTATTCATTTGTTTGTTTATGTGCCTACTCTGGTCCAGGCTCTGTGCTCAGGGTTGGGGTCATAGACACATGGAAAGCAGGATGGAATTGGTGTCTGAGGGTGCTTCTGTTACGTGTGACCTGTACGATCTTGGTGAACCTTCTTCTAACTTTTTTTAGGCCTCAGTTTTCTCATCTGCAACATGGATCAAATAGTCTCAGAAATCCCTTCTGACTCAAAATCTTGTGACATAGTTGAAAGAATCCTTCTTTTCAAGAGCAACTAGTAGAAGGATTAATGGAACCTTTGTGCATGAATCTCTGAGTTGTTTTCTTTGTAACCAACATGTTCCATCTGTCCCCAAAGGGGTATGGGAGATGAGCAAGGGAGAGTTAAATGATTTTCTAGAAAATTGGATACTGACAGTGAGTAGAGTACCGGCCCTGGAGTCAGGAGGACCTGAGTTCAAATCCAACCTCAGATACTTGACACTTACTAGCCGTGTGACCTTGGGCAAGTCACTTAACTCCAATTGTCCTGCCTTCCCCCCTCCAAAAAAAGAACAACAGAAAAAAAATTGAAAATTGGAGACTGAGCGATTCATTCCAATTTGATACTTACTATGTGCAGGGACTGGGATAGATCCTAGATATGAGAATGGAAACGAAACAGTCCCTGCCTTCAAGGGGATTCCATCTTATTGGGATTTTGTGCGTGTGTGCGTGTGTGCATGTGTGTGTGTATGTAAATGCAACACGTAACCAGAAAAGCACAGACAGGAGACCATTGTGCCTTTTTGGGGGGCTGGACAATGGGTTTAATGGGAAGTGGGGCAGGCTGAAATCATCCAGATAGAATGGTGTTTTTTATGTTTGCTTTGGCTTCAGGCTTTAGAGTCAAATGAACATTCCAAAGGGGACGTGGGCCTCCTGAGAGCCAGAGTGGCCTCTACCAGGCTCCCAGTGGCTGCCTCTGAGCACCCCACAACGATGAGTTCATTTGCTCAGACCCCTGACTTGTGGTGCCTGCTTTCACCTCAGCGGGTCTGCTGCCAGCAAAGCTCGGCGGCCTCTTGTCTGGTACCTTTTGATAAAACTGTTACTGTATTTTCTGCTTTCTGAGGGTTGTAAGTATGGCAGATGTAGCTGAGAAGCCACAGGGGAGCTGGGGAGGATAGATGATGCTATTTCTTTGTGCCCATTTGAAAAGCTGTGGCTGAGAGACAGCGTATCTCACATAGTTCTAAATTCCACCATTGGGGAGACTCCCCTCCCCCAAACCCAAACCTCAAGTGAAAAAACTTTCAGCAAGGGGAAAAAAAGATTTCCAAGCTCCAGTCAATGACCCATTTCTTTTTTTTAAATAAAATTTGATTTTGTTTTAATATAACCTACATTTTACAATGTATCCCTTCCCTTGCTCCTCCATAAAACCATCTTTTATAACAAAGACCAAAAGAAAGAAGAAAGAAAAAAGAGATTAGCAAAACTAACCAATGCATTAAAAAGTATGTTGAAAAAGGCAGTGAGGTGGTAAAGTGAATGGAAGGATGCACCATGAGTCAGGAAGCCTGGAATTCAAATCCTACCTCAAACACTAGCTATGTAAAATATGGACTTTCAAGCTTTCTCAGTGAAAAGACCAGAGCTGAATAGAAAATTTGACTTTCAAACACAAGAATCAAGAGAAGCATGAAAAGGTAATCAAGAAAAAGAACAAGAAAAAGAAATTGCAAGGGACTTACTAAAGTTGAACTGTTTACATTCATACATGGAAAGATGATGTGTATGATGCATGAGACCTCAGTATTAGGGCAGCTGAAGGGAATATGCATATGTATATGTTTATGTATATATATGTGTCTGTGAGTGTGTATGTATGTATATATGTATGTGTGTATATATATATGTGTGTACATATATATATGCAGAGAGAGAGAGAGGGAGGGAGAGCGGGCACAGGGTGAGTTGAAGACGAAGGGAAGATATCTAAAAGAAATAAAATCAAATTAAGGGATGAGAGAGGAATATATTGAGAGAGGGAGATAGGGAGAGAGAGAATGGGGTAAATTATCTTGCATAAAAGTGGCAAGAAAAAGCAGTTCTGTAGGAAGAGAAGAGAAGGCAGGTGAGGGGGAATGAGTGAATCTTCCTCTCATCAGATTTGACCTGAGGAGGGAATACTATACATACTCAATTGGGTATCTTACCCCACGGGAAACAAGGAGGAAGAAGTTAAAAAAGGGGGTGGGGATGACAGAA
>CM053622.1:16724025-16748749 GCA_028646595.1 Phalanger gymnotis | reverse complement strand
AGGGAGGGTGGGTGGGAAGGGAAGAGGGGAGAGAATTTGGAACTCAAAGTTTTAAAAACAGATGTTCAAAAACAAAAAAAAAGTTTTTGCATGCAACTAGAAAATAAGATACACAGGCAATGGGGTGTAGAAATTTATCTTGCCCTACAAGAAAGGAAGGGAAAAGGGGATGGGAGGGGAGTGGGGTGACAGAAGGGAGGGCTGACTGGGGAACAGGGCAACCAGAATATACGCCATCTTGGAGTGGCGGGGAGGGCAGAAATGGGGAGAAAATTTACAATTCAAACTCTTGTGAAAATCAATGCTGAAAACTAAATATATTAAATAAAATTTAAAAAAGAGAAGAATAAACACTAGCTATGTGACCCTGGGCCAGTCACTTAACCCGTATCTGCAGCAGGTTCTTTAACTACAAAATAGAGATGATAATACAGCATTTACCTCCCAGGCTTGTTGTGAAGATCGAGTGAGATGATATTTGTAAAGGGCACTTGGGAGATACTTAATAAATGTGTATTCCTGTCCCTCTGATATCATATGCAGTGTTCCCCACCCATGTTCCACCACTCTAAAGAAGCTGGTAAAAATTCCTCCTCCTCATTGTCATTGTCCTCCTCCTCCTTCTTCTTCTTTCTTCCTTTCCTCTTCTTCCTCTCTCTCTCTCTCTCTCTCTCTCTCTCTCTCTCTCTCTCTCCCTCTCCCTCCCTCCATCCCTCCCTCTCTCCCTCCCTCCCTCCCTCTCTCTCTCTCTCTCTCCCTCTCTCTCTCTCTCTCTCTCTCTCTCTCTCTCTCTCTCTCTCCTCCTCCTCCTCTTCCTCCTTCTTTTTCTCCTCCTATTTTTCTTCCTCCTCCTCCTCTTCCTATTTTTCCTCCTCTTCTTTCTCCTTCTTCTGCTTCTTCTTTTCTTCCTCCTCCTCCTTTTTTCCCTCCTCCTTCTCCTTCTCCTCCTCCTCCTATTTTTCCTCCTCCTCCTCCTTTTCTTCCTCCTCCTCTTCCTCCTCCTCCTTCTTTCCTTCCCTTCCTTCCTTCCTTCCTTCCTTCCTTCCTTCCTTCCTTCCTTCCTTCCTTCCTTCCTTCCTTCCTTCCTTCTTTCCTTTCCTTCCTTCCTTCCTTCCTTCCTTCCTTCCTTCCTTCCTTCCTTCCTTCCTTCCTTCCTTCCTTCCTTCCTTCCTTCCTTCCTTCCTTCCTTCCTTCCTTCCTTTCTTCTCCTTCTCTTCTTCCTCTTCCTCCTCTTCTTTCATTTTCTCCTCCTCCAAACTTGATAATTACAATTTTCCAACATTCACTGTTATGAGGATCAAATGAGATAACGTTTGTGAAGCACTTTGCAAACATTAAATCATTATAGAAATGCCAGCTGTCATTGTTACTGGTGTTCAGTTTCACTCGCTTTATGGTTGCTCCTTCCATTATACCCTCGTGCTCACAGTGTGCACAGTTTCCCCGGCTCTTCTTACTTCTGCCTGCCTCACTTCGTATGAGACTTCCCATGCTTCGAGGTTTTTTTTTTTATGATCACAGTTCCATCCTGTTACCTTCATGTCCCTCAACTTGTTGAGCCTTCTCCAACCGATGTAGCACATTTATTGCAAGCCATATTCAGCACAATCAAATTTCCGTATTGAGAATAAAGTCTGGTTCCTTGGAGATGACCTTGGAGGAGACAATGTGGTGGAGTGGATAGAGCCCTGGCCTGCAGATGGAAGACTTGGATTTAAATTCCGGCTCTGCTGTTTACCACCTGCATGACCTTGGACATATCATTTGACATCTCTGTGCCTCAGTTTCCACACGTTGCCCCTTACAGGAGGCTTTTCTTGATTCTTACTGTTCACAATCGCTTCTCCCAATTCCCTTATATTTATCTTACAAAAAAATTTATATAAACACTTTTTGTTGTTCAGTCATGCCCAACTCTTCATGACCCCATTTGGGGTTTTCTTGACAGAGATCCTGGAGTGCTTTCCCATTTCCTTCTCCAAACAGGGTGAAGTGACTTGCCCAGGGTCACACAGTTAGTAAGTGTCTGAGGCTGGAGTTGAACTCAGGAAGAGGAGTCTTCTTGACTTCAAACCCAGTACTCTATTCGCTAAGCCACTTAGCTGCCCAATATGTGTATGCTATTTCTGCAACAAAGTGTAAACTCCTGAGGACAGGGAACGTTCCACTTTTGGTTTTGTGTCCCTAAGAGTCTTGTGCACATAGTAGGCATTCACTAAATATTTGTTGAAATGGTTTGTCTGTATTTTGAGAATGTTTTGGACTGGATGACCACCATGGTCTCTTCTAGCTCTAAATCCTACACTGAATCCTTTTTTAAAAACTGTTTTCATTGATTTTTAAAAATGTTAATTTAACTTCCTAATGACTTGTCTCACCTCCACCAGTAGATGAATATTGAAGTAAAACAAATGGACGCATCTGCCATTCCTGCCAGAGCAGAGCAATGGGAAGCCTGCTGAATGTGGAATCCCAGGATTTGGATTCCAGTCGCCACCTGTGGGACCTTGGGCGGGTCATTTACCTTCTTTGGGACCCAGATTTCCCTTCTGTAACACAAAGGGTAGAGCCAGCTAAACCTCTAAGGGCCTTTCCAGCTCCAAATCTGTGTTCCTAGTGATGGCCTTGGACACTGCCTTTGGTGACTGCTGAGGTCTCCCTGGTGGTTTATGAGCTTAATCCCTCTTGGGCACTACAAGCATTTGGGAGACTGTTGAGAGTTAGGGACAGGGATGCTGGCTGGACTTGTAACTTCATTGGAATAAGGATCTCCTAAATATGGAAACTCTCTCCTAATGCAGATTAGCAACTTCTCTGCACCTTTGACTCATAGAGAGGTGTCTGGGGACCTGAGAAATCAAGTGACTTGCCCAGAGTCACACGACCTCAAGATTTCAGAAGCAGGATTTGAATCCAGATCTACATGGCAGACCTTTAGACAGAGGTAAAGGTTTTTTTAATTATGGAAACAGTTCATAGCATTATAGGATCACAAATTTAGAATTGGAAGCAACTTCAGTCCCCCTCCCTCACATTTTACAGGTGAAGAAACTGAGGCCCAGAGAGGGGAATTAAGTCACTGGTGGTAAGTGTCATCAGTTGGGATTTGCACCCTGGTCCTCTGAAGCCTTTTCTTTGCACCATGCCAGAGATGCAAGGAGGGGGCTGATGGAAGGGTGAGGAAAACCCATTAATGTAATTTATAAGCTCGTTTACTCTGGTGTGGTCAGAGACAGCCAGGGGTGGACCAAAGGAGAAAATATTGGGACATGTACTCCTGAAAGCACAAATTATTCAGGGGATATTAAAGTGCATTGTTCGCCCATAAACATCGTTTTTATGTTTATGAGATCCGTTGGAAGGCACGGTGATGGATAGAACGTAATAACATTTATTCAGGGGAAGAATCACATTCTTTTCCCCTTCCGATATCCTTGATAAATCATCGAGCTTTACTGGATCCCCTCCACAGTGTTTTAAAGGATACCCTTGGCTAAAAGCGTCTGGGTAATGGACTATCTCGGGTCAAGCTTACAGGGAAGTCAGCGTAGCCCACAGCTGCTGAAATATCGTTTGACCCTTGGATTTTCTTGGACTTGCAGACACAGCTCAGAGCCGACTTGAACACATTTGGTTTGTGCCATACAGGGAACTGAGGACAGCTCGGTGGCGCAGTAGATAGAGTGCCGTGCCTGGAGTAAGGAGGACCTGAGTTCAAGCCTGGCCTCAGACACTTCCTAGATGTGTGACCCCGGGCCAACCGCTTTACCCCGTTTGCCTCAGTTTCTCATCTGTAAAATGAGCTGGAGAAGGAAGTGGCAAACTGCCCCAGTGTCTTTGCAAAGAAAACCCCAAATGGGGCCACGAAGAGTCAGACACGACTGAACAATCCCAACAAATATGGAGAATACCATAGAACGCCCCCTGGAGTAGCAGAAAAAAGTCAGAAGCCTTGGATTCAAATCAAAATGATGGTGTGCCTGCTAGTGTGACTTTGGGCAAAGCCCTTAACCTGTCTGGCCTCAGTTTCTTCATCTATAGAATGTAGGGCTTCCTCTAGGTTTATAGATATAGGATTGGAAGGGAAGGCCATCAGGTCCAAATCTCTGATTTTACACAAAGATGGAGAAACTGAGGCCCAGGGAAGATAACTGACTTGTCTGCAGTCACATGGGCATAATAAGTATCAGAGACGGGACTTCTCTAATTAGGAAACCACTGCTCTTTTCACTGTCCCAAGTTGCCTCCTTCATCTATCAACATACTGTATAGTACTTCCTCCTCACCCCCAGTAAAATACAGTCAGTCATTTGACAGACAGTTATTAAGGGTGTATTATGTGCCAGGTACTGCGCTAAGTGCTGGGAATACAAATTCAATAAAAAAGAAAAATAGGGCCTGCCCTCAGGGAGCTCATATTCTAATGGGGGGTGTGAACACACCAAAGGCAACTGAAAAAGGGAGTGGGGGTGGGGGAAGGTACCACTGCTGGGGCATGATGGAGAAGTCCAAGGGGTGTAGCCAGCTGGGAAATTCAGACTCCTGGAGGTCAAGAGCGGTTTCATTTTTATCTTTGTAGCTATTGTTTATATTTATATTTACATATATTTGTAGTGTCTATATATATATTTCTAGTGTTTTACAGTTTGAAAAGTACTTTATAAATGCCATCAATTTTTATCCTGACAACAACCCTGGAAGGTAGGTGCTACTATTTTCACCATTTTTTCAGATGAGTAAACTGAGGCAGACAGAAGTTAAGTGACTTGCCCAGGGTCCCACAGCCAAAAAGTGAGGCTGGATTTGAGCTTAAGTCTTTCTGTCTCCAAGTCCAGGGCTCTCTATCCACTGCACCTCCTAGCTGTGATGGAAACTTCTGCCAGGATTCCTCTGAGAATTAGGAGCATGGAATGCCACTGGTAGGCTATTTAGATTTTTCTCTGGTTTACCTCAATCCCTACTGCACAGAGGATTGTATATGATGCCACGAATCTCTATTATACAGAGCTTATTTTTCCTTTTAAGGATATAATTGAACTCAGGGATGTATGGGCTGTTCAGGGAGAACTGGCCCCTCTGGTGTGAAGGCTGCTGAGCCCTTTTCAGGGCTGCTCATCCACCTTTGGTGTCCACTTGTCACCTGACTCTCACCTATGGCTTCCAAGAAGCTGTAGGATGCACAGTGGCCACACTCTGGTAAAACCATCTTGGCAGACAGCTCAAGCAGGTTGAGGGTAGCCAACAGGGCTCACACCTGTCCGTGAATGAGGGGGAGGGTCTACTCTAAGCATGTCAAGATTTCCCCTAGTGGAATTTGTTCCAACAGCCATGAAGGTGGCTGAAGCAGGTGCTGTGGAGCACTCTGAGCTCAATCAGACATTGAAGACACTGTGATCGTCCACTGTATCTCGAGCCATCACCGGTCATCTTGACCTTTGTCCTGCCACTGGACTGTGACGACTCTGGAAGAGAGCGAGGCTGATGGCTTTGTGCAACTCTGCCTTTCTTAAGTCTAATTTACCTCATGATGTCATCGATCCTTAACAACAACAACATTGTACAGTAATGCCAGATGGGCCTGATTTCCATCTTGGTGGCTGGTGCTTTGGGAGTCATTGACTGGATCTGTGTTATGAAGCTGCGCAATACGCCTTGGCAGATAGTGTTGGAAGATTGAGGCTTTTTATACCACCAGGCCCCAAGCCTCACTGAAAACTCTGAGAGATAGGCTCTTGCCATTACTCCCAATGAATCCAGATAGTCAGTCACTGATGGTTAAATGAGGGTCATATTTTACTGGGAGCTTCCAATAGTCTGTATCTGCACCTCTGGCTAAATTGGATGAACTTTCCATTAATGAGGATTCTGGAGGCATTTATTGATTGATAAATCAAAATTCAGTTTATGTGAAGGAGAATCCCAGCTGGTTTACATGGCAGGATTATGAAGCAATTTTGCCTCGCACAGAGTCTCCTGTATTATATGAAATGATTTCACCTTCCACAAAGGAATCTTAGCTTCTAAATTTCCTCAGTCATTCTTCTAGGGCAATCCTGGCATGAGGCTGCTACTCTCAGGGTAACCACTTTTCATTGGTCATCTAAACAGAGGCAGGTGACTTCTGAGCCAAGGGCCACTGGAGGTCATTTTGGCTGGTGCTCTCTCTGGCAATCTCCATCACATTAGAAGCAGCATGACATAACAGGAGAGACACCAAACTGGAAGTCAGAATGATGTGGCTTCAGACCCTGCCTCAGACACTCAGCAGCTTTGTGACCCTGGGAAAATCATTTCACTTCTAGGTACCTCACTTTCCTCTTCTATAAAATAAGACGCTTCTAAATTTTCATCGAGGCAGCTAGGTGGTGCCATAGTGGATAGAGCACTGGACTTGAAGTCAGGAAGACTCATCTTTCCGAGTTCAAATCCAGCCTCAGGCACTTCCTAGCTGTGTGACCCTGGGGAAGTCATTTAACTCTGTTTGCCTCAATTTTATCATCTGTAAAATGAGCTGGAGAAAGAAATGACAAACCACTCCAGTATTTCTTCCAAGAAAACCCCAAATGGGGTCATAAAGAGTCAGACACAACTGAAACAACTGCACAACAACAAATTCTCATACAGCTTTAAATCTATTATTCCTATGATAGCTACCATTTCTTCTTCCTTCTCTCCAATGTCTTACCCTTGGTTTTCCCCTTCCCTTTCCTTCTTTCTCTCCCTTCCATTTTCTTCTTCTTTCCTATCTTCTCTCCATTATTCTCTCTCCCTTTATCTTTTTTTCTTCTTCCAATTTTCTTCATTTGCTCTCTTCTTTATTCTCTCTCCCTTTTCCCCCGCCTCTTCCTTTTCTTCTATCTCTCTCAGAGCAAAGAGGGAAAGGTCTTTGCAGGTCGTCTAGTCCAAGTGGTCCAATATTCCCAAGTGGATATCTGTCAACAAGCCTCTTCTTCTTTTAAAAATTGTTTTAGCATTTTAATTTAAAGTTTTGAGTTCCAGATTCTATCTCTCTCTCCTTCCTTCCCTCCCTTTTCCCCTCTCTGAGATGGTAAGCAATTAGATATAGGTTATACATGTGCAATTATGAAAAACATTTCCATATTAGTCATTTTCAACAAGCCCCTTTTTAAAGACCATTATTGATGGTGTTGCTTCACCTTATCCCTTGAAGCAGTCCATTCTGCTTTGGGTAGATCAAACTAAACTCATATCTGTAACATCCAAAAATTAGTTCTAGGCTTGTCCCCTAGAAGCAAGAAGGACAAATGTCCTATATTTTTGGGGAAAAAAAGAGAAAGAAGCCTGAAAACTCTAGGCCAATGAATTTTACCTTGATTCCTGGGAAAAAATTCTGGACCATGTTATTAAAGACACTATTAGTACACTTTTAGATCAGGAAGCAGTGGTCACAAAGAGGTAACATGGCCTCATCGACTGTGGGATGCTTGACTAATTTTCTTTTTGGAAATGGTTGTAGAATTTGTAAATGAGGCTCTTCAGTTGTGCGGCTCTTTCTAGCCATGGTGATGAGAAGTAGTAATGGGTGCCGAATAGATGGCTCTCCTTAGTGTCAAGAAAGCATGCATTTAAGCCTTGTTTCTAACATGTACAAATGAATATTATAACCATAGTACAGTATGCCTATACTTTTTTTTGGCAAACAAGTGCTGGGGGAAACAGATAAAAGTGTAATTGGGAAATATTTAACAAAATAAAAATACAATAGGATATTGGGCCCACAGGGATCCTTATGTATAGTTTGCTATTTCCTTCTCCATTTGGGGTTTTCTTGGCAAAGATATTGGAGTGGCTTGTCATTTCCTTCTCCAGCTCATTATATAGATGAGGAAATTGACGCAACCATGATGAAGTGACTTGCCCAGGGTCACACAGTTAGGAAGTATCTGAGGCCAGATTTAAATGCAGGAAGATGAGTCTTCCTGACCCCAGACCCAGCACTCTATCAACTGCCACCTACCTTCTGCCTCAGGCAATAAATTGCAAAGATGGTGCTGATGATGTCAGAGAGAGAGAGAGGGGTGGGGGAGAGAGAGAGAGACAGACAGAGGCAGAGACAGAGAGACAGAGACAGAGAGAGACGGGTGGGGGGGGCAGGGAATCCTTCACCAGAGCTCCTTATACTGATGAAATCACATGTCCATTTAAAAAAAATTAGTCAATTACTCTTTGAGTATTGTCCAGTTCCATAATTAGCTAAGGTGGTTCAGGTAAAATAGACCTGGTCAGTTACTGGGACCTGTCCCTGTCCATGTAGAACATTCTTTTGTGTCAGTGATTTGCATTGTAAATGATCAATGCCTGGATGGTAGGGACTAAGGTGGAATTTCTGTCATCTTATAGAGGGCCTATCCCAGGGCAGCCTATGGTTAAGGCCTTTGGTCACTGATATCAGATGACAAGAATGAAAAGGGAAGAATCCTGAGAAATCTCCTAGTCTGCACATCTCCATGTAGGCAGCACCAGAGCTCAACCATCTGACCAAAGAGCTTAAGCATAGCTAAAGAGTCCACTGGTCCTTTCCCCTTCCTTTCCCCTTGGAGGAAGTAAGACACTGCACTATACCCTCCTAGCACACTATGCCAAAGGGACATTGGCTCAGGACAGAAGATTCTCTGCTTAGCGGTCTAGGGTCTTTGGAGTATACTGGTTTCCAATCTCAACTCTGATGCTACCTCTAACTAGGCAAGACATGGCAATAAGCATTTATTAAGTGCTTACTATGTTCTAAGCATAGAGGATAGAGCACTAGGTTTGGAGTCAGAAAGACTCCTCTTTCTGAGTTCAAATCTGGCTTCATACACTTACTAGCTGTGCAACCCTGGGCAAGTCACTTCATTCTGTTTGGCTCAGTTTCCTCATCTGTCAAATGAGCTGGGGAAGGAAATGGCAAACCACTCCAGTATCTCTGCCAAGAAAACCTCAAAATGCGGTCACAATGTGTTGGACGAGTCTGAAACAACTGAATAACAGCAACATGTGCCAGGCACATTGCTGAGAATGGGAGATAAAAATACAACCAAAAAGAAAGACAATCTCTGGCCTCAAGGAGCTTATAGTCTAATGGGAGAAGACAATTGTGGTTGTCTCTCCTTAGTTTCAAAGAACGCCAATGATGTCAGGGTTGACATCCTGACTTTTGTTCGAATTGGATTTAAGTGAGGCAGAGTTGTATGAAGTCATTAGCCTCACTCTCTCTTCCGGAGTCCAAGTCCGGTGGCAAGACAAAAGTCAAGATGATGGGCAATGGCCCAGAAAGAAGTTGATGACCTTGGTTTCTTTGATGCCTGGCCAGTCCCTAAGTGTTCCGCAGTACCTGCTTCGGCTGCCTTGAGGCTATTGGAACAAATTGTTCCAATTTGCCCATTGCATAGGGAACGTCTTCACATGTTTGGGGTAGACACGCCTCCAACTCACTAACAGGTTTGAGGTCTGTTGATTACCCTCGACATGGTTTAGTTTGTCCGCCATAATGGTTTACCAGGGTATGGCCATTGTACATTCTGTAGCATCTTGGTGTCACAAGGCGAGAGTTGGGTGGCAGGTAGACACCAAAGGTGGATGAACAGGCTTGTAAAGGGCTTGGCACCCCTCATGCCTGAGGTGCTACTCCTTTCTGAATACTCTATGCACAAAAAGGAACTGAAAAGCAAGAAGGGGAAGGCACCCATGAGACACCATGGTGTCAAAGCATGGAAAGTCAGAAGCAAAGCTGGGGGATGAAGGATGGCTGGCCTGGGGCCCTCCTCAAAACAAAGACCCTAGGTTGAAGACACCAATGGGAGAAGGGGGCCACTATGGTAGAGAGAAGTTAATGGTATCATGGTGACTGATTTTGTAGAAACTGGAAACACACTGGTGGTGGCACAGAAACTAGAATGAGGAGTACTAGTGGTATAAACTAATCCTTCCCTGCCTCTCAAACATCAGAGCTACCCTTTAAGACCCTGAGATTTTGAATTGTAGCCGCATGGCTGTTCCTCTGCGCATAATGTGGCAAGCTTTTTCTTTTTAATGTGGATTTTAGCAGTGTAAAACATGCCTTACCCTACATCCACCCCACCAACTGGTATATTGGGACAAAGCTTCCTTAGCTCTGTACTATTTCCCAGCCCAGTCTTGCTTATGAAAACACCATGCCTTAGCTGTCTCACTCTGGACCATCCATCAGTCCCTGCCACCTTCTTACCCTGGAACTTCCTCTGTGCATACTGCCCCAATCTGCTAAAGTGTATGTAGCTGGGGGAAATCAAGTCAGCTCCAACAAGGGACAGTGAGTCTAGACACTTGAGAATCAATGCCATGCCCATGCTACACCATTAGTATATGATTCTCAGGTACTTTTTCTAATGGTTATTGACTAGCCTTTTTATATTTCAATACCTTAGAAAGGCAACTGGGTAGCTCAGTGGATAGAGTTCTGGGCCTGGAGTCAGAAAGACTTATCTTTGTGAGTTCAAATCCGGCCTCAGACACTAACTAGCTACGTGACCTCGGGCAAGTCCCTTAACCCTGCTTGCCTCAGTTTCCTCATCTGTAAAATGAGCTGGAGAGGGAAATGGTAAACACTCCAGTATCTCTGCCAAGAAAACCCCAAGGGGAAGCACAAAGAGTTGGACATGGCCGAACAACAACGACAATATCGAGGAGTCTGGGGTGTCTCTGATGAGCATCTTCTCTCCACTCTGCACGGTGGCAAGGTGCCACTCAGCCCTTCCTTCTCATCTTGTGCAGTTCATGTCCATTGGCTCCCGGAAATCTTCCTTAGAGCATCTCTCCAGTGGGGTCTAGTTCTTTTAACACTCTGTGGATAACTTAGCAACCTCTGAATTGTCTCTCTGGATTCCCTCAGTCCATCTATGATCAAATCACTTCCTTTTCTGATGCCACATTTCCAGGATGAGATCCTCTCTGCCATTTCTTGCAGGCAATTAAGCATTGGTAATAAATGATAGCCTAATTACCCTTACCTGCATCTTTCCATTTCTTTTTCGGTCTCACACAATTTTCTTCCGGGATTGAGGTGTTCCATTATGCAATGCCATATGGCCTCATTGAATGACCTCCTCTGCGAGGGAGTTTTTGACAAAAGGCTGGATGCCACTTGCCAGGAATGTTATTAAACATCTTCTTAGTCAGGAATGGGTTGGATTAGATGGCTTCTGTAGTCTTTTTCAACTCCGGTGATTCTGTGATCACTAGGCTAATATTAGTGTAGAAAAGAACAGCTTGTGATCATTCTAAATTCTGGAAAGTTTCTCACACTCAATCTAGCCTGTTTTCTCCCTGATATTCAATTATAGATCTAGTTTACTTTCTATTTAGGTCACCTTTTCGGTGAATGTATACCAATAGATTAACTCAGTGAGTTATCCATGCAGCTGCATTCATAGATGGGGTAATACATGTTCTTCATTTGTTTTGTTTTTCCTATGTAGATTGTTGGGCTGATGTCTTTTGAGTGACTAACTTAAGTGCCACCTACAAGAGACCTTTCTTGATTCTCCCAGTAGATAATGTTCGCCTCTCTTGAAAATATTTTGGGTACGTTGTATTTATTCATCTTTGTGAATGCTATTTCCTTTCCAGTAGAATATAAACTCCCTGAGGGCAGGAACAACTTCATTTTGTTTACATATCACTAGTTTCTGGGGCAGGATTTGGAAATCGGAAGGAATGGGAGTGGGACTGTGTGCTCCCCAACTGTTCCTCTATGTTAGTGGGTCTCATGTATATTTTATGGGGTGTTGTGTCTGCTCTTAAGTTCACTTCCTGTAAGACTGTATCATAAACTTAGCATAATGATACATAACAGCTTGCAATAGGTTGATTCTCTATAGAAACAGTTGTCCAACCATTGGAATAGTTCCCAGATGTTTGGGACTGGGCAGTGTTATACCAAATTAGCCCCCTCTCAATTCACCAATCTGGAGTACATCAGATAAGGCCAATCTCAGGGGGTGAGTAGAATTTCTTTAAAGTCAAGGACTATCTTGAGACTTCAATAATGGGACTTCCCAATAAGAAAACTCCCTCCCCCAAGGCATATTGCCAACTGTTCTCTAGTTTATAATCTTAGACTTTCCCATGGCCAAAAGGCCCATATTGGTCATAGAGTGGACTTGAACCTAGGTCTTTCAGAAATTGGCTTCATCAGATTCATGAGTACTCATTAATCACTCTTATTCTTCTTAGTACCTCCTTTTCTTCTTTTTTTTGGTGACAATCAGGGTTAAGTGACTTGCCTAGGGTCACATAGCTAGTAAATGCTTGAGGCAGTAGTATTTGAACTCGGGTCCTCCGGACTAACAGGACTGGTACTCTATCCACTAGGCTACCTAGCTATCCTACCTCTGTTCTTTTCTGGGAAAACAGTACATTAAGCTGTGAGCTTCTGGAGGGTAGGGAATTTCTTTTTGCCTTTTTTTTTTGAATCTCCAGAGTTTAGGTGAGTGCCTGGCACATAGTAGGTGCCTAATAAATGCTTGTTGATAACTTGAAAAGAGGCTTGATCTAACAGGCCTTCATCACTGTTTTTATACATACAGCCAGGCTCAAAAGACAAGTGGGCATATAGGAGTACTTGGCACTTCCAACAGTGCTTCCAAATCCAAAAATTCCAAATTTTCCTTATTCCTGGTTTTTGTCTGTGTAGTGGACTTCCTGCAGGGATGACAGGAACCAGAGAGAAAAGTCAGTCTTGGCAGTTCTGATAGGTTTTCCATAATTGTGCATCTGTCAGATTTCTGTGGAAATTCTATTTGAAACACCCACATGTTTGAATACATATGTGTAGTGCTATGGTGCCATGGGGAGACCACCCACGGCTGCAACTCTCCTTTAAATAAACCTCTAATGGGACAGCCGAGGTGGAGCTAAATTTTGATTTCCAAATGAGAAAGACGTGCTAGAAGAGACACACGGAGAACTGGATATTAAAAAAATGCAATCAGCAGCTGCTGCAGCCCAATTAAATTCAACCGATCACAGGTGTTTGCAGGAGATTACCCACACACACAGACAATTTACCTAAACAAATCACTCCTTCAGAACTGGGAGGCTGGAACCTGAGGCCAATCTCTACAGGGCTGGAGGACATTCTGAGATTTCTTTAAACAGAGGATGCTACTAGCTGTTGCATGCCCGGCTAGGGTGAATTGTTCCAGTTGGAGAATTTGGGGTCTCCATCCCATGTTACAAGGAAGTTGACAAAGCAAATACTATCTGAGGCTGTTAAGATACACCCAGTGTCAGGGATGAGCTGGAACTCTCTCAAAGGAGCTGAGTGTTAAATTTTCAGTGTGATCATTTACGCCTTGGAAATAAGGAAATGCTACAAATCAGGGCCTGATTTACTGTTTTATTGATTGTCTAGACTTAAGAAAGCGATGGAGAAAATGTTAATAATGCAGATTAAAAGTATGCCTTGAGTACAATCCCCTCCCCTTAAACACTTATCAGTACACCTCTGATTAGTGTCCAGGATGTGTTATTGTTCAGTGTGTCCAATTCTTTGTGACCCCATTTGGGATTTTCTTGGCAAAGATACTGGAGTAGTTTGCTATTTCCCTTTCCAGCTCACTTTGCAGATGAGGAAACCGAGGCAGATAGGATTAAGTGACTTGCCCAGGGTCACACAGCTAGTAAGAGTCTGAGGCCAGACTTGAACCCATGCCCAGTGCTCTATCCACTGCACCCAAGGGGGTGATAATCCCACTGTACTCTTCTCAAGTCTGACTCTATCTGGACAATACTCCAAAATATTGATCAGACTTGGGCACTGTATATTTAGGAAGCACCTTCATAAGCTGCACTGCGTATACAAGAGGGTCAGCACGAGTGACGGGGATGGGGATGATGTCATTGAGAATCACTTGAAAAATTGGGGCTGTTCTGTAGATCCAGATGAGTGCACAGTCTCAGGTTTCAAATGGTTGAATGAGTAACTGATTTCAGCTCTGCTGACTAACCTCCTGGACGCAGATACTGAGCAGTGCTTTGTGTTCAGTGCCGTGCACCTTCTTTAGGAGACATCGAAGGCATGCTCCCTGCCCTTGAGAAGCTTTGTGATGTTTGAAATGTGTAACATTGGAACTAACAATGAAACAATTGATGATACATATAATCAAGCGTTAGAGGGATATGTGACATAATAGATATGGAGTCAGATGCAGTTTCAGAAAGACTCAGGTTCAAGTCCTCTCTCTAACCAATATTGACCCTTTGACCATTGCAAAGTCATGTGATTTCTTAGAACAGTTGGCAATCTACCTTGGGGGAGGGAGTTTTCTTATTGGGAAGTCCCTATATAAATGACTTCACAATTCTGGTTCCTTTTGAAACAATATCTCCCCAAAATAATTATGAGAAAAATTGTGTGGTATAGATTATGATACAGCGTAATAAACAGATGGGCGGCTAAGGGGTGCCATACTGCATAGAGCACCCAGCCTGGAGTCAGGAAGACTCATCTTCTTGAGTTCAAAGGTGGCCTCAGACACTTCCTAGCTGTGTGATCCTGGGCAAGTCACTTGACCCTGTTTGCCTCAGTTTCCTCACCTATCGAAAGAACTGGAAGAAGAAATGGCAAACTGCTCCAGTATCTCTGCCGAGGAAACCCCGAGTAGGGTCATGAAGTCAGATGACCAAAATGATTTAACAATGACAATGACAGTAAGCAGATAGTTTGTGAGTGCATGAAAAGGAGAGGAATGATCATTCCAAGCCACTAAAATGTAACCAACACAATCTAGAACAAGGTTCTTAACCTGTGGGTCCACGACCCCTTACAGAGATCTGTGGATAGATTTCAGGGCTTCTGTGAACTTGGATGGGAAAAAACCTACCACTACTTTATTCTTTATTTCCCTAACCTTTGGTTTCTTTTATTATCTTATATATTTTGTTTTGTGTATTTAAAAACATGATTCCAAAGAGTTCATAGACTTCACCAAACTTCCAAAGGTCTCTATCAACCAATCAATAAACACTGATTAAGCACCTACTATGTGCCATTGGGGATACAGAAAGAGGCAACCCTCCCCCCACAAAACAAACCCCAGCCCCTGCCCTCAAGGAACTTAGAATCTAATGGAAGTTTAGAGCCCCTGGACTAGAGAAAATAAATGCTTTAGACAGCTTTTTTCTCTAATGACCAATAGTCAATAGTCAATAAATATATATTAGGCACCTATTATATGCCAAACATTGTGCTAAGTGCTAGGGATACAAAAAGAGACAAAAACCAGTTCCTGTCCTCAAGAAGCTTCCTATTTAATAGAGGTTAAAAGGCCTCGAACCAGAACAAAGAAAAGCTTTAGATGGTTTTCCTCTCTAAGGATCTCCCACCAATAACCATCAATAAATATTTATTAAGCACATATTATTTGCCAACCACTGTGCTAAGTATCGGGCATACAAATATGAAAAAGAAAGATACCCTCATAGTCTCATCTAATAATGGCCCTGGGGCTGGATGCTACAGCTTAGTGATGTGTACCCAGAGAGCGCAGGTTGATACTTTGACATCAATTTGAAAAATTTTCTAGCAATATTCCAGAGTAATGAAAATATTGCCTGGATTAGGCTACGGATGTTTCTAAGTAAATGAAAAGCTGAGTTTCACAAGTGTCTTTGGAATTTTATGTATCCACAGTAGGATCCAGGTTAAGCTAACAACTTCCTATAACTGAGGCATACAGTATTACTTAGCTGAGGCTAGGGTCTTCCTTCTGTGGATGATCTTAATTTTTCTTGTATGTATCTTGTTTGTAGGTATGTGTACACACATATATGTATGTATGTGTGTCTATCTTGTATGTACTTGTTTGTGTGTCATCTCCCTCATCAGACAATAAGCTCCTTGAGATCAGGGACTGTCATACTTTTCTTTGTAGCCCCAGTTTTTAACTCAGTATCTGGCACATAGTAGGTACTTAATAAATGCTTGTTGACTGACTGACTGACTGAAAGTAAGTGTGTAATAGGTCTTATTTTTTTCTTTTAAATAACGGTAATTGCATTGTTTAGACCGCAAAGAGCCAAAAGCCTTTAGCGGCTACAGACCCAGCCTAGAGGTCAGGAAGACCTTGGTTCAGGTCTTGTCTTTGCCACATAGTGGCTGTGACCTAATCTCTCTGGCCTACAGTTTCCTCCTTTGTAAAACAAGGGTGTTGGACTATATGACCTCTAAGGCCACTTCCCACACCTATGATTTTATGAGAATTTCTTAATGCCCTCAGACAATCCTCTAAGAATGTCAGTTGGGAAGCAGTTGCTGATAGGAGGGAGGAGTTTCCACATAAGTAGTTTTGTCTACTGATGAACTTAAAAGTTTCAGTCGATGTTATGGTTGAATCGCTTCAGTTATGTCTGACTCTTTGTGACCACATTTGGGGTTTTCTTGGTAAAGATACCGGGGTGGTTTGCCATTTCCTCCTCCAGTGCATTTTATAAATGAGGAAACTGAGGTAACCAGGGTTAAGTGACTTGTCCAGGTTCACACAGCTAGTAACTGTCTGAGGCTGGATTTGAACTCAGGAAGATGAGTCTTCCTGACTCCAGCCCACTGCTCTGTCCACTGTTTCACTTTGGTGGAGACAGCTGGAGACAGCTAGGTAGCACAGTGGGTACAGCACCAGGCTTGGAGTTAGGAAGATCTGAGCTCAAATCTGACCTCATACATTTATTAGCTGTATGACTCTGAGTGAGTCACTTAACCCTGCTTGCCTCTGTTTCCTCATCTGTAAAATGAGCTGGAGAAGGAAATGGCAAACCACTCTAGTATCTCTGCCAAGATAACCCCATATAAGGTCATGAAGAGTTGGATATGTCTGGTACATAGTAAGCACTTAATAAATGCTTTATTAATTTATCGATCTTTCTTTGGCCCCAACATGTAAACCTGTGTCTCTAATAATAATAGTTGACATTTAGATAGCACTCTGTGCTAAGTGTTTTACAGATATAACCTCATTTGATCTACATAACGAACCTTGGGAGGTCGGTACTATCTCCATTTTACAGTTGAGTAAACTGAGGCAAGGGTTAACTTTCTTGCCCAGGGTCACACAGCTAGCAAGTATCTGAGACTGGATTTGAACTCAGGTCCTCCTGACTCGAGGTCCAGCTTTCTATCTATCTACTGCACCATCTAGCTGCCCTCTCTTCCAACTTAGAAATGACTGCTTGCTTATTGAATGTACTTGGTGAAGAAGATTGGTTCTTCATTTTGTATGCTCTCATTCCATCCTTCCAACCAAGATAGGTTCAAATGTGATTCACTTCCACATGGGGCAGCTCAACTTTCCTTTCCTATTTTGACTACTTTTGGTTCAGTTCAGCTGTGCTATAGACCTCCCAGGGACAGGATGAGAGGTCAGTTTGATCTTGGCAATCAGCCCTCTTGGAGATGCTTCTAACGTGGGTGGGCCTACCTCCGCCAAGTGACCTGGACCGATGCCTAGCTGCTAGCTGGTGTCCAAGAGCGGAGCTCCACTTTTTGAACTCCTTCTTTCTCCTGGTGCCAAAAAGGGCAGATGGGACGTCAGACCATGCCAGTGACTCCTACCATATTTAAATGCTATCACAAGGGGAGATTGCATTTCTCTGGAGTGATCAGATTCTTACAAACCCTGAAAGGGAGCAAGTCATCACTTCAATGTGGGATGAGAGCCTTTATTTTGACTTTCGCACAAAGCAACTTCATTCACCTTGTTGCGTCTAATCGGTTTCTTCCTACCTTCTTAATTTTCTGACTTTGTGTTTGTCTTCTCCCAAGATAACAAACCAGGCATTTCTCTGTGTGAGAAGTCAAAGAAATGAAACACCAGTGGAGTGAGTCATACCTGGAAATTCGCCCCCTCCCCTCCATCCTGGCTCTTCCCCACTCCCCTATTGCTTTCTGTGCTATTAATAAACTTTTATTTCAGGACCTTATCTCCAGGGGCTGCTATCAGATAGAACCTTAGAGAAGAGAAGTTTGCCAGACGCTGAGATAACTACCATAGACATTAGTGCGTGGGACCAAAAGCTCAGAATTCTATTTTACTTACCAAAGGTCAAATCTCTTCTTTTCCAGGGATGGAGAAGAAAGAACCAACATAATGTGGCTTCTAAATGCCAGTGGGCTTGACGAATCTGATAAGGAAAAGCCAATGAAGGGAAAGAATGGTCTGGGGAGGAGAGCTGACTTTTAAGTGCAAATAGAAGAAAAGGATTTTTTAAATAACCCATTTTAAATGAGAAGATTCATTTTTCTCTTCGTCCTTTGTGGTCAGGAAAATAAAATTATTGGTATTCAAAAAAAAACCCAAAACTGTTGCATGGCATGGAAGAGACATGATGGGCTTTGTGTAGGAGGCTTCATTAGGAAAAGGCCTGATGACTTTAGTGAAATATAAGCTCCTGGAAGGTAGGGATTGACTTTTTGTTTGTTCTTTCGTTGGCTCCCCAATGCTTAGACTGTTGCTGTGCACTTAGTAATTTGATGGGAAAAGTAGGTCCTCATTGGCCTGGACAAACTTCTCTTCTGGCCTCAAGTCAGGAGTTCCTTCAAAGAGAGCAGAAAGAAGAGACCAGAGACTGGGGATCAACCCTTTATTATATCCGTAGAGTTCTTTTTTTTTAGTTTTTTTTTTGAGGTGGGGAGGGTAAGGCAATTGGGGTTAAGTGATTTGCCTAAGGTCACACAGCTAGTAAGTGTGTCAAGTGTCTGAGGCCAGATTTGAACTCAGGTCCTCCTGACTACAGGGCTGATGCTCTACTTACCTCGACACCTCATTTCCCCAATCCACAGAGTTCTTGCTCAGAATGACAAAGAAGAGACTGGAGGGCTGGGGATCATTCCTTTATTATACCCATGGAGTTCTTGCTCAGAACTCAGTCTGTCTCAGTGGCCAATTTAAAGACTTTACATCACAATGTAGTGTGAACCCTTGAGTCATCATGGCTAATGGTCAGTCAGGAAACATTTCTTAAGCACTCGCTATTTCCCCACAGGTTGGGGAGGGAGGGGCCACAAATAAAAATTAAAAAATCAATCCTCCTCAAAATCCAACCTAGACTCTCCCCTCAAGCAGCTCACATCATACACACATGGTATTGTCAACCATTACTAAGTTCATTTGTAGAAAGACCAACAAAATGAGTCTGAATATGAGTATTTATTTCTCTCAAAGCTTGTAGAACATACATATAGAGATACGCATGGGAGCTCATCGTAAGACAACGAACTCAAAGATGGACAGACAAAGCAGACCTTAGATCTTCAGAGCAATTCCCTCTCGCTCCTCCCTCCCTTCCTGGCTCAGGGTGCCTATGTCAGCCAGAATTATGGTCTCCATAAGGTTAACCATGATATGAGACAGGAATTTCTTAAGTGAATAAGTTGTAAATACAACAAGATAGGAATAGTGTTAAAGTGTCAACTGAAATTATAGATCCAGGATATCTGATTCCTTTACGTGACATAACATAGTATGTGTTCATAAAATATTTAAGATAAGAAAAGTCCCATTGGTCAAGGTGCCCTGTCCTTGGTAGTCATTGACAAAAGAATGTTCTGGTCAACTTCACCCGGCCTTGTGGTGTTGACACAGGAAGGTCCATTCTGGGTTTGCTCAGAGGACAAAGAAGGGAATATGTTAGGCCAAGGTGTTTGTTCTGGTTGATTAGCTCAGGCTCTGGCCCTTATTGAGTCAAACTATATTAAATGATCATCGATATATACAGGATACAGTCAGACCTGTTCATGCTCTGACACGAGCACTCCTACACTCAAAGGAGACCTGCCCTATGCCTAGATCATTTCCCTCAAATGCTGGCCATCAGCATGCCCCAAGGGCTAGAGTAGCTTCATAGCATCATAATTAGCAGCTGGGATGGATCTGAGGGGACACCTACTGCAAACCCTTCATCCTACATGTAAGCGACACAGAGTGATTTTTGCCCAAAGTAACATAAGTAGTGAGAGGCCGTAGCAATAATCTGGCAGCAGCTGCTGTGAGGGTGTAAGACCAGCCAACAACCAGCACACAGAATGCTGCAAGCCCAGGTTCTTTTGATCTGCTTTACTAAGGAAAGCAACGTCAAGGTGTTAACAATCTTACTTTAATCCAGCATACAAATATCGTTCACTTAGTTCAAGGGGAAAGCCAGCACCCTGAGCTTCAGAGCAAATACAAACAAATTCCCAACATCAACAGACAGACCTTGTCTGATTCAAATCTCAATGCATAGTTACCAGAGTTTAACAAAGTCCAAACATCTGGGTTTATAAGCTGGAGGGCTCTAATTACAGCTGCCCAGAGTCTCCACATCAGCACGCTGCCTAGAGTGAGAGCCCTAAGCAAACATCTCTGTTCTCTCTTTTTATGTCATCTGAACCACCAGAACTCAGGCTCCTGCTATTATCTCTGGTCTTAGCACCTCCCCTTAGGACCCTGAGGGCTTCACGCCTGCATAGGCTTAGCACCTAGTAGATAGGGGTTTGGGCCTGGGATTTAGCGCCTAGTGAGACTCAATCGAAGGCACCCGGCTTAATTGATATTACAGAGGCACAACCGGGATTTGAACCCAGGATAGCCAACGTTCTTTTCAGTGTACAACATAGCTTGTTGGATTGAACTTTAACAGCTGGAGGCGCAGTGCAGCGGAAAGAGCATTGGATTTGGAATCCGAAGCTTTGGATTCAAATTCTGCCGTTGCCGCTTAATAATAAGCTATACGACCTTGGGCAACTCATTCGCTTATCTGGCCTTCGGTTACCTGATCTGTAAAGTGTGTGTGTGTGTGTGTGGACTAGATGAATCTGTGAGATCTCTCCTAGTTCTAGCCCAAGCTCCAATGAATCTCAGCACCCTGACATCAGGAGAGACAGCCCTCCTCTCTGGCAGTGACGCCAACATGCCCTTCCCTTGTGATGGGATGATAGAGACTAAAAACATTTGATCATCTAGCTCCTTCCTTCCTTCCTCCGTGTTAGATTTGATGTAGCTACAGTGCTAGAAGGAACCTCATCACTTGGCATCATAGCTCTGGAAAGGGCCTTTGGGTCTTCTAGTCCAACCCATAATTTTACAGATGAAGAAACTGAGGTGAAATGATTGATCCAAGATCACACAGCTAGTAAGTTTCAGAGTAGAGATTTGAACCCAGGTCTTCCTGACTCCAAGTCCATCATGCAGCCCTTACATGATTTGCCCAAGGTCACACAAGTAATGAGGGACTGTCTCCCTACTTCTAGCTGGGTGTCTTTTCCTTCCACAACTTACACTGGGAAAGCCCACTAGGCTGATATCTGTAATAAGGAAGAATAATTAGCTATTCACTAATTAGGGTCTTGTTCAAGAACCAATTGTCAACTTCTTCCCTTAAACTGAGCTCCTCTGTGCTCATTATAGTCATTAGTCTGCTTTAAATGATAATATATTTTCATTTCTCCAAGTACACTTTCATTTCCGCTTCTGGTATCGTTCAGCCGACGTTTTCATCCAGAACCCTCCATTTAGAGCTGGGACTTTGAGATTAGCTGGTCCCGTCTCTTTGTGTTTTAAGATTTTACTTTTATTGATATCTTTTGTTTTTACATCACCTTATGTTTCCCAATGATCTCTTTCCTCTCTCCCAGAAGGCAGTCTCCTATAATGAAGAATTAAAAAAGGAAAAAAAAAACATTTCAGCTGAATTAACTAACATATCAAAAAAGTCCAAAGTTTGACACCCATCATCCCCCAAGCCTGTAGAGAATGAATGAAAAATTTATGAAAAAGCGTTTAGTAAGTGCTCACTCTCAGAAGATACCTGTTCATGCTCTGAAGTGAGCATGTGTTGTAGGACTCCAACAGGAAAACAGAGACAGCCCCTGACTGGAAGGAGATCCCTCTCTAACTGAGGGAGACACTAGATAAAAGAGAGTTTGGCTGGAGAGTGGCCAGAAAGACCTGGAAGTCATAAGGACAGACGCGAATGCTTAGGTGATCTGAGGTTTCATCAGTAGGTCAGGTGATAGGGCCTGGGGTCTGGAGGGTGTAGAGACAGGACAGATGGTCAGGCCTGGAGGCCCCCGGGATTCAGGACTAGTCTTTCTAGAAGGAGTATGGTTGGTGACTCCCAGATGACCCAAGTTGGGTGAGCAGTCAAGCCCCCTGGATGGGTTTTGGAGACCTAGGGCTAGGGCAGGGAGGCAGGAGAAAGATATTTTCCCATTTCTCCTCTGTGGCCAAGCTGCACCTCCGTCATTATATGGAGAGGGAAACAGAGACCCAGGGAGAGGAAGAGATTTACCCAAGGTCACCTAGCTGGTAAGTGGCAAAACTAGAATTTGAACCCAGGACCTCTGATTTCAAATTCAGTACTCTCTCCACTACATGATACTGCCTAGGAATAACTCACTTTTCTCTAAGTGTTTTAAAGTACTGTCCTCACACTAGCCCTGTGGAGACAAAGGTGAAGACAAAGAGCTGGACGGGAATGCAGAGGCTGTCTAGTCCAACTCTCTCATTTTGGAATTGAGGAAACTGAGACCCAGAGAGGCAGTGATTTACCCAAGTTCACGCGGGTGGTTAGGTGACAAAGCCAGGGCCTCTGATTCCAAACCCAGCTCTCATTCCACCGACCATCCCATGCACAGCTCCATTCAGAATGGCACCATGGGAAAGAACGCAGAGTTGGGAGACAGGGGACCTGAACTTGCTACTTCCTAGTCGTGGAGAGAAATTCAGCATTTATTAAGCACCTACTGTGTGCCAGGCACTAAGTTCATGCAGTAAACGGCACTGCTGAGATATGAACCTGGGGCCTCGGACTAAATTCAGCCATCTTTCCACTATCCCATGTGGAAACCTCTGCTTGTATTTCATTCTGTCCCTAGGATATGAAACTCAATCTAATGTAATCCTGAGGCATGAGCCAGGGAGCCCCTGTGAGCACATGTCCCTAGAGAAGGAAGAATCTGAGAAGCCTTGGGGAGGGTTGTTCTGACCGTGGGAGCTGGGTTTCATCTGAGTTCTTGCAGTGTGTACTGAGAGGGGTGTGTGTGTGTGTGTGTGTGTGTGTGTGTGTGTGTGTATTCATGTATGTGGGTGTTTATATGCGTGTCTATGTATGCGTGTAGGTGTTTATGTATGTCTATGTGTATGTATATGTGTGCTTATGTGTATATGTGTGTATTTATGTATGTCTGTTTATATGTGTGTACGTGTGTGTATGCATGTGTATATATGTGTGTTTATGTATGTGTATGCATGTATATTGTGTTTGTGTGTGCACGTGTGTATACATCTGTGTGTGTATGACAGAGGCATCAGGGGCTTCTCGGCCACTGATTAGTCGGCATACTTCTTGAATGGGGGAGCTCTAAACACCCAGGTGTAAGGCCTCTACAGATGCATATTCATAAAAAGTAGTAAATTAGATACAGAAGAAGGAAGATTAATTAGGTTGTTTACTCCCCCAAGACCATTAAGGACCCACCTCGAAGAAAAAGAGATAGGCTTGGGACTGGTTAGAAACCAGCTCCAGATGTTGCCTCCTGGGCCCCGCCTCTCAGCAGGGTCCCCCCATTAGTGACTTGGAGGATGAGTGCTAATAGTGCATAATGGAGTCCAGATGTCATGTAAGGAGCGGGGAACATCGTGGTGGCTGTTTAGCTGGAGGAAGACAAGCCTTAGGGGACTATGTGGACTCTGACTGCAGAGGGTGTGCATTTAGCAGAGGGTAAAACTTGGAACAACTGTCCCTTACAGTTTCTTAGAGCTAGGGACCTCAGCAGCTGATTAGTCTAATCTCAATCTGAACTAGAACCTTCTTTATAACAGACTCCCCAAACAGGAAGCTCTCCAAGGATGGGGACCTCACTACCTCTCCAGTCAGGCCATTCCACTTTGGGATTGCTGTCATCATTACAGTTTTTCTCCCAACAGTTAGTCCTTGGTTCCCCAAGCAGACATGGCCATCAGCTGACTTGAAGATGCCATTAAGACCCACGGGAAGATGGAAAATCCCAAATTCTTCAGATCCTAGGAGACGCCACAGATGTGGCTGTGGACAAGGTAAGATCTCCTACTCCCTTTGGCCAGAAGAGGACCGCACGAGCTTCAAAGGGTCTGGAGCATTTTATGCTTCCCAACCTCTCCCTAGGGTCCTTGTGGCATCTCCAGGTCAGCCGGTGGTAGTGTCTGCATTGGGAGCCAAGGATGGACTGGACACAGATTCATGATACCATAAAGAGTCACGGCTCTCCAGGCTATATCCACCCCAGACCTTCTCTCTCATGCCCCAGATCCACTGCATTCTGGAGGCTCAGTCTAACCCTGGAAGTCACCCACTGAAAGTGCCCTTTGCTACTCTGTCCTCTCCCTCTGATGGAATGGCTTCTCTGCCGTTTAAGGAAATGCCCAGGCCAGCCATGTCTCATTCCTCACCTGGCTGCACTCCAGATTCTCTCTACCATGCTCCCTTGCCCACTTCATCCAGTCTCCCTCCCCCTTAGAATAATTTTATTTGTTGTCTTTTCATTAGAATGTAAGCACCTTGGGGCAGCTAGGTGGTGCAGTGAGTAGAGCACCAGCCCTGGAGTAAGGAGGGCCTGAGTTCAAATCCAGCCTCATACACTTGACACGCTTACTAGCTATGTGACTATGGGCAAATCACCTAACCCCAACTGCCCTGCCTTGCACCCTCCAAAAAAAAAAAAAAAGAATATAAG
>CM053622.1:16710057-16723925 GCA_028646595.1 Phalanger gymnotis | reverse complement strand
TTAGCGAACCAACCTCCCCATTCCAGTATTGTGAACACAAGCCTCCAGGCCCAGTAGGCCCGCCTCACAAGAGTAGCCAGGAGGCCACAGAAAAATAAGATGGCATAAATCATATTCACCAGCCTCAAGACCTCGCTCGAACTCCTGGGTCCACACAGGGGTCGGCTCTGCTTCGGATTTTTTTTCCAGCTGTAGTTTCTCCTCTCCTGGCAGTCAAGCCTCTGGCGTTCTCAAGTCCCTCCTCAACGACTAGAGACCAGAGTCCAGAGACTCATTGGTTCCCAAGTGATTAATCTACACCCACAAGGGTTTCACAGCTGATAGGGCTTTGGCCTGGGGCTTAGCATTTAACAGGTGAAAGTACTTTCACGGTAAACAAAAGCCAAACTCCTCAAGGGCACCCGTTAAACTAAGCCCATTTTGCCTTACTGGCACAGCATCTTGAGGGCAGGGCCTGCCAGGGAAATCCGGAGTTTATATGGAGAGATTTAGAGTTTGCTCTTTAGCATCCAGTATGTAAGTGTCTGATCTCCCATTCAGGCCTTTTCCTCATGTGTACAGAAGGAGAGTGTCAGTTAAAACATTTGCTTCTTGGTGCAGAAATTTTAAAATGTTAAAGCTGGAAAGGACCTTAAAACAGGGAATGTCAGAGCTGGGAGGGGCCTTAGAACAGGGAATGTCAGGGCTGGAAGGGCCTTAGAGCAGGAAATATCATTGCCGGGAGTGGCTTTAGAACAAGGGAATGTCAGGGCTGGAGGGGCCTGAGAATTGGGAGTGTCAGGGCTGGAGGGACCTCAGAACAGGGGATGTCAAGGCTGGGAGGGGCCTCAGAATAGGGGGATGTCAGGGCTGGGAGAGGCCTTAGAGCACAAAATGTCTGAGGTAAGTGGGTGGGGAGCTTTAAAATAAACTAGTTAGTATTTATATAGTGCCTTGAGGTTTGCAAAGTACTTGACCCATGTTAACCCGTTAGATCCTCAGGATAAGCCTGTGTGCTTTCTCTCCATTCTACTGATCGCTAAGACCCTTCCACAGCTGAATCTAGCGATCCTTATGCAGGATTCCAGACTCCAAGCTGAAAGGAGCCTCAGTGCACACCTCAGACACAAAAGGAATCCCCGCTCAGAATCCAGGACAAGGGCTGGTCCAGCCTCAGCCTGAAGAACTCCAGGGAGGAGAACAAGCCTTGCATCAGCCCCTGATGCAAGGCTTGTTCCACTTCTGGACAGTGCTCGTCATTAATGAGTTTAATTAGAATTACGAACAGGATTAGCTTGGAACAATGAAGACCCCTGGGACCCGGTAGCTGTGCTGAAGTGTTTGAAAGGCCTTCGTGTGGAAGGAGGCTTAGCCTGGTTCTGCTTGGCCCCAGAGGGCGGATCGAGGCTCAGAGGTGGAATGTGCCAAGTGGCAAATTTAGGCTGAATGTCTGGGAGAGACGGGAAGCTGTCCCAAAGTAGAACAAGCTGCCTGGGAAATGGGGGTCCCCCCTTAATGGGGATCCTCAATTGAGAAGCAGCTATGTGGCCAGGTGAAGTCAGGAAGACCTGAGTTCAAAATCCAGTCTCAGACACTTCCTAGTCACGTGACCCTGGGCAAGTCACTTAACTTCTGTCTGCCTCAGTTTTCTCAACTGTAAAATGGGGTTAATAATAGCACCCCATTGTCGTGAGGATTAAATTAGATCATATTTGTAAAGTGCTTTGTACAGCGCTTAATAAACACTTATTATTATTATGAATTCCTTGTTGGGGATGGCTCTGGTCTGCAGTCCAGTGCCACTGGCCTCCTTGCTATTTCTCCAATGGGACACCCCATCTCCTGACTCTGGCTGTTTTCACTGTCTCTTCCCCATTTCTAGAACTCCATGCCTCTTCATTTCCTTCTGTCTTCCCTGGATTCTTTCCGCTAACAACCCATTTGCAAGAAATCTTTCCCAATGCCCCTTAATCTTAGTGCCATTCCTTGAAGATGAGTTCCAATTTATCCCATATCTAACACTTTTACATAATTGTATGTTCTTTCTTCCATTAGAATGTGAGCTTTTTGAGGGCAGGAGCCATGATTTTTGCTTTTCTTTGTATCCCCAGCATTTTTTCATACAGCCTGACACATAGTAGGAGCTTAATAAATGCTTGTTGGCATGACTTTTGAACAGATTCTTTCTCAGCCTCTGAGAGGCCGTGATTCTGAGATGTCCCTGTGTGGTCCCATCTCCCGTTTGCTTCCATTGGCTCACCCTAGTGGGCAGGTCCAGCTTTCTGCTCTCTCCTTCAGTGGTTCCTTAGGAAGTAAGGTCAGGAGCCTTTGGGAGCTTTGGCCCTAACCAATACATGATACTAAAGAGCAGCTCACTTTACCAAGGCATTCAGCTTAATGAGTCTTGCTTCCCCCCATCCAATTCCCTCTTGTGCCGTCAGCAAATGTGACCTGATAGATGTGAGTAATTCAGAGCTCTGCAGTAATTCCGACTTCGTCTGAAAATGCCACGCTGTCAGAGAATGTTAGAGAATCAGTCCAGGCAGAAGTGAACTCCAGGGCCCCTCAGAGCCAGGGAACACTTAAAGGACTAGAAAAAACAATGTTTTGTTTGGTTTTAACGAGGAAAATCCACAATCCTGAACTCTATCCAGTCACCTACATTCGTGGGAACCTCTGGCCTGTAAAGTCTAGGACCTATCCAGGAAGAGAGCTGAGTAACAAAGAGATTCCTGACCATCTTGGGGAATGTAAATTGGGGGAATAAAGTAACTGAGACCTCAAAGCCTCCAGCTCAGCAGCAGTAACTTCCAAATAAACTGGCCTGTTGACTGTTCATAATCACCGACTCTGAGATATGGATACAGTGTCAGAAGCTCTCTTTTCTCATTCAGACATTTTCAGTCATGGCCAACTCTCTGTGACCCCATTTGGGGTTTTCTTGGCAGAGATATTGCAAGGGTTTGCCATTTCCTTCTTCAGCTCATTTTACAGATGAGGAAACTGAGGCAAACAGGGTTTAGTGACTTGCCCAGGATCTCACCTCTAGTTTGGTGTATACCTTAACAAGGGTCCCTTCTCAATAACTAGATAAAGCATTTAGCCAGAGCTTATTATGTGCCATGCATGCTAAATTCTGGGGATGCAAACACAAGATAGTCTCTGGTCTCAAGGGATTCCCGTTCTTTTAAAAAAAATTAATGATTAATAATATATTTTCTCCCCCTTATCTCTCCTTGCCTTGCACAGCTAGGTGGTACAGTGCCAAGCCTGGAGTCAGGAAGACCCTAGTTCAAATCTGACCTCAGACACTAGCTGAGTAGGCTAGTCACTTAACTGTGTTGATCTCAGTTTCCTCATTTGTAAAGTGAGCTGGAGAAGGAAATGGCAAAGCACTCCAGTATCTCTGCCAAGAAAACCCCAAATGGGATCGTGAAGAATTGGGCACGACTGAAAAAACTCAACAGCAAAAGGTTCCTAGTGTCTGGATCTAGGACAGATACTAGTGATGCCATCTGACGAGACTGAGCCTCTTCCCTGGGGAGGAGTCTCAGACATTAAAGGAATTCTAGAAACCCTAATGTTTAGCCTTATCTGACCTACTCCTGATACATGTATTCAAAGTTGTCCCCAGGTTTGCTTACCCTAGGCTAGTGTATTTGTAAGGGATTCCAACTCCCTTTATCTCCGTACAAAACCCACCTTGTCACTTACAGCAGGGTTGGGCAGTGTCTATTCGGAGCTCCCTCTGTGTGGTCAGTGACGTGCCTGGCTTCACTTCCCAGAGGCAGATGGAGATTAGGACCTGAGGGAGGCAGAATGCACATGTCTTCTTGTATCTTTCTTGTATGACTGATTATGTCTAGAGGAGGTTCATAAGCTATCGATAAAGCCTTGTTAGATAGACTGAGGGTGGACCTTTCAGCCTCTGCTCCTTGAAATCCCCAGCCAAAAGCACATAATCAGGGAGCTGGAAGGGGTCTCAGCAGCCGTGTAGCCCAAACTACACACAAAAGGAATCTTCACTGTCAGAGAGCTGACATGGGCTCTGTCATCCGGCCTCTGCTTGAAGCTCTCCAGGTAGTGGGGAGCTCCCACCTCCCCAGGAAGCCCCTTACCTTGTGGGCCTTCCTACTTAGGAAGGATTTCCTGACATTAAGCTTAAAAATGGGCCTCTGCTCCTGGTTCTGAGGCCAAGCAGAGCAAGTAATCCCTTTTCCACGGGATGGTCCATCAAGTTCTTGAACCCAGTGCTCGTTTCCCCTGGATCTTTTCCATTTGTCCAGTAGCTTGACAAATCCAGTTCAATTTGTCCTGTTCCTCCCACTGATAATTAGATCATTTAGTGCAACCACGTTGTTTTACTGAGGAGGAAAATGAGGCCGAGAGAAATTGAGTAATATACCTAAAGTTATTGAGGTTAGGTTGAGATTAGGACCCAGGAGCCAGGACCTGAATCTAGCTCTCTTTCTACTACTTCATGAGGAACTTTGGACAGTTGCCCTCCACTTTATGGATGAGAAAATGGGCCCCAAAGAAGTGACTTGCCCAAGGGGGTATGAGTAGAAGGTGGCAAAGCAAACATTACTACTCAGGCCTTCTGCCTCCAAATCCTGTGCCCTGTCCATTGTACACTCTTTCCTATCCTCACAGGGCCACCATATGGGTGAAATAAGATCATAGATTTGGGAGCATTTTGCCAAGTTATAAGACCTACAGAAATGCAGGATTATGGGGTGTAATTATTTGGCCTCTATCTCGTTTGGTGCACATAGATGAGAAGAAACACAGAGAGGAGTCGATTTCTACCTTTCAATAAATCAATAAACATTTATTGAACACCTACTATGCACCAGCTATTGTGTTAAGTGGATATGAAAAGAGACAAAAGACAGTTCCTGCCCTTGAGGAGCTCTAACCTAATGAAGGAGACAAAATGCAAGCACTTATATCTATATTCATATCTATAGCTACAGCTATAGCTTATCTGTTGTTCTACCCACCCATCCATCTCTCTATCATCTCTCTCTCTCTATTATCTCTCTGACTCTGTCTCTCTGTCTGTTTCTTTCTCTTTCTCTGTCTCCCTCTGTCTCTCTGTCTCTGTCTCTGTCTCTGTCTCTGTCTCTCTCTCCCCAAGCTATGTACCGGAAATAATCAATGGAGTGAAAACAGAGGGGTTGGGAAAGTCTTCCTGTAAAAGATGGCTTTTTAGTTGGGAATTAGAGGAAGCCAGGGAGGTGGGAAAGTGTTCCAGGCATGGAGGCCAAACAGAGGAAGTATCCAGAGCCAAGAGATGGAGGGTCTTCTTCATGGGAAAGTCAGGATGGAAGAGTATGAGGTAACATAAAAAGGTATAAGAAAACTGGAAATGTGGGTGGGGGGAGATTATTAGGAAAAACACCCCAGCTTTTGGCTTGATGGGCAAATATCTCTTTGGAGCACATCTTCCTGTTCTTGTAATAAACACTTCTCTATGCAATAATATACAAATAACAGCAATTATCATGTATGAAACCCAGCAGAGTGGTCCAAGGGTTGCTGTGTAGAAAACCATCTATTCCTCATGACACTGAGAAGGAGGCAGGGAAGTGAGGAGCCAGGGGAGGGTGACTGTCATAAGCTGATTTCCCAGTTGCAAGTTATCCTATTAAGAGCCATCATTGTATAGTTTAAGGCTTCTTGGCACCATGAAACCTTCACTGGATGATCTGACAGGAGCTGGTGGCTCATTTTTTTCTTCCCTTTTTTAAGGCATGATGGAACAGGCACCAGATGAGGAGATGTTAGAAGTGACCCTCTCACTGCAAGGTACAAGGAAACAGGGGGTCCAAAGTAGTACAACGTACTGGCAACTTATAGGACCTAATTCTATTTGCAGCTGCTCAGAAGACCAGCTCTGACTCAGTTTGGGGATGTTTATGTTAGAGGAATGGGGAAAATCTTTCAAGAGGAAAATGAACTGAATTTGGAGACAGATGCCCCAATGCAATTCAGTGCAATAAATTTTCAATCAATAAACTTTTATTAAATGACCACTATGTGTCAGGCATTGGGATAAAAAGACGAAGCATGAAACAATCCTTCCTTTCCAGGACATCTTACTATACAAAGAAAAGCAAAACTATGGTTCCTTCTCTATATAGAGCATATATACAGAGTAGATAGAAGGCAATCTTGGGGGGGAAGGAGGCCTTTCCTAATCTGCTTTCTCCTTCTATCTATTCCTCCAGGGCCTTCCAGTGAATCAATCAATAAAAATTTATTAAGCATTCACTATGTGCCAGGCACTGTGCTAAGTGCTGGGCTACAAAAAGAAGCATAAGACAGTTCCTGCCCTCAAGGAGCTTACAGTCCAAATGAGGGAGAAGACCTGCAAACCAATGAATACAAAGTAAGTTATATACAAGATAAAGCAGAAATAATTAACAGAAGGATGGCAATGGAATTAAAATGAGTTGGGGAAGGCTTCCTGTAGACAGAGGCTTCCATTGTCAATTTCTTGTATGTACACAGTTATTTTCTTATTGTCTACCTCATTTCCTTGAGAGTGAGGACCAGGTTGTATCTTTTTTTTTTTGTATTTCCAGTGCTTAGCTTACTCCCTGCCAGATAGTAATAGCTTAATGAATGTTGTTGACTTGGGGAACAAATACAGAACCCCTTGCTCCTTTCTTTTGAGATTTGTTTAGGTTTAGTTACCAGAAAAGGAGACGCAGTTATGGAAGGAGAGTGAGATTCAGGAGATCGGTAAGGAAGAATACCAGAGCGGAAGCAGGAATACTTGTTAGAAAACTGTAGGGGATATAGCAATGGACATGGAGTCAGGAAAATAAGACTTTGAATCTGGCCTTAGACGCTTACTAGCTGTATGACCCTGGGCAAGTCACTTAACCTTTGCCAGCCTCAGTTCTCTCATCTGTATAATGGGGATAATAATATACCTACCTCATAAGGTTGTTATACTGTAAGGCACTATAAAAATGCTAATCTTCTTCCTCCTTCATCTTCTTCTCTGCCTCCTTCTCCTCCTTCTCTGCCTCCTCTTCCATGTTCATCTTCATCTTCATCATCATCAGCTTCTTCTTTTCCTTTTTCTTCTCCTCCTCTTCCTCCTCCTTCATCTTCTTCTCTACCTCCTCCTCCTTCTCCTCTTCCTCTTCCATCTTCATCATCATCTCCTCCTCCTCCTCCTCCTTCTTCTTCTTCCCCTCCTCCATCTTCATCATCATCATCTTCTTTTTCTTCTTCTCCTCCTCTTCCTCCTCCTCCTCTTTCTTCTCTTCCTCCTCCTCCACCTCCTCCTCCTCCTCCTCCATCTTCATATCTTCATCATCATCATCATCATCTTCTTCTTCTTCTTCTTCTTCTTCTTCTTCTTCTCCTCTTCCTCTTCCTTCTCCTACTCATTTGTCCTCTCCTTCTCCTCCATCCTCTTCCTCCTCCTCCTGGTGGCCCCGTGAATATAGAGAAGAGGACAGATTTGGTAGAATCAGGCAGATTTATCACCTCATACATAGTGCCTATGTGAGATTTGGAAAGTTACAACTTCAGTTTTCTCAACTGTAAAATGAAGGCATTGGACTAGCAATCAATCAACAAGCATTTATTAAATGCACCATGTGCCAAACACTGTGCTAGGTGTTGGGTATTTAAATGTAATAGTGATCTAGTCTTTGCCCTCTGGGAGCTTCTGATCTATGGGAGAATGCAATACATTCACAGATAAGTAAATACAGGATATATAAATACACAAGATGGGTGGAGGGGATTTCCCATTGCTGGGAATTAAATTAAAATTAAAGTAATTAAATTAAATGAATATTCCCATTACTTTGCACATAGTAGGCACACAGAAATGTTTTTAAACTGAACCTGAATATGAGCAATTATGATAGGTAGAATTCACAGAGCACTTTAAGGTTTGCAAAGCACCCTCCACATATTATCTCATTTTATCCACACAACAATGTGAATTCCCCATTGTGGGGGCAATTGGAAAAAGTCTACTTTGAGGGGGTGCCCCTCGACTTGAGTCTTTAATTGAGCTGAGGGTTCTAAGAGGTGGAGGAGAGGAGAGAGAGCATTCTAGGTATGGGGAACAGTCTATCCAAACACATGGAGTCTGAAAATGGAACGCCATGCTCACGTTAAAAGCAAATAGAATTGTTTGGCTGGAGAACAGAAGGAGTGGGAACTATGTGTCCATCACAGTCTCTCCTAGCTCTTTATCTCTGCTTCTCTCCAATTTCTCCTGTTTGTATCATGTTTGCTGCTTGCACATTTTCTCTCCCATTAGAACATAAGCTCCCTGAAGTCAGGAATCAAGGATTTTGCTTTTTTCTCTGCATTCCTCATAACTTAGCATGATGCTTGTTACATAGCAGGTGCTTAATAAATGTTTGTTGACTTGACTTGAATAATTGATGTCTTTCTGCACAAGTCTTCTCAAGAACATAAAGAGACTAGAGTAGTTTTTCTCTTTTTGTTTAGTCATTTTCAATCATGTCTGACTCTTCGTGACCTCACTTGGGCTTTTCTTGGCAAAGATACTGGAGTGGTTTACCCTTTCCTTCTCTAGCTCACTTGAGGAAACTGAGGTAGACGGTAAAGTGACTTCCCCAAGGTCACATAGCTGGTAAGTGTCTGAGGCCTGATTTGAACTCAGGCCTCCCTGACTCCAGACCCAGCACTCTATCCACTGTGCCACCTAGCTGCCCTAAGTTGTCTTCAGCACACTCCAAATAATAATTCACATTTACATAGTACTTAGTCATTTAGAAATCTTTTTATTTACAACGACCCTGAGAGGCAGATTGTGCAAGTATTATATTCTCCATCTTATAGATTGGAATATGGAGCTGCAATGGGAGTAAGAAAACATAGGATCATAAGCATTAGAGCTAAAAGCAACCTTTGAGATCATGTATTCTGATTTCTTCATTTTACAGATCAGGAATTAAGATCTAGAGAGGAAAAGTGACTAAATTTGCAAAGAGCCATATTCAACTCTGGGTAAGGAAAACCTTCTTAGAAATTAGGCTTTCTCAGAGTGGAATGGGCTGCTTGGGAGGTAGTGGGCTCCCTGTCAATGGAGGTCTTTAACCAGCAGCTGCATCCACCTAGCATGGATGCCATCGGTGGCCTTTCCATTACAGAGCTGACTTTTATGAACTTTGCTCTTTCCCTATGGACTAATATTAACGAACTTGAGGTGTCTTGTTTTACTTCTGATTAATTGCCAATGAGTAGTGCAGATTCTTCTGCAGGTATGGATTGGACTAGACAGTACTTCATATCCCTTCAAACTAGTTATTTACCAGGAAATATTTAAAAATCAGCTCTCCAAAAAAGAAAGTGTATACACTATACATTTTTTGTTTGTTTTTTGGAGGCAATTGGGGTTAAGCGACTTGCCTAGGGTCACACAGCTAGTAAGTGTCTGAGGCTGGATTTGAACTCAGATCTTCCTGATTTCAGGGCAGGTGCTCTAACCACTGTGCCACCTAGATGCCCCCTTGTTTTTGTTTATGCATTTTTGTTTGTAATCTGCATTAATTTCTCCATTGATCTCATGAGTCAAGATGATAAACCAAATAAATAATTAAGCCCTGATTAGACCTATGAACTCTGAGTGCAGATTGAAGCATATTCTTTTCACTTTATTTTCCTTTTTTAAATCAATACAGCTGATGTGGAAATGTTTTACATGGCATTACATGTATAATGGGTATCATATTTCATGCCTTCTCAATGAGGGGTGAGGGGTAAATGGAGGAAGAGAATTTGGAGCTAAAAAAACCCCATCTCTGATTTGTGCATTTGCCTGTTTCCAAAGTGTAAATACTCACATTGAAAATTTAACAATCAGCTCTCTAGGACAGGTAAGAACTGGCTCTAGCGCACCTCTTCTTCCAGCTCTGAAAAGCTGGGATTTTGTGGCCGTTCTTCCAGTTTCCCATGTTCTTCACTTAGCTGTTGTCTTTTGCACTGCCCCCCTTCTTTCTATCCACATACGCTTTATGGAGGTAGAAATGGCAAGATTTGGCACCTGATTGGAACAGCGGGAGGCAGGTTATGAGGAACTGAGGAGAATGCCGGAGGGTACAATCTTGGGAGCCTGGAAGGATGGTGGTGCCTTTGACAGAAAGAATGATAGAATCGCAGAATCTCAGAGGCCATGTGGTCATTTTCCCCTTGTATTCTGAACATAGCACTTTGCACATAGTAGGCACAGAAAAATGTTTTTGAATGAATGAAACTGCACCCGAATATGAACAATAGTAATAGCTAGAATTTATAGGGCACTTTAAAGTTTGCAAAGCACCTTACACATATCATCTCATTTTATCCTTACAAGAGCCCATGCCCATTTTACAGATGGGGAGCCTGAGGCTACGAGCTATGCCCTGGCTTGTACCTCTAGTGAAAGTCCGAGACAAGATTTGATCTCCAGGTCCAGTTCTCAATGCACTGTGCCAGCTAGCTGCCTCTACAATCAAAGACCCAGGGTTCAAATCTTCCTCTATATTTATCTATGTGGCCTTGGACACAACTCCACTGGACCTCACCTTCCTCCCTTGTAAAATATAGGGGTTGGATTAGATGACTTTGGAAGTTCTTTTTAGATCTACAATCCTATGTATAAGCTTGGGGAGGTCATTTAACTTTCACAGGCCTCAGTTTCCACATCTATAAAATGAGATTAGATGGCCTTCCAGGTCCAGACCTTTGACCTGGTTTTGATGGTGGGCAGGTCACTTCTCCAATTTGAGGAAACTTCCTCAGTTTCCTCATCTGTAAAATGAGAGAGTTGGCCTGGAGGGCCTCAGATGGCCCTTCTAACCATGTGGCTAGGAAACTACGATCTCTCTCCAATATCCACAAGGCTTTCAGTGATGGACATCCTCCTACTGTCATTCGCTCCAAAGTCTATGGTCTTTCCATTACAGAGATGCCTTTCGTGTTCTTTATTCTTTCCCCATTGACTAACATTAACATTCTAGAGCTGTCTTGTTTTATTTCTCATTGATCTCCAATGTGTAGAGGCTCCCCAAACGTTAGCTGACTTTTTTCTGCTGTCCAACCCAACTCTCTGCCAAATAATGACTTCTAACAAACTCTTAGCTGCACTCAGCAGCTCAATATTTAAAGGGACCCTGTGGGGAACATTTCTGAAGAGCAACACGCCTCTTGTAGTGCAGTGAATAATTACTTTCTGCTCATCTGTTTTTAAGGTAGGCTTCCTGAATAGCTACTCAGCCCAACCAACAATGGAACTCAATCAACATAGAACCTACTGCTATGGATCTCAAGGGTTATCATTGGATCTTAGGTCGTTAAATCCTCTTGTCAAGCCAACAAGTATTTGTGAAGCTTCTACTATGTGCCAGACACTGTGCTAAGCTCTAGGAATACAAGTAGAAAGAAAGGCAATGCCTGCCCTCGAGGAGCTTATGTTTTAATGGAGGAAGACACATAAAAGGGAGCTGAAAAATAGGGAGAAGAAGGTGCCAAAGGATGGAGAAAGAAGTCTTTAGAATCAGGAGTGGAGCCCAGGGAAGAATGAAGGCATTAACATGGCTCACCTGGGCGCTTCCCTTACAAGGACATTACAGGAAGAACTGACCAATCAGAGAATGGGGCCATGGGGCAGGATATTCCAAGGTGAGAAGGCGTCTGGGACCTGGTAGAGAAGTATTACACAGAACCTCAAAGTGTCAGAGCTTTGAGGGGGTTTAAAAAAGATATTAGAATTGAGAGGGGCCTTAGAACAAGGAATGTCAAGGCTGGGAGGGGCCTTAGAACAGGGAATGTCAGATCTGGGAGGGGCCTCAGAACAGGGGATGTCAGAGTTGGGAAGGACCTTAGAACACAGAATGTCAGAGCCAGAAGAAACCAGAGAGCACCTTTTGTCCAGCTTCTTCCTTTTGTATGTGGGGAAATTGAGGGAGCTTAAGTGATCTGCACAAGGAGACATGGCCCCCAAGTGTCTGAGGCAAGACTTGAACCAACATCTCTTCATTTAGAGTCCTCTCCACAAATTCATCCCAATATAATTTTGGAAGAGCCAGTCTTTCCAGGAGGCCTGCTATTACCAAACCCTCCTCATTTCCTTCCCCATCTTGCTTCCCTCTTGGCTCACTCTCTAGTCTGCTCCAACTGTACTCTGGTTTGCTCCCCCTGCTCAGGTTCCCCCCCCCACCCCATTCCTCTCCTACCTTCGAGTCCCCCTTATCACATCAGCTTCCCACATTTGAAGGGGAGATAATAAAGGGACTTTTTAATCCCTTGCTTTTGCCTCCTAAGAGTTTAGCACAGTACCTGATATATAGTATACCCTTCATAAATGCTTAATCTAATCTAATCTAATTTGTGGTAAACTGAAGTCTGAGTTTCTAGGCTGACAATGGCCCTGGGTTTTGGGCAGGCATGTGATGTGAACTGATGGTCCATCAGATGTGTGTAGCCCAGGATGTGTTTGCTATTTCTTGACCTGCTGAGACACATCAACCCACATGAGACAAAGCCCGGGCTGTAGTCAATATAAACATCTGGAATTGTTCTCTTTTGGGCTAGGGTATGTGAAGAAGGGAACTGGAGATTATATTGTCTGCCAAGCCAAAACATGGCTAATAGTGCTAATGAGCTAGAAAATGTTGGGTTGTCTGGGGGACCCCTTGTGGGGTGTTCTGGAGTCTCTCCCTCTTTGTCACTCTGTCCACCTCTTCCCCTCCTCCCCCTGGTCAGCCTTTAGCTGAAAGAATCTCTGGATCTCCTCCTCTGGGCTTCTCTGGGATGGAGGCTTTGATGACTCATAAGCATCTTTGGTGCCAGCAGCACCAACTCACTCTCAAACCCTCTGACCCCAGTGAAGTGGGGACAAAGGAACACCTCTGGAGGGACTCTCTGCCCTTGGTCTATTAATGACCCCAGCAATGGTCTCTCCCTCACCTCTTTCATTCTGCAATAAAACCTGGAATTGGAAGCTAAACCCTTCCTCAAGGTGGTGGTGGCAGAAAGAGCAGTGTGGGATTAGAAGCTACAGCTACAGCCATGGACCAGTAATCAGCAAGATCTGGGTTCAAATGTTCCTTCAGACATTCACTAACTGCATAGCCCTTAGCAACTAACTTAAACATTTGTTCAGTCTTAGTGTTCCCATTTGTAAAATAGGAACAGGCAATGTGGTCTGTTGGATGGAGTGGTGGACTTAGAGTCAGGAAGTCCTAGTATCAAATCCCAAGGTGACACTTTCTGGATATGAGTCTCAGTTTCCTCATCTGTAAAATGGTGGCTCTAAATCTATGATCATATACCTGTAGGACCTATCTCACAGAGTTGTTGCAAAGATCAAAAGTGCTAATTGTAATATCAATTGAGTTGGGACTTTCTTACTGTTTTAAAATGATTAATTAAGTGTCTTTGAGTCTTACTAGGTGCTAAGCCCCAGGCCCAAACCCCAATTAGGTGCTAAACCTATGTGGGTGTGGATTGGTAACTAAAGTGGGGCCAAAGATGGGGCTAACTAAGGGGAGGTGCTAACTCCAGAGCCGTGTCTGTCTTGAGTCTTACTAGGTGCTAAGTCCCAGGCCCAGACCCCTATTAGGCGCTAAGCCTATGTCCCAGGGTACCAAGGGGTGGTGCTAACTCAAGAGCCAATCATAGCAGCCTAAGTTCTGGTCATTCAGATGACGTTTGATGATGTCTGAAACCCTATAAGAAGAGAAGACAGAGCCATTTGCACAGGGCTCTCACTCTCGGTGGCGTATGGAGACTCCTGGGCAGCTGTAGCTAAGAAGCCCTCCAGCTTGCAAACCCAGATGCTGGGACTTTGTTAAACTCTGGTAACTATGTATTGGGATTTGAATCAGACAAGGTCTGTCTGT
>CM053622.1:16689835-16709557 GCA_028646595.1 Phalanger gymnotis | reverse complement strand
CAGTGTTTTTAAAGTTTGCAACATCTTTGACCCAAATCATGTCGTTTGGTTCTCATAACAATCCTGCGAAGAAGGTTCTACTATTATTCCAGTATTCCAGGTGAGGAAAGTGAGGCATGGAGAGGTTAAGTGACTTTTCACACAACTAGGAAGTTTCCGAGGCACTATTTGAACTCAGGTCTTTTAGACCTGATCCAATTCTATCAACTATGCCACCTAGCTGCCTCAAGAAAACTCAGAGATAGAATTGGAGTGTGAGGGTGGAAAAATCTGGTAGAATGATAGTATCATGGCTACAGAATTGGAAGGGACCTCAGAGGCCATCTAGTCAACCCCTTTGTTTTATAGATGAGGAAAATGAGGCTCCTCCTCTTTCTTCTTCTTCTTCTTCTTCTCCCTCTTATCCTCCTCTTCTTCCTACTCCTCATCCTCTTTCTCTTCTTCCTCATCATCTTCCTCCTCCTCCTTCTTTTTCTTCTCCTTCTGCTTCTCCTCCTCCTTCTCCCTTTCATCCTCCTTCTCTTCCTATTCCTTGTCCTCTTCCTCCTCCTCCTTTTTCTTCCTCCTCCTCCTCCTCTCTCTACTTGTTTCCATCTCTACCTCCTGCTCCTCTTCCTCTTCCTTCCCCTTCTCCTTTCACAGCCTAACACTTCATCCACTGTTCTAAGCTTCCTTCCCTACCTCATGGGAATCCTGTTAGGCAGCTAGATGGTGTAGTGGATAGAGAACTACATTTGGAGTCAGGAAATACCTGAGTTTGAGTTTTGTCTTTGATGTTTACTGTCTGTGTGACCTTGGACAAGCTATTTAACCTCCCTCAACCTCAGCTTCCCCCTAGGATCTACATCAGTGAGTCATTGTGAGGATCAAATGAGATTTTACACATACACATGCATAAACACACATATAAGCACTGTGTCAATAGTAGATAAGATTATTACCAAATCAGGTAATGATTTGTACTATAGAAAGGGAAGCTTTGGTTGTGGTAGTATACTTCTTGCAAGATCCCTGCTTTCATTTTGTTGAACCCTATCTTTCTCAATGGAGATAACAAACCCCTTTACAACATGGTAGATGGTCTTTGAAAGTTTGAGGGGCCAATGAGGTGACAAATTCCTCTGAACGTATGTAGGTTGTCTTTGAATAGCAGGTAGTCTGTGATGGGACCATATGTGAAGTCTTTATGTCTCGGTTGGATGACATCATAGCTCTTGAGCTACAAGGGATCTCAGAGGCTCTTTTGTCCAACCCCCTCATTTTATAGAGGGGGAGAAGCTGATTGAATTGCCCAGGATCACACATCTAGCAAGTCTCACTGGTGGGAATTGAACTCATCCTCTGACTGCAGGGTTGGTGCTTTTCTCACTGTACCATGTTTCTTAACAGAGCATGTGCTTGAGCAACTGTCATAACCTTCTAGAGTTTTGAGTCACCTCCATATCATAAGGAGCCATTGGAGTTGGATTTTAGCAGAAGATTATTGCAATAAAAATGGAAATTATTGTCTAGGTCATTGGGAAGATCTGTTATGGAGGATTTGTGCCAAGAGATAGACAAGCATTTCACAAGGTGAGAAGACCTGGAGGTATTGTGATCTAACCCAGTAGGAACCAACTCTAATCCTAAATTTACCAGCATGATATAGTGAGTTCTACTGCTCACTATCTGGGTGGCCTTGGACAAAAAATGTCCCCCCTCTCTGACTCAGTTTTCCAATTTGCAAAATGAAGAGGTTGGACTACATGATCTCTAAGGTCCATCGTGATTTTGTGATTATCATTACAGAGCATAGTCTTGAAAGAATTTTTCCAGGCTTGGGTGCCTGTGCTGGGACTATGAATCTGAGAATCGGAGATTTAGAGCTGTCCCTTCTACACCACATCCTGCAACTGGTCACATGGCCTTTATTCACAGACCTGCAGTAAGGAGGAACCATGACCCCCTGAGGCAGTCCACCCCACCTTAGGATAGCACTAATTGGTAAGGCATTTTCCTATGTGAATCTAACCTGGCTTCGACTTCTCTTTGTTGTTCCTTGCTTTGTCCACCATGACCAAGTCAAACAAAGCTAATCCCTAGTTGTCATCCAACATCAGAAGATTATTTAGGACATAACCTCAACGGCCCTGGCTTCCTTATTAAATTATAATGACTCTGTTGTGTTTCCCTAAACTTCACTTTGAGCAATGTGTGCACTAGCTCTAGGATCAGAAGGTTTGGTTTCAGATCCCACCTTTGATGCTTGTATATATGTTTGACCTTGGTTAAGTCACTTAACTATCCTAGGTCTCATTTTTTTCATTTGCAAAAAGAGGGGGTTGCACTAGGTGGCCTCAGAGGTCACTTCTAAGTAGATGATCCTATTATCTTATTTTCTTATCTATTTTCTCAGGAAATGTAGGGAGGAGGGGGAATTCTTGTCTTGATGCTTTAAGTAGAACTGTTTATTATTAAGCCTTCAAAACACCAGTGCGGCAATGAGGTGAGGCAATGAGGGAGACCTGGGTTCAAATCTGACTTTAGAAAATTACCAGCTGTGTTACCTTGGGCAAGTCACTCAACCTTTTTCAGCCTCAGTTTCCCCATATATAAAATGGGGATCAAAAAAGTACTTACTTCCAAGAGTTATTGGGAAGAGCAAATGAGAAAATTTTTTTGTGCTTAGTATGGTGCCTAGCACATATAAGGCTTTATATGAATGTTAGCTATTATTCTCTCAGATGGTTGTCCATTCAACAAACCTAAGCCAAAGTTCCATTGAGGGATGTTGTGCAAGAAGCAATGTATTAGGACTCCAGAATTCTAGTCTGTGAGCTTGAGAAAATGACCTACTGTCTTTGAGGTTCACTTTTCTACTTGATAAAATGCAGAGGTTCTAGTAGTTGATTTCCAAGGTCTCTTCCAGCTTTGACATCTAAGGTTCTTTCAATGTCTGACATTGCATGGTCCTCTTAGCACTAATATTTCCTGTTCTCAGCTTTCCAGCTCTGATATCCTTTGTTCTAAGGCCCTTCTCAGCTTTAAGTTTCTTTTATCTTTCACATTCTCTCTTGTAAAGTCCCTCCTAGTTTTACTTTCTTGAGTTCCTTTTCATCTTTCCAAAAAAAATATTCCTATTTCTACTCTGCCCCCCCCCCAAGATTCAAAGCCCTGAACCTTTCTCTTACCCTCACATGACCTGGGTCCTGGATATGATAGTGCTCTCCTACCCCCACAGGGCAAAAAGAAGTCAGAGAATTTATCTGAACCTTTGGCACCGAGTCAGCAGAAAGAGGAAAGGGCCTCAGCCAAGGTGCTGAGTTTCCGAAAAGTCAGGTGGCCAGCAGTGGTGTGATTTCATCATTGCTTGTGTAACATCTCTTATAATATCTCTTTACCATCCTGGGAGGTGCTGACAGCTGGGGATTTGGAATTTACTTTGAAATGCTAATCGTGGGGAAGAGGGATATTGATGTTCTCCACTCATTAAGTACTGGACTGCTTTAAGAGGTAGCAGGCTCCTGCCTGTCTCCCGGCTTGGTGGGGGACTGGGAAGAGGGCTATTTTTATGAAATCAGAGAGATGAATCAAATGGCCTAAGTGGACTGGGAAGGCAGATGATGAAATTGAGAGCAGTGCCGGTACCCATGAGCCTTTCAGCACTCATTTAAATGGACAGCGGCAAAATGGGTCTCGAGGCATTCTCTTCGTATCTGTCTGTCTTCCAAGAGGTGTTGATGGGGCAGCTCTACCTGGCCTTTGGGAAAGAAGGTCCTAATGAGTCCGGAAAGGCTTCTCAGCTTTATTGAAACTGAAAAGTCTACAGGCTGCTGGATTAGGGCGGTCAACAGTGATTTACATGGAGAAATCATTTATCCATTTCCTTGGGCTGGGTAGATTAGGCTGGGAAACCTTCCAGAATGAGAAGTAAGGCAGACGCTGGACACTTTCATGGCTCCTTGGTTTCTTAGCCTTGTGACCCTGGTCAAGTCTATTCATATCTCTAAGCCTCAGTTTCTTCATCTGTCAAGTGATGAGGCTACTTCTCTTAGGATAATGGGATCGTAGATTTGAGAGCAGGAAGTCATTTGTTCCAATTTCTTTATTTTATGGGAGAAGGAAAGAGAATTTATTAAGTTTCTACTTAATAAATATGCCAGGCACTGTGCTAAGTACTTTACAAATATTATCTCATTTGATTCTCACAATAGCTCTGGGAAGTGGATGTTATGATGATTTCCATTTTATGTTAAGGAAACTGAGGAGAACAGAGGCTAAATGCCTTGCACAGGATCACACAAATAGTAAGTGTCTGAGTCTGGATTCGCACTCAAATCTTGCTGACACCAGGCCCAGAACTTTATCCACTGCACCATCTAGTAGAATCCGAACTTGAGGCCTAGGGAAATTAGATGATTTGTCCAGAGTGACTGAGCTAAGAGCCAGGAATCATCAAAGTGTGTTACTTTTGTCAGGTTCCTCACTCTGGAAAGTCACACAGGTAGTCAGTGGGAGAACAAGGATTTGAACTCAGGTCCCATGACTTCAAATTTAGCACGCTTAAAAAAATTCTTATTCATGTCTGTGGTTTTAGTTTTTGAATCATCTTCATTTCAAAATATCTCCCTCTACCTCACCTCCTCAGCTTTCCAAACTTTGTGACAAATATTCTTTTAAAAGAGAGAGAAGTGGTTTATTACACAATTATAGACCCCTTTGCTCTGTAGGGAGGGAAGGGAGGCCAGCATACACTTAAGTTTATTTTCTAGTATTGTGATTTCATTGTTTTTTGGGGACCTCCCAGCGAGGGAGTTTTCTCTAACAATACAGATAAACTGATGATTAGGAGCATTGAGAGGCAGGTCACCAAGGCCTGTGTGCCCTTGGATGCCATAGGGTGTCAGAGGAGCATAGTTTTAGATCTGGAAGGATCCTTGGAGGCCAGTAAATACAACTCCCTCATTTTACCAGTGAGGAAATTAAGGATCACACAACTAATAAGAGTGTCTTGCAGGATTTGAATTGAGGTTCTCTCTACTCTCAGTTCATTTCCCCACCCACTGTACCTACCTATGTCAGTGACTTGAACCCTGGTCATCTCGATGCTAAAAACTGTCTCTCTATCTGTGATCCCACATTGCCTTGCCTGGCAATTATTTTTAAATCGAAGCTTTCTTGACACCTTTTGCTTTTATATAAGGCATTTCTAGATAGATTTCTTCTCTCCCTTTCCTGGCACCGTTCCCCAACAAACTCCAGTGAGTTTTCCTTCGTGAAAGAGAAAAAAAAAACATTTAAATAAAATCAACCCATGAAAGTACTGAGCCTGAGATGGGCATGTGACTTTCCACACCCATAGCATCCCACCTGTGCTCATTCTTTCTTTTGGTTTTATATTCTTTCTGTATGTTGCTCTCTGGTTCTGCTTACTTCCCTTTCTACATTACCATGCTATCTTCCTTCACAAGGATGTTGTGTTGAAGCAGCATGGAGCATAGTCCATGGAGCACTGGATTTAGTGTCAGAGGGCTTGGGTTTCAATTCCTATTCTGGCACTTACTAGCTGTTGGACATTGGGCAGGTCATTCAACTTCTCTGGGTCTCAGTTTCCTCATTTGTGAAATGAGAGAGTTGGACTAGACCCTCTCCAACTCTAAATCTTTGATGCTTTGACAAGTGCTTTGTAAACTCTAGTCATAAGTGTTTAAGCACTATTCAAATGGAAACCATGAAACACAAAGCCCTTTTGGTGTGGCAAATCTTACATAGTTGATAGTGGTATCAACAGGATTGAGTCAGACCAGGGGCTGAAGCTGATAGTAGCTAAGCATGCAGATAGTCCTCAGACGACTCAGATCCTGAAAATATTAACACTTGTGCACATGGCACAGCTCTGGGTTTGCATAAGAGAGCACCGTTTTTTGAAATCTATTTGGTATTTTAAAGATCTTCTCTCTTTTTTTTTTTTAAGAATCACAAACTATTTCAAATTCTGGTGCCTGTGGGGTTGGGGAGATAAGGGAAAGGGTTAGTAAGGAACCCTGACTTACTAGTTCTTTGCCTCCTCACCAAATAGGTTAGAGTTCTATAGCCCCTGACAAGAGCAGCATGGTAATATTAGAGTGATCTGGAAAAAGTCACATCAAAAATCTCTGTGTTTTAACTCAGGCAGTACAAATGCATGTTCCTGGCAAGTAGCATGCTAAGAGGGACATAGGCTGGTTCTCACCTGCAAGGTCTGTTTGGAGGAAATGAGCCAGGTAGAACAAGTGGGGATGGAAGAAGGGAGAGAAAGAGAGAAGGAAGAGGAAGAGAATGAAGAAGAAAGGGAAGGAGGGGTGGCAAAAGACTGAGAAAGAGAGAAGGAAGAAAGGAGAGAGGGAGAGAAAGAGAGAAGAGGAAGAAAGGAGGGAGGGGAAGAGGTGAGGCAGGGAGATTGCTAATGACTTTTGAAAATAGAACTCATTTCAAGCAACAGGCACACATATAATGAGATTAGGTTGGGCCCTTGTTTTTCTCTATCCTTCCTTGTTCCTCCCCTTCTGTTTACAGCTACATAAACATTTAAATAATTTAATAATACCACCAACACCAAACATCCCTTGCTTCTTGCTATTAGTGAGTAATGAGACCTTTGCAGATCTCAGCAGCTGGGAAGATGTCAGCTTCGAAACAGAATTCAAAGGAGAATTAAGGGGTAAAATGCTTCCCTTCCCCCAAGCCTCACCATGGAGCTGACCCTACAACCAAACTTGAATCCTGGCTCTGCTGTTTATTATCTGTATGACTTTGGACAAGTCACTTAAATTCTGATCCTCAGTTTCCACATCTGTGAAATGTCAGTTGAGAAGATTTTGATAGTATTCCCTAGTTCAGTAGGCTTTGATCTTACATAGGGTGGAAGTTCCTGCTCTAAATTTATGGTGTGCGCATTATTGTCATCTATTTCCCTGAGGAAAAAAGTAAAGGAAACATTATTAAAACGGTTAGATATATTAATGTCTTAACGTGATGCCAACTCCCACATAACTTGAATGAGCTTATTGGGGTCGTAGAGAGACTTCTGGCCAGTACCAAGATGCCTCCAAAGTCTTCAGAGTGGTAATTGCCCCTTTGGCACCTATAATAGTTCAGAGTGTAGTGGATAAATTCAGTTTGCTTATAGCGGTGCCATGGAAGGAACACGGGAGATGAGAGACCTGGTTCCTAGTCAAACTCCAACATTGACTTACTCTGTAACTTTGGGCAAGTCCTTTAATTGCCCTGGCCCTCAGTTTTCTCACCTGTAAAATGGGAAGGTTGTACCAGATAGCCTCAAGATCTCTTACAATTCTTGATCTAAGTTCCTATTATCTCTAAGATCCCAAATCTCTTCAGCTGCTGTCTCCCTCCTACCTTGAGGTCCTTTTCTCCTAGTAGTGAGTTCTTAGAACCTCCATTTGAGGAAAAACTCTGATTATCCATCCTTTATTCTCCAACCTTCACTACCATGCTCTCTCTTTTATGCAATTTTTCTTCTTAGTAGAATGGAAGTTTCTTGAGGGCAGAGATTGTCTTTTTCCCTCATATTGTATACTACCTGGCACATGGTACATGACTGACAAAGGATTGTTGACTTGACTTGACAACTTGGATTCTTCTTACCTTTCTGGATTTCTTGCATATTACTTAGAAGAGATAAAATGAGATAATATATGTGTAGCACTTTCCTGAACTACTTCTCCATCTCCCACTTATCCTAGTGGGCCAGGTCCCCAGAGAAGTGAGTGACTACTTCTATTCTTTCATTCAGGATTCCAAGGATAACCCTAACAGAGATATAGATTTCTAACACTGTTGCTCATGAGCCCCCACCAGTGTGCTCCCCAATGACTACCAATCAGTTAACTAGCTTTTAGAAAGGGTTTTTCTAGCAGGTACAACAAGGACAGTTGTTATAGAAACATCCCCCCCCCCCCAGATTGAGGGCTCACTCTGCCCTCATACATACAAGGTCCCTGGGGAAATCAAGTCAAACTTACAGAGTACTTGTGTCCAAAGGGAAAATCACAGCTTCTGGTTACTGGAGATCCTCTTTTGCCTTGACAGAATCTTCATGAAGTCCCTCTTTGGCTCAACTCTGTTGAGCTTTGAGAGTTGACCTTACTTTGAGAGTAACCTTGCAGATTACTGAAGGTATCTTTCATCAATATATCCAGTTTGTCCTTGATGTGTCTCTCAGCTCATGATCCATATGTTGCCGCTAGTCACTACTGCTCCAGAGACACAGCTCCAGCCCTGGTAGACCCTGCTATAGGAACCAAGAAAAACTCCAGATCTTCCAACTTTTCAAAGTTCACATTGGTCAAGAATGGAGGAGGAAGGACAGAAATGTGATCCTTCATGTCAAGGACAATTCCTTCTCAGAAGTCCTTCACCGTTGGATTCAATGACCATTTGCCTGGACTGCTGCTTGTAATGCTGAATTCCAAACTGGCTTTTTTGTTATGTTTGAGGCCCAGAAATGTGTCTCATTCTTTCAGTCAATTACAAGACAATCCTTGTGTTTCTGGTCATCATCTGTCTCCATCTAATTATCAAAGCACTTAATCTCCTCCCAAACTGATTAAGAATGTGTTTGTACATCCTTAGTTAAAACCTACTTACCAGGCTTTACACACAATATTGACACTTCATTTCCATGTCTGTGGCTTTGCACTGGCTGTCCCCCAGGACAAGAATTCATGCCTTCCTCATCTCTACCTTCTTAGAATCCCAGTTTTTCTTAATGACCCAGCTCAAATGACACCATCTAGGTGAATTCTTTCCTGATCCTACCAGCTAAAGACCTTCCTTCCTCCCCAAGCTACCATGCATTCATTTTGTATATTATTATAGATGTTATATCCCTCATCGGAATAAACAAACAAACAAACAAATAAATGAATGAATAAACAAACAAACAAATAAATGAATGAATAAATGCTTGTTAGTTCATTGATAAGGAACTTAGAGTTCTGACCATTGGAATTCCAAAAAATCAAGTCAACAAAGACTAAATCTCTATTGTAGAAAAGCCAATGTGGTGCGCACTGAGGCCATAAGACAGATGTGACTCAGTCTCTGCTCTTAAGGAGAGTTTAATCTAGCAGGGAAAGGACAAGTCTAGAAGAATCAGAAATGATGCAGAGAGTGAAAAAACTAATAAGTATTAGGAAAAAATAAACGTTATTGTCTGTTCTCAAATTCTTCCCAGGCTTGACATTCCCTGTTCTAAGGCTCTTCTCATCTCTGACATCCTATGTTCTTCGTGTTGTTGCTGCCCACCCTTCTGTTCTCAGACAGAACCAATGACATCATGGGCACGATGTCTTGACTTTTGAGTGAGCTGGATTTGAGTGAGGCAGAGCTATGCAAAGTTCTCAGCCTTGCTCTCTCCTTTAGAGTCACGGAAATCCACTCTAACCCTCACCCTAACCTTAAATGTCTGCAATGGTGATGTCCCAGGATGCAATGGGTGACCTCGGCCTTTTTAAATTGAGGTGTTTCCTGGCTCTCAGTTTACTTGAGGCCATACCCATTCAATGACTCAAGACTAGGTAAGAAATGAGGCAAAATATGCTCCAATTTGCCATCCCAAAGATATTAATATGGGTGGGAAGACCGTCATGGTTTCTGGTTTTAATAGAAAACAATTGTTATTTGCACTCATTCTAAGCCATCAGTACCAAACTATGTGTCACAGAGGCTTGGGCTGGGTCTATTATTGGCCATTCACGGCAAGCCAGAATGATTTGGTTATGTTCTAAGGTCCCTCCCAGCTTTGAAATTCTCTGTCCTAAGGTCTCCTCTACTTCTGGCATTCTGTATTCTCCCACTCTGTTGCCCAATGTTCTAAGGGCCCTCTAAACAATCATGTTATGTGAGAAATGGGTTTCCCAGATCTTCTGTAGCTTTAAAGCTATGGAATTGAATATGGTAGGAATTATCTTACAACTCCACAGCCTTTCCATTTTTCCATGTTCTAGATGGACTTGGCAGTTGGAACATGTGGATTCTGGATGCCAGCACCTGCCTTCCAACATACTGTTGGATACTGTGTGATGCCTGAGCAAATTGCTCAACCTCTCTGCATTTCACCTGGAAGATGGAAAGATAGAGAAGGACCTTGGGAAGCCCATCTTCATTCTTACCTGTGTGTGTGTGGGACGGGGGGGGGGGGAAGGGGGAAGGGTTAAAATGAGAGAATGGCACTGGACTTTGAGCAACATGAAGGAACTCATGATAACTTTCCAGAGAAGTCTTGGGTTGTTGCCAGTAGTCATGGAGAGGCCAAGCAGGGGGTCAAATCCTGAATCCTCTTATGAGCTTAGGTTCATAGATTCATAGGATCATAGCATTTAGAGCTGAAATGAACCTTAGAGCTCAACTAGTTAAACCACTTTCATTTTATAGAGGAGGGGATGGAGAGATTAAATTACTCGCCAAATGTCACCAGTTCCATAGCTCATGATCATTCGTCTTCCTTCAGAGACTGCCGCCTCCTTTGTGAAGCTTTCCTGGATTCCCCAGTCAGCAACGGCATTTATTTCTCTCCCCCATGCCCAAGCCCCTGGCCTTGACTTCAAGGGCATTTTATGTTAGGTGTCAAAATGAGATCTGTTAGAAATGAAAACAGAAGATTTCAGAGTTACAACATAAGTTGAAGAAATGGAATTAGATTGACATGCAGATATATCAGATACGTTTGAGTATGGAATCTTTTCAGGTATCAGTTGGACTAGAGGGCTTCTGAGATGCTTTCCAATTCTTAAGTTCTGAGATTCTGGTAATATTGTATTACAGGTAAAACACACATATAGCAAGAAAAAAGAAAGAAGGAAGGAGAGAAAGGAAGAAAAAGAAATGAAGGGAGGAAGGAAAGGAAGGAGAGAGGAAGAGAGGAAGGAAGGAGAGAAGGAGAGAGACTGGAAGGAATAAAAGCAAATAAAGGAAGGAAGAAAGAGAAAGAAAGAAGGGAGAAAAGGAAGGAAGAAAATGCTATCCGCATCCATGTAAAGAACTGATGGACTTTGAATGCAGATCGAACCACACTTTTTTCACTTACTTTAATTTTTTTATGTGTTTTTCTTTTGATTTGTTTCTTCTTTTACAACTGTGACTAATACGGAAATGTTTTATATGATAGCACATTATAATCTATAATCTATATATTATATATAATATAATTATATAATAATATAATATATAATATATATCAAATTGCCTACCATTTTAGGAAGAGGGGAGAAAAATTTGGAACTCAAAATCTTGTAAGAATGAATGCTAAAAATTGTCTTGACAGTAATTGGAGAAAAATACTATTGAAAAGCAAAAAAAGAGAGAATAAATAAGTGTGTGTTTCTTTCCTAGTTGTTTTTGTTTCCTCCCCCATTGGACTGTGAGCTCTTTGAAAGCAAGGACTGTCTTTTGACTTTCTTGGGATCCCCAGCACCTAGTATAGAGCTTGGCACATAGTAGGTACTTAAAATGCTTGTTGACTATTAAATGGAAGAGAGATGCACTTTGTCCTTCTTAACCAGAGAGGCTAGAATGAGGAGGACTGGGTCAAAGTTCCGAGGAGGCAGATTTAGATCTAGTTAAGGAAAAACCTCTCCATTGTGAGATCCGACCACAGCTCGCAGAAGCTGCCTCAGGATATAGTGGGTTCCCCTTCCCAAGATGTCTTGCCACCAAGGCTTGATGACCACTGGCTGAGGCTACCATAGAAGAGATTCTCAGTAAGCTATGGGTTGGCTAGATGGGCTGACAACTCCGATCTCAGATTCTTCAATTCTGAGCTTCCAGGAAGGTCAGCAATGTTCAAATCCCAAGAATACCTTTGGAATCCTTTCCTATTTCCTGCTGGGCATGCCAGTGCCAGAGGTCATGGAAACCTGACAGTCAGAGTAATGACTTTAACTGAATAATAAAGTATATAAAGATAAAGTAATAACTAACCGAAGGTGTCTGGGCAGGAGGCTGACTGATAACTACTGTTGAGTGTTTAAAATAATAATAATAAACATGTGGTGTTTAATATATGCCAGACACAGTGCTAAGTGCTTTATGATTTTTTATCTCATTTGATCCTTATAACAACCTTGTAAAATAGGTGCTATAAAATCCCCACTTTAAGGTTGAGGAAACTGAGGCAAACAGATGTTAAGTGACTTGCCTAGGGTCACACGACTAGCATGTGTCTGAGGCCAGATTTGAACTCAGGTTTTCCTGACTCCAGATCTGACACTGCTTTGAACTAGACGAACTTTTTATATTTCTTTATAATTCTTTGATCACTCAGTCAAAAAGCGTTTATTAAACACATGCTATGCAGCAGGCACTGTCCTTAGTGCTAAGGACGCAAAGATAAACACAACTCCCACTCACCAAGTCTAAAGGGGGAGGCAACATACACACAGCCAGGTACAAACTAGATCTATGCAAAGAACATCAGAGGTAATGTCCAAGAGAAGGCATTATGATTGAGGGGCACCAGGAAAGGCTTCTTGTAGAAGGTGGGATTTTTAACTGAGACTTGAAGGAAGCCTGGGAAGCCAAGAAGCACAGACTAGGATGAAGAGCTTGCAAGCATGGAAGACAGCTGGAGTCAGGAGACAGAGATAAGAACAGCAAGAAAGCCCATATAACTGGATTGTAGAGTATATGGAGGGGACTGGGGAGGTAGGGAGATACCAGGTTATGAACCCTGGAGCCCACCCGTCCTCAATACCCCTTGCTCCTGAGGCGCCTCCCTCCCTCTGATTGAACAGGGTGCAGGGAGGCTAGTGGTGAGCTCCTCCCATATCTCTCAGTTAGGAGGCAATCATGGCAGCCCTCTCATCATTGTCCACTCTGCTGCCTTCCTCTGGCCTCCATGTGCCTCTGTTCGGGGTACCATCTCCCCATCCAACCCTTTCCCTTTTTAGTTTCTTTTTTATGTGTTGTCATGCTGGGCCATCACCAGTTGTCTTGACTTTTGTCTTGCCGCTGGACTCACAATGGCTCTGGAGGAGACACTGAGGCTGATGACTCCGCGCAGCCCTGCCTCACTTAAATCCAATTCATTTGTAGGTCGAGACATCACCTTCCCGAAGTCATTGATCCCCTCTGAGAATGAAAGATGAACAACAATAATATGGTTGTCATCTTCCATTAGATTGTGAGCTTCTGGAGAGGGCGACTACCTTTTGCCTTTCTTCATACCCCCAGTGCTTAGCATGGTGCCTAGCACATAGGAAGGGCTTAATAAATGTTTATTGACTACCTGTTGAATGTGTATTGGGAGAGCTTTGATCTGGGAAGATCAACATGGCCGTTGGCTGGAGGTTGGGCTGGAGTGGAGAGAGACTGGAGGCAGGCAGACCCACCTGTAGATATTGCAATAGTCCAAGCGTGAGGGGATGAGGGCCTTCACCAAGGTGGTGGCAATGTCAGAGGAGAGAAGGGAGCAAATTTAGAGATGTTACAAAGGTAATTGAAGGTCTTAGCGACAGATTGGACATGGAGGTTAAAAGAGAATGAGCACTTGGGAATGACATTTAGGTTGTAAACTTGGGTGACTGGGAGCATAATGGCACCCTTGATAATAATAGGGAAGTTGGGAAAGGAGAGGTTTGGGGTGGGTGGGGAGTAAAGGTAATGAGTTCACAAACCTTCAAGGTTTTTAGACTGACCCCCTCATTTTATAGATAAGGAAACCTGGCACAATTGAAAGAGTTCAGGATTTGGAGGCAGATGACCTGGGTTCAAATCCTGTCTCTGCTAATTACTATTTAGGTGATCTTGGACATGTAACCTCCATTTCTCTGGGTCTCTGTTGCTCATCTGTAAGATGTGGAGTTGAACAGGAGGATGTTTAGGAAGATATCCTGGCCAGTTTTAAATCTCTGAAATTGTGGCTCGGAGAGGTTTCCCAATGTGCCCAAGTTCAAGGTGATAAATGGTAGAGCCTGAATTTGAACTCAGGTCTTCTGACTGAATCCAATTGGTACATGCAATATTTTGAAGTTTCAATTCAATTCAATCATGCCACCAGGGCCCTGGGAACCCTTTCTTTCTCCCTTGGCATCTTCTCAAATGTCTTTCTTCTAAGAATTTACCCCTTTACCCAATTCTACAAGGACATAAAGGCCTCCTCTCATCAGGAAATCTTTGGAAGTTTTGCAGTGTGATTAGATCAGAGTAGCAAAGGCCACCTTGGTGGGTGATGAAAATACCACTGAACAAATCTGGGCATATAAGAGTTGAGGGGGAGGAGGAGGGTCTGTACGTGTACATGTACACACAAAGACTGTACAACTTATGAAAAAGCTCAGAATGAGGGGCCAAAGAGTAATGGATGTGAGATTTAGCCTCACATCTTTTGTGTTGCCATTGAAATCTTTACATTTGTGTTGGAATGAGAGTTCTGCTTTTCATTTTTCTTTCTGGTGAGCTTGAGATGCACCAAACTTTGCTAATTAAAGCCAGAATGTGCTAGACTCGGCATTACACGTCACCAAAGCCCTGGTCCCTAGACCTGTTATTTTAAATTGGTGAAATCATTTACCTTACCCAGTAATATATATTTTTTTGTCCTCTGGTGCCTACTAGACCCTAACGCAAAACAAATGCTTTAATAAAATTGGGATATTGCTGCCTAGGAGCGATGAGGTTGCATTATTAGAAACCGTCGCGAGTGACAGGAGTTTGGGATGTTTCAATGAATCATTGCCTGATATTTCTTTCGTGCTCCATATATATGATTAGCAAACGTTGTCTGAGCGCTGATTAACTTTGTTTATTTCTTAATTGGGTTTAGGATCGTCTGTCTCGCGGTTAAGAAATAATTGTTTGATTAATGTGTTGGAATTTACATTTTCATTAAGCTCCAGAATAAGTTCTGTACCAATTAGCTGTAGCAGTAACATGCAGATCTGGGACAACCCAAATTGCAATTTTTGCCCATTAAGTAATAACTGTTATATTGATTGGTGATAATGGGCCATGGATAGTAAATACACATTAGACTGAATTTAGATTATATAGTAACTGGGTGCCAGAGGACAGTCAGTTTGCATGGCTCCTCTGCACAACAACTATTCCCCATGTATGGTGTCTCATCTCTCACAACCGCGCATTTGCACATGTGGTTTCATCACATCTGAAATAAATTGCATTTCTCATCACCCCCTTCTTGGAGAATCCCTAGATTCCTGTACAGCCCAGCTTCACTCCTCCCTCCTCCACGTGGTAATACACCTCTAGTCATCAGTTCTTTCTCCCTCATGAAATTATTTTATCATTCACTGTTGTTGTTTGTCCTTAATTCTTGAAGAGGACCAAGGGCATCATGAGGGTGTTGTCTTGACATGAGTGTGAAGTGGATTTAAGTGAGGCAGAGCTGGGCAAAGTCATCGGCTTCATTCTGTCCTCTAGAGTCATCAGAGTGTCAAGGCAAAAGTCAAGACTCCTGTCATTGGCCCAGCACTTTGTCAATAATTTTTATATGTAACCCACACACAGTCTCTGGGCTCACTCTCCCTATCCCAATCTGTTTCCAGGCTGGTTCCCCAGAGCAAGTCTGCTGCTCTATCTTTCCTCAGGATTCTAAGACGTAGCCCTAAGGAGTTATGGTATTCTTTAAGAGACATCGTTCTGAGCCCCTATATAACCTCCCAATATCAATTGGCCAGTTAACATTGCCTCGATACCATCTAAGCAGCTAGTTAGACTCAAAGTGGTGACTACAAAACATTTCTACCTCTAGCAAGTTCACATCTAGGTGCAGCCCAGCCAATGGACCAGTGACTCTCTCCCTCAGAGGACAGTCTCAGATGCTAAACTGATCCATTTTTGGATTGGATCAAACAGGTTCTTCTTCAGGGATAGCTCTTTCCCAGGCTCAGTCACTGTATTCCTGTGGCTCCTCTGAGGCTCATAAGGTTGTATCCTGGTTTGTTCCATCTCTGATACTCATTCACCTAAGGGCATGAAAGGTTATACACAGACACACATATGCATATATACCCACTTTATGTATATATATATATACACACTTTATATATGTATACGCACACACTTTATATATGTGTGTGTGTGTGTGTGTGTATACATATACTATATTTACTTATTTGTGTATATGGGCAGCTAGGTTGTACAGAGGATAGCATGCTGGTCTTGGAATCAGGAAGACTCATCTTTGTGAGTTAAAATCTAGCTTCAGACACTTACTAGCTTTGTGACCCTGGGCAAGCCCCTTAACCCTGTTTACCTCAGTTTCTCATCTGTAAAATTAGATAGAGAAGGAAATGGCAAACCACTCCAGTATCTTTTCCAAGAAAATCTCAACGGGGACACACAGAGTTGGACATGATTGAAACAACCCAACAACAAAGAACAACATTTGTGTATATATTGTATCCCCTGAGAATAATGCAAGTTCCTCAAGGGCAGGGATTGTTTGGGTTCTTTTTGCTTTAGTAGGTGCCTAATATATGTCTGTAGAGTTGTTGATTCAACAAATTTTCTAGAGATTGGGTAACACAGTTTTTTCTGGATGGTTTTGTTGAGTTCAACTGGGCAAGGGATCAGATTCCAATACGGAAGGTCAAATATGCTGGCTCTACCAAACATGTCAACACTTTCCAGATCTGGTCTTAGATGATTTTCTAATGGAGAGCCCTATTGTGAGCTACATAAGGCATATAAGTGTATCTAGATAGACCACATGAGAGCCTGACTTCCTTCCTTGGAACTTCAGCAGCCATAGCTACAATCAACGGTGAATGAAGACAAAGAGCAAACTGTGTCTCTGTGGTGTAACCCTTGCAAGTTTCTTGGAGTCTTACCTTTAAGGTTTATATTCACAGACTCAGGCCCAGTACTTCAGGGTGATGCTTGGTGGGCTGATTGATAATGGTGGTTAGTTGGTTATTGTCTTTCATTCTCAAAGAGGACCCAAATGACATCGCTATGCCAGAGTCAAGTTACAGTGGCTGATCAGACCAATATGGGCTCAGAATACTCTACCACAGGTCAGGTACAAATAGTCCATGTGAACATTTGGGGTGGATTCTCCAAATCTGTACACCTTGCATTTCTTTTGAGCTACTTCAATTCTGCTTTGCTCATAGAGCACAACACCTTCTTTTTTGCAGGTACCCATTATGCTGAGTGTAGTTCCATAAAATAATGTATTTGATAATGGTATACCAGCATCAAAGGAAACACAATGCTATCTGCTCCTTCCATAAACCAGGAATGAATGAAAGCCCTAAAAGTAATTTTTCATACATGGCCCCAATGTGTTCTGCTCTGGTACTTGCTGTTAACAATCCTATTTTTAGAGTTTATTAAATGCTTTTCTTACAAAAATCTTTGAAGGTAGGGAATGCATTGTTACTCCCATTATTAGAGGTGAGGAAACTGAAGACAGTTGATTTGTCTTGTGTTACATTGCTAGTAAGAAGCAGGGTAGGGACTTTGACTCAAGTCCCTTGTTTAGAATTCCAGTGCTCTCTCCCTAGGAAAACAGCTGGTGGGTTTTTTTGTATATGCATTTAAGGACTACTCAGAACTCATTTACAAGCAATTCTCAAAAGTATGGAGGTTGCTTCCCTACTCTGCTGATGAACTGTTACTAATCTTCGATTCTAAGTTAGTTTCCACCTGCAATGCAACATGGCCTTAGAGTTACTGGTGACCCCAAGAAAATCAGGGTAGCACATGGTGAGAGCAAGCAGGTTGTAGCATATTTCCAATGATGATCATACTCAAGAAGTGATATGAGGCATGTTTGCTTAGAGAAGGAAGTGGGAAGGTCAAGTTAAAATAATGAAGGATAACAGAGAGATGGACTGCCTGTTGCGTTAAAAGACACAAAATGTAAAAATACCTATGAGAAAGCCTCCATTATGTTGGATTGGTTTTCTATGGAGAATCTATATCTAAAGAGAACAACATGTTTGTGCTAGCCAAAATCTTAAGCAACGAGCAATAATTTTGTTGCTGGCTGGGAGATACGAGAAATGTAGGAATCTCTCGGTCTCTCTGTCTCTGTCTCTGTCTCCCTGTCTCTCTCTGTGTCTCTCTCTCCACTCCTCCCTGTCTCTTTCCCTGTATCAATTGAGGCAAAAGTGTAGCCCCATTTTGTGCTTGCCTTTACATTCATTTGCATGCCATTCAGGAACCATGACAGAGCTGAAAGAAGTCTCATAGACCCAGCCACTACATGGTTCCTGGGTAGTTTCATTGGGTGAAGTCCATTGGTTTTGAGGATACAGACTTACAATCAGGATTTGACAGAAGTTAAAAGCAATTGTATAACACCAAGTCAGATAGTTAGTTGGGGCCACGTTCTTTCAGTTAAGATGAAAAAATAGTCTAAAGAACAGACTCATTCTTAGCCTAGGGCCTCTGCAGGCTGCCTGGATGAGAGCTCATGGACTTAGGTAAAGTACTAAAAGAGTTTTATCTCTCATCAGGGAGAGGCTTACTAGTTATTATGCTCTAGAAGATGCTAACATCTTAGCACTTAGCACTGTACCTGGCAAATAAATGATTATTGACATAGAGAAATAGATGTCCCTGAAGAGGCTGAATAGATCATCAGAAGATAGAAAGAGAAAGTAGTTCTATGATCATAAGACATATAAAGATATCCAGCAAAAACAATATGCTGCTTATTTTGAAACTAGTGTATGTCAGTGGCTTTGAGGTATCGAAGGTATCAGTTGATCCAGTCGCATATGTACCATGACCACACATGTGTATCTTCCACCTCACTGCTCTCTGAGGGTCCCCACTTTGGCTTGGTGAAAGTGAAGTCACATACATAAGAAGCTGAATTCCAGGGAAACCAGTTGGTCCTGGCAGCCAGCTGGTTCTGTATGGCCCTCTGATGTTAGGGTGCTACAGCTTTAGGTCAAAGAACAGATCTAGAGTCTTTGCAAATGAGATAGTCTCAAGGTAAGTTCAAAGGAGAATAGGGTTCCTTTGGAACGAGGGAGTGATATTCCTTAGTCACTCCAGATGTCTCTATGTGTGTGTTCCTCAATCCCCCCTCCCTTGGGTGAAAAGGACCTCCTCTAACCAGCCTGCAGGATTGAAAACTAAACATTTCAGATGAGCTATAGAATAATCAGCCCCTTCATTTTGTCTTTTTTCTGTTTCAATTTATATTGATATATTTTGTTTTCACATTACTTACATTTTCCAATATATACCTTCTTTTCTGCTTCTCCTGGCAAATCATTTCATGTAACAAAGAAAAAAGATTGCAGAAAAACAGTTCATCAAAATTAAACAATACATTAGGAGGGAAGGGGGTAACAAGTATTTATTAAGTACCTACTGGGTAGCGAGGTGGTGTGGTAGATAGAACACCAGCCTGGATTTGGGAAGACCTGAGTACAAATTCAACCTCGGTCACTAGTTGTATGGCTCTAGGCAAGTCATTTAACCCTGTTTGCCTAAGTTTCCCCCTCTATAAAATGATCTGGAGAAGGAAATGGCAAATCACTCTTGCATCTTTGACAAGAAAACCACAAATGGGGTCACAAAGAGTTGGACACAACTGAACAACAGCAACAAAGTACCTACTATGTGCCAGGAAATGTGCTAAGTCTTTACAAATATTATTTTATTTGATCCTCAAAATAACAGTTGAGGCCAACTAGGGTAAAGTGACTTGCCTAGGGTCACATTGCTAGTAAGTATCCGAGGTTGAGTTTGAACTCA
>CM053622.1:16664597-16689335 GCA_028646595.1 Phalanger gymnotis | reverse complement strand
ATTCAGCTTACAAATATCATTCATTTAGTTCAGGGGAAAAAGCCAGCACCCTGAACTTCAGAGCAAATTACAAACATCAACAGACAGACCCAATACAGATTCATAGTTATCAACATCTAGGTTCAGCCCGGGAGCTCAGAACAAGGGCTGGCCCAGAGTCATGCGTGCCGCCACTGCTGCAGCAAAGAGCTCCAAGGAAGAAGAGGCCAAGTCCTGGTTTTTATATCTTTGTCAGCATCAGGGGTGAGTCGCACCCATGTGACCTAAAATCTTCACAAAGAGGCTTACTTAGGTCTAAGAGCCTCTGCTGTCCCAGACATGTAAACTAGGCCCTCCCTGGAGTTAGCCCCACCTTGGGCCTCACCTTAGTTGCCAATCCACACCCACATAGGTTTTACACCTAATAGGGGTTTGGGCCTGGGGCTTAGCACTTAGTAAGACTCAATGAAATATACTGAATTACTCAACAAAAACAAAAGCCAAACTCTTCAAGGGCACTTGTTGAACTAAGTGCTAAGGAGCCCATTTTGCTTACCAACACAATAGTAAGACTTCATCATATTCATGTGCCCCCATTTTGTTTAGTCATTGCTCAATCAATAGGCGTCTACTTTATTTCCAGTTTCTTGCAATCACAAACAGTAGAGGGAGGTTCTAAGTGCCCAGCAAGTAGTAAGTCATGGGATGATAGATTAAGAACAGGAAAGGACTCAAAGGCACTTAGTCTAACTCCTTCATTTTGCAGAAGAAGCTTAAGTGAATTGTCCAAGGTCATGCCATCCTCTGACCTCAAATCCAGCACTCTTTCCTTTGAATTGCTCTAATCTAGCAGCCAAGAACTCCCAGGAACTGGGGAGAAAATCAGTCTAAGGCACTCAGGGGATGCAGAGGGCAGCAAGGGATACGACCATTGTGTATGTCTGTTGGTTTTATTCCAAACTCTAAGAATCCTTTGTTCCAGGACCTGAACAAACACACAATGGCTCCCAAAAGCAAATCTCATCTCCTACAAGCTCCCAAAGAGCAGCCTGCTGAGAGCTGGGGCCATTAACTGTCTGCTAGCAAAACTTTTGCTGAGCTGAGAGGAAAGTGAATTGTGAGCTCAGAGAAACCCCTTATACAGAGAAATTTCAGCCTGCTAATGAAAATGGTTCTGAGGATTGCTATAGGTAAGATATCAGCTCTGGTTGTCTAAGGTAGGATTGGGGAGGGGTTGGGGAGGGGGAGGTAGAAGAAGGTCTCAGGCTCAGTAAAATCATGAGTGTTTCCAGAACCACAGTTGGGTACATCCCTGGGCTATTCACTTCTAGATTCTACGTCGATACAATTAAAAATTCTTTGCCCTTTGTTCTCCCTGGTGCCCTGGCCACAGCATCCAAACCAAAGGAAACACCTATTTGCAGTGCTGGAGACAAATGAGCAGTTTTCTTAACTATAAAAGAGGTTTGGTCAGATGATGTCTAAAGTCCCTTCCTCTGAAATATCTCGATTTCTGAACACAGGGTTCCCATAATACTTAGGGCCCAAGATGATTCAGAAAAATCTCAATGTAAACAGTTCTTGTTGAAGCTTAAAATGAATGAAAGTTGAAATTCTGGGAATGAAAGAGACTGGCTCCAAGGAGGAGTTGATGTCCTAGAAAGGTGATTTGATTTAGAGCCCTAAGATTCTGGGTAGGATTTTTCATTTTGCTAACCCAAGACTTCTGGCCCATCCTTATTTTTGTTGCCTATGTGTGCTTCTGGGTTAGGGCAGACCAGTCACGATGGGTGATGAGGTAGTGTCTTGAGGTCACTGCCATTTTAGGTGTCTGGGGCTGGTAGAAGGTACACAGTCAAGGAATCTTAGGAAGCCTTAAAGAGAATGATAATGTCTAAAGTGAAGAAACTGAATTGCTCTAATGTGCTCTATCCCACTTAGGCAACATCTAGAATATTATGTTCAGTTTTGAGGGTCATTTTAGAAAGGACATTGCAAATTAATTTTTCAAGTCTCATTGATTCTATGACATTTATTCCAGCTATCTCCTTCTCTCCACTCACCCGTAGTAAAAGACTTCATTACTTCTTGCTTAGAAAGCTAGGTAGCACAGTGGAGAAAGTGATAGGGAGTGAGGAAAAAATGAGTTCTCAGACACTTTCTAGCTAGTTCACATAACTAGTCACTTAAATGCTGTCTGCCTCAGTTTCCTCATCTGTAAAGTGTTGACAAAAATAGTAACTGCTCCCCAGGGTTTTGTGAGGCTCAAATAAGATAATATTTATAAGGCGTTTTGCAAATCTTAAAGTACTATTTGTTGTTGTCCGGCATTTCTATCACGTCTGATGCTTTGTGACCCCATGGACTCCAAAGATACTGGAGTGGCTTGCCATTTCCTTCTCCAATGTGTCCCCATTTTACAGATGAAGAACTGGCAAATACTATTAGACTATTTTAATAGCCTCCTATTTGGTCATTGTGCCTCCGGTCTTTTCCCCCAACTCATCCTCCACACAACTGCCAAACTGATAGTCCCAAAATGCTGGGCTGACTAATCAATGCCCTGCTCAAGAGGTTTTAATGGCTCCCTATTACCTCTAAAATTAAATGCAAATGCCTCAATTTGGCATTTACACCTTTTTATGACCTGACTCTTGCTTCTTTTTCAAGATGATCTAGCAGTACTCCCCTGTCATGCAGTCTACATCCCAATCCTTTGCTTTCTTCTTTCTTTTACCTGCTCTTCTTTCTTCATTCCATCTCATGCATGCTTTTGCAGGGGCTCTATCCCAAGCTTGAAATTTTTGCATTCTGCCTCTTGTAACCCCCAAGCTCCCTTCAAGGCTGTGTTCCAATGCTACGTCCTCCAAGAAGCCTGCTCCGCTTCTCTGGCTTCTGTGTTTCCTTCGCTCTCCCTTCCTGAAACCACGCTGAACTTACTCTGCATGTGTCTCATGCTTCTTTATCTGTAAGCTCATTGATGTATTTTATATGTCTTGCTTAGGTGCATGTGGTATATATTAAGACCAAACTAAATAACATATTTAAAGCACTTTGCAAAACTTGAAAGTTTTAGGTAAATGCTATCATCCTCCTCATCATCATTATATTTATTATTTTGTGTTTATGTGTTTGCATTATTTTATATACACATATTTGTTGCACAACCTTAAATATATTTATGTATAAAGTACATCTTGTCTCCTCCAATAGAATGTAAATGCCTTGAGGGCAGGGACCGTTTTGTTTGATCTTTGTATCCCCAGAACCCAGTGAAATATCTTATCTCCAGTTCCTAGCACAAGGCCTGGCACATAGTAGGTGCTTTAAAATGGGCATTGATTGATTTAGTGAATGATATCCAGTTGATTGGTTGCCATGGACACACTTCCGCATGTCCAGAGGAATGGTGCAGCCAGAATGGTGAGGGAAATTCCATGCACGGATTAACTGAAGGAACGTTTAGCATGAAGAAGACTCGAGATTGGGCAGCAGAGTGGAGATGAGAATTATCTTCGACATTGGAAGGCCATCTAGTAGGAGGAGGATTCTCTGGGTTTTGCTTGGCTCCAATGAGCAGAACCAATTGTAATGGGTTGCAGGGAAGTAGATTTAGTTTCAATGGAAGCAAAAGCTTCCAAACCATTGGAATTGATCCAAATCGAATGGACTGCATTGGGAAATAGTGAAGTCTGTATCACTGGGGTCTTTGTTTGGAAGCTGGATGGTCTCTTTTGTGGGATGTAGTAAAGGGGAATCTTGTTGAGGTCTGGGTTGGACTAGGTGGACTCCAAGGTCCCTTCCATCCCTGAAGCTCTGATTCTCTGAAGCTCCTATTCTCAGATCTCAGAGGTCCGTGGGTACAGCCCTGACTTACCCTGTCCCCTCGCTTTTCAGATTTCACTTTTTCTAGAATCCCTACTGTGGGGGAAGGAGGATGGGCAGGGATCCTCTGTTTTGCAGAGGTGTGCTTTGTTCTAGGAGATTCTGCTGTATTGAGAGATGTTGTGGAGGCGACGGGAGCAGCTGTACTCAAAGTCTCTGAAAACCAGCTGGAGTTTTCTTGGGTCTCTTCTTGGGGGAGTTACTGAAACCCACTTTCCTTCCAGACTCCCAGAAGCCTGGCTGCTTCATGGGAACAGGCCTGCTGGGGAGAAGTCCTTGTTCTTGGCAGGAAGTACAAGGAGATCAACCTCCCCCACAACCATTCCTGAGTACTTAGAGCTTCTGGGCTCCCAGGAAACTGTGAGAACAAGGCAGCCCATGCAATGTAACACCTGCCACCAAATAGCGCCATGTCCTGTTAGACTGAAAAGTTGGTTGGAAATACCAGACACATTAGCTCTGGAATCAGGGGACCTAGGGTTCAAATTCTGCACAACCAATGTGACTGATGTCACCTGACCTCTCTGGGCCTCAGTTTCCTCATCTGTAAAATAAGGGGAGGAGTGTTTTGACTTGATGGCCCCTAGGTCTTTTCTAGCTCTTAATCCATGAATCAGGCCTCTGACACTTGGCACCTATGTGATCTTGGGCAAAGCTCTTCATCTCTCTGGACCTCAGTTCCCTTGTTTGCAAAAAGAAAAAGTTGAGCTGCATGGCCTCTGAAGTCTCTTTCATCTCTAGATCCACTAATCCTGTCTGAGTTCCCTTATCTATATAATAAAGGGGGGGGTGGTGGTGTATCTGACTCCATGGCCTCTGAGGTCCCTTCCATCGATAAATCTACAGTCCCATGATACTTTAATTCCTGTGACTCATTTGAGTGTCAATTGAGAGGAGAACATTCATGACAATTATTCACATTTATAGTTCTCACTCTATGAACTCACATGGATGTTGAACTCACACACACTCCCTGGGCAGCTGTTCTTCCTAACCCCCAGGGACCAGAGGGATTCGGTGGAAAGCATGTTGGACTGATGGTCACACAATCACCCAACAAGTATTTACTAGGCACTGGCTGCATGTCCAGCACTGTGTCAGACACAGGAATGAGGAGGTCTGGATTCTGTGTTCACTTCTGCTCCAAAACCATTATGTGGAGCAATTTCCTTGACTTCTCTGGGATCCAGGTTCCTTAGCTGTTCCATTCTGCTATGGCAGGACTGGTACTTGAGGGAGGTTATTATAATGATGATGATGATGGTGGTGGTGATGATGATGATAATGATAAGAGCAGCTAGCATTTATGCAGCACTTTAAGATTTAGAAAAAATAATTTACATATGTTAACTTATTTGATCATCACAACAACTCTGGAAAGGAGGTGTGATTTTCATGCCCCTTTTATGGATGGGGAAACTGAGACTGGAAAAGATGAGGCCAGTTGCCTAGGGTCATATAGCTAATGTGAGAGGCAATATTTGAACTCAGGTCTTCCCGATTCCATTCCTTCCAGTTCATCACTTACCTGCTCAGCTACTACCACCCACTTCTTTTCTACTAAAGAAACAGCCGGACCAGTGATGCATAAAGCAATAAGGTCTTCGTTTTGATGTGTTCTTGGTCTGACAGTCCTTGGTGTGTTCTGGCCACACCAAGAGGATGAAGGGGTCAAAGACCGTCTCATGGAGAGGCTGCTCGTGTAACTCGGAACATCTAGCTTCATGCTTTCTCTTTCACTTCTCCTCATTTGTATTGGAGGTGAGCACAGGAGGAGGGGGGAGGTGACTTGCATCTTCAGTGACAGGCAGCTTGCCTTGTGAATAGGAACTCTCTGACAATGCCACACCAGGGAGCAGTACACTGACATAACCATGTCAAGGTAGCGCTATGACAGCTGGAAAGTGTTTATATCCACATGGGTTGTCTAAATGTACAGACGTGTGGTTCACAGGGAGATAGAGATGGATATCTCTGGGATCGTGTCCACCTCACTTTAAGAAAAAAACAATTCTTGCCTAGAGGGGAGAAGAAGCCATGAGATTGACTACTCTGTTCATCTCTAAGAGAGGGGAGTACTGGACTAGAGTAATATCACTCTGTTCCTTTAAATATGAATGTTTCTAGGGGTGTGATTTTTTTAGGTCTACAAGCAATAAAGCTGCTACCTAATCTGGTTGGTATCCCTTTAAGGAGAAGGATACTCAGCATGCAAACTTGACTTCTTCCTACCAATGGTATTTACAGAAAGTGGGGGTGGGCATCTCCAGTTGTCTTGATCAATATCTGGCCACTGGACCCAGATGGCTCTGGAGGAGGAAGTGAGGCTGGTGACTCTGCCTAGCCCTGCCTCACTTAACTCCAATTCACTTGCAAGTCATGGCATTATCTTCCTGACGTCATGGTCCTCTTTGAGAACGAAAGACAAGCAACGACAGTTACACAAACATCATCCAAAATAGTGAATAACGAGCAAACCTGTTTATCCAAGTAGATAGCAAGCAGAAATCAGAGAAATTCTACAGGTTAGAATGTACCAGAACATACACAAGAGTGAATGAGCTCTTTCTCTCTCTGTCTCTCTGTCTCTGTCTCTCTCCTTCTCTCTGTCTCTCTCTCTCTCTCTGTCTCTCTCTGTCTCTGTCTCTGTCTCTCTCTGTCTCTCTCTCTCTGTCTGTCTCTCTCTGTCTCTCTCTGTCTGTCTGTCTCTCTCTGTCTCTCTCTCTCTCTCTGTCTTTCTCTCTCTCTCTCTCTCTGTCTCTTTGTCTCTCTCTGTCTCTCTGTCTCTCTCTGTCTTTCTCTCTCTCTCTCTGTCTCTGACTCTCTCTGTCTCTGTCTCTCCACTGGCCTTGGTGGGGAGTCAAATTACACACAGGTGAGAACCAGGAATCCTTAGGAAAGGGGTGAGATTTCATGCTGGCATACAGCACAATGAAGGATAAAGAGCTTTGGCCTTTTACTCACAGAATCCGAGTTCAAATCCTGGCTCTCCTAGTTGCTACTTTTGTGACCTTGAACTAGTTCACATCTCTGGGCCTCAGTTTTGCCATCTGTAAAGTGAGAGGGTTGAACTAGATGGCGTTGAAGTCCTTTCCAGCTCTAGAGCAGGAAGCTGTCGAAGACTGGCCAGGGGAAGCCTGTGCTGTCTAAGTACAGGGCACTGAAAATCCCAGAAATTTCCAGAAAAGGGCAGAGAGAGTGAGGGCATAGGCAAGAGGAGCATGTGCATAGGGCAGAGGAAGCTAGTGAAAGAAAAAGTAGGTTCAGTCAGAGAGGTTTTTGAAGCTTCACATGGTCTGTAAAACAGTGCTTGAAGTTGCTTCCAGCTTTAGTGAAGGACCAGATTCAGAGTTGGGAGGGATTTCCAGGGCCAGCTAGTTCAACTTTCTTACCTGACTGAGAAACAGATGCCCAGGGAGGTGAAGTAATTTATCCAATTCATTACACAATTTACTACTGTCCCCCATGCCTGGAACACTCTCCCCCCTCAATTCTACCTACTGACCTCCCTGGCTTCCTTTAGGTCCTCACTAAAATCCCACCTGCTTCAGGAAGCCTTCCCCAACTCCTCTTGACTCCGGTGCCTCCCCTCTGATCATTATTTCCTATTTATCATATCATATCGTATCATATCATATCATATCATATCATATCATATCATATCATATCATATCACATCACATCACATCACATCACATCACACCACGTCACGTCATGTCATATCATATCATATCATATCTATGTACCTGTCTGTCTGTCTGTCCATCCATCCGTTGAAGCTGACTTCCTTCAGAGCTAAAAGAGTCCTTTGAGGCAGTCTAGTCCAACCTATACTTAAACCAGAGTCTTCTCTATAATACACCCAACTTCTCTATAATATACCCAACAAAAATCACCCAGCTCTCGCACCATCTTCCATCTGAAGCCTTTCCTCATCCTCTCAGCTGCTGCACAATTATCTTGTATCTATTTTTATATATACCCACCTATGTTTATATTGTCTTCCCTGGTTTGACTGTAAGCCCTTTGAGGGCAGGGACTATTTAACTTTTATCTTTATATCCCCAATGCTTACAACAATGCCTGGCACACAGTAGGTACTTAATAAGTGCTTGGTGATTAATGAATATTTACGTTTTATCAGAGATGTTTTATTCACTTAGTTGCCATACACTTCCTAGCTGTGTGACCCTGTGCAAGTCACTTAACCTGCTTGCCTCATTTTCCTCACCTATAAAGGGTGATAATGATAGCACCTACCTTCCAGGGTTATTGTATGGATCAAATGAGATGATGTAAAGTGCTTAGCACAGTGCCTTACACATAGTAAGCTGTTATTATTATTATTATTATTATTAATTATTCCACTTTTATGTGGAGGGTGTGTGAGGGTGGTAGATGCTGGAGTATTTTAGGAAGAGGCTTTGGATCCCTTGCATCCCCATAAGCCAAAGATTCTGGTCTCCTTGCTGTTCCTCTAACATGACACTCCATTTTCCTCCTCCTTCCTTCCTTCTCTCACCGTTCATCCCTCATGCCTGCTGAACTCTACCTCCTTGCCTCTCTTAACATCCATGGTTTCTCTTAAGACTCAGCTCAGACCTCTCTTCTGCCAAGGCCTTCCTGGTCCTCTCTGTCACTTGAGCTTCCCTTGCTAAGGTTGCCTACCTTGTACTTTTTCCCTGTTATGTATCTATTTAATGATTTACTGGTTGTTTCCCCCATTAGAATGTGAGCTTCTGCAGTCATCAAAACTACTTGGTACTGGCTAAGAAACAGAGTGGTGGATCAGTGGAATAGGTTAGGTACACAAGATGCAGCAGCCAATGACTATAGCAATCTACTCTTTGATAAACCCAAACAATCCAGCTTCTGGGTTAACAATTCATTATTTCACAAAAACTGCTGGGAAAATTGGAAAATTGTATGGAAGAAACTGGGCATAGACCAATATCTCACACCGTATACAAAAATAAAGTCAAAATAGGTTCATGATTTAGGAATAAAGGCTGAAACTATACACAATTTGGGAGAGCAAGGAATAGTTTACCTGTCAGATTTATGGGAAAGAGAAGAATTCATGACCCAACAAGAGATAGAGAGCATTACAAAATGCAAAACGGATAATTTTGATTATGTCAAATTGAAAAGTTTTTGTATAAACAAAGCCAATGATACAAAGATTGGGAAGGAAGCAGAAAATTGGGAAAAAATCTTTACAACCAGTGTCTCTGATAAAGATCTCATATCTAAAATATACAGGGAACTGAACCAAATGTATAGGAATATAAGTCATTCTGCAATTGAGAAATGGTCAAAGGATATGAATAAACAGTTTTCAGAGGAAGAAATTAAAGATACTTATAGTCATATGAAAAAATGTTCTAAATCACTATTGATTAGAGAAATGCAAATCAAAACAACTCTTAGGTACCACATCTCTCCTGTCAGACTGGCTAACATGACAAAACAGGAAAATGATAAATGCTGGAGAGGATGCGGGAAAATTGGAACATTGTTACATTGTTGGTGGAGTTGTGAACTGATCCAGCCATTCTGGAGAGCAATTTGGAACTATGCCCAAAGGGCAATAAAAATGTGCATACCCTTTGACCCAGCAATACCGCTTCTAGGGCTATATCCCAAAGAGATCAGACAAATGGGAAAGGGACCCACACGTACAAAAATATTTATAGCAGCTCTTTTTGTGGTGGCAAAGAATTGGAAATCAAGGGAATGCCCATCAACTGGGGCATGGCTAAACAAATTATGGCATATGGATGTAATGGAATACTATTGGCTATAAGAAATGAGGAGCAGACGGACTTAATTATAACCTGGAATGACTTATATGAAGTGATGCTGAGTGAGGGGAGCAGAACTAGGAGATCATTATACATGATTACAGACACAGGTATCTGTAAGAACTAACTTTGATAGACGTGACTCCTCTCATCAATGCAAGGTTCAAAGACAGCCCCCAGAAGCTCATGATGGGAAAAGCTATGCACATCCCGAGAAAGAATTATGAAGTCTGAATGCAGATTGAGGCATACTATTTGCTCTCTTTTTTTCTTTCTTTTTTGGTTTTGTTTTTTCTTTCACTCCATTGGTTATAATTCTTTACAACTGGACTATTGTGGAAATAAGTTCAATGTGAAGGTATATGTAGAACCTACATTGGATTATGGGCTGTCTTGGTGGGAAGTGGGGAGGAGAGCAAGGGAGAAAAAAGCTTGGAACCCAGAAACCTGTGGAACTGAATGTTGTGAAGTAAAAATAAAAAAAAATATATTTATAAAATTAAAAAATAGAATGTGAGCTTCCTGAGAGCAGGGACTGTTTTCTTTCTTTTTTTTATCTCCAGTCCTTTCCACAGTCTGGCATGCTACTGCAGACGCTTAATCAATGCTCGTTGATAGATTGGCTGGTTGGGCTGGTCTGAGCTCAAGTCAAATCCCCCCTATATGTGTTATTTGGCTTGGAAAGCATATTTAAACCTCTAGGCAGGCAGGTGGCTTGGCTGTATCAGAAGCCCCCATCTACAAAGAGTTGCTTTCGAGCACTGACCACTAGGAAGTGGGGGAGATTTCGTGCAGGCCTACAGCATAGTTGAGTGCAATGAGCTTTCCAAATCTGTGGGCTTGGTGACTGACTGGGGCAGGGGGACTATACAAAAGTAGCCATAACAATTTGCCATCTATAGCCCCCCTCCTCTTTACTTCCATGTAATCAGTCATTTGATCAAAAAACATGTATCAAACGTCTAGTATGTGTCAGGGAAGGTAGTTAGGTGGGAAAGTGGATAGAGTGCCAGGCCTGGAGTCAAAAGTTTGTGAATTCAAATTTGGCCTCAGATAATTACTAGCGGTGTGACCCTAGACAAGTCACTTAACCCTGTTTATCTCAGTTTCCTCATTTGTAAAATGAGCTAGAGAAGTAAATGGCAAGCCACTGCAGTATCTTTGTCATCCTAAAGGGGGTCATGAAGAGTCAGACCCAACAAATCCACTAAGTAACAGCAAAACAATATGTGCCAGGCATGGTGCTAAGCACATGGGATATGAAGAAGGCAAAAAAAACCATCTATATGACCTTCAGTAAGTCCCTTCCCTTCAATGAGCATCAGTTTCCTCCCCTCTCAAATGAGAGATTGGCATCCGGTGATCTCTAAAGTCCTGTCTGGCTCTGACGTTCTATGACTTTGTGGTCAGAGCAGTATCTCATTTGAAGTTTGAGGACTGATTGTCAAGGCAGCTCGGCTTTTTCCCAACTGTCTCATCCGTTGGATGCTTCCATATGTATACGGAGCAGGGTCCCGAGGAGGGCCCCCAGATTCTCTGTAGCCTTTTGTCCCTTGCGAAGCTCCACTGTGAATCCGCTTCTGGCGTGGCCCTCAGTCTGGTCACAATTACTCGCTTGCCATCCAAAGCCAGAGTATAGCACAAATTAGGAAAAAAATCAAAGCCAGACACTTCGGACTGTGCTTAGGCAGCAGGAAGCCAAGTAGTGACAGAACCACTCACCAAAGCTGAAATTAACAAGCTTCTTGGGCTGGACGTTTTAATTTAAAATGCTAGCGAATTATTTCCTTCATTTGTATACTCCTTAGTAATTATTCTCTCCCCACCCCCCATCTATCTGTGCTGAGACCTAATCTACAGCTGCTTTAATATATGGCTTCAGCTGTTTAGAGCTGCGGATACTCAGTGGCTGGGGGTCTGAGGAAGAGTCCTGAAGGAAGGTTGCTGAAACCTGCTTCCTTGCCCAATTATTCTGGGTACTAGGCAGATATCTTAGGAAATTGTCTGTCCATCCTACCTGGCTCTTGAAGGGACGGGATAACTGGGTGAACATAAGCTAGACAGAGTGTAAGCTCCCAGAGGGCAGAGACTCATTCCAATTTGCTCTTCGTATCCGCAGAAAATATGTAAGAGGCTTCGTGATGGGAAGTGGAAAGAATATTGCCCAGAATCAAGAGCGTTTGTTGGTAAATCCCTTGAATGGTACTGACCACTGGATTTTCTGGATGGGGGAATGAAAAAAGTCTGTACAAAATATTTATCTGGGGACAGCTAGGTGGCTCTGTTGATAGAGCACTGATCTGGAGTAAGGAAGACCTGAGCTCAAATCTGGATTCAGATGTTTACTAGCTGTGTGACCCTGGGCAAGTCACTTAATCTTTGCCTGCCTCAGTTTCCTCATCTGTAAAATGGGGGTAATAGTAATAGCACCTGCCTCTCAGGGTTGTTATGAGGATCAAATGAGATAATATTCATAACCTGCTGAGCACAGCACCTGGCACATAGTAGGTGTTATATAAATGTTGATGATTCTGTATCATATTACATGCCGTCTTGGGGGACAGGGGGGAGGAGAAGAAGGGGGAGAAAATTTGAAACTCAAAAACTTGTGGAACTGAGTGTTGTAAACTAAAACTAAAAAATGAATTTAAAAAATGTTGATGCCGATGACCAGGACCATACACTAGGCACTGTGCTAAGTCCTGGACACTTACAGATATAAGGAGACAAGACTTCAAGGAGTTTACATTCTAATAGAGGGAGATACCAGATATAACGCTAGTCAGGGAGAGGTGTTTTGGAGAGAAGTCAGAGAGAATGGTGATTACAGCAATATGACTGAGCCTGAAAAAAGGACCAATTTCTCTGCATGGCCGAGCCCAATGTCTGGCACATAGTAAGCACTTACTGAATGCCTGTTGATTGGGTGATTTGTGTGAGTTGGCTTATATCTCTCCTTCCAGTGGGAGAGATGTGGAATGGGACAGCCTGACTGCAGGCCCTCTCCTTTGGCTAAAAGGGAGCTAGGTGGATTGGGGTCCTTCCTTAAAACATCCTGGCATGGCATTTTAGTTCCTTGATGAACTCAAGTAACCATAGGCTCATATATTTATGATTGAAAGGGCCCTGAAAGGTCATTTAGTCCAACTGTGTTATTTTATAGGTGTAGAAACAATGCCAGGAGTCAAGAACCGGAGCTAAGTTCCTCTGACCCTAATCAGGCCCTCTTTCCAAGGCACTTAGAAAATCATGGGTCTAAAGCTAGAAGGAACCTCCCAGACTATACGGTCCAATCCACTTGTTCTACCCATGAGAACACTGAGGCCTACAACAGTTAAGTAACTTGCCCAAGGTCATGCAGCTAGTACGTGTCTGAGGCTGGATTTGAACCCAGGTCCTCATGACTCCAGGGCTTGTTTTCTATATACTGTGCAATGTGTCTGCCCAAGATATTGGCTTTTCTTAAAATCCCACTACTGTCAGTATTAAAATATTACTATGTTATATTTCAATGTAATATGATAAGATTTACAATGTAATATTCTAACATTGGTATATTAAAATTAAATTATAATTATAAAATAGTAATACTATTTTATTAAATATGTAAGAGGCCTCATGATAGGAAGTGGAAAGAATATTGCCCAGGAGACTCGAAGTCTAGTTTTAGGTCAGCCACTGACTCACTACATGCTCATGGACTGTTTCCTCTCTGCAAAATGATGGGAAGGGGTGGGTAGATGAAATGATTTCTAAAGTCCATGTCCGAGTTCTAATATTCTATGGTCTAAGGTTCTTCCCAGTTTTAACATTCTAAACTCTAAGGCTTTTCTTAATTCTAATATTCTCTGTTTTAAGATCCCTCTTTTTCTGAGCTCCAAATTCTAATACACTAAACCAAGAGCAGGGAACTTGTGTTCTCGAGGCCACATGTGGCCCTCTACGTCTCAAGTGCAGCCCTTTAACTGAATCCAAACTTCACAGAACAAATCCCCTTAATAAAAGGATTTAGTCTGTAAAATTTGGACTCAGTCAATAGGCTATGCCCAAGGACTTAGAAGGCCACATGTGGCCACAGGTTTTCCACCCCAGCTCTAAATGCTAAGGCTCTTCCCAGCTCTAATATTCCTTGTTCTAAGGTCCCTCCTTTTAAGTGTTCTAAGTTCTTACATTATCTGTTATATGTTCTCAGGTTCCTTCAAGTTCTAACATCCTATGTTCTAAGACCCCCTTTGCCTCTGACATTCTATGATCTAAGGGCCTTTCCAGTTCTGATATCCTGTGATATAAGGTCACTGACAACTGGCAGTTTATGTTCTAAGCTCCTTTCTAACTTTGACCCAACATTCGATGTTCTAAGTTCTAACACTCTTCATTTTAATATTCCTTCCAGTTATGGCATTGAGGGATTTCCAGGTCTTAGAGAAGCAGAGCCAACCTTTGGAAGTGATCCCGGCCTCCAGAATCTGGCCTCCATTGGCTCACTGCAGGGTGGCTGGTAGTTTCCAGGTACCTAATATTAAAGTGCGTCTTGTTAGCAATGCCCTCCCCCCCCACCGTGGCATCAGGGATTGACTGGCCATTGCTCAGCTACAAGGAGAATCACCACCTCCAGACAGCCTTTGCTATGGCTCGTAGGCTTGCTTGACCCACTCAGGTTTGGGGAGATAAACACATTTAGGACCCAGAATCCCTTGATGATGGCAGGGCTGAGCTTAGGACTACGAAAGGAATCGCTCTTGTTCCAGCTTAAGTCTGCTTGTCTCACCTATGAGATGAATCTGGAGCGTAATGGGTGATGAATGGGAGTTATTTCTAAAGTATTGGAAAATATTGGGCTCCCCCCGCCCCTCGGCAGATTCACACCTCGTGGCTAAAAGATACATCTTGCACCAGCTCCCAGCTCCCATCCATCTCTTCCTCTAAGCCAGGTGCCCACAGCAGGGGGACCATCAATCTTGCCATCAATGGCCGCTCTCTCACCCTGAGACCCTTGCTGTTGGCATGCTTTTGTGGTGTAATGATAGTGAAACAGCCAAGGGGGAGCAGGAGGCTGGCTGTGGAACACTGAGGGAAGAAGACTGAGAATTAAATCTGTTGCATCTCATTATCATTCAGGTGACGACAGGAACATCTATCTGTCCCCTGCCTTCTCTGCCTCCTCTGCCTTCCATGAAAGGCAGGCAGTGTGGTGTGAATGGGAAGGCTGATGAACTTGGAGTCAGGAGACCAAGAGTCTCAGAGCCAGAAGACCTGAGTTTGAATCCTGTCTCTGACACATACTGGTTGTATGGACAAGTTACTTAACCTTTTGGTAGCCCAAATAACTCTAAGCTATAAGATGCTTGTATCTGCTGATTTGCTTTCATAGCGGGAGGTCTGGAGGACTGAGGTCTAGGGTGCCAATTCTTCTCTCCTTCCTAATTCCATAAAGGAAGACAATGTGGTAGAGTGGGCAAGGCTGCTGGACCTGATAGAAAACCTGGGTTCAAATCCCACCACTGACTCTTGTTTGTGTCTGTGGGCAAATCCTTGAGATACATACAAGTTGCACAAGATTGGATAGAAGGTAGCTCAAAGTGTTAGGAGTGATGCTGACCAGGAAAGGACTCCTGGGGGCACCATAGTGCATAGAATGCTGGGCCTGGAGTCAAGAAGAATCATTCATTTTCTTGAGGCCTGGAGTCCTGAGTTCAAATCTAACCTCAGACACTAGCTGGGTGATCCTGGGCAAGTCACATAATCCTGCTTGCCTCAGTTTCCTTATCTGTAAAGTGAGCTGGAGAAGGAAATGACAAACCATTCCAGTATCTTTGCCAAGAAAACCCCAAGTGGGATAATGGAGAGTTGGACATGGCTGAAATAAATGGACAACCACCAGCCCAGGATTGAATCTAGGCTCTGTATGAGTCCAGAAGCTGAGACAGAGTCCTTTGTGGGAGAACTCCCTTCCTTCTCTTGCTACAAAAGACATATTGAGCTTGGAGCCTGGGGTGTTTGTGGCATTTCCACCCTGCTATGGGTTCAAACAGCAATGAGAACTGGCCAATCAGATTGTGTTTAACAAAAATGCTCTCAATCGACACTCGTGCTCACCTCAGGCCCCTATTTCAGAACAAGAAGAATGGGGCAGGTGAGTATGCCCAGGAAGAGAACTGGGTAGCCTAATGCTTGGCAGTATAATATCATGGGAAAAGACCAGAATTTGGGATGGAGAAGGCAAAATGTTAACTTCGGGGGCAAGTAGGTGGATAGAGCACCAGCCCTGGAGTCAGGAGGACCTGAGTTCAAATTTTGCCTCAGATACTGTGTGACCCTGGGCAAGTCACTTAACCCCCAAGGCCAACAAAACAAAAAGACAGTTTTGATTTGCAAAGACTAGTTTGTGATTGGAAAGAATTTTAGCTTGTTCTTTTCCCCAAAACTGTTAATGAAAATACAAACATAGCAACTCTCCAAAAGAAACTAGATGTTTGCCTCCTAGAGCCCAGCACCAGCTTCAGCTCCAGCTGTCTGGGTATTGGGTGGGGCACCAGCCCCCAGGGAGCTGGGCAAGCCCTTTTCCTTTTCTTTTCCTAGTGAATTGAGAGAGGTTGCCAAATGTGACTCCCATGAAGAGTCCTAGGGAGGACAACGGGAGGAGGAAACACTCTGGTGCTTGGGTTGCTATATCTCCTTCACAGTCTTTTCAGAGAAAGGTGAATATGTGAATGGCGTGATGAAGAGGCACCATGGAGAGGGAGGACCCTGGACTGAATCAGGCAGGTGCAGGTGAGACGCCTGCTAGCTTTGGGAGTGGGAGTAAGTTGCTTTATCTTTCCACATCTCCTTTTCTAAAGTAGGATGATAATACCTGTAGCACTTACTACCCGGTGCTCTTGAGAGACACAATTGTTGAATCGCACTGGTTCAAAGAGACATGGGAAGGGAGGTAGAGGGAGGGACCTTAGAGATCTCTTGTCCAACTCCTTCAATTTATAGAAAAGGAGACTGATGTCCAGAGGGGCAAAGTAATACCCAAGGTCACACAGAAAGTTGTGGAAGAGCTGGAAAGGAACTCAATTCCTCTGAATGTCAACTATGTTGTTTATCCTTTTATAGTAATTCCTTTGCGTATCTATCTGCCCATTTAATAGGCAGATAATTAATGAATTTATTATTAATAAATTTATTATTAATAAATTCACTAAGTCTTTTGTTAAGTTGGAAACTTTGAAGTGCTATGAAAATGCCAGTTAGCATGGCTCTGGTAGATCAGATTTGAAGGAAGCAGGGGGATACAGCTCAACATCCCAAGAGGTTAAATCCATTTAGCCTGGCATTCAGGGTCCTTCAATTTAGCCTCAACTTATCGTTCTAGTCTTATCTTGTACTATTACACAATATGAATTTTCTGCTCTAGCTCAGTCTAATGAATTTCCCCTAAAATATCTGATTCATTCTCACAGTGGTTAAAGGCTCATAGATAGGAATGATGGCTTCCCGTTGCCTGAAATGATCCCATCCCTCATCTTTGACTTGTTCTTTGCCTCTCATGATTCTTCCCATTCTCCAAATTTACATCTTGCCTTCTTCATGAGGTGTTCCTTAACCATTCCAGCTTACAATGATCTTGCCTTGCGTTGAGTTTACCATATACTGACAGACCAACTTTAAGTCCCTTGAGGGCAAAAACTGTTTTGCTTTTGCCATTTTACACCTCACACCCAGCACAGTGCCCTCCTGACCTCTGCCTCCTGTCTTTCCTGGCTTCCTTCAACACTCAACTCCATTTCCATCTTCTGTGAGAGGTCTTTCTAGATTCTCCCCTTGCTCTCATCCCCCAATGCTAGTGTCTTCTCTTTGCGATTACCTCCCATCTATTCTCACTGTTTTTACATTGAATAAGCCTTGTATTTACATAGTTGTTTGCAGGTTATCTTCCCCATTAGAATCTGAGGCCAAGGACCATGCTTTTGCCCTTCTTTGTATTCACAATGCTTAGCATAGTGCCTTGTATATAGAAATCAGTTAATAAATGCTTCATGATAGATAGATAGATAGATAGATAGATAGACAGACAGACAGGAGACAGATAGATAGATGGATGGATGGATGGATGGATGGATGGATGGATGGATGGACAGACGGACAGATAGGTGGGTGGATGAATGGATAGATAAATAGATAGATGAATAGATAAGTGTTATTGTTTGTCCTTCATTTTTGAAGAGAACCAATGACATTATGGGGTGATGTCTTGACTCATGCATAGATTGATTTAAATGAGGCAGAGTCACACAAAATTGTCAGCCTCACTCTCTATCTCCTAGAGTCCTCAAAGTCCAGTGGCAAGACAAAAGTCAGGATGACTGGTGATGGCCCAAGATGCAGTGGATAACCTTGGTGCTTTTGATGTCTGACCAAGCTCTAAGTGCTCCACAGCACCTGCTTCAGCTACCTTCATGGCCTTTGGATTCTTTCAATTTCTATTTTACCCTCTGGTTCTAGAATATCAGGGCAGTTTTCCTTGACAATTTCTTGAAAGATGATATCTAGGCTCTTTTTTTGATCATGGCTTTCAGGTAGTCCAATAATTTTTAAATTATCTCTCCTGGATCTATTTTCCAGATCAGTGGTTTTTCCAACAAGATATTTCACATTGTCTTACATTTTTCATTCTTTTGGTTCTGTTTTATAATTTCTTGACTTCTCATAAAGTCACTAGCTTCCACTTGCTCCAATCTAATTTTTAAGGCAGTATTTTCTTCAGTGGTTTTTTGGACCTCCTTTTCCATTTGGCTAATTCTGCCTTTTAAGGCATTCTTCTTCTCATTGGATTTTTGGAGCTCTTTTGCCATTTGGGTTAGTCTATTTTTTAAGGTGTTATTTTCTTCAGCATCTTTTTGGGTCTCCTTTAGCAAGTCATTGACTTGTTTTTCATGATTTTCTTGCATCACTCTCATTTCTCTTCCCAATTTTTCCTCTACTTCTCTTACTTGCTTTTCCAAATACTTTTTGAGCTCTTCCATGGCCTGAGACCATTCATATTTTTCTTGGAGGCTTTTGATGTAGGCTCTTTGACTTTGTTGACTTCTTTTGGCTATATGTTTTGATCTTCTTTGTCGCCAAAGTAAGATTCTAAAGTCTGAGTCCTTTTATGCTGTCTGCTCGTTTTCCCAGACAATTACTTGACTTTTGAACTCTTTGGCTGGGTATGACTGCTTCCAGTGTGGAGAGTGCTTTGTCCTAAGCTTCAGGGGTTTTGCACTGCTGTTTAAAGAGCTACTTCTGTTCTGAGGTGGTATCCTACTCCTCTCCTGGCCTGTGCTCTGGTCTGTGAGTGCAAGCCCCACTTTCTGTCATGTAGCTACCAAGAGGATTCTCTCTCCACAGCCACCATGAGCTCTGCCATACTAGCGCTCCTCCTCCCCCAAGGACTGCCAACCAGGACTGCGACAGAGATCTAAGCAGGGCAAAGCAAGAGAACACTGCCTCAGCAGCAGCAAAGAGATCTCTGTACTCCCTCTCTGATCAGCCACTTGATTCCTCCCACTGTCTGTGGGCCTGGAGCTCTGGGAGCTGTTGCCACAGCTGCAGCCACCTTTGCCACCCCAGGGCTGGGGCTGGACCATGCACTTCTCTCACTTTGGTCCAACAGGTCCATTGACCTGCTAAATTGTCTTTGGCGTTTTGGGGTTGAGAAGTCTGGAAACTGCCACAGTTGCCAGTGATTCAGTGTTATGAGGCCTGCTCTGCTTGGTCTTCTCTGGCCTGGTCTCTTCCAATGTGGCCCATGCTGGGCTGTGTTCCGCCTCCAGCACAGTGTGATAGACTATTCCCAGCAACCATCCAGGCCAAACACTTGTTTTACGCCGTCATTTCATGGGTTCTGTAGCTCTAGAATTTATTTAGAGTCATTTTTACAGGTGTTTGGAGGGATTTGGGGCAGAGATCAAGTGAGTCCCTGTTTTCATGCTGCCATCTTGGCTCTGGCCCCCTTCATGGCCTTTAGAACAAATTGTTCTCAGCAGCCCATTCCACTGGGGATAGTCTTCACTTGCTTGGGGTAGACACCCCCTAACTCACTGATGGGCTTGCTTGAGGCCTGTCAGTTACCCCCAGTCTGATTTAGCCCTTCTGCCAGGATGGTTTACCAGGTTATTGTGCATATTATAGTTTCTTGGAGCCACAGGTGAAAGCTGATTAAAAAGTGGACCCCAAAGGTGTGTGAGCAGCCCTGAAAAGGCCTCAGCAAGCCCTCACACCGAAGCTGCTAGTCCTCTCCATATGCCCTAGATAGATAGGTAGACAGATGATAGAGACAGATAGAGAATAGCTGTAAAGATGGATGGAAGGGTAGATTTATAGACAGATGATCAGTGGATAGATAGATGGATAGATAGTAGACTGATAAGTAGGCAGATAGATGGCAGGTAGGTAGAGAGATGATGGATAGATGTGGCATTTATTCAGCACTTATTATGTGCCTGGCACTATGCTAAGCACTGGAAATACAAATGCAAGCAAAAAAAGATAGGCTTTACCTCTAAGAGAATAATATTCTTGTTAGAGAAGACAATGCATAAAAGGGGGTCAGAAGTCAGGAGGTGGGGTGGGGAGAGAGCAAAGTGGAAGAGTCCAGAGAATCAGGAGTAGAGCCAGAAGAGTGATGGGCATGGATGGCCTGGGCAGTTCTTTGAATGGTGGTGCTGGGAACTGACCAATCAGAAAAGGAGAGGAAAGGGGAGACCAAAAAATGCTTGTTAATTGGAAAAATTAAAAATAAAAGAAACAAAGGAAGGAAATAAATGTTTTTTGACGAGTGAACCTTATGTCCCTTCTAGCTCTAAATCTATGACCCCATGATTCCATTTCTGACGCTTCCTGTCTGTGTGACTCTGTGTGTATCACCTTCTCTTTATGGTCCTCAGTTTCCTCCAGTGTAAAATGAGGGGGTTGGACCAGATGACATCCAAGGAGGGTCACTTCCAGTTCAGAATCTCTGGTCCTATGAATATTTGATTGCTTGAATGAATGAAAGGAGGGAGGTCCTTTCCAGGCCAAGGATTCTGTTATTCTTGGGGTGTTCAGAGCTGGCCAGCTGCTCCCTGATGGATCCGGGCACCAGGCTTAAGTACACAAAAGCTTCAGTGTAAACAGTCTACCTTGGTTATCTAGCAGCAAGGAGCCCAGGCAGAAATGGACACTGAACTAGGAATGCCTCAGTCCAATAAAAAATGTTGGTCACTCTATTATGAGCAATTGTCTTTATTAAATGGTAGCTAACTGGAGCGGTAGGTTACTCTGGTGTGTTATTGACAGATTCTGTATTGATCATCTTAGCGTCAGGGCAGGCAAGGCCTGATGGGGAAGGAAGTACTAGGTAGGGGTCACTATCAGTCAGACACCAATGGCAGAAACAAATTAATTAAGTCTCGGGGGGCCATCTGGCAGGAAGGTCATAAAACACTAGGAGGATCTATGTGCTTGGGTTTGGTGGCTTTGAGGGGCAGAGGAAAGGTAGTATAGTAGAATGCAGAGACGTTCTGAAGTTACCTCCAATCTAGCCCGTGTACATCTTGTTTTTACACAGTTATTTACATTATATTTCCCCTTTTAGATTGTGAGCTCCTCGAGGGAAGGAACCTGTTTTTGTCTTTCTTTGTATCAGGGTGACTGGAACCTAGCACGTACTTGATAAATCTTGTTAATTGACTATTGGACTTGTAGTCAGGGGGTCTGGGTTTCAATCCTTCTTCTGCTACTTGCTAGTTGTACACATTAGTGGGAGGATCACTTATTTTCTTTGATCCTCAGTCTCCTTTTCCGGTAGATGGTGGGGATGGGGATGGAGTGGGGTATTGGCTTAGATCATAGAATAATAGATGTGGAGCTGGAAAGGTTTTGAGAGGCCATCATATACCTTTATTGTGCAGATGAGAAAGATGAGGCACGGAGGAGCCATGGATCTAGAGCTAGACAGGTCCTTCAAGGCTGTCTCATTTTACGGATCGTGAAACTGAGGTCCGGAAAGGTGAAGCATGTTATCAATGACGATACAACTGGTGAGTGTCAGAGGTAAGATTTGAACTCAGATATTCCTGACTCTTAAGTTTCTCCCTCTCAGGAAATCCACCCTCACTTACTAGCTGTGTGACCCTGGGCAAGTCACTTAACCTCTGTCTGTCCCACATTCCTCAGCTATAAAGTGAGTATCATAATGGCATCTACCTCCCAGGGTTGCTGTGAGCATCAAATGAGACAATATTTGTAAAGTGCTTAGTGTAGTATATGACAGGTCTCCCTTTCCTTAATTCCTTCTTTCTGTTGCCACCATCCTGGATGACTGATTCTTAGCACAGTGCCTGGTACACAGTTGGTACTTAATAAATGTTTACTGACTGATTGATTCTGGCATCCACCTCTTCTGTCCCTATTCTTATTTACCACATACTCTGGACCACAACAGTTTGCTTTTCTATCATTTACACATATGGAGAAATGGAGGGGTTTTGTGGCTTTATGATGGACAGGAAATAATGCAAAAGTCACCATTTTTTGGTTGGTGGTACATATGTACCCCAAGGTCAGAAAGTAGAGGAGGAGAGCAGAAGAAGATGACTTTGCTTTCTTAGGCTTTTGTTTTCATTGAACTAACTAAATCTGAATGCAAATCAGGATCTTAAAAGAGAGGATTTCTTTGTAGTCTCAGCTTCATCTGGCTCCTGCAAGGAATAGGGAAAATGTGAGCCCCTAGGGATGTAGCAAGATTCATAAGTAATTTCCTAATTGCAAGTCAAAAAGTTGTCTAGGATGACAGACCTCAAATGAGCACCAAAGAGTAGAATAAAAGAACATATTTAGCCATAGTCAGCTTTTGTTGATTAATATCTACCTGGACAAGGTGGATTCTAGTTTTTGGTTATAAATTAAAAGGTATATAGCCCTACCTATCAAAGAGAGGCTTTCTAGCTATTGCATCCTAGGAGATGATAGAGAACATGGGGTTTTAGAATTGCAGCTGGAAGGGACCTTAGAGGTAATTGAATCCCACTTCACAGTTTTACAGATGAAGAAACTGAGGATTAGAAATGTTAAGTGATTTGCCCATGGTCCTGCAACCAATAAGTGTCAGAGATAGGATTTGAACCATAGACTTCCTGACTCCAAGTTCAGTGCTTTATCCACTATACCATGTTGCTTAGCAACTGGCCCTGAAGAGGTTAGATAGCCAAATCCCAAGATGGTAGCAAAGAACAGTTTAGAAAGCATGAAATGAGTTGAGATGCCCAGCAGAGGTGACATGAGGGAGAATTTTTAAAGAAGTGGTATGACTTACTCAAGAGCAGCTAGGGGGTGCCATAGTGCGTAGAGAACCAGGCTTGGAGTCAGGAAGACTATTTTCCTGTGTTCAAATCCAGCCTCAGACACTTACTAGCTGTGCAACTCTGGGCAAATCACTTCACCCTATTTGCCTCAGTTTCCTCATCTGTAGAATGAACTGGAGAAGGAAATGACAAACCACTCCAGTATGTTTACCAAGAAAACTCCAAATGGGGTCAGGAAGATTTGGATATGACTGAAACAACAGAACAACAGCAAAATGCTCAGGTCACTTAGGTAGTAAATGGCAAAACCATGCTAGAATGATCTCTAATGACTTTTTCAGCTCTAAGTTCTCTGAGTGCCAGTTCTGCCAGTTATTAACTTGGAGGATCATGAGAATGCCAGGACATTTTTTGAACCTCAATTTCTTACCTGTAAAATGGAGATAATACCTATGACTCTAACTATAGGCCATATTTTCCCCCAAATCTGGGTTGCATAGTACCAGAGTATGGTTTGCAACTTGAGTATTTTTTAGGGTATGCTTATGCATTTTTTTTTTCTGTTGAAAGAGGTATCATTTTGGGGATGCAACCTACACTTGGATCAATATGGTAATATCTGCATTTACCTACCTACTTCAAAGGGCTATTGTGAGAATCATGTGAGAGTATCTAGGATGCCCCCAAAGTCTCACTATAGTTTAAAATTTTAATAGCTTAGTAGCTTCAAGCTTTAGTAGCTCAAAACAGCAGCAAGACTTTGAGACACCCTATATATAAAACATGCTTTATGGTATTGTAACTTCAGTGCTGGAAAGGATCTTTCATTCCATCTGGTCTAGCTATCTCATTTCACAAGGGAGGAAATTGAGGGAAAGAGGGATGAAATGAGTTGCCCAAGGTCATATAGGTATTAGGAGCTGAGATTCTAACCCAGGTTCTCTGCTTCTGGGAAGAATACAGCAGAATTGTGAGTCCTAGAGGAAGCTATGCCTTGCAATTCAGCCTAAGGTCACATGGGCTCCCTTAGCTGCCAAATTACACTATTAATTCATAGGATGCTTGTGGTCCGCCAAGACCCCCAGATCTTCTTCACAAAACTCCTGTAAGGCCACATATCTTCAAACTTGCACTTGTGACATTTGCATTTTAAAGCCAAGAGTTAAGACCTTATGTTTATCCCTATTAAATTTCATATTACTTTTGACCCAGAGGTCTAGCCTGTTGTGATGTTGGTGAATTTCTACTCTGTCATCAAGGGGATTAACTATCCCTCTTAGCTTTGGGTCAACTGCAGATATTATAAACATGAAATCTGTTTTTTATGCTTATCTTCAAGGAAGGGTATGTGTGATTTCTTAGTATCCCCATGGCTTAGCACAGTGTCTGGCACATAGTAAGTAGGCACTTCATAAATGCTAGTTGACTGAATGACTAGGCCTTTATCCAAGTCCTTAACAAATACATTAAAAGCACAGGCCCAAGCACGGATCCCAGGAGCACTCTATTAGAGTTCTCCTTTCTAAGTGACCCAGCAGTGTCATGGCCACTCTGTGCCTTCCCTTGGTTCATTATCTCTAATTTATCCCGTATATAGCTTGTTTGTACATAATTGTTTGCATGCACGTTGTTTTCCCATTAAACTGTGAATTCTTTGGGGTTAGGACTGTCTTTTGCCTTTCTCTGTATCCCTAGTGCTTAGCTCAGTGTCTGGCACATATGTAGTAGGAAGGCCGAATTTATGATCTCAAAAAGGATCA
>CM053622.1:16631257-16664097 GCA_028646595.1 Phalanger gymnotis | reverse complement strand
TATACATGATTATATTTGAGATCATAAATTCGGCCTTCCTACTACACCACTGGGCCATCTACCTGCCCATTAAGCGCTTATGTGCCAGGCACCGTGCTAAGCACCAGGGATACCAATACAAGCAAATTGACAGAGCTTGCCCTCAAGGAGCTTACATTCTGAGAGAGAAAGATACATAAAAAGAAGCTGAAGTGTGTGTGTGTGTGTGTGTGTTGGGAGGGGGTGTTAGTGAGGAGAGAAGTTACTAGCAGAGGAGCATGATCGAGAAAGAAGGCTGGAGACTCAGGCGTGGAACCTGGAGAGGAATGAAGGAGTAAATCTGGCTGTCTTGGGCACTTCCTTAAGTGTCCAAAGTTAAGAGATTCTGGGAGGAAATGACCAAGCAGAGGGATGGAGAGATTTTCCAGACTAAGACCTAGGACCAGGGTACTGAGGTCAAAGGTTGAAATAAAATATAAGATCCTCTGCCTAATTTTTAAAACCCATCACCTCCAAACTCCAACTTACCTTTCAAGATTTATTACACATTACTCTTCCCTATGCATTCTATATTTCAGTTAAACTGGCTTACTTTGTCTTCCCCAGGTATGATTCCATCTCCTTTCTTTGTGTTTCAGCACAAGAACACATGATACTTAGAACGCTCTCTCTCAGAACAAAGATGTTCAGGAATCAGAGGGCTCTCAAAACATAGAATGCTAGAGCTTGAAGGCACCTTAGAACAGGGAATATCAGAGCTGGGAGGGGTCTTGGAACAGTAAATCTCATAGCTGCAGGCCTTAGAACATGAAATCTCAGAGCTGGAGGGGTCTTAGAACAGGGAATGTCAGCTGGGAGGGGAAGTACCTAGAACACTGAACACAGAATATCTGAGCTGGAAGGAACGTTAGAACAAGGAATGACAGAGCTAGGTTAGAACAGGGAATGTCAGCCTGGAGAGGAAGTACCTAGAACACTGAACACAATATCTGAGCTGGAAGGAACCTTAGAACAAGGAATGACAGAGCTAGGTTAGAACAGAGAATGTCAGAGAGGGGAGGGACCTTAAAATAATAATATTAATAGTCAGTGTTTATATAGGTCTTCGTGGTTTGCAAAGCACTTTGCATGTAACACCAAGATTGGTCCTTACAACTACCTTATGAGCTAGGTGCTATTATTTCTTTCTTTTCCAAGAGAGGAAAGCAGGGCAATGGGGTTAAATGACTTGCCCAAGGTCACACAGCTAGTAAGGGTGCCAAGTGTCTGAGGCTGGATTTGGACTCAGGTCCTTCTGACTCCAGGGCTGGTGCTCTACTCACTGTGCCACCTAGCTGCCCCACTAGGAGCTATTATTATCCTCATTTTACACCTGAGGAAACTGAGGCAAACTTAAGTGACTTATATAGGGTTACATGCCTAGTAAAAGGCCCAAATCTCCCTGAATTCAAATCTAGTCTTATATTCTTTGTCAGCCAATATAATCTCTTCACTTTATAAATGGGGAGCTGCTACTCAGGGAGGACACACAAGACCTAGGACACCCAACCAGCCAGCAGAAGAATATCTTGCCTGGTTCCCTGACTCACAGGCCAGCTCTCTGCCCACTGCAGCACGTTCTCCACCTCTTCCCACTAGCACACTCTCCAGCTCTCTGTCCTGCAGAACATGGCTTGCACACAGTAGGAGCTCAGCCAATCTTATTTGACTGAATATGTTCCCATGTCAGGCGTATGTTTGGTAGAGAAAGACCTAAGACCATTGGCAAGAAGAGTTCCAAACAAATAATTCAGTGTCTGGGATTGGCAGGACAGTTTGCAGATGAATCCCAGCTGTTATGGAACCAGGAGTGGGGGGAAGATTAGATGAATGGGGAAATCGAGTTCTGTCTGCCCATCACACAATCACCAAGGGACAAATCTAGCCAGGGGAGACACACAGCATGGCAGAGGGCAGTCATGGTATGGCATCAGAAGAAATGAATTGGAGTCCAATCTCTGCCAGGTATGAGTTGTGTGACATTAGGCAAGTCATTTAACCTTTACATGCCTCTGTTTCTGATCTGCAAAATGGGGATAATAGTCCCTACCTGCCTCATAAGGGATTTTTTGCAGTGATCAAGTGAGGGAATGCCCAGGAAAGGGCTTTGAAAAGTATAAAGCCCAGTACAAACATGAGGTGGCATTGTCATTGGCAGCAGGGGAGCTCAGGGAGGCACTTTCAGCTGTCAGAGCAATATCGGGACTTTGAAGCGAAGGGGGCCTTTGGCTGCCCTGACAAGTTCCAGTTCTGAAGTTCTCTCCCTTCTGCAGCTCAGACTCTGCAGAGCCACTTCTGCCAAGGGGGAGAACGGGGAGCTAGCTGGTGCTGGTTCAATGCAGCTCCTCTCTGTGGCTCTTGCCAGAACTGGCTCTGAGCGTGATGGAGATGCTGCAGATAACTTTGGCGCTAGCAACCGGTCCCGTTTCCAGAAATCCTTCCTCGTCTCCTCTCTGACCCATACAGGAACCTCTGGGTCTTGAGAACAGCAAGGTGGATTGAGGAATAACTGAGAATTTGTCCACCTCAGACTGGCCCCCAGTGACCCTGGAACAAGTCATTGAGCCTAAGTCTCAACTTTTCTCATCTGTAAAATGGGATAATACCTAATATACCTACATTGCAGGGTTCTCCTGAGGATAGAATGAGCTAATCTGTGTAAAGTGCTTTGCAAACCTTAAAGTATATTAGAATTGTGACTTGATTCTTCAAAACCCATGTCCCCCTGCAAGCCCAGCATCACAAAAGTGTTTACTGAAAAAAAAATCATAGTATTTAGGCTTTAGAGCTGGAAGGGGCCATGTCCTGCAACCTCTTGTTTCTACAAAGGCTCAGAGACAGAAAGTGGCTTCATAGGATCATAGATTTAGACCTGGAAGGACCCTTAGAGATGCCTAATTCAACTTCCTTATTTAACAGAGAAGAAAACTGAAGCCCAAAAGGATCCTAGGATTCTACATTTAGAGCTCGTAGGGATCTTAGAAGCTACAAAGTTAAACTTTCTTATCTTTTGCTAAATTTGTTTTACTTTTAATTAACAAAGAATCTATTTTTCTCTCTTTCAACTCTTCCCTATTGAAAAAAAAGAGAAATAAAATAAATATGTAACAAATATGCAGTCAAGCAAAATAAATCCACACATTGACCATGTCCAAAAAATATGTCCCAGTCCATCACTTCTGTACTAAATCTACCTATCCGGTAATGGACTGAGCTGAGGTGCTGAGCTCCCCATCACTGGAGGTATTCAAGCAGAGGTTGGATGACTACCATTCAGAGTTTATAGGATCATAAGATCTAGAAGGCCTTTTAAAGACCATTTAGTCCAACCTCCTCATTTTACAGATAAGGAAACTGAGGTTCAGAAAGCTTAAGTCTCTTTTTCAAGACCACACAGTGACAGAGATGGGAATCAGATCCAGGTTCTCTCATTCCCAATACATTATTCAATCCATTGTACACTGGTTGCTATCAAGGAAACATGGAGGTCTTTTCCAAAAGCTATAATTTTATGGATACTAGAAAAGGGAAATTAAAGGACATGAAGGAGTCCCCTCCTACTTTTGCAGTCTTCTTACACATTATTCCCAATGCCCCCACCCCATCCCCATTCTTTACAATTCAGTGACACTGGCCTCCTAGCTATTCGTTACATGGGACACTCCATCTGCCCCTTCTGAGTATTTTCACTGGATGTCCCCCATGCCTGGAATTCTCTCCCTCCTTTCTCATGGCTTTCCTGGTTTCCTTCAAGTTTCAGCTAAAATCTCACCTCTTTAATGCTATTGCCTTCCCTCTTCTGATTATTTCCTATTTACTGTTTCTAGAGTAGCTAGGTGGTACAGTAGACAGAATGCTGAGCCTGGAGTCAGGAAGATCTGAGTTCAAATTTGGCCTCACATGTACTAGCTAAGTGACTCTGGGCAAGTCACTTAACCTGTTTGCCTCAGTTTCCTCATCTGTAAAATGAACTGGAGAAGGAAATGGAAAACCACTCCAGTATCTTTGTCAAGAAAACCCTAAACAGGGTCCCAAAAAGTTGGACAGGACTATGTTATCCTTTCTATAGCTTCTTTGTACATAGCTGTTTACATGTTGACTTGGCGAATGAGTTCCCAATGGTTTTTTTTTTTACTTTTCTTTGTATCTCCAGCGTTTGGTATGGTGCCTGGAATGTAGTAGACACTTCATAAATTCTAATTAATTCATAAATGCTAATTCATAAATGCTGGCTATCTGTTTCCCACTCTTTAAAAATAGTTCCCAAGAATATTTTTCCTTATCCCATATTCCCTCCCTTCCTACCTTTCTCTCTTCATCTTCTCCACTCCTCCCATCAGAAGGATCTTGCTTTGCTCAATTCACAAAGGAGAACTACATGAGGGCTCTCAGTGATTGGCATGCTGCTCCAAAACACCATCCATGATCCCAGGAGTTTAATCTTACCTTGTAGGCTGACTAGTTCCATGCCTCTGTTTCTCTGGGTCTCAGTTTCCCCATATGAATGCAGTTTCTGGGCAGATCATGGGTTTAGCCAAGATGTGGGCTATAAGAATGTAGCAGCAGGGAGTGGGGAGGTGGGGAACTCGTCTCGCTCCAGGCATTTTTTAATTACCTAGGCTCTCAGGAGATACCAACTGGGGTGAGGCATAAAAATTGGGGATTTCAACACATAATGGCAATCATAAAACCAACAGCAGAAAATCTCTCAGAGGATTATCGAGTGGCGGACCCCCAGCGCTGTAACCAGGATGTTTGAAAAGGTCTCCAGCATAAAGGTCATCATCTGCAATTTAAATTGATGGCTTGTTGCCTTATTTTTTTTTAAATTCCAGCTATGGTTGGATGCTATTAATTAGTTGAAATGTGTTTTTAAATAGGTTTTCACAGAAAGCTTCACAGCAGTCTTCAGTGAAGTTCAATGTAGGTGGTGTCCCCTAGCTCACTGCAGTTGGCAAGCTCTTATAGGGGAAAATGGGGAGAATTCTCCTTTTGTAAAGGGACCATTTTGTTTGGATAGAATTCTGAGCCTGGTGTCAGGAAGACCTGAGTTCAAATTCAACCTCAGACACTTACTAGCTGTGTGACCCTGGGCAAGTCACTTCACCTTGTTTGCCTCAGTTTCCTCATCTGTAAATTGGTCTGGAGAAGGAAATGGGCAACCACTCCAGCATTTTTACCAAGAAAGCCCCAAATGGGCTCACAAAGAGTAGGACATGACTGAAATGGCTGAACAACAACAAAATGAGGAGACATTAGTTAATATATAGATAATAATAGTCACTGGGCAAGTGACTCGGTACCTCAATTTTCTTATCTGTAAAATGCGGATAATAACCACACCTACTTCTCAGGGTTGTTGTGAGGACCAAATGGGATATTTGCAAAGTGCTTTGCAGAGCTATATGAATGCCAGCCATCGATTTTTAATTTTTTACTGAGCCTCGTGACTTCATTGGTGCAGAGAACACCACACAAGAGCCTTTCCTTACCAACGCAGATACACAACTTCTGCAACTCATAGAATTAATTTTGTAATAATGTTAATAATGTAATTAACATAATAACATAATACTTTTATGAAATACTATAAAGTTTGCAAAATTCCTTATATATATTATCTTGTTCAATCCTCACAACAACCCTGGGAGTTAGGTGCTAATATCCCCATTTTCAGATGAGAAAACTGAGGCACAAAGAGGTTGAGTGACTTGCTTAAGGCACACAGCTAATGCGTCTCTGAGGTAGCATTTGAATTGGGGTTTTCTTGACTCCAGGTCCAACACTCAACACAGACACACAGACACACACACACACGCACACCCTAGTTTCTCTTGTTACATTATTGGTTAAGGGAGATTCCCAGTGTGGAAAATCCCTCTGCCTTCTTTGAGTACTCATGAGATTTACAGTCTCAGAGAGTCGAGTGGGGGTCCTGAGAGGCAACTTGTCCAGGGTCACACAGCCAATATGTAACAGAGACACGACTCAAGCCTGTGTAGCTAGGTAGCTAGGTAGTGCACTGGATAGAGAGGAGAATTCAGGGTCTGGAAGACTCGAGTTTGAATCCAGCCTCAGACACTTATAACTGTGTGACCCTGACAAGTCATTTAACCTCTCTGTGCCTCAGTTTCCTCTTATGTAAACTTGGAGCAATAGTGATAGCACCTACCTCGCAGGGTTGTTGTGAGAATCAAACGAGGTGATATTTGTAAAATTCTATCTAACGTTTACCGTAATTACCCAGGTTTTCTTGACTCCGAGGTCAGGATTCTATTATGTCATGCTGAGTCTCATAAAAGTAATACATGAATGCAAGATAATTTAGGGAAAGGAAGGCATTAAAGACTATCTTTTGTCTCTTTTTGTATCCCCAACACTTAGCACAGTGCCTGACACATAGTAGCTGCTTAATAAATGTTTCTGGCTAGATCGATTGGCGTTAAGAACCCCCAAAGGAGCGAGAGATTCTAAGAGGTAGAGGAGGGGGTGCAATCCGGGTGGAGGGGCATAGCTTATGCAAAGGCACTGGGATGGGAGACAAGGTGCTGCACTTAGCTGCTCGAGAGATCCAGACGCCCCCGATAAGTTGAGAAAAAGAAAGACGGGGAGCTCGATGGAGACTGAGTCTTCTGAGTCCAAGCGCAGGTGGCCAAAGGAACACCGCTGACTGCCATCCTTCTTTCTGCCATGCTCTGAAGCCTATTGTATCTGAGACTCCAACAACAGATGCCTCCAGCTACTGAGATGCTGTACTATTCACCCCTTCCAGTCATGGAAATCTGCTTGTACCCATTGCTTCCAGCAACCAAGCCCCGGTGTTATCCGCTCTGTCTAGTGAGTGAGACACATGTGTATCCTTCCCTTTTTGGCAACTGAGATGCAGTAGCGATCTTTGCCCTGAATCCCTCCTGTTCCTCCATACCCCTGCCCTGCCTTAAGTCTTCCATTGTTTGAGACATACTATAATAAAGGCTAATTGTTTTATGCCTCGTAGGTCTTCCTGGATCCTTTTTAAAAATTATTTTTATTATGAATTAAACAATCATTACTAAACACTTTTAAAACATCTCAACATTTCAAAATAAAAAGAACAAAAAGGAGAAATGAATATGAAGCTGTGAGTTTCTGTTTGCATAGTTTTTTTAAGTATATGCAAAATTTGACAGTTGTTCTATGTGTATGTTTCCTCTTCTGAACAACATTATGTTATCTTCAAATCTTCTATTCATATTATTTTCTTTCTTTTTGCATCTCTTTTGCTTGCTATTAACTAATCCCACCCCTCACCACCCCAATGAACTCCTACCCTAGAAACGCAGTCAAACAAAAAAAAAAACCACATTGGCAATGTCTCTGCTTGGTCCTTCATGAAGATCTCCTTGAAAAAACTGGAAGAGAGAGATATGCTTGAGGGTTAGTATGGGTTGCAGGCTTGATAGAAGTGCGTCTGACAGGTGTGACAGGCAGCAAAACCAAATCTTAGTGCACACCCTCCTTTTAAGAGAAATGTGATGAGAAGGACAGAAAAAGTGAATTTGTGTAAAGGAAAAAGATACATACATACATACATATATATGTATATATATATACATATGTATATGTATATATATAAAGTGTTAAAAGATGTGAGATATTATTCCTGTTATAGATGAACATTTTAATAACTTTGTTTTCATAAATGCTCCTGATACACACCCACACGACTTTCAGAATGGATTTAGACAATGTTGAAGAGAAAATGATCTGTGGTCTAGATGTGTGGACTCAGATCCCCTTATCAGCGATGTGGCATTATGACTCACCTATGTGAGGAAAGTTTTATTTCATAAACAGAGAAAAATAGAGAACTATAAACGTAAAGAAACAGTTTCAAAAGCACCAATGAGATGGAGAACCTTATTAAATGCTATGGCTGCAAAGCATGATGGGTACTTTAGATAATTTTCATAAACTGTTTTATGGTTTGAAAGGGTGGAATTTTTAAAACGAGAAATCACATGTGCATTTCCAGACAGCCGTGATTTTTAAAGGACTACCAGTTTGATAGGAGGAATTTGGAGATTTGTGACTTTTAAAGTGAAAAGTCAGTCACCAAGAGACAGGAGGCTGGCCCTCAAGTAAGGTACAGGAGCCGGAAACCTGAGAAAACACAGGAAGGGGAGTGGAGAGATGCTCTGTGGGGGGCTAGAATATTCAGAAACAGTCACAGGGTGGTGGGCTTCAGGGAACGATTCCTCATTGGTCAGAGAGAGATTTGGCATCATTAGCCAATAGCACCAATGATGGCTATTACCCTTCAGGGTTGCCCATCATTGAAAAGAGATGAAGTTTTTCATGAGGACTTGCTGCTCGCTGTTGCTCCCTCTGACTTGAAAAGCAAAAGCAGAGTGGGGTTTGCAGCTGCTCTGGTGTCCTGATGTGATGGCTTGAAAGAATCCACCTGCACACAAGTGTTTTACTGGGAGCTCGATTCTGATTGGATAGCACAGCATCTGTGTCAACGACTGACTGCATCACCCAGAGGCTTCTAGTTAGACGAGCTTTGCATTTCTCTGATTTAACTAATTTTTTTTTTAAATTTAATTTTCAGTTTCGAATCTTCTCCCTCTCTTCTCCTTCTCCCCCAGCCACTGTGAAAGCAAGAAAAATGAAAGCCTTTACAAATATTGTCATGGGAAATGAATTCCTACATTGTAAGAGAGAGAGAGAGAGAGAGAGAGAATAAAAAGAAGGAAAAAAGAAAGAAAAAAGAAAATAAAGATACAGAAACAAAAAGAAAATAGAAGGAAAGTAAAAAGAAAGTAAAGACACTTTAATCTGCACTCTGAGTCTATCAGCTCCCTGTCTGGAGGTGGGCAGTATGTTTGATGGTGAGTCCTTTGGAATCATGGCTGGTCATTCTGTCGATAGAGTTCCTAGGTCTTCCAAAGTTGATTATCTTTATAATATTGCACTAATACTTTCCAGTAGGGAAGAGAATTTTCCCAGCCGAGAAGTGCTCAGGACCAACAAACATTGAACAGGAAAGTAACTTTGTATGTCACATATACTCCTGAATGGCCCAATAACATTGAAGCTATAGTCAAATTATGAATCACTCAGAGTTTTCTTCTCTCATATTCATTCCCTTCAAGTTTGCATAAGTATGTATCCACTATTCATTATAGTTATTAAGTGCATTGGTGGAACAGTGTGATCTGGGTTTATTATGTGTATTATGATGTATTTTATTATTTACATGTTGCTATAAAGTATTATCATCTAAATATTATTCTCTTGCTTAAATTAAATTAATGGTTATGTTTGAGATCAAAGTGTCATTATTATAAATGGCTGGTTTGGGAAACACCATCCACTGTGTGAGTTTGTTATTTCATGAGTGGCTTAGCATAGTGTCTGGCACATAGTAGGCACTTAATAAATGATTATTGATTGTTTGGTGGTACAGATTGAAAATACACGTGATGAGGGCTCAAGCTAGAACAGTGAGGAGCCTAGATCTCAGAGATTATGAACAGAGCCATGGAATAATGCTGCATCTATGAGAGCTTAGACCTGCTAATGGAAAACCAGATTGGACCAAGCAAACCACACTCAGAGAGAATTGAGTGAGAGGTAGGAGAGGTGGGTTTTGACTCTACCCCACTGTTTCTGTGACCTATGCCTTCCTCATTACAGATCTTAGCCTCGTTGCGTTAGGATTTGTAAAATAGGAGTTGTAGAGTACAGAATAATGGATTCCTGGTATCCTGGTACCCTGATCAGATTACACATGATTTGTGCAGAGTTCTGGGCACCACATTTTAGGGAAGACATCGAGAAAGTGGGAAGTGCCCAGAGAAAGATGACTAAAACGGTAAAGGGACTTGAAACCATATTGTGAAGATTGCATGGAAGAAAGAGGGATGTGAAGCCTGGAGAAGAGAAGGCTTGGGTGCTAGCGATGGGGAATGGATGATGGCTTTCTTAAAATGTTTGAGGGGTTGTTGTGAGATCTGGGCTGAAGTATGGGAAAGTTGAATGATTTGCCCATCTGCAAAGATTAAAATTAATAGTGCAAGGACAGTGTCAAATCTATTGCCCATTTTCTGGGCAGCATGGTATAGTACATGGAGGGCTGGCTCTGTATTTAAGGAGAAGTGGGTTCAAATCATTCATCTGACATTCACCAACTATGTGACTCTGGGTAAAGTGACAAATTCTCTGAGGTTTGGTATTCTGCATCTGCAAAATGGGTATAATAATACTGGTTATAGGTACTTTGCAGGGTCGTTGTGAGTCAAGTAGGATTTTTGGGGGGGCAGGGTGAGGTCCAGACCTGTGATTTTATTCACATAGAGAATTGCCACTGAGGAAACTCCCTTCACTGATGCATATCAGATGCTGTTCTAAAATGTATTATCTTAGAGAGGTCCCTGGACTACTGAGAGGTATGTCCAGGGTCACACTGCCAGTATGTTCTGACCTTGATGTCTGCCCAGTCCTTGCTTCTGTGAAGCCACCTGGCTTTGTTCCAGAGCACTTGATAAATAACTCATGTTTGTATAACCCAGAGTGGTGGGAAGGACACAGAATGGGCACCGTCTAGCATGTTACCTTGAACATGGTGATTGCTCAAGAAATATTTGTTGATAGATTGAGTGAGGCCTGGATTTTGACTCTGGCTCTGTCTCTCATTTATTGTGTGACCTTGGATAAGTCCCTCCAACTGTCTGGGCTTCTGTTTCCTTCTCTGAGTCAGACACAGACTGGGATGGACAGGATAACTTTGAAGGTGCCTTCTGGCGCTACCATTTCATGGCCTTGAGAGCGTGCTCTTGCATCTGCCATCCCGAAATAGCTGAGATTTCTGGAGGATCACCTGACGGCTCAGAGACACCAAACTATCATTGTCGATGACAACCCCGAGAAGATTCTGCCAATAAAGCAGAAACACAGATCGGGGGATCGGGGGGAAGTCAGACAAAGTCATTTCACCCAGGCTTCCCACAAGTTTGGAGATGAACCAATGTCTGAAGGTGCTTCTGTTCTCCCACCTGCATTTGGTTCTTTTGCAATTTAACAACAATTAGGGAACCAGGTGTGGTGTTTATGTGTATCTTGTTGCTGGTGGGAAGGGGGATTATATTTAAGGGTCTTGAAAGAGAGGGTTTCTGGCCCAAGCCTGTTAGGCACACAGGGAGCCAATCTCCCCACCCCCAGATGCTCAGGTTCAGTGGCAAGAGGATGAACTGAGGTTCAAACCCTGAATCTGTCATTAACTCACTGTGTGACATTGAGTGATTCTGTTTACCTCTATAAAATTAGACTTGGAAAAAAATTAAAGTCTTACATTAAAAGAGCTTCAAGATTCCTTTTGGCTCCAAAGTTCTATGGCCTAAAGCCCCTCCTAGCAATAACATCCCCTGTTCTGAGGCCCCTCCCAGCTTTGACATCCGCTGTTCTAAGGCCCCTCCCAGCTCTGCCATCCCCCTTTCTAAGGCTCCTCCCAGCTTTGTCATCCTGTGACTCAACCCCCCTGGGTCTGTAGCACCTTGTGGAACTTGCCTATTTCCTTCCATTCTGACCTCTGACTGAATGTTCTAGTCCTTGTTCTACCACTAACTTCTTGCCTTCCTATGTCATTTCATCAGTCTGAGACTGTTTTCTCCTCTGTAAAATGGGGACATTAAACCAATGGGTGAAAAGCATTTTGTAAGCTCTGTGTTAGGGGCTGGGGATACAAGGACAAATACAAAGCATTTCTTGCCCCATAGATTTTGGAGAGGGAGTTCCTTCCACTGAATAAATCATTTTCCCAAGTCCCCATCTGTCTTCCAGTCCTCTTGTCCTCTTGTTTTCTTATTTTACTCAAGCATTTCTGAAGCATCTACCATCTTCCAGGCACTGTACTAGGCACTGGGGATACAAGGACTAAAAAAAACAAAAATTGGTCCCTGCCCTCAGGGAGCTTCCACTCTACCGGGAAGCTATTCATAGATACATAAACACAGGATGTAGACAAAATGCAGCAAGATTTGGTGAAGGCGTAGGAGGTGAGCAATAGTTAGGGAAAACCTCTTGGGAGGGAGGTAAGACATTCTGTACTCTAGAATAATACCAAGGAGATACGTTACTGTCCAATATGGGCACTGACGTAATAGGGTACCTCCAATATTGGACCCAAAGTGATTTTAGAGGCTTCAGTGAAATCAGCAGTGTTGTATTTATTAGTCTGTTGACTTTTTCCCCCTGAAATCAGCTCTAAACAGTTTCCTAATCCTTCCCTCAGAAACTCCTTCAAACACTTACCTTTGTGTGTTTGTGACTTAACTTTTTGGGCCTACAGGACCTCTCCTTTCTGCTTTCTAAGTCTTGCCTTGGGCCCAAAGCAATAAAATCCTGACCTGGAAAGATGACACATGTGTGAAATGAGCCTCATCTCTGAACACTGGGGATAGATGGATCATGACAGGGATGAGTGGGGAAGGAAGAGGGGCTTGGTTTTACAAACATTTGGTGTAGGCTTTTTTGGTGTTTGGCACGGTTGGGGCAGGGTTTGGAATGGAGGAAAATCAAAAGTGTCCCTTCCCCTAGTGGCATCGATTGGATAGCTGTTTCTTATAAAAATTAGACATTCGTTCAGTTCTCTATTTCTGCTTTATCAGCTGTTTGTACCGGGGGCCAACAACCTCATTAGCCTGAGAACCACTGGTTTGGCTGAACAGAGCCCTGTGGGTGCCTTGCACAAGCCTGAGGGCAGGGGAAGGGAGGCTGAGACCAGGAAAAAAATGGACAGAAGAGGAAGAGTCTGTACTGTATTATCTCAAGGATTTTATTCAGCTTTGATACTCTGGGGAGTGGAGGAGAAGAAGGGAAATACAGAGGGAAAATGGGAAGACAGGTAGGAGAAAGAAAAATGGAGACTGGGAAATAGAGACAATCCATCATTCAATCAACAAACATTTGTTAAGTTCCCAAAATGCGATAGGCCCTGTGCCATGGGCTGGGAATACAAATTCCTGCTCTCAGGATGGTTGCTTTCTTTTGAGGAAGGTAATATGTACTTTTAAAAGCATATAGGAACTAAGGGGTAAGGAGGTGGCTCAGTGGACAGAGCACTGCCCTGGAGTCAGGAGGACTGAGTTCAAATCCATCCTCAGACACTTAACACTTACCAGCTATGTGACCCTGGGCAAGTCACTTAACCCTGTCTGCTTCACTGAAAAAGTGTATAAGATATATACAAAAGAAGTAAAAAGCAACTTTTTTGAGCAGAACAACACTCATTAACAGCACATTTTAAAAGGTTTCATGTAGAAGGTGGTGCTTAATCAGGGTTTTGAAGGAAACAAGAGATTCTTATTTCTCAATTTTTATAAACAGATTTTTATTGACCTCTGTTCTTTCACATCACCTGCATTTTCCACTGTTTCCTTCATCCTGTCCTATCCTGGAGAACCATCCCTTATAAGAAAGAAGAAAAGAAAGAAGAAGAAAAAGAAACATCAGCAAAACAATCACGTCCGACAAAGTTTGACGTTACATGCGGCGTTCAACACCCAAAGACCCTAGCTTGTATAAGGGGGCTGGGGCAGGTCCCGGCTCTTCTCTGGGGCCAGGCTTGTTCTCCCCAATTTCATGATGCTCTGGTTCCAATGTTTTGTTCTTTTTGTTGCTCTTTCCTGTGACATTGTTGGGGTCCCTGGGTATATGGTGCCCCTTACTTCCCTTTGCATCAATTCAGATAAGTCTTCCCATGCTTCTCTCTATTATCCATCTATCATTTCTTATATCATAGGAATATTACATCACATCCATGGACCACAATCTGTTTAGCTAATTCAAGGTGAATGAAGAACAAAGAATTCAGAGAGAGAGAGAGAGAGAGAGAGAGAGAGAGAGAGAGAGAGAGAGAGGGGTAGTACCAGGGACAGACAGGCAGAAGGATTATGGGAAGGAAGGGAGAGAAAAGGAGAGAGAAACAGAGATGGAGGCAGAGACAAAGAAACAGAGAGACATACAGAGAGAGACAAAGAGGAGGGAAAGCAGGAAAGAAAGAAGGTGAGAAAATGGAGAGAGAGAGAGAAAAGGAGAGAGAGGAGAGAGAGAGAAGGAGAAAGGGGGATGGGAGACAGAAAGTCAAGAGAGGGTTGTTTTATATGTAGAGTAGTAGAGGAAAAAAAGAGCCATGGACTTGGAGCCAAGACCCTTGAATGTGAATCTGGGCTCCAACACTTAGTCCATGTGTCCCCATGGTCAAATTACGTGACTTCTCAGGGCCTCGGTTTCTCTCTCTAGAAAAAGATGATAATAACACCTGCACTCAGAGAACTGTTGCAAAAAACGTGCTTGATACACCTTTGAGTAGCATAGTAATATGAAAGGGGAAAATATAAAAAGGTAGATGGTGTAGAGTGATAGATATTAGAGAATTACAGAGTGCCAGAACAGACAAGGACTTTAGAGATCATTCAGTCCAAATCCCTCATTTTATAGAGGATGGATCTGAGGTCTGTGGAGGGGAAGTGACTTACCAAAGTCACGCAGGGTAAGGACAAGAACCCAGATCTCTTAGGTCCCAGGTCAGGGTTCTTCCTACTACAGGGGGAGCTTAATAGTTACCTAAAGTGTTTTCTTCTATATCCCTCCCAGCTCTGACATCGCCTGTTCTAAGGTCCCTCCCAGCTCTGACAACCCCTGCTCTAAGGTCCCTCCCAGCTCTGACAACCCCTGCTCTAAGGCCCCTCCCAGCTCTGACATTCCATGTCCTAAGGACCCTCTCTGCCCTGATAGTCTTTGTTCTAAGATGCTTTCTACTTCTAATGTTCTCTCTTCTAAGATCCCTCCCAGCATTATATCCTCTGTCCTAAGAAACCCTTGTTTCCTTCATTTCATAAGCTTTAAGATTCTGTGTGACTCGGACACTCTATGGATCTTTTTGATGTAAGTGGAAGCCTCCTTGCCGACATGGATGAGCCCACTGCGTAGAGGTGAATGGAGCTCTGCCTGTTTTCCTGGCTGTGCTGAGGAGCCTATAAGACAAGAGACAAATGCACACATGTATTTAGGAATGCTCAGGGATGGCCCAACTGAAGGATGTCAGATATGAACTGAGATTCTCTTCATTGTCTCTTGCCTTCTCTTTCTACCCTGGGCTGCATTCAGTGGCTCCAACAAATCATCAGGATTATAGTCAGTGCTTACACAGTTCTAGGCACATGAGTGAATACCAAACTGAGTTGTAGTTTACATCTGGTGGAGGGAAAGATGTAGCAACACAATCAAAGTTAATGTGGTGGAGTCAAAAGATCAATTGACCTGGGTCAGGAGAGACCTGAATTTGAATTTTACCTCCCATGTTCAATCCATTTATGTCTCTAAGCCTCAGTTTCCCCATCTACAAAATGGGGATACCAATAGTACCCTTTTCCCAGAGCCATTGCTGGGATCAAATGAAGCAATGTAGACAGTTCTGCAAACCTTAAAACGCTATAGAAACATCAGCCGTTATTTTAAAAATAGAATGTGATAAGTGTAGATGAGAGATCCTGGGATTTAGAGCTGGCTGGGGACCTCGGAGATATTAAGGATAAGTGCCATTTCTATAGGCTGCATGGCGTGCTGGATAGAATGCTGGATCGGGAGGCAGGATGACCTGGAAAGGCTGCTTCTGACACATGCTGACTGTGTCATCCTGGGGACAGTGCCCACAGATGAAAAGTTTCAGAAGAGGTGCTGAATTGCATGGGTAGAAGGAGTTTGTAGGATTATAGGTTAGGAGTTGAAAGGGACTTTGGAAGAATCCAGATAGCTCAATCCTTTCATTTTACAGATGAGAAAACTGAGACCCAGAGAGATTACATGACTTTCTCAAGATCATACAGATTGTAAGGCTCAGAGGCTGGATTTGAACTCAGGTCTTCTGACTCCAGAACCAGTTTTCTTTTTACCATACCACTGGGATTTCTTGACATTGAAGTCACAGATCTGGTCCATATCTGCATTTCTAGTCCATATCTCCATTTAATGCTTGTAAACTGTGCCCTAGACAGTCCTATGATCTATGCAGGAAGATAGGGATACAGACTAGACCTATGATTTCTTTTGTGTAAGGGATTCTCTAATGAAGAAACTCCCTCCACCGATGCAGATAGCTATCTTCTCTGCAACTTAGTTACCTAGAACATTGGGTTATTAAGTGACATGCCCTGGGGTCACAGAGCCAGTATGTGCCACGAGCTGGGCTTGTACACAGGTGTTCCTCATTCCAAGACCAGCTTTCTACCTACTATATCACACTGCCTCTCAAGGTGGTGCCAGTATAATTATCTCCCTTTTACATAAAAAGAAGCTAAAGCATAAGGCAGTGAAGTGACTTGTCCAGGATCCCAAAGCACAGGCTTGAAATCTATTCTCCTGTCTCTAAGGCTAGGACTCTTTTCACATTGTCTCCATCCCATCTGAGAGATCATAGGATCCTAAGTCCAGAACAGGGTTTCTTAGCCTGGAGTCCATAATGTGCTTGTTTTCTTTCTTGGTTTAACATGTTGATAACTATTTTATTATAATCTATTGCCTTTGTAATGCTACGGATTTTGTGTATTTAAAAACATCATGCTAAGAAGAGGTCTACAGGCATTAGTAGGCTGCCAAAGGGGTCCAAGACACACCCAGAAAGTTTAAGACTTTCTCTGCTCTTGAGCAGTAGAAAGGGCTAGGTAAGTGAAACCATTTGTCCAAGGTCAAACTGATAGTAACCGTCAGAGGCAGTATTTGAATCCAGATCCACCTTGGGGAGAATTGATGCTCCTTCTGTTGGATTACAGCTGCCTCTGGAAAGACTGGATCTGCACCAGTCAGTCAAAAGGATTTATTACAAAGAAGGGGGGAAATAGCCCCTGCTTCTCAAGAAGCGCGATCTAATGTCCCTTAATTGTGGTGGGTGCTTACTAAGCATAGAAAACTGTTCTGTGAGATGAAGCCTAACCAATGTAAATATATACATATAAATGTGTGTCTGTAAATATACAGATGTGTGTGTCCATAATACATGTTGTGTATGTATGTGTGGGCATATGCATTCAGATATATGCAGCATCATTCTTGGCGGGGCTGAGGTGGAGGAGATTGGAAGAGATATCTTGGAGGGGGGGCCATTAGAGTCGAGACTTGCAGGGTGGGGAAGCTTGATGCAGGCTTCCCACGTAGGGAGCTCCCGGAGGGGTACGGGATGGGGTGGGGGCTGTCCCCCCAAGGGCCTGCCTGCCCACATATTGGCTGTCAGTGCCTTCCCTGGGCATCCCGTCCGCAGTTCCCCTGCCTGCCCGGGGCGCCCCTCCACCTCGCCCCGAGCTCGCTCGCAGCCCTGTGCCTTTCCTGACCGGAAGGCCAGCCTTTAAAGAGTTAAGCAGTAGGTAGTGCTGTAGGCCTGCTGAATAGAGTGGCAGTGGAGGCAGCCGCTGCAGCAGCGGATGAGAGGGCAGAGCCGAGCTCAGCAGAGCCCAGGCAGCCCGATAGAGATGTTAACTAAGCGAGAGCCCGCGAGCCTCCCGCCAGAGCAGCGGTAGCTGGGCTGCAGCCTCAGTGCCTTGGCCGGCTCCCACGGCCCGCGCCCGCTGCCCAGCCCTCGGGCCCCCGATCGGAGGCGCGGGCTGCATCCCTGCCCGGGCGGGCGGCTGCCCGGGATGGGCACGGGCTCTGCCCCCTGCCCAGCCTCGGCTGCGTGAGTGGGAGGCTGCTGCGGTCACCGCTCTGGCCATCCTGGCTCGGGGGGCGCCAGTGCTGCTGCTGCTGCATTGGGGGTCGCAGGCCCCCCACCCCGCTTCCGCTGCACCCCGCACTTACTTTTCCTCCCCCTGCGGCTTCTCGCCCGGGCAGGAAAAATAACAGCGAGCTCAGAGCCCAGCTGGGAGAGAGCTAGCTCGGCTTTTTTTTTCTTTTAAACACACACGCACACAGACAATTGCACACCCGCACACACACACACACGCGCGTACATACACACGCACACACACACGGATCTCCTCCGCGCAAATGCAGCAATCTTAGACCTGGAAGGAGCTTGGGGCAGCACAGAGCCCGGCTGGGCTCCAGCGCTGAGGGGGAGACACTGAGCAAGCTCCCTGAACAGCTACTGGAGGAGTTAGGAGGCTCCTGGCGACCCCACAGGTAACAGGGCAATGGGGTGGGTGGGGAGTGTGTATGTGTGGAAAAGACAGAGGTGGGGGGGCCCAGAGCCAGAGAGACCAAACTAAGAGTGGAAGAATTGAGGATTTCAACCTAAGGAGCTGGGATTGCATCTCCAGGCAACACCCTCCCCCCACCATGGGGGTGGGGGAGCCGAGCCATTGGTTCATTATTAGTCAGGGATGGCTTGGGGAAGGTGACAGACAGACTTGACCAGGTTCAGGGAGAAACTTTCACTTCCCCAGGGGAAAACGAAGTGGCATTTGGAGCATAGCAGAGCTCTGTCTACGGGCAGGCAGCTAGGGGGTTTCTCTTCTGCGCGGAAGCCAGCTCTTTTTCCGAGGGCTGGATGGACAGTTTTGGAGACCTTATTTCTAAAAAGGATAAATGGTTCTTTTCAGTTACACTTGTTAAGAGCCCTATAAAGGGAAATGATAGGGGTTGCTTGGGAGGCTCAGGGGAGGGGAGCAGCTAACAATTTTTTCTCAAGTTTGTGGTTGATAATGGGATGTCTTGGAGATTTCTGGAGATGAGACCCTCCACGATTATGAGCCAGGCAGGATTTGGGGTAGATTGGGAAAGAGGCTAGGCATGGTCATTGTTTGCTATCCTACCTTCTACCAGTACAGAAAACCAAATGTAAGAGATTTTAAGATTAGATGAAATTGTGGACTGCTAACATGGTCATGTGAATGTGTGTGTGTGTGTGCTTTGGGTGGGGGTGTTGAAGTTTGAAGGGTGAAAAACAACCAAACCTCTGCTTTTCCTTTCTCAAGAAGCCCACTCATTGTTTGTTCAGAGCCCAAACAGCTGAGAGTCTCCAAAGACCCTGCTGGCTCCTTCCATGTACAAAGCGTAGCTACTGGGGGAAAGGAGAGGGTGGAAGTTTGCCAGTGCAGAAAAGATTCACTAGAAGAGCTCAAGGTATATTCCCATTCCTCACCCCCCAGGAGATCTTTAAAGCTGGAAGAGGACCTTCCCAAGCATCCAGCTCAATCCTCATGTTTGACAGAAAAGGAAACTGAGGCCCCAAGCGCCTTCAGGGCGTTGAGGTGGGAGAAGGTCAGAACCCGAGATGGCCAAACTTTTCTGCAAGTGAAGAACCAGGATGGGCATGGTAGTTTGAAGGTTGTCAGGCCTTTCATCTTGATGGCCCCATGACAAAGGATCCTAGATCTGAAATAGGAAGGGACACCAAGGCCATCCAGTCCAATCTTTTCATTTTGCATATGGGGAAACTGAGGCCCAGCCTAATGATCATAGAAGTATATATGGAATGAGTGCTAGAAGGGACCTTGGAGGTCATTTAGTCCAAGCCCCCTCCCATTTTAAAGACATTAGGATTGTAGATTTAGAGGTAAAAGAGATCTCAAAAGCAGTTCATCTTTTAATTCCTCTGTCATTTTATAGACTAGGAAATTGAAGTTGGAGGAAATATAATGACTTATTCATGGTCACAAAGCTAAGAAGTGGGAAAGCCAGGATTCAAACCCCTGTTCTCTGTCTCCCAATCTCTCCTGAGAGCCATATGCCACCGTCCTGGCCCAACTGACACTAGCTCACCCCTACTTCTTGCTGCACTGTGGTTGGGAGATGTGGGGGCTCAGTGGCCGATGTGTCAGTCTGGCCAGGTACTGGAACCTAGACTGATGGTTCCTCTAAGGGGACCATATGCATGGAAAAGTCCTTTCTGCCCCATGCTCCCCACTGGAGCACTCTCTCCTGAGCCCCTTAGCTCATTCCAGGAGTTCTGACTCAAGTAGACTTTCCTCTTCCATCCTCTTGTGGGCTAGTCAGTGACAAGCCGGGGAGAAGCTCTGACCTAGAGTGGGACTGGCTTTCTGCCAAGCCACAGGAAATGTTAACTGGACCTCCCCCCCAATCCCATGCTGGCCCTGAATGAAGAGGGGTGATTGTGTCCTGTGGTTTGCCTGAAAGGCAGACACCAGGAAAATTATCCCACTCTGGCCTCTAGACAGGCCAAGGAGGCATTCCTTCAGAGCCAGGGGGTGGGGGATTGCCACCACCCTGGAACTGACAGGGACCCCCCTAGCTGGGGCCAACCACAGAGTCCTTTCTAGAGGGTTGCTGAAGCCAGGTGCCAAAGGCAGACACCAATCCCAGACAGCATGGTCAAGTTGTATCAGCTCTGATCTGGCAATTGAGAGATCTGGGCTCTTGCCCAGGCTCTGCCACCACCCAGCTGGACCTTGGGCAAGTCACTCTGTGCCTCAGTTTCCTTATCTGACAGATGAAAAGTTTTGGACAAAGTCGCCAAGGTCCTGATTTTCTAATGCTGTCTTTTAATACTCACTATTGCTTCTGACATGATAAGTTCTAAGGCATTGTCTGTCTCTAGCATTCAATGCTCTGCTTCCTAAAGTCCCTTCCAGGGGATGAACCATTCTCAGCCCTGACATTCCCTATTCTAAGAGCCCACCTAGCTCTGCCATTCTGTGTCCTGAGGGCCCTCTCAGATCTAAATTCGGTGTTCTAAGGACCCTCCCAGCTCTGATATCTTGTGTTCTAAGATTCTTCCCGTCTCTCACATTCTCTGTTCTAAGGTTCTCTGACATTCTGTGATTCCCTTCAGTAGCTACAGCTCAGTCAGGGACAAGGGCAGGTTTCCAGATGGGCTTTTCCTTTCTTGCGTTATGGCACCTGTTGTCCTGCTAAGCCAGCTCTACTCATACCCCAGGTGAGGTCATCTGGCAGTCTCGCCTCTCCCATGCCCAATGGCCTTATGCCTGAAGGCTCCACCCACCCCAGCTCCCTATAAATCCCTGAGTGGGGCAGCTGTGTCTGAGTGGGGAGCCCCAATGGGCAGTGAGGAAGCCAGCTGTGAGAGAGTGGGAGAGCGGAGCCACCCAGCCAGCTGCTGGGTCGCCATGACAACGTGAGGTGGAGGTAGGCTGTCTCCAATGGCTTTAGATTGGGAGGTGGAGGGGAGGGCTCTCTGGGAGCCAGGTGGAAAGACTCAGTGGCTTTGTGTTGCCAGGCATTCCCACTGCTCATTTGGGCAGAAAGACTTTCCCGGACTGTTTTGCCCAGTTCTAGTGGATGAAGCCTGTTGTTTCCAGGCTGGAGAAGGACTATTGGAGAAAGAAAGAACCTGTGAGCTGAACAGCAACCTGGGGGGTGGGTGTGGGTGACGGGAGCTCCAGTGTCAGTATGGAGTCAGGAGGCTGAACGTGTGATCTTGGGTGAGTCACCGAACCTTGCTGGGTCTTAGTTTCCTCATTTGTAAAATAAGGGAATTCACCATTCTATGAACCTAGGGCATCCTAACCCTGTTGCAAACTCTCTGCATTCAGCCAGCATTCTTTGCCGTCCTTGTCTGCAAATTCGAATAATAGCATTTGTGTTCCCTGTCTCACAGGCTGCTACAAGAAAAAAGCTTCATCAGCTTAGTAGCGCTAGAGGAAATGAGAGCTGGCATTCTGAGGGGCTAAGGATGAGGGGTCCTTTCCCAAACCATGGGTATCGAAGATAGGAACTATGAGCCAGGGGAGAGCTGGCTCATCTTGACTGGCTTGGAGCCACTAGGGAAGAGGGGAGAAGGATTGTAGAGATAAGGAAGGTAGAGTGAGATTTGGTGCAGTGGATTGAGTGCTGGGACTGGAGTCAGAAAGAATCATCTTCCTGAGTTCAAATCTGGCCTCAGACACTTAATAGTTGGGAAACCACTACACAGAAATAGAGAGGGGTTCAATTAGATTTTATCGTTGTTGTTTTAGTCATGTCCAATTCTTCCTGGTCCCATCTGGGGTTTTCTTGGCAAAGATACTGGAGTGGCTTGTCGTTTCCAGCACCTTTTACAAATGAGGAAACTGAGGCAAATAGGGTTAAGAGACTTGCCCAAGGTCACACAGCTAATAAGTGTCTGAGGCCAGATTTGAACTCAAGAACAAGAGTCTTCCTGACTTCGGGCCCAGCATTCTATCCACTGAATGACCTATTTATTGAGCATTGGAGAGGCAACCAGGCTTAGAAGATAGAGAGCCGACCTTGGAGCTGGGAAGACCTGGGATCGAGTCTCACCCTTGAGACATACTGCCTGCACGACCATGCATTAATCATCAGTACTTTTGTTATTCTAGAAGATTCTAAGTTGCTGAGTTGTATGGATCCTGGTTTAAAAGGGGGCAGGGGATGGGGGGGGAGGGGGGAGGGGAGCAGCCACTGTTCTAGATGCTGAAGATAAAACGACAAAAAGGAAATGATCTGTGACCTCAAAGAGGCTGGTGAGAACATGGAACATGAACTGACAGAGCTAGACAAGACCTTTAAACAGAGAATGCTGGAGGTGAGAGGGTCCTTCAAACACGCTATGTTACACAGACCAGAACAAAGTAACTCAACATCATTTCAAGAGAGGAAATGTTATTTACCTGAGGGTCTGGTGTAAGAGATGGCACTGGAGCTCTGCTTGAAAGGGGGGGGGGCGGCGATGTGTGTGGGGGTGTGGAAGTATGGTAAGGTCTCTGCTAGGGGGTGAGAAATAAGTATTTATATAGCACCTACTGTGTTCCAGGCACTTTGCTAGGACTTACCTAATGCTGAACTCTTATTAAATCTCAACCTTCGAGTTTTGTGTTTTGTCTCTAAATACTATGAAACAATGATAGCTAGCGTGTACAAGAATTTTAGGTGGAACAATAGCTACCTTTAATATTTGCAAAATGCTTTACAAATGGAAGGTGGGTACTATTAATTATCTGTATTTTACAGAAGAAACTGAGACTAAAAGAGAATAAGTGACTTGTTCAGGGTCACATTGTTAGGAAGTATCTTAGGCAGGATTTGAACTCAGATCTTCATGCCCCTAGGCCCATCTAGCCTGAGGGGAGAGAATTTTGACTAACAGAGGCAACTCTGTCCCACTTCTAGTCTCCCCAAGCCTCAATGTTTATGTATTCATAATTGTATTTTAATAATATTTTCTTTTTCCCTCATTATGTATAAAAAACAATTTTGAACATTTGGGTTTTTTTTTTAAATTTTGAATTCCAAATCTACCCCTCCTTTCCCTCCCTTTACATGAATACAGGTATTCATAAGTTCATTAATAAATTTTTCTCTGGCAGAGTTCTTTGAGATAAAGAACAGTGCAGCAGATAGGGAACTGGACCCAGAGTCAAGAAGCAGGTTCAAATCCTGCCTCCGATCTCAAATAACTGTGTAACTCTGGACAAATGACCTCTGTGGACCTCAGTTTCCTCATCTGTAACATGAGGGGGTTGGACTCCATGGTCCATAAGGTCTTTTCCAGTTTTCAATCTATTAGTCTAGACTAAACAAAAGGCAGAGAAAGCAATAATTTTTCTTCTACAGGATTCAGTGTGAATATACGTATGTGTGTCTTTGCCTATGTGTGTAAGAGACCAAGACAGTGGGTAGAAGGGTCATAGCTCTACACCCTTCCAGTGAGCCCTCTCTATGCTCTTCCAAGTAGACAGCCTCTCTTGGTTGGCTCATTTTCTGAACGGTTGCATAAAGCTGGATGGTAATTGATGACTGCTCTACAATGGTGAATCGGGTGTGTTTTTTCGTCCTTTTTTTTCAGCCAGTTAATTTTTCCCAAAGAGCTGCTATCTTGCAATCCTACAGTGCCTCATGTATTTCAGAGCTTTCCTCTCTTCCTCTCTCCCTGGCCTTGTTAAAAGAGGACACGACTCCTTTCCTCCCTCCTTTCCCCTTCCCTTCCTCCCCAGTCACACAAACCTCTCAACAGAAGCCTCCATTTGCTGGGAGTCGCTGAATAAACCTACAGATGTTAAAAGCTCAGGTATAATTTTAGGCAGAACATCTGAAAATAGGCAGCCTGGGAGTCAGTAAAACATCTTGACATTAGTGTTTCTAATTAGGAGAAATTTGTTTTCCTTAAATAAATAAATCAAGGAGAAAAGAAGACAATTGTCTCTTATCGGTGACTCTCAGGCTTCTAGATGGATGTGGGGGGTCTGGGGAAAGGGAATGAAGAGGTCATAGGCCAAGGGGAGAAGGATCCTAAATAAGGTTTTTACTTAGAGCTCATTAAAGCATTAAGGCATGTTATCATTTCAAGAGTTTTTAGAGAGCTGATTAGACAGCCTCTGAAAATGATGGCTAACCCAAGGATTAATAAGAATCATCAAATTCCGAAGCTGGAAAAGGATCCTGAAACAAAGAGTGTCAGAGTTAGAAGGACCCTTAGAACTTGGAATATCAGAGATGGGAGGACCCTTAGAACGAGAATTTGCCAAGCTGGGAGAGCTCTTATAGACAATGTAATATCAGAGCTCAAAAGTGCCTTAGAACCTGGAATGCCAGGATAGAAGAACACAATATGGAATATTAGCTTTCAAGGAAACCTTTGGATTATAGAAGGTAGAATGCCAAAGAAGGAAGGGAGCTTAGAGAATGTGTAGTCTGACCTCATCTTTTGACAGATGGGGAAACTGAGACCAAGAGAGGCAAAATGCTTTGTCCAAGATCATACATTGAGTTGCTGCCAAACCCAGGAGAAGAAACTGGAAATGATGACTTCAATTACATTGTGATAAGTTGTTGTTCAATCCTTTTTAGTCATGTCCAACTCTGCCTGATTCCATTTGGGGTTTTCTTGGCAAAGATACTGGAGTGGTTTACCATGTCCTTCTCCAACTCATTCTACAGATGAGGAAACTGAGGTAAACGGGCTGCCCTGGGTCACCCAGCCAAAGTGTCTGAGGTCAGCTTTGAGCTCGGATCTTCCTGACTCCAAACCTGGTGCTCTATTCACTTCGCCATCTAGCCACCTCTTGCCTTACTGTGATAAGACCACCATCCATTTCAGTCAGGTTAACAGTCTGTGTTGTCGACTCCGAGTGCCCACACTGGAAGTTCCTTGAAGTAATGAAATCTTGGGTCCTATCCCACCCTGCCCACAAAATATATGTACAAGGTACTGTGGCATGGAAATTCATTGGTATTTGCTAAACTCTCGCTGGAGGTATCCAAGCAAAGGCTGGATATCCATCCATTGGTTTGTCATAGTGGAGTTTGCTTGGGTGTGTGGATAGGGCTCGATAATAATCACTAGCATTTATATAGCACTTTAAGATTTGCAAATCTCCCTATAGATTTTGTCTCAACCTGACGTCCATGATGTTTTAAAAATTATTTCGGAAACTATATTTCGACATAATTGGTTTTCTTTCCATCCCATGTATTTTATTTCATGTAGTCAAATCCAGTAACCTGAGGGGTCCCACAGCTTCCCAAGGTTGGCAAAGAGATCCACAGCACAGAAAGGCTGGAATTCCAGGACTAGATGGTCTCCGAGGTCATGCCCAGCTCAACATCTGTGGTCGCATGGTCCCTTTCAATTATGAAATTCTATGATTTTGGGGCTGGGAAGCACATGAAGATGAAAAATGACACAGTCCCTGACTTCAGAGGGTTTTTATTATGACAATAATGCTAATCCTTATAATGATTATTATTATAGCTAACATTTATACAATGTTTGTAACATACTAGGCACAGTGCTAAGCATTTTACATGTATTATCTCATTTGGTCCTCACAACCCTGGGATGTAGATGCTGTTGTGATCCCCATTTTACAAAGGAAGAAAAAAGCAAACAGAGGTTAAGGGACTTACCCAGGGTCACACAGCTACTAAGTGTCTGAGCCTGGATTTGAACTCAGGTCTTCCTGATTCCAGGTTCAGCCCTCTACTAGGGATGAGGAGAGATATAGCATATTAACTCATTTGTATGATCCAAGGTGCCGAGCTATAGGGACAAGGGAAGAGAGTTAGAGGCAAAGTGCCCTGGGTCAGGTTTACCTTGGTACCAGGAGCTAAATGGAATGTCGCCACGCTTCATGTGGGTATTTTCCACCAATGGCTCCTTCACGTGACTTCAGGCTCTAAGAGCTGAAAGGGACTTTAAAGACCATCTAGTCCAATGCCCTCATTTTACAGAGGAGTTAATGGAGGCCCAGAAGTGTTAAGCAACTTGGCCATTGTTACATAAGTAGTAGGTGATTAGGCCAGGAATGAACCCAGGTCTTCTGACTCCAGATGCAGAGCTCTTTCCACTATACCCCCATGCCTTCAATGCTGCCTAGTGAGGTCTTTTCCTCTTTGTTTGTTTGTAAGTCTCCACTGATGATGCCAGGCACACAGTCCTAGTCATTGGTCTGGCCCTCTGGGTCAGCCTGTCTCCTTCTAGTATTCTGCATATTACTTGATCCTGGATTAATGATCCTATCAGTTATAGAGTTTCTTGGCCCCTGATGGGGACAGCCTGGAACCATGATCCCCAAAACTTTGGGGTATAGCAGCACCCTTTGAACCAGCACACCTGCTTCCAGCCCAGCTCCCACATCTACCCTTGAGGGTTTCCTCATCACAGACTGCAACAATTTCAGACCAACTTCTACCAATAGTCAGATGGGAGTGGTACTATCCCACAGACCACTGGTCCTGCACCTGGGGAAGTAATTTCTGGGGCAAAAGAAAGGTCCAGCCATCCCCACCAGTTGGCACCCATAAGACAGTCAAGCCGGCCTAGCTGAAGCAGCAAAGGAGAGAGGGAGAGGGAGAGAGAGAGAAAGAGAGAGAGAAGAAGAAGAAGAAGAAGAAGAAGAAGAAGAGGAAGAAGAGGAAGAAGAAAGAGGAGGAGAAAGGAAGGAAGGAAAGAAGGAAGGAAGGAAGGAAGGACCTCCCAACAACCCAGGGAGGTAGATGCTGTTATTATCCCCTTTTTACAGTTGAAGAAACTCAGGTAAGCAGTTTTAAGTGTCTTTCCCAGGGCCATCCAACTATTAAGTGTCTGTGTAGGTTTTGAACTCATGTCTTCTCAACTCCAGATCCAATGCTCTATCTACTGTGCCACCTAGCTGCCTCCAGTTCTTGGCACTGAAATCCTTGGCTTTGTCAATCTTTCAACATCACAAATTAACTAGATTTTGTAAGTGGAAATGACATCAAAGAAGAGGCACTGAAATCTCCTCTAAGGACCATGGGAACTTTCCATCTGATTTCCAGCTCAAACTTTCATTTGGAGCATATCCTCCATTGGAATGCGGGCTCCTTGAGGGCACAGATTGTCTTATCTTTCTATTTGTACTCCCAGTATACACAGTAAGCACTTAACAAATGCTTCGCTCATTCCAGCACCTCTCAAGAAAGCCCATTTTTCTTCTAGCTCAGCATAATTGTTATAATATATCTCCCTATATCAAGCCAAATCCTGTCTCCTCAATGTCGGCACCCTGACTCTGATATGAATGCAAGGAGAGGAGGCGTCTAGGGCTACTTGGCCTCTGTACTCATCCACTCTCACCACCACCCATCAGACTACACCCAGATAGAGGGATGGGGGCTCCGGCTCTTAGATGCCCACTCATTCATACCGAGGCTCTCAGGCAACTTCCGAAATGCCTACTTGCCACTCACACTGACTTCATATCCACGCTACCCCACTGAGTACACACACACACACGCGCGCGCACCAGCCGCCAAACTCCATCTAAATGATCAGTCTTGCTACTTAGATAACACAGTGCGTAGAATGCTAGATCCAGAGTCAAGAAGACCTGAATTCAAATCCAGCCTCAGAAATTTGCTAGCTGTGTGACCCTGGGCAAGTCACTGAACCTTGCCATGCTCTAGACAGCCCTCTAAGCCCATAAAATGCAGATCAAATGTCAGTCTGTCTTCTTGGTAGAAGGGGTTTACTCGTTCTGGAGTTCTGGATATGAATGAGATCGCAGATCCAATCTTTCATGCACTGGTTCTCAAGGATCCCTTTACGCTCTTAAAAATGTTTGAGGACCACCCCTAAAAGGGGATTCGTGTGAGTTATTTATATATATTGCAGGTATTATAATGATATGTGTGTATACACCCTTAAAAATTATTGAGAACCCCCCCCAAAGAAAGGATTTGTATGAGTTATAGCTATATATTGCAGGTATTATAATTTATATATATATATATATATATATATATAATATATATGCTTAAAAAATCCCCAAAGAGGGGATTTATGTGGGTTATAGATGTATATTATGTATATTACCAGCGTTATAATTTTGTATACATGCACTCTTACTAATTATTGAGGCTTTCCCTAAAGAGGGGGTTTCTGTGGGTTGTAGCTATCTAGGGCAGGTATTACAATCTCCCCATTTTACAGAGGGGGGATTGAGTCTCAGAGGAGTCTGCTCACAGGGTATTAGATTTAGAGTTTAAAGGAACCTTAGAGCCCGTCTCAGAGAACCTCCCCATTTTACAGCTAAGGAAACAGAGTCTTAGAGAGTTGAAGCAGCTCGCCCAGGCACAGCCTGTGAGTCAAAGGTAGGGTTTAATTGTAGAACTCCTGACTCCAGGTCTCACATTTTATCTACCGAAGTCTAATCAATCAATCAACGCACGAGAATTTCTTAAGTGTCCTTCTGCCTCGGACACTGGGCTGGGCACTGGAAGTGGCAGGGCAAAACCACAAGACAGTAGAGGATTAAGAGTCAGCAAAGCTCCAAGGAGACAGAGACATGTGTGGGCTGGGGAGGCTTCATGGGGGAGGGGGACTTGAGCTGGAATTTGATTGACAGGGGACATTTAGACAGGTAGAAAGAAATGAGGAGGGCATGACAGGTGGGGTAAACAGCCTGAGCAAAGACATAGAGGTGGGACAGGGCATTGTAAGAGCACAAAGCAGTGAGGAGACCAGCCTGGCAGAAGGAGAGGAAACAGGATGAGAGTTCACATTTCAAACACCTGGTATTGATTGCAGAAGAACTCCATAGTGGGGAAGCCCAATTTTACCTTCCATTCCTCGACATGACTTTTCTTCTTAAAGATGAAAGACATTCTCACAGTTATGGTGAAGGGAAAGAGGCCTGGGACACAAGTCAGACCAAAGTTGTGGCTCGATCTGTGTCACTGACAAGCTGTTAGACTTTGGACAAATCACATCCCCTCTCTAGGTCACCACTTCCTTTTCTGTCTACTCTAAGGCCCCTCCCAGCCCTGACATCCCCTGTTCTAAGGCCCCTCCCAGCTCTGACATCCCCTGTTCTAAGGCCCCTCCCAGCTCTGACATCCCTCTATTCTGAGGCCCCTCCCAGCCCTGACATCCCCTGTTCTAGGGCCCCTCCCAGCCCTGACATCCCCTGTTCTAGGGCCCCTCCCAGCCCTGACATCCCCTGTTCTAAGGCCCCTCCCAGCCCTGACATCCCCCGTTCTAAGGCCCCTTCCACTTGTCATAGTCTTTGCATGTAGGTATGTGTGAGAAATGAAACACACACACACATACACACACACACACACACACACACTCAAAGCCTGCTGTCTCCTCCATCTCCAGCCGTACTACCGAACTGCTACTTTAGACACCACCCACTCTGTGTCATTGTAGGCACCCATAGACCCCCAAGTGAATTCATTCTCAGAGCCTCAAAATAGCTCCTTCGTGCCCACCCCCACGCTGTCTGCACAGGGAGGGCTGGAGCCCTTGGGAGCTACTGTACTCAGAGGCGCTCCTCCCCAGAGCCAGCCCACAGGCTTGCCAACTCGGCACTTTCCTCTCCCTCCCCCCTCCCCCAGCCCTCGATCTTGGAGCTGGCTGCTAATGAAAGGGAAACCTGCATGTTCTTTCATAAAAGAGAATTGTAGACAATTAGAGCTGGGCACAGCACAGTGGTCTCATTAAGTGTCTGTTGTCAGGATGTCAAGATGATTGATGAGCCCTGTCCTGGAGGCTCACTCCTCACTGAATCTTCTGACTCACCACCCTCATCTCCAGGGTTGGGCTGAGTATGGGGAGAGGATTCTCTATAACTTCTCCATGAGCTCCAGCGAACCTTCTGGCTAACTGTTCTACCAAACTGCATCATGGGTTCTGGGTCTGGCTGTGTTCTAGAGTTGCAACTTAGAACCATAGAATGTCCAAGCTGGGAAAAGCCATAGAACATGGAATGCGAGTCCTGGGAGATGTCTTAGAACAGAGAAAGTCAGAGCTGGGAAGGGCCTTAGAACAGGGGATGTCAGGGCTGGGAGGGCCTTAGAACAGGGAATGTCAGAGCTGGGAGGGCCTTAGAACAGCGAATGTCAGAGCTGGGAGGGGCCTTAGAACAGAGAATGTCAGGGCTGAGAGGGCCCTTAGAGCAGGAAATTCTGAGCTGGGAGGGGGGCCCCTTCCAGCTCTTCATTCTACTTTTGATTCTTTTAAAGAAACAAACAAAAAAAAAAACCAGAATGATGAGAACAGAAGGCCTTGGCCACCTCACCTTGTATTTCTGGTCCCTATGAAGGCCACTGTCAAGAGAACCTTGAAGGATCTTCATTTTGCTGTTATCTGTATGACATTCCCTTAAGCTGCCTCAACATAGTCCAAACAAATCCATAGAATGGGTCCAATAGGTGTTGGCCGAGGAATGTGAACATGACTTCTGAATGCATATTTGATGGATCCAAATCTCAGCCACGTCCCCTTCAGGGGAGGGGTCCAACAGCAGCCAGGCTGACCAGTTCAGCCCTGGATTATTCCTACATTATAATGGTAACATACCTCAAGGTTCTCTTCCAAAGCTTTAAATCCTACTTAAATCCATTGTTCTGGGATTATGTGGAAGTGCACACTCTGTTTGCAGGTCTAGATTGCCACCCTTCTACATCTTCCCATCCTGTGGGCTCTTTCCTGTATCTTTGTGTAGATCGTGGGATTGTGGGATGCAAAGATATGCAGGAGCCAGCTCAAACTGGCTCAAGAGCTGATTGTTAAATTTCAGCATAAGCATTTATAAGCCAGAAATTGGTGCTACAGATCAGAGCTTGATTTATTGTTTTGTTGGTTTTCTTAGGCTTGAGAAAGTGATGGAGAAAATGTTAATAATGTAGGTTAAAATTAAAAGTATTTCGTGTGCGCTCCCCTCCCTCCACTGAGATCTGGTTGTTAAACATTTACCAGTGTAGCTTTGGATTTAAAGATGGGAGGAACCTTAGAGATCATCTTGTTCAACTTCCATATTTTTACACATGGGAAAACTGAGGCCCAGAGAGGGGAAGTGATTTAAGATTAAGGAGCTAAAAGGGAAATTAAGTCCAATCTCTTCATTTTTCATGGGAGAAAACTGAGAAACAGAGAAGGCAAGTGAATTACCCAAAATCCAATACGTAATTGGTAGAAAAGGTTGAATTTGAACTCAGGGCCTCTGATCCCACATCCCACATTGATTCCACTGTGCTGTGTTGCCCTGTTCCTTCTTTGATGGGGGAGAGAGTCATAAAAGAATCCAAGGCTTATAAAAATGGAGTTGAGGAGGGAGGGCATCACTGGCATCTGGGACTGTCAGTATAAAGGTCCACAGACCAGAGATGGAAGGCCAAGATTAAAAAAAAAAAAACATCAAGGCATCAAGGTCTGTAGAGTCTTTGAGGAGAAGTAATGGAAAACAAACCTGCAAAGGTAGGCTGCAGCCAGAGTGTCTAAGGCTTCACCTGCCAAGCAGAGTGGTTTGTATTTTATCCTAAGAGCTGTAGGGAACCATTGAAGGTATTTGAACAAGAGAGTGATGATCAGACCCGGCTTTAGAAAGACGATTTTGATGGTTCAGTGGAGGTCCCTCTAAATCATCATGTGGGTGATCCCATCTTAAAGTTATTTCTAAGGGTTGACCGACTCAGACCCACTGCCCTAATTCATTAGCTACTAGAGGTTGCCTACTAGAATGACCAGTGCATGGGATGGGGGTGTCTTCATTGCCAACAATGGAGAGAGAACAGGGTGTGAAGTCAGAGGACTGGGGCTCTGAGTACCACCCTTGCTGCTTAGTAACTGTGTAGCCTTGAGTAATCCACCTCAACTCTCTGGGGCTCAAGTTTCTTTACTTATAAAATGGGAGAGGAATGGGGGTGTGTGGGGGAAGGGAACCAGCATATATTTCATCTGATCCCCACAACTACCTTGGGGGATGGGTGCTATCATTATCCCCATGTTACAGTTGAGGAAACTCAAGCAGACTGAGATTAAATGACTTGTGCCAGGTCACAGAGACAGGGAGTGTCTGAGGCAACATTAGAACTCAGGTCTTCCCTGCTCCAGGTTGAGAGCTCTACTTGCTGTGCCACCTAGCGGCTGGTTCAGTATGGCAGCTTTCGGGCTTCACACCCTGGCCGAATGGCTCACTCTTCAGCCTGACGTTGGAGTGATTCTTCTGGTTCCTGATGCCTCCCCCACCAATATTTATTTTATGTATTTTTTATTTTTTTATTTAATATGTTTAGTTTTCAGCATTGATTTTCACAAGAGTTTGAATTACAAATTTTCTCCCCATTTCTACCCTCCCCCCCCACTCCAAGATGGCATATATTCTGGTTGCCCTGTTCCCCAGTCAGCCCTCCCTTCTGTCACCCCACTCCCCTCCCACCCCCTTTTCCCTTCCTTTCTTGTAGGGCAAGATTAATTTCTATGCTCCATTGCCTGTGTATCTTATTTTCTAGTTGCATCCAAAAACTTTTTTTTTTGTTTTTGAACTTCTGTTTTTAAAACTTTGAGTTCCAAATTCTCTCCTCTCTTCCCTTCCCACCCACCCTCCCTCCCTAAGAAGTCAAGCAAGTCAACATGGGCCACATGTATATCATTATATATAACCCTTCCACAATACTCATGTTGTGAA
>CM053622.1:16588794-16630757 GCA_028646595.1 Phalanger gymnotis | reverse complement strand
TTCTCTGTTGTCTTTGGTGTTTGTGGGTTGAGAAGTCTGGTAACTGCTGCAGCTCACTGATTCAGGGCTCTAGGGCACACTCCACCCGGCTCCTGGTCTGGTTGGTCCATGTCGCCCACGCCAGGCTCTGCTCCGCTCAGCTCCGCTCCCCTCCGCTCCTAGCTCTGTGTGGGATAGACCTTACCCAGAGACCATCCAGACTGTCCTGGGCTGGCGTCCTGCTTCCCTCTGCTATTTCATGAGTTCTGCAGTTCTAGAACTGGTTCAGAGCCATTTTTATAGGTTTTTGGAGGGACTTGGCAGGGAGCTCATGCTAGGCCCTGCTTTTCAGCCACCATCTTGGCTTTGCCCTCTATTTTATATTTTGTAATCGATGTTGAGACTATGTAATTCTTTTTCTTTGCTGTGCTTAACAGAATGCCTTACGCACCAAAAGTATTTGACCCACACTTTCTGATTGATTGGCAGACAAGAGCAACAGGTTGAAATTCATAAAGTGAACTATAAATAGGCATAATCTGAAGTCCTGCCCTTAGATTCCAATAATCAACTAAACAGCTGTGACTAGAAGAGAAGGTCATTTGAGAAGATCTAGAGGTCCTAATGGACCACAAGCTCAATGAGGAAGGAATAGAAGAAGATTATGAGTTAACAAAGTGGCAAGGGAATAAGTAGATAGACAGATAAATAGGTAAAGATACAGATAGATATGCACATATACATATCTATGTAAGGCAGGCACTGTGCTAAGTGATTTTTGCACATATTACCTCATTTGAGCCTCATAATAACCCTGGAGCATAGGAGCTATATTATGATTCTCATTTTTAGTGGAGAAAACTGAGGGAGGCAATGATGAAGCGACTTCTTCAGGGTCACACAGCTAGTAAGTGTCTGCAGTTAAATTCAAACTCAGGTCCTACCGATCCCAGACCCAGAACTCTATCAACTGTGCCACCTCCTCCTGTGTCTAATAAAGCAGATAAAGTTAATGTATCTGTATACCTTTACAGAGGCTGTCCTCCATGCCTTAAACTGTTTATTTTCTCACTTCCACCTCCTCAAAGCTCAGCTCAAATGCTACCTTCTTTGCCAAACTTTGTCTGCTTCTCACTTCATGTATCATCCCCAAATTAGTTTATATTTACCTTAAATCTATTTTATATTTGCATATATTTGTCTATAGTATTTCACTTGATAAAAAGCTAAGTTCCTTGAGATCAGGGATTGCTTTGTTTTCGTTGTGTCTAGTACAGTGCTCACACATAATGAGTACTTAATATTTGTTTATTGATTGACTTATTAAGATTCATAATATTGATAATGAGAAGGTATATGTGTGTGTGAGAGAGAAACAGAGACAGAGAGACAGAGACAGATACAGAGACAGAGAGACAGAGAAGGAGAGAGAGAGAGAGAAAGAGAGAGAGAGAGAGAGAGAGAGAGAGAATGAATGATAATCCTTTTGGACCCTACTCTGGTCAGACCACATCCAGAATAGTATGTTCACATCTGGGCAACACCATTTAGGCATGCTAAGGCTCAGAATGAACTAAGCTATCAATGACAAAGGAGACTTTTAAAGCTATATTGAGAAGAAAACGGAGGCTTAAAAGGGGGATAGGTTCTTTGCTTGGAATGGATGAGCCAATGATAACTAACAACAGATTGAAGGCAGAGCTGATTTTGTCTTCAGTTTTTTTTTTTTTTTTGCCCAAGAAAATTATCTTTGGACCAGAAACTCCAGCACTAAAATGACTAACAGAGGGTTGATAACAAAGATAGGCAAGGAGATAGTAAGAATGCACTCACCTGCCCTTGATGAATGTAAGTTGTCTGGTGCAGATGCCTCTGGCCTTGAAAGAATCGATAGATGTGATGGCTATAAGTCACTGTTGGTGATTTTTGAAAGATAATAAGAAATAAGAGAGGAAGCCCAAGATTAAAGGAGGGCAAATGTTGGCATGAATTTTTTTAAAGGGAAGAGAACTGAGTCTGAAAACTGTTGGTGTATGAGCTTGACTTCCATTTCTGGGAAAATTATAAAACAGATCACTAAAGAGATAGTCTATGAACATTTAAAAAGGGAACTGGTGATTGTAGAGAATCAAGCACGGTTTCATTAATTATTAATGATGTCAGACTGACCCCATTTCTTCCTTGGATAGGACTCTGAAACTAGTCAGTGACAGAAATGCTTTGGTTTATCTAGATTTTAGCAAAGCTTTTGATAAAGTCCCACATACTACCCTTGTGAAGAGAAGTTGGAATGCTGTGAAGTAGACAAAAATACAATGGTATGTGGATGGATGGACCCAACAAGTAGTTGTTTATAGTTCAGTGTCAAATGGAGTACCTTGGTCCTATTCTAATCAACACTTTTGTTAATGACTTGGATAAGGGAAAGTCATCAGATTTGCAGGTGACACCGAACTGGGAAGGATAGTTAGCACAGTGGCAGACTGGAGTATTGGGATGAACCTAATAAGATTAAATTCCATAGGAACAAATGTCAAGTTTTGCACTTGGGTACAAATAAATCAACTTCAGAAGTACAAGATAGGGGAGACATAGTTAGACAAAAGTTGGTCTGAAAAAAGATCTGGGGCTTCTGGTAAATTGCAATCTCAAGATGGGTCAGAAGTATAATGAGGGAGCCCCAAAACCTAATGTATTGAGAAGGGCCTTGCTTCCAGGAAAATGGGTCTGATAATCCTACTGTTCTCTGCTCTCATCAGACCTCATCTGGAGTGCCTGGTACATAATAGGCAACTCATGAATGTTTGTTGACTTGACTTGACTATTGTATTCAGTTTTAGACATCACAGTTTAAGAATGCCATTGATAAGCTGGACTGTTCATGGGCTCTTCATCCATACCATCCAAGGATCTGTTGAAGGAAAAGGGCATGTTTAGTTCGGGCAGGAAATGACTGAGAGGAGGTGAGCTGGGACATAGCAGCCATCTTCAAGCATTTGAAGACTGTCCTGTAAAAGAGAGTTTCTGTTTTGTTCTGTTTAGCCCCAGAGGGAAGATCAAGAAACACTAAGTGAAAATTTCAAAGAGGCAAATGAAATTTGATGTCACAATAACTTCCTAACGCTTGGAGCTGTCCAGCGGCAGAATGTGCTGTATTGAGTGGTGGATGGGGAGGGGCGTGCTTTCTCCTTGGAGTTCTTTGGACAAAAGCTAGACAACCCCTAGCCAGGTAAATTGCACTGGGGATACCTTTTGTGTAGGGGCTGCTGTGGAGACCTTTCAAACTCTAAGAGTCTCTGATTCCAAGAAATCATTTTTGGTCGTTCCCAGGCTTTTGAACATATGTTTGTGAAGGTTTGGAAGGCTGAGAGTTTGTAGTTTCTACCGGAAAGACCCCGGGTCCCTTGAGTTACCGTGGCAAACAATAGGGAAAACAGCCTTCCACGGGAACTGCCTTAAAGTGGAGTAAACCCAATTAATTTAATAGTCCTTGTCTATGGCTTAGCCTAGCCACCTTAAACAAGTCACTTGCTCTGTTGAGACCTTGCTTTTTCCATCTAGAATGAAGGGGCTACACTCAGTAGTCCATAAGGCCCTTCCCAGCTCTGACATTCTGTGTTCCAAGGAAACACTTTACACAGACATTCTCTTTCCTAAGGCTCCTCCACATCTCCCTCCTCCCCGCTCTGATATTTTATGGTGACACAGGATTTTATAGTTCAACTTTGCCCATAGCATCCATTTCTCCCCCATTCCCCAGCCAGCCCAAGCTTCACCTTGTCCCTTTTTTCTAGAAAATTTTCTTTCATCCCTATCCTGTTTTTCCCACGCACTAAAATTCTCTCCACTCAGTGCTGAAACCCTGACTTCCCGACTCAAATCGTGTCCTTGTTTGAAACATTTTCTTTGGTATTTAGCTTATTAAATAGAAGCATTCGGTTTCCGCCTACAGACGATTATGAGTGCACGTGTGTGCCTACCAGCCTGGGCATGGTGCATGGCGCTGGCTGATGGGGCTGCTAGAACCTCACAGGCCCCACCCAGTGCCACCAACTCACTGAGGAAGCCAGTTAAAGGTCATGCTTGTTTGAATCACAGACTTCTTCTTTGCAAGCTGGAAAGGACTTTGGAAATGATTTCCTCAAACCTCTTTGTTTTACAGAGGAGGAGACTGAGGCTAGAGTGACTTACCCAAAGTCACACAGATCTAGGACTTAATGACAGAGCTGGGACACCTGAAACCAGGGGTGGTAGAGTGGAGAGAGTGTGGATTTAAGGCATGTGAGCCTGGGTTCAAATCCCATTTCTGCTCTTTGCTACCTGTATGACCTTGGGCAAAGCAGAAACTATTTGGACCTCAGTTTCTTTATGTGCAAAATGAATAGGTTGGAAGGACAAGATGACCTGCAAGGTCAGTTCCAGCTCTAAATCTGGGATCCTATAGTCCAGCACTTTGGCCAGCACCCCAGGCCACCTTTCTTATCTTGCCTTTTTTTTTTTTTTTTGCCTGCTGGGCACTGTATTTCTATGACATCAATATTCTTTTCCTCCTGTTCACATACAGTCATCAAATGTAAGACCTGTAAGTGATCACAAGCCCTTGGCACTTAAAACATGGTCCAGTCTGACTCCCTCATTTTACAGACAAGGAAACTGAGACTCAGAGAAAGGAAGATCCATCTCTGATATCACACACTACAGCCAATTGAACACTATTCCCTTGGCCTTTACTTTTGCGCTCTTTCTCCTACAGCCACAAGGGACTTTTTCCTCCAGTGCTCACTCCAGAGGAGGGCACATGATCCTACTCCATGGTACTAACTCTCCAGACCTGGATCTTGCCAGTGGTCTTTTGCTGGGGCTCAGGCTTAATCATTTCACTCCTCTCCTCTTCCTTCTCTCCTCTTCTCTCTTTTATTCTCTTTCTCTGTGTCTCTCTCTCTTTCTCTGTCTCTCTATCTCTGTGTTTCTTTGTCTCTATCTCTCAGGCAGGGGATCGCAATCCTTACGCCTCCTTCCCTGGAATGCCAGGAGGATTAATTTGTGACTATTTGCAAAGTGCCTTTTGAATAAGAAAAGTGCCACGTGTATTATGATAATATCCCTTTTTCTCTCACACAATGCCTTTCATTTTCTGCTTCCTTTGCCCATATTAATAAAGTAAGACTCACAACATACCTGCGAGACAGGAATTAATTTATATTAGTCTCTCAGCCATCCCCCAGCTCCTGGCCTGCAGCCATTCCCTCTGTGTGCTCGGATCGTGCTGGATGCCACATGCTTCAGATGCTTGGGCCAAGGACTCCTGGCTGGCAAGCATGGAGAGAAACTTCTAAGGAGGAATGAGGGTTCACGACTGGGCTTGAGGGAAGCGACCTATTCTGTATGGGGATTCTCTTTAGAATGTACAGGGTCAGAGAGGTGTATGATTTCCCTGCCCACTCTGATTCTTCCTCCAGATCCCCCCTTAGTGCAAAACCCATCATGATACCCACCTTTCCTCAAGAAACTGTAATAATGTCTGATTACCTCTCAGGTAGATTATATACTATTGTTAGACACTTAAAGACCATCTTCCTAAGCTGACCCTTTCCTACCTTTCCAGTTTCTGACACCCTCGTTGTTGTTGTTTGGTCATTTTCATCATGTCTGACCTGCATTTGGGGTTTTCTTGGCAAAAATACTGGAGTGGTTTGCCATTGCCTTCTCCAGCTCATTTGACAAACAAGGAAACTGAGGCAAACAGGATGAAGTGATATGCTCAGAGTCACAGAGCTGGTAAGTGTGTGAGGCTAGATTTGAACTCAGGAAGATGAGTCTTCCTAATTCCAGGCCCTAGGTGCCCCTTACTGACACCTTACTCCCCTCTGTACACTCTAAGATCCAGCTACTTTGGTCTTCTTTGCCATTGTTCCACACAAAGTCCCATCTCCTTTGACAATCTGTCCCTCATATTTGGAATGCTCTCCTTCCTCATCACCTCTTAGAATCCTTGCATTTCATCCAGACTTGACTCCAAAGGCTTCCTCAGTGCCCACTCCCAGCTGCTCTGAGGTTACCCTCCATTTGTCTGGGTAGACGCTATTGGTACGAATGATTGACATTTCCCTCTCCAATAGATCGTGAGCTCCTTGAGGGCAGGAACTGGATTCTCCTTTCTTTGTATCCTCAGAACTGAGTCTAGCACCTGGAATGTAGGAAGTGTCTCCTAAATTGATTGATTGAAAGAATGTGAAAGGACTTTAGAGGCAAGCAATCCAACCTCATCATCTCACAGGTGAGGAAACTGAAGCCCCAGTTGGCCAAATGATTTAGCCAGGGCCACACAGGTAACATCGGAGGCAGAATTGGAGCCCCAAACCAGTGCTTTTTCCAGGCATATTCTATTATATAGTAAACAAACAGACTCATCATGGCCATGGTGCCAGGTGGGTGCAGATCCAAAGCTAAGGCAGGGCAGCTCAACCTCTACCTCAGAGCACTGGAATACTGGGGGCACCAAGAGCACTTGCACCACAGGAATTGCTGACCTTCACTCCTAATCAGCAAGAATAATTGGCCAACATATGTTGGGAGTTATGGGATGGCAATGAGCAGCCTCACTCCCAGATGAGGCCCTCTCTTGCTCTCCAGCCCAACACCCTTGCAGCAGTATTGGAAAGCACATTTCATGCTCTGCTTGATGTGAAAATGGACAGGTGAGGCTCTAAAGACTGGACAGTCTCCATAAAATGGACCAGAGAGGCCTATGGGAAATGTAGAGGAAAAGAAGGCATGTGCACTGGAACACACACTGGGGAACCAACTCTGACATTCCCTGTTCTAAGGCCCCTTCTAGCTCTGACATTACCTGTTCTAAGACCTCTTCTAGCTCTGGCATTTCCTGTTCTGGGTTCTGAGGCCCCTCCCAGCTCTGACATCCCCTGTTCTAAGGCCCCTCCCAGCTCTGACATTCCTTGTTCTAAGGCCCCTCCCAGATCTGACATTCCCTGTTCTAGGTTCTAAGCCTCCTCCCAGCTCTGACATCCCCTGTTCTAGGTTCTAAGCCTCCTCCCAGCTCTGACACTCCCTGTTCTAAGGCCCCACTTAGCTATGACATTCCCTGTTCTAGGTTCTGAGGTCCTTCCCAGCTCTGACATTCTCTGTTCTAAGTTTCAAAGTCACTTTCAGCACCAGTGCTCTATGTCTTGTCAATAGCAATAACCTTATGACATCCCCAGGCCATTCAGCTCTAAACCCTAGGACAGCGACTAAACCTGAAGTCTCTACTAGGGCCAACATTCTATGTCTGAAATGTATCATGCTTCCCATTCCTCCAACTGTCCCTTGTCCCCTCCACAAAGACCCAAAGCTGGCAATCGATACCTTTCTCTTACTCAGTAGCACTTTTAAAATATAAAGTACATTGGATTGAGAGTCAGAAGACCTGTATTCAAATCCAGTCCTTGTTAACATACTACCTACATGACTTTGGACCAGTGCATTCTCCTTGGGCTCAGTCACTATTCATTCTAACCCAACCCAAGACTCCAAGCAGGCGGGGCCGTTGGGCCATTTCCAGGGGCTCAGGCTGCTCCCTCTACCCAAATTACAGGCCCTTCCCTCCCCATATCTCTGGGCAGATATCAGATGGACAGCTGGGAGAATCTCATAAGGGAGGGGAAATCAGAGTATTTAGAGCTGGAAGGACCTTAGACATTTCCTAGTTCAACTCTTTCACTTTATAACATTAAGCATATTCTGATAGAATTCAATAAATGTTTGTTGGTTGGGTAGTAGAGTAGGAAAATTGCAGCCCCTAAAGGGTAGGTGCCTTGTTCCAGGTCACACAGGGAGGATGTGGACCCAGATCTTAGCTCCAACATATTTAGTGACAGACCCTTTGGATTTTCAGTGGAGGAGGGGGAGAAAAATAAATGCTTGATAATTTAAAAATTCACTAATGCAAACAAAAAGATTTAAACCACATCTTTGGACGAGTCCCAGCTGTGGTCAAAGAATGCCTCGGTGTTCCAGTTGGGGACTCCCAACATTGGACTAGTGCTAATTGCCGATCTCCAATGTGAGTAATTCCATCTCCTTGACCCAATCTCCCCAAGCTTCAAGTGGAGCCTGTGAGGGGAAAATTGGCAGGGAAACGAGGCAGGCTGATGCATGTGTGCCCTCTCGGCCTTGAATCTCTTTGATGCCAGAGCCTGAAGCCCTGCTCCCCTCAAGACTGGCTCCCTCCAAGGTCTGATTCTCTGTGATCTCTTCTACTTGTCCAAGGACAACAAATCATCGACGTAATTCAACAAGCATTTATTAAGCTCCTGCTATTTTCAAGACTGAGGATGCTTGATAAGAACAGGAATCCCTTCCATTACTGCAGATTGTCACCCATCTGTGACTCTGTAGGTCAGTCCTGGGGAGCTGCCCAAGCCTCAGAGATTTAGTTTGTCTAAGATTCCACAGCTACTAAGAAAGAGAGGTGGGATTTGAACCTGGGACTTCCTGGCTTCAAGCCCAGGAATTTATTGGTTCTGCCAAGCACTCTGTATCCTGAGGGAATGCAAAGACAATAATGAGACAGTCAAGGCTCTCCTGGAGCTTCTACAAGGAGTCCCACTTTTCTTTATTGTGGTGATGCTATAAGAGAGTCTCAGAGAGAATACTGGACCAGTTCTGACCCAGGGTTCTGCCTCTGAAAGGAAACCAAGGGATGTTCTGATAGGTCATAAAAACATGATTCTTAGGGCAGCTAGGTGGTGCAGTGGATAGAGCACCAGTCTTGGAGTCAGGAGGACCTGAGTTCAAATCCAGCCTCAGATACTTGATACTTACTAGCTGCGTTACCTTGGGCAAGTCACTTAATCCCAACTACCTCAACAAACAAAAAAAAAATTTAAAAACCCCGTGGTTCTGGAACTTGAAGAGACCTCAGAGGCCATCTTGTTCAGTCCCCTTATTTTCCAAAGAAGAAACTGAGTCACAGGGATACTGAGAGATTTGGGGGCAGCTGGGTGGGGCAGTGGATAGAACTCAGGAAGACCTGAGTTCAAATTTAGCCTCAGAGACTTCCTAGCTGTGTGACTCTGGGCAAGTCACTTTCCTACTCTCTGCCTCAGTTTCCCTAACCATAAAGTGGAGGTAATAACAACCCCTCCCAGGGTAGTTGTAAGGATCAAATAAGGTATTGTTTGTAAAGTGTTTTATGAGGTGCTTGGCACATAGTAGGCCCTCTGTAAGTATTAGCACCCATTAACACCCAAGGTCATACACATAGCAAGTGCCAGAGACAGGATTTGAACTCATGTCCCCTGACCCTAAAGTCAAGACTCTTTTCACCTGTTCTACTCTGCTATGGGTAGGCCCCTGAGGTCCACTCCAACTCCAAGGTTCTGGGATTGAGTGAATTGAATTCAAGCTGGAAAAACTGTTCGCTCTGAATTCCATTAACCAACAAGCTGACAGGATAATGAACCATATTCTCGACCTTTTTTTTGGCATTCAATGCCTTTGCTGAAGTAAGGTGGATGATAAGAAGAAGTGCTCAGCAAGACCCTCCTTGAGCCAGAAACCAAACGCCCACCTACAACAGCAGGAGATCCAGAGCCCACTGAGGCCAGCTTTAGCAAGCAGGGAAGCCCAGCTGTTAATGCTGAGGCCTTTCTGTGGGAGGGGGACTCTCCAGGAAAAAGTCAACACATTAGTTATTTAATCTGCTTTGAGTTGTTGAAAAGCCCCCCATCTCTCTGCATTGTGGTCTGATGGCCTGCGGGTTATTTTTTAACATTTGTTAGAGGATTTTTGAGTTGGTTAATTACAGGAAGGTTTTTTTTTTCCTCCTGTTTTTTAAAAACGAGTTCTGTTTTGATAAGATAAAATTAAAAGCAGCACCAGGGAAACTACACCCAATACTTTGATGCTCTCCTTATGGCATCCGGACCGATTTAGATAATAATTAAATGCCCTATTTCCATTCTGCCTTTTCTTTACGAGGCGTGAGCCATGCTCAGAGAACACGTTCTGTCTAAGGCAGCCCACACTGAGCCAGCTCAAGAGAAAGGCGGAGATCCCCCAGAAATGGACTCCTTCACATGGGGGTTCTCAGAGCAGCGCAACGAGGCCCTGGAACCTGGCTAATGCCAAGCAGCATAGGGCAGGTCTAAGTGAGAAGATGAACTTGCTGGGCAAAGAAAGAAAGCAAAGATTGGGGGCAGAGGACCAGAGGCAAAATCCTGCCCCTCTTGCCTTCCCTGTACGGCCATCACATAACCTCTTGGGTTAGACTAGATGGAAGAAAGGTTACCAATATTTCTTAAGGGCTTACTATGTGCCAGGCACTGTGCTAAGACCTTTACGAATATTAAGCCTCGGAACAGCACTGTGAGGTAGGCAGATGCTGAAGCAAACAGATTCAGTGACTTGCCCGGGGTCACACAGCTAGTAAGTGTCTGAGACTGAATTTGAACTCAAGTCTTCCTGACTCCAAGTCCAGAGCTCTATCTACCGTAGTACCCCTAGTTAATCGATGATTGGCAAGACCTACAGAATTGAACAGTTCTTCTATGGATGGCCATAGAGAAAGAGCTCAGTTGGTGGGTTGCAGGCAGTGTTTGTATCAGATGGTAAGGGCCCTAAGGATCTCAGGGTTAGGAGTCTGGGTCTCAGAAGATCTTCACAGACAAGAGTGACCAGAATTCCATGTCCCAGTGGATATGCTCGGTCCCTTGGACAAGTAGTATCACAAGGGACCTGGAGTAAACCTTTTAAGAAAAATTCAGTTGCGGGGAGCGCATGGAACAGAAACCTCAGTACAACATTCCCCCCCCCACTCCATCTCTGTCCCCCAGAACAAACCTACTCTGGGACAAAGTGAGGTCACTACACTGGGCTTTGGGGGAAAGAGCTCAGCAAGGGTGGGCATTGGAGGCGGGCAGTAGAAATCAGAGGAGGGAGAAAGCACATGACAGATTCCTATTTAAGCTAACCAGGCTCGGCCATTGAGATGCTGATCTCTGCTTTTCAAGTCAACTCTGCAAGTATTCATTAAGCACCTGCCATGTACCACACACTGAGCTAAGAGCTTCAGACACAAAGAAAGGCAAAAACAGTCCCTGCTGTCAAGTAGCCCCCAAATTAATGAGAATGGCAATATGCAAACAGCTATGCACAAGGCAATATATGTGTATATATACACATATGCACATGTCTACATGTATGTGCTCTCAAGTAGCCCCCAAACTAGTGAGAATAACAATATACAGGGGCAGCTAGGTGGCACAGCGAGTAGAGCACTGGCCCTGAAGTCAGGAGGACCTGAGTTCAAATCTGGCCTTAGACGCTTGACGCACTTACTAGCTGTGTGACCTTGGGCAAGTCACTTAACCCCAATTGCCCTGCCTTCCCCCTCCAAAAGAAAAAAAGAGAATAACAATATACAAACAATACATAGCCAATATGTGCATATATACACATGCATGAGTATACATATATGTGCATGTAGGCATGTGTGTGATTATAACTGTGCATTGCATGTGTGTACATGCAGATGTGCATATCTATGTGCAGGATAAAATGAAGGTGATCTCAGAGGGAAGACTCCTCCCTCAGCGGGAGGATCAAGAAAGACTTCTTACAGATGGGAGGATTGTTAGCTTTTCAACACTTCTATTGAGAAGTTCCATTAATGTCCTCTAAATTCTGGTTGGTTTTTTTAGTCATTTTCAGTCATATCCAAGTCATTGTGATCCCATTTGGGGTTTTCTTGGCAGAGATACTGGAACAGTTCGCCATGTCCTTCTCCAGCTTGTTTTACAGATGAGGAAACTGAGGCAAACAAGGAGAAGTGATTTGTTCAGGGTTGCACAGCCAGGAAGCATCTAGGGCTAGATCTGAACTCTAGGAGAGGCATCTTCCTGACTCCAAGCCCGGCGCTGTCTGCACTGGAGTAAAGTTTTGGTTGCCTCTCTCTGGTTCCGACTCTGCCAGGAGGGGAGGAATTGTAATCCCTCAATAAATCGAGGGTTCAGACAAGATGCACCAAGATTATATCTCTAAGGTCTGTCCTGGCCCAGACATTCTTCTAAGCTCCTTCAAACCACCATCATTCCAAGTGCCTTCTCTTTTCGGGGTCTCCATTGCTCCCAATGCTATAGGCATTGGATCAGACAAACCTAAGGCTTCCTCCAGCTTTGACCTTCTCCATGTGTTTCTAGAGTTCTGAGGTCCCTCCCAGCTCTCTGATAGTCTACAATGTTATTTTCCAAGGAAAGCAATTCTCCAGCACCAACAGACCATTTCCTTCTTCTGTTCCCTCCCAGAAGCTCATTTACATATGGGAAGACTCCCTGGGATCCGGCTTTGTTCCCCTAACACAAAAGACGGTTGCTCAGAGGATACAATTAGCCCCTTTCCTGGCAGGCAAAGGATTACAGTTGATTCACCCAGAAAGCCCTTTCAAGTGCCCCATTAAAAGAAACCCTATGACCGGAAGATAAGATGGGACAGATGGAGGGGGTCAGGTAACAGGGATCCTTGTGTTTGGCTCTGGATTGGTTTAAATTAAGATTGTCGATGTCACCGAGGGATAAGGGAACAGCGGTTGGATTACGGGTCACAGTGGCGGGATTCCATCTTGTCGAGGGAGGAATTGCTTTGGGTTGATTGTACTGAGGCATCCTTTGAAAGGCCCTAGTTTCTGCCTCCATCAAAGATTGGAGGTGTGCTGATTAGGGATATGGCAACTTGGTTGGAAACTTTCAGTTTCTGTGAGCAAGGAGCCATAGAGACTGACTTTGGAAGGTGGCCAGGAGGAATGGAAGGAGCTGGGGACGAAGAGACACAGGTAAAGTACCTATGTGACCTTGGGGAAGTTGTGTCCCTTTTCTGGGCCTCAGTTTCACCATTTGTCAGATAAGAAGGTGAGACTGAACAATTTCTAAAGTCCCTGCAAGCCTCTACATCCTAGAGGCCCTTCTTTGGGGGTTAGAGTTAGAGCTGAAGCAAGAAGTGACTTTAAAAATCATGCACTACCAGCCCTGGTTTTAGAGCAAGGAAACAGACTCAGACAGAGAAATTAACCCACCCAAGGTCACACAGAGCCAGGATGGGAACCCCAGTTCGGCCCAAATGGTCCCCCTTTTGTATTCTAAGGCACTTCCAGTAGTGTCTTCTGTTTTTTTCTGAGGCCCCTCCCAGCTCTGACATTCCATGTTTTGAGCCCCTTACCAGCTCTGACATTCCCTGTGCTCAGGCACCTCCCAGCTCTGATATCCCCTATTCTAAGGCCCTTCCAGCTCTGACATTCCTTGTTCTAAGGATTTTCTCTGCTTTGACATCCCCTGTTCTAAGGCCCTCCCAGCCCTGATATCCCCTATTCTAAGGCCCCTCCCATCTCTGACATTCCCTATTCTAAGGCCCCTCCCAGCTCTGACTCTGCCTGTTCTAAGGCCCTACCAACTCTAACATTTTAAGTTCTATGGTCCTTCCCAGCTCTGACATTCTGTTATTTGAGAAATGTCCTTGACAACTTCCTTGAGAAGGCAAATCTCTGACTTTGAACAGAAAGTAACCAGCCAGGCCAAGGTCATCTGTTCGATCCCTGTCTGTATTGATTAGCATTATCTCCAGAGCCACAGACTGCCACCCCCAAACTCCTCCTCAGTCCACCCTCCAGTGCAGCCAGCCTTCTTCCAATAAAGGGATGCAAACCACAAGGGTCACTGGGCAAAAGAATGCAGACATTTCCCTGAAACTCATCCCTATTACTGATCCAGGTCCCCAAGGCACCATTGGCCATATTCAGTGCTGTCCCTCTGTAGGGCCAGACACTGTGCTGGGCACAGGGGGCACAAAAACAAAGGACTGGGCTTGTCCTTGACTGGGGGAGGTCATATCCTATTGGAGGGGTATGGAGTTATTCAGATAGATACAATGAAGGTAATTTGAGGAGAGAACACTAATGATGGGTTAGACGGGGAAAGCTTCATAGAGGAGAGAGCACTGAGCTAAGCCTTGAAGGAACTCAATGATTCTGACTTAAGAAAATGAGGAGAGAGGGCATTCCAGGCATCAGAGATGGGAAACGGACTCTGACATCTCTGGGACAGTGTGTGTGGCTATGAAAAGAGAGTTTGTGAAGGAGAACAATGTTTTTTGGAAAACCTGGAAAGTTAGATAGGGGTCAGGTTATGGAGCGTCTGAAATGCCGGATTAAGGACTTTATAGTCTATTCCATGGGCAGCTAGGTGACACTAACTATGGTGTCACCTAGTCACATAGAGTACCAGGCCTGAAGTCAAGAAGACTCATCTCCCTGAGTTCAAATCTGGCCTCAGACACACCTAGCTGTGTGACCCTGGGCAAGTCACTTCAACCTGTTTGCCTCAGTTTCCTCATCTGTCAAATGAGCTGAAGAAGGAAATGACAAACTGCTTCAGTGTCTTTGCCAAGAAAACCCCAAATGGAGAATCAGGCAGGACTGAAAAGCAACTGAACGCCAAATAACATACTTTATAAACAGTAGTACTGTGTAGAGGGCAGAAAATGTGTCTCGGGGGCAGGGAGACCCAGGGTCAAGTCCTTTCTTTGATGCATCTTAGTTGTGCCACCTTGTACAAGCTTCCTAACTTCTCTGTGCCCCAGGCAACTTCCTAAGAGTAGACATTGCAGATAAATTACCAGCCTGTATTGGTAGAAGGATTTGCTTCATTAGGAATTCCTTACACTGATGAAATCAAAAGTCCAGTCCCATCACACACCAGGGAGCCATTGAAGGCTCTTGAGCAGGGGAGGGAGGAAGGAAGATTATTTTTGGTAGCTATGGGCAGGGTGGATCATAGAAGGAGGGAGCCTGGCATTTGAGAGGCTGGTCCAGACAAGAGCAGCCGAAGGCTTGAACTAGTGAAGAGGGGAGCGAATGTGAGAGATGACAAGGCCAGGCAGTTGGTGTGTACAACACAGGCGGGTGGTAAGATCATTGTCCCCATTAAGATCTCCCTCAGCTTCCGCATTTTCCTAACCTCACTCCCTGGCACTGATAAGGCGAGGAAAGGGGAGACCACTCACTGGAGTGAATTCCATCTTGCTCTTGGAAGCCAGCAGAGGGATGATGAAAAGGCTCAAAGAAAAGCCCCCACCCAAGGCGCCGTGTTAATATACCGGGACACATCTCTCTGGACTTTAATTATTTAGGGCAGTGTTGCTAAGCGGGTGCATCTCTCTCCTACAGCACGGAAAATTAATAGAGACCCAGGAAGCTGAATCCACCCCGTGGCCTTTTTTACTTTAAATTTCTTGCTAAGAAGTGGGATGAGACCGGTGGGATTTGGGGAGAATTATCAGGCCTGTGGATTAGTTTTGTAAAATCAATGGAGAGCTAGCTGTCTGCATGCTAGATAAACAATAGGGAACCTTATGGCAACGAGAATTTTTTCCCCTCAAAAGAAAACACAGCTCCCCTAAGCTTAATTGAACACCTGAGCTGAAGCTCATTTCCGTCGGTTCCTTCTAAGTTTTCCCCTGCCTCTCCCACCTTGTGAAGGTGACTCTGCCCCTGGAGCAGAATGGAAAGAGTGTCGGCCTGGGAGTCAGAAATCCCAAGTGAAAAATGTGCCTCTGCCCTTGTGTCAACCAGTCAATCAACATTTATGAAAAGCCTACTATGTGCCATAGTACTATGTGACTACTATGTGTCATGTGTAAATAGTACACAGGCCCTGTGGTAAGTGATGGTGATACAAAAAGAAGCAAGATAGTTTCAGCCCTCAAGAAGCTCACAGTCTAATGGGGGAGACAACATGAAGATAATATACACACACTCTATATCTATATCTATTATCTATAGGTATATATAAATTTTGTGTATATGCATATATGCACACATATGTATGTATGTATACACATATATACATATATTATATAGATACAGACATATATTATAGATGCACAAAACTATGTATATACTATGTATATATACACACCTATAAACATATATATTATATACATACCCAAAGTATATATATATGTACATATGTATACACACACACACAAAGCAAGCTATAGATAAGATTTATAGAAAATAATTAAGAGAGAAGGCACTAGAATTAAGATGGGTTGGGGAAGGCTTCCTGTAATAGGTGGGATTTTAGTTGGGACTTAAAAAAAGCCAGAGAGGTCAGTAGTCAGAGCAGAGAAGGGAGATATTCTAGGCATGGGGGACAGCCAGAGGAAAGGCCCAGAGCTGACGGATGGAGGGTGTTGTTTGTGGAACAGCCAGGAGGCCTGTGTCACTGGACGGAAGAGGACGTGGTGGGTGGAGAGTGATGTGAGAGAAGACTGGAAAATATAAGGGATCGCATTATGAAGGGCTTTGAATAAAGGATTTTTATTTGGTTCTTGAGGGTATAGGGAGTCATTGGAGTTTATTGAGTAGGGGGTGACACGGTTGGACCTGTGCCTTAGGAACGTGACATCACTTTGGTAGCTGAATGGAGGATGAATGAGAGGGGGTAGAAACCCAAGGCTGGTAGACCCACTGACAGTTACTACAATAGTCCAGTTGGGAGGTGATGAGGGTCTGTATCGGGGTGGAGGCAGTGTCAGAGGAGGGAAGGTAGGTGGATTTAAGAGACGATGTAAAGGTGAAATCAACAGACCTTGGCACCATCTTGGATCTGGAGCTTGAGAGATAGGGAGAAGTCCAGGCTGACTCCTAGGGTGGGAGCCTGAGGGATGGGAGCATGGTAGTGCCCTGGACAGTCATAGAGGAGTTTGGGAGGGGGAGAGTTTAGAGAAAAACATGATAAGTTCTGCTTTGGACATGTTGAGTTTAAGGTGTCTCCAGTTTGAGATGTTTGAAAGGCAGTTGAAGATGTAAGATCTGAGGTCAGCAGGGAGATTGGGGCAGGAAAGGTAGATCTGAGAAGCATCAACATAGAGATAATAATTCAATCTATAGGAGTTGACGAGTTCCCCAAGGGAAATACCATAGAGGGAGAAGAAAAGAGCCCTGATGGACGGCTATAGTTAGAAGGCGTGATCTGGAGGAGGATCCAGCAAAGGAGACGGAGAAGGAGCAATCAGAGAGAGAGGAGGAGAGCCAGGATGCTGGCATTGACTTTGAGCAAGAGTCTTTGTGTCTTTGTGTACAAGGGAGATAGCCAAGTCTGCATTAAGCTACATTTGCAGTATTTAAGGAGCTATAAACACATGTTGCTGAGTCTGTTTCACTTTTTTTTTTTTTTTGTATTCACAGCGCCTAAGAGTGCCTGGCAGACAGTAGGAGCTTAATAAAGGGTAGATCGACTAACTCTTCACAGGGGAGCTTCAGAGTTGGAGGACATCCCATTTGTAACTTTTACTCTTAGAAAGTTCCCTGTGGCCCAGAGAGGTTGAATATGCCTAGAGTCACATACTTGTAAATGTCAGAGACAGTATTCGAACCTAGATCTTCCTGATTCAGGATCTACTGCTCTAGATGCCACCTCTTCCTGCCCCCCCCCACCCCCACCCCACACAATGCCTGTTAGTCAGGTGGCGCAGTGGCTGTAGTCTTGAGCCAGGAGTCAGGAAGACCTGATTTCAAATCCAGACTGAGACACTTACTAGCTGCGTGATCATGGGCAAATCACTTAAACTCTGTCAGCCTCAGTTTCCTCAACCACAAAATGGGTGCAATAATAACACCTACCTCCCAGTGTTGTTGTGAGGCAAAAATATTTTAAGTGCTTTAGAGCTCAATATAAATGAAAGCTATTAATGTATCCTGCCCCACGTGAGCACCCAGAACAAAGCCCAGTGGTCCCACCTTAGTTACTGTTCTTCAGGGGATGAGTGTTTTGACCACAGTAACAAGAGGGGCAAGTAGGAGGTGATTCCCTTTCTGAAGAAATCCCAGCCCCTTGAAGTCTTGGGTTGAAACATTACTAGGATTACTCCAGACCCGTCACTGAAAGTTTTTCAGCTCTCTCACTAGTGGGCTGTGGGCTTTATAAAAGGAATTCAGCTCCATGGGATAAGAATGACCTATTAATTGCTCCTATTGGCCAGATCACATCTCTCATCTCTGTTTGTAGAAAGCATTCCCTCCCTCCCCCCCTCCCAAGGTCAAAGTCATTCCTTCCAACCACTCCCTGGAGTGCCTCTGCCCCTCCAGCCACACTGGCCCAGACAGTGAGAGCAAGCCCAGATAAGGCCATCATCAATCCCTTGTCCTTGGCACCTGGGTTGATCTGAGGCCTTTTTCAATGGAGTCATTTAATAGAATCTGGTCCCCCGAGACCTTCCATACAAAGCTTCCAGAAAGATAGAAAGTTGGAGGTGGAAAACACATACTCTCCCACAGACATGCACACACAAGTAAAACAGATAACAACCCACTCTTTCATTGACTGGAGGAGACAGACTGGTTGACGCAAGAAGTCTCCTCCATCTCTGATTTCAAGGGTTTTGCCGACTGCTTCTCTCCGATTCGTTTTCCTTCCCCCTGCTTGGAGATAGTGCCCCGGAGAAGACAAACTGGACCGTCCGTTTTCTCTGTAATGGTAGTATTTCTTCAAGTCGGGAGACAGGGGGTAAGAAGTACAGCATGTACAACATGGGGCTGGACTGGCTTTTGTCTTCCACACAGCAGGACAGGCTTAACAAGACCTCCCACTGTTCTTGCCAATGAATGGAGAAAGGGCTGATTCCCACAGGCCCAACCTGTAGACTGAAGGCAATCTGATTACAGGGCTCTGGGCCTGAGAAAAATGGCAGTGGTGTTGGAAGGAGAGAAGCAGGGTAGAGCCACTGAGAAGGGGAGGAAGAGAGGGAAATGAGTGATGGAATTTACCAGAACCTAGATGGCTAAGGCCAATCTGGCCAGAGACGGGGGTTCCTGTTTTAAGGGTCAAAGACTGGATTGTGACGATGACCACAGCGTCGGGGATGATAATGGTGATGGTACCCAGTAGAGCAGATGAGAGAGTTGGCCTTACGTAGATAAAGACATGGATTCAAGTCTCCCTTGGAGCATGTACAGATTGCAAACCAATTTACTTCTATGACTTTCATTTCCCTCATCAGTAAAGATGTTTTTTTCCCCAGGCCGTCACGATTTTAATATGGTCAACTGTTATAAAGCTTTTCAAAACCCAGTCATTTGACCTTGGAAGCACCAAGCCCAGTCAATCAACCTCTGATAGGGAGGCAATGTGTTATCCCAGAAAGAGCAGAGCATGAGAAGAGAGCTAGGATCAAATCTAGCTTCTGACATGGGCAAGCCAATGTATCTGTCTCAGTTTCCTCATCTGTAAAAAATGAGAAGGTTAATATTGTGACTCCTTACTTTACATGGTTTGTTCTTTGGGGGGGGGGGGTTTGGTGAAGAAAATGCTTGCAAACTGCCACGTGGAATAGTGGATAGAGTCCAGGCTCTGGTGTTAGAAAGACCTGGGGTCAAGTCCCGCTTCTGACACATACTGGCTATGTGACCCTGGTTAAGTCCCTTAAACTCTTAGTACTCTAGGCTGTTTTAAGCCTGTGAGTCACAGAGTAAGTGCTGCCCATCATGGGGAGAGGGGGCCTTTTGCTGGGCGTTCTCTATAAAATCGTGGATCAAGAACAAAACATCATCATTACTATTAAATTAACATATTTATATTAAATTTACATATTTATATTATAGGTTTATATATTTCTATGGCTTAATTTTATTACAGCAGATATTCATGTCCCATTTTAAAGATATTTTTATAAGGTGCTTTGTATCTATGCGCTCTTCAGCATGGCCCTCCGGGAAGGTGGGTGCCACAGCGGTTATTATCCATGTTTTTCAGAAGAGGAAACAGACTCAGAGAGATTGGGAAGGAGTAGATGCCCCTTTTTGGAGGGCTTCAAGAAGAAGCTTAATAACAATCTCAATAGACATTTATTAAGCACCTGGGGCACTATGCTAGGTTCTGGGGATGCAAAGACAAATGTGAAAGGATCCCTGCCCTCCAAAAGCTTCTATTCTAACCAAGAAGACAAAATATACACAAATGTATGGGATGGGAAGAGGGGCTGGACCTGTGGGAATTCCTGGGTGAGGAAACTCCCTCCACCAGTGCAGGTCTATACCTTCTCTGCAATGAAGAGTCTTAGAAAGTTTCCTAGAGTACCGAGAAGTAATTGGCTCAGAGCCACAAGGCCAATATGTGTCAGGGTCAGCATTTGAACCCAGGTCTTCCTGGCTCTGAAGCCAACTTGCTATCTATTTTGCAATATGGCTTCTTTGTAGATAGATATATGTTATTTGTAAATGTGTATTATGGTATATGTGTGTGTATGTGTGTGTGATATACACAAATAAAAAATAAATACCAGCTGATTTGGAGGAGGCACTAGCAGCTGGGAATTTCTGGAAAGGCCTCACCTACAAGGTGGCCAATTAGCTGAACTTTAAAAGAAATGAGGGATCCTAAGAGATGGAGGTAAGGAAGGGAGGATTCCAGACAGGGGAACAGCTGGTGCAGAGAAACAGAGAGACAATACTCTGGCCAACTGTAACCTAGGCCAGTCTAGTAATTAGGGGTTAGAATGCAAAGAGGCACTCATGGACCATAAAATGCAATATAAATTGCTTTACTGATAATGAGAGATTTTTAAAAATTAATTTCTTAAAGTAAAAAGAATGCTGACTCAAATAAAACAATCCTCCCCTTCCCACAGCAGCCACCTCTTTCCCAGGGGCAGAAAGACATCTTTCCCTCACAGGGCAGCAGAAGCACCATAAAATCCAAGATGCCTCATCCCAATTGTATGCCAGACACCTGCCCCCTACCCCAGCCAGCAATCCTACGGGTAGGTCGAGTCACAGCAAAATATTGTTGCGATGTTCAGAATGGCAAGCCCACAGCTTTTAATACATCAGCTGCCCTAGGCTTTATGCATCTCATATCAACATAAACTGATGAAAATATCATCCAACCCACACAAATGGATTGTTAATAATAACAGCCATAGTTGACATTTTATGATGCTCTCAGTTTTGTAAAGTGCTTTAGAGACACTAGCCCATTTGAGCCTGACCCCAACCCTGTAAGGCAGGCACTATGTATATTTTTATCTCTATTTTACAGATGAGGAAACAGACTCAGAAATGAAGTGACTTGCCCACTGACCCAGAGCTAGCAAGTTTCTGAGGTGGAATTCAAACTCAGGTCCTTCTAACTCCCGCATGCTTTGTGGCCAGAGCATACTGCTTCTATTCAGGGCTAAAGTTAGTTGTGGCTGGTTTCATTTACGGAGCAAGATAGATTGCTACTGGCATTTCCTTTCTGGGAGCCACTAGGGAGGCCCTGTGTGTGGGCTGGAGATGGAATGAGAAACAAATGAGGTTATTGTAGGACGGCTCACTGCATCCTGGGGTGCCGAGATTACCGCTGGGGTGCAAAGGCATTGACATTGCCCGGGACCAGATGTTGCCTAAAGAATAAACTAACTCGAATGCCTTCTTTTGCCACACTGTGAAGCCTACTCCTCAACCTCTTCTGCTACCCATTGTACAGAGGGGTAAACTGAGGCCTGGGCAGGGCCTAGTGGCCTTCTGAAGCCATGCATTTCAAATCTCTTCCTAGAGGATTTGACCTGGGAAGGGCAAGTTCCCTCTATAAGGGAAGATTTAAGGAGTTTAGTTTGGATGAAAAGCTCAGAATTTCGGTCACAGTCAGCAAAGTTGGGACTATCAACAGAGGCGTGGGTGGGGGGGTCCCTGCATCTCTCCCTAGTTAGCCCTAACCCCTGACTTCTGTTTTGGAGACAAGACTCATTTCCTGGAATAATTTGAATAAAGAAGCATAGGATTCCATGATGGCACCTGAGGACTGATCCTAACTGATCTCCCCCCACAGCAACAATAAGGATTTATTAGCAGACTACTACTGAGTCCACTGGGCTCACCAAGAAGGTCTGCCTTGGAGGACAATGGAGAGGGTTACTTTTGGGGACAAAGGGACCCCCAATTTTGCCAATTGCCCCATGACCCTGGGCAGTTTGGTCTCCCTAAAATAAGGGTTAGACTCGATGGGTCCTTTCCAGGTCTGGTTCATGATCTTAAATCACCGCATCTGATGATTCTGCACAAAGCCTAGCCTTAAACTAAAGAACAGAAGATGAGTCTATTTTTCTCATCGAGGTGTTAATATTATCTTCAATTCCCATGTGAAGAAACTAGAGCACTTGATGTATCAACAACACAAATTAAACAGCTTGTGACTGGAAAAGCTCAGACTTTTGAGTTGGCGACCCACTTGTCTGCTTCGGTATTACAGACGCGTCCTAAATGACCCACACCTTGGAAACCGGCCACGACATAAACTAGGGTGCCAACTGCTGCCCATTTCACTGTGACGCCCCTCCGTGGCACTGGTGATGCCATCTTCTATTCCTTCAGCTTAATATCATAATATTCCACATTGTCCAGATCACCTTTGAAAGACAGAAACGAGGAATTACTATGTCCTGCAGAATGAATAATTCCAACTTCATGAATATTTCTTCTAAGGCCTCTAAACACCAAACAAATTTATAAAGACATTTCAATTTGTACAACTTTCTTGGATTAGAATCATACAAGTTGTTGCTAGTGCTTTTTAAAATGAAGAGACAAGTGGCTTTTAGGGTTGTTTCAACAATCCAGCTAGCAGCTGCTGTGGCGGTATAAAACCAACAACAACGAGCGCACAGAACGATGCAAAAGGCCAAGTTCTTTTGATCTGCTTTACTAAGGAAAGCAATGTTAAGGGGTTAACAATTTTGCTTTAATTCATCATACAAATATTATTCACTTAGTTCAGGGGAAAAAGCCAGCACCCTGAACTTCAGAGCAAATACAATCAAATTACAAACAGACCCAAAACAATTCATAGTTACCAAGAAAACCATCAACATCTGAGTTAAGCTGGAAGACCCTTACAGCCATTGCCCAGAGTCCCGTACCTCCAGGAGGGAGAGCCATAAGCAAACAGCTCTATTCTCTTTTTTTATACAGTTTCAGACGTCATCAAACGTCATCTGAGCACCCAGAACTTAGGCTCCTATGATTGGCTCTGGTGTTAGCCCCTCTCTTCATTGGCCCTACCTGGGGCCCCACCTTAGTTACCAATTCACACCCACATAGGCTTAGCACCTAATAGGGATTTGGGCTTGTGGCTTAGCACCTAGTAAGACTCAACCAAAGACACTTAATTAATCATTTTAAAACAGTAAGAAAGTCCCAACTTAATTAATATTACAAGAGTAGAATCAGATAGATGGATGAAGAAAAGTCATCTCATTATTGTCCTGATTACAAGTATTCCGGGCTACTTATTTCTTTTACTTCCTCCTGGCCTGCCTTTCAGAAATTCTACTGATCGATAAAAGAGTAGTCAGGAGAGGGAGAGGAGAAGCTGTTTTTTAAATCAAGTTTGGTGAATTGGTTAACTTTTCAGGCTAAAAGAAAGTTTTCCAAAGATCCATGGATTCACTTATCTGTGTTCCTCCAGTCTACTGCGATAATAAAAAGTAACACATTTGTGTTCTATCTCAATATAATTATGTTGGTGTTTAAATGTGATTTTGAACTTATTTGAATACTATTTCTTTCACTTTGCCATTCAGAGTTTGTCCCTAGGATTTAAACCAACTAAATTTTTGAACAGAAGAACATACTCAGAAGCAGTGAGGGGAAAAGCAAAAGAAATAATATTTAAACATTCAGTTAAAAAATGGTGGCCTTCATTATAAGATTAGGATTAGCAAGAGAAACAATGCTTATTGCTAAATGTCTCAACTGTATTAATTATATTAGATTTTGTAAACTGTTTCTCCAATGTAATGTGCAATGGTGGGCAAAAAATATGAACAGAGAAATGTAAAGCTGGATACATGAGGAATGGGGTGGCGGTAGCATAGGGTTGTAAGTATTATATAATCTATGGATGGCCTATATGCTCAACTGGTACCCAGGCAGTGTCTAGAGAAAATAAGAAAGGCTCCCAGAACATTGAGTGGACCATCTATTGTGAATTATGGGAAGGCATGAATGAGAACTGCACAAGACTGGGAGGCTTAGATGGCCCGTCATCTGTCTCACTAGAGGCAATACCATTGGAGTACTCCATTGGAGTACACTTTTTCTTCCCAGGGGAAACTGATATAAAATGATCACCTCCAGAAGTTCAGTGCCCCTGCCTCTATGAGGAGACCTTCTGAAGGGCGAAGTTGCCAGCTGAGAGGAAGAAAACATACACAAAGCAAACCCTTGGAAGATCATTGGATAATAGAATAAAACTGGCAAATGATGCAAGATTGTCCTGATGCCTGAAGACCAAAGAGGAGATGTGAGCCTGTCTTCACTTCCTCCATAAGCTCCCTGCTGGTGGGACTGCCTGCCACCAGCCTCTCCCCTCTGTAGTCCATTCTCCATTCAACTGCCAAGGTGACCTTCCCAAAGTGCAGGTCTGATTATTTCACTGTTCTACTCAATCAACTGCAGTGGCTCCCTATTCCTTCCAGGATCAAATATAAAATCCTCTAGTGTTCAAATATCTTCATAATCTGCCCCCCACCTTTCTAGTCTTCTTACACCTTACTTCCCACCTAATACTGTCATCCAGTGACACTGGCCTCCTTCTTAGTCCTTGAACAAGAAACTCCATCTCCAGACTCCAGGCATTTTCCCTGGCTGTGTCCCATTCCTGGAATGCTCTCCCTCCTCCTCTCTGCCTCCTGGATCTCTCCAAGCCTTAGTTCAAACTTACCCTCTACAGGAAACCTTTTTTGATCTCTCTTCATTCTAGTGCCTTCTATTAATTATTTCTTATTTATCCTGTATGTAGCTTGTTTGTACATAGGTATTTACATGTTTTCCCTCCATTATACAGTGAGCTCCTTGAGAGAGAGACTATATTTTATGTTTCTGTTTATTTCCACCACTTAGCACAGTGCCTGGCATATAGCAGGTGCTTAATTTAATAAAAATTCATTGACCAATTGGAAAAAAAAGAATATGCTACCTCCAGACAGGGATTTTGTCTCCTTGGGAGAGTCACAGTTCTTGACAAGGACCTTGTCAAGACCAATGAACCTTGTACATTCCTTAGCATAGGAATCATCTGCAAATCTCAAGGTAGGCTGGAGATTTGGCCCCATCTCCTTGGATACCTTGAGAGGCCACCATTTGTTTGGGAGAGGTATTCCATCCACTGAGACACGTGGAGGGAGTGATGGCTGAAGCAGAGGATCTGGGTTGGAATCCCACCTCTAGTTATGGCTATTTGAGTGACCTTGGGCATTCAGCCTCCCTGGGACTCACTTTCCTTCTTGGTAAAATGAAAGGGTGGAGCAGAAAATCTCTGCAGGTCCCTTCACCTTCTATACCAGTGATCCTGGGTTCTCATTCTTCTTCCGATGACTGCTACTGCAATCCCTAACCTTCTCCAACATAAAATGAGTGCTTGGGTGGAATCAGCTCTTAAAACCCTAAATCTGTGACCCTCTGATCTTCTCTAAACCCTAGCGAATGGTTTCATAAGATGGGTTGGCCAAAAAGTTCATTCCCTGGTGGCAACCCTTTCGGTGACGAGACTCTCCACACTGAGCTAGCTTGGTCCTTGGATGGCACATTACCAGGCACAAAATCCAAGTCTTTCTAGTCCAGTCCGATCCACCCGGATCACTGGGTTTAGAATCAGAGGATGTGGCTTTGAATCCCAGCTTTCAGTTAACTACCTATGACTTTGACTGTCAGCTTCTCTGGGCTTCAGTTAAGTCCTATGCAAAATGGGCATGGGGAAAGGCAAATGAGGTTTAAAGTCTTTTCCAACTCTAGAGCTATGTGTGGGCAAGGGTCCAAGTTGGATATCAAGGAATACAAAGGGGAAATGGGTAAACAAACAGGTCCTGCCCCTGAAAGGCATTACCTTTTACTGGGGCATATGACATGTAAGCAATTACTGTACATAGTCATTTGAGGATGAGGGGTGTGGTGTTGAAGAGTAATAGTAGCTAACATATGGCACTTTAAGGCTCACAAAACACGTCAAGTCACCTGCTATTTCTGGGCATCAGTTTCTCCATTTGCCAAACAAGTAGACTGTACTAGATGACCTCTGAGACCCTAAGATTCTCTTCATCTTTGAATTAAAACTAGTAGAATGGAAGGTCCTTGAGGGCAGGGCACGCTTCATTATTGTCTGTTTCTCCAACGCTGGCCCAGTAGTTGGCATTACAGGCACTTAACAAATACTTCCTGATTGGAGAGTGAGAGGATCAGAGAATTTGCTCATCACTGAATCCGGGTGGGATGCTCAGACTCAAAGGACACCCTGCCTCCACACCGTTAAGTCACAGAGTCAGCATTAGGGCCCAGGCAGATCAGCTTCTGTGACTTACTATGATAACTCTCCCTCTTCTCTCCCCTTCAGGGATCATATAAATAGAACCTGAGAGCTCTCTGATAGCACACTGCCATGTAGAGAACAACCGGGGGGTGGGAGAAGTTTGGGGAGGCTTAGGCCAAGATCGTGTCTGGAACATACCAAAATAACATTGTGTCTAGGTCAGAGGACCACAGACTATCAGAGCTGAGAGGGACCTTAGAACAGGGCATGTCAGAGCTGGGAGGGGCCTTAGAACAGGGCATGTCAGAGCTGGGAGGGGCCTTAGAACAGGGCATGTCAGGGCTGGGAGGGGCCTTAGAACAGGGCATGTCAGAGCTGGGAGGGGCCTTAGAACAGGGCATGTCAGAGATGGGAGAACTCAGGATGCTAATCAATTAAGCAACAAGCATTTATTAAGCATCTATTGCATGTCAAGCACAGAGGTTGCCGAGACAAAAGAGAAAAAGTCTGCCCTAAGCTTGCATTCTCCCAGGGAGAAATCATCTACTTGCGGAAGCATAGGAGAAACAGACAAAGTGAACCCAATGTGGTCTTAGACAGGTGGGCCCTCACAGCTTTGGAAAGGGGTCTGGCTGAAGGTGACTATAGATCTGAGTTTTTAGGAGAAAGTAGGAAAATTAAGAGGCAGAGGAGGAAGTGATGGGAAAAGAGGCTGAGCGTTCTAGGTAGGGGGTGAATGAGTGAAGGCAAAGCGATGGGCAGCAAGTGTTCTGTGTGCAGAACAGCAGTGGACCAGGGCAGCTGGATCCCAGAGGGTGTGGAGGGGAGCACGGGATACAATGACTGAAAGGATAGGATGGGGCCAGGGTGTGCAATGCTTTAAATGACCAACAGAGGATTTTAGATTTGATCCTGGAGTTAATAGGGAGCCATTCGAGGTTATTGAGTGAGGGGTGGGGAGGGGGTGACATGGTCAGACTTCTGCTTTAGGAAAATCCAGCTGAATGGAGGGTGGATTGGCATGGGGAGAGACTTGAGACCTACCAGAGACTATTGCTATAGTTTCTCCGAGCTAGTGTAAAACTAATCCCTGTGTTTGGGTAGTGGTGGTTTGTCCTGATGTCTAGGGTTGTAACAAAGACATCGTATACCAGGCCAGCAACTTGATAGGTCCAGCTGTTACTGATCCCCAAGTCACTCAGAAGCTGCACATACCAAGCTAGGTATTCTCACCAGCAAGTCACTACACCTCAGAAACCTGAAGACAGCTAACAGTTAACAGGACCCCTAAGCCTCCTTTTCTCTAAGGCTAAACATTCCTAATTCCTTCAATCAATCTATATAATATAAACTTGGTTCACTTTCAGCCCTGAAAGTTTTAAGGTCCCTCCCTGTTTTAAGGTCCCTCCTAGCTCTGAGCTGTTCTAAGCCTCCTCCCAGCCCTGATATTCCCTGTTCTAAGGCCCCTCCCAGCCCTGACATTCACTGTTCTAAGGCCCCTCCCAGCCCTGACATTCCCTGTTCTAAGACCCCTCCCAACTCTAACATTCCCTGTTCTGAGACCCCTCTCAGCTCTGACATTCCCTGTTCTGTGGTTCCTTTCAGCTCAGATGTTCCATGTTCTGAGACCCCTCCCAGCTCTGATGTTCCATGTTCTAAGCCCTTTCCCAGCTCTATGCTATGATGCTTAGGTTCCTTCCAGCTCGGAGTCTCTTCATTTATGAATCTCTTTGCCAGTGAAAAGAAAACTAGACTTGGACTAAGTTTGAACCATGGCTCTGCTTTCTCCTGCCTGTGTGACTAAGTTACTTCACCTCTGGCCTTCATTTCACCAATCACATGCAGGGGTTGGACTAAGCAGTCTTCAAAGTCCTGCCCATCCTCAAAGCCTGTGAAAGTAAAGTCCTTTACATTCTGCTCCGGTGAGCCATGTTCTCTGCCTCTAGTTATCAGGTCCCCAGAAGGCAGATTTAGCTGGTGTTGGAAGAGAGAATATTTTCAGGTGGGGTGGGCTTGGCAGGGCTCAGAAGACCAGGCTACAGAAAGCCAGGGGTGGGAAGCCAGGCATCCTAGGCATCCTGCAGGCCCGACTCCCTGGGAGGGAGGAGAGGCCCCTCCTGATGCCTGGGGGGCCTTCCCTGATGCCAATTCATAAACCAGGATGGCCACAGGAAGAAGGCGCTAACAAGGATCTCTCTGTTTCAGCCCAGCTAAGGTTTCAGACTTTTCTTTAATCAGTCAGCAGCCCTGAGAGGTCTAGCACCTAGAAGCCTGATCTGTGATCTGGCTGACTCTAGGGGTGGAGAGGGGTGAGGTCTCTGATCAATGGGCCCTGTTGTGAGGTGGAGAGTTGGAGGTGGGGGATAAACTTTGGAAAACCTGCAACTCTCCGCTTTTTCTCAAAGCATTCTCAAAATAGCCCTGTCTGTTTCTGGCCATGGTAGGACTGACTGCCAAAGAAAACCCTAAAGGTTTGGGTTTGGGGTGTGGGCCTCTGGAAATGTGTGTGCGTGTGTGTGTGTGTGTGTGTGTGTGTGTGTGTAAGTATGTGTGTGTGTGACATTTCTTTCACCCAACCTTCTCTCTCTTATCTCCCTGCTATCATTTGGACAGTTCCTTAGAATCTCTTTAGGAGGCTTCTGTTGGGGGATGGGGCTTATGTTCCAACCTTGTAGAATAACCCTTTAACATCAGGCTGAAAGAATGCTAGATACCAATTCGGGAGAGCCCTGCAGCCAAATTCTAAGTTGGACTCTGCTAAGTGTGAGACCACAGGCAAAAGCACTGCTTCAAGGCTCAGTTGCTGCATCTGTAAAATGGCTGATGGTGCTTATAGACCTAATCTCATAGAACCAGAGGCAGCTAGGTCTCACGATGGTTAGTGCACTGGACTTGGAATTGGGAAGACTTGAGTTAAAATCCTGCCTCAGACACTTACTTGCTGGGTGACCTTAAGCAAATCTCTTAACTTCTGTGGACCTCTGTTTTCTCATCTGTAAAATGAGCAGATTGGACTCAATGATTTCTAAGGTCCCTCACAGCCTTAAATTTATGCTCCTATGAGTGATGAAACTTTGTGAGGATTAAATGTAATGCTGTATGTAAAAACACTTTAAAAAACCTTAAGGAATTATTCAAATGTCAGTGTTCCATGTGGTGCCCCACCCCCACCCCCATCAGAATGTAAGCCTTTTGAGGGCTTACTTCATGTCCCTAGCAGCTGGCACAATATCAATGCTTGTTGAATTGTTGAATATTATTATTATCACTTGTGATCACAACCCCTCTCTTTGCTAGTGCCCTCTCCTCGAAAAATCATACAGTGTTTTGTATAATTCTATATGTGTCTCCTATAACAGAAGATGAACTCCCCAAGGGCAAGGATGGTTTTGGTTTTGGTTTTGTCTTTGACTCTCCTTCTTGACTGTGCTGTCCAATAGGCTCATGGCACTCTACCATATTGAGAATCAATCAGTCAACATTTATTAAGCATCTACTATGTGCCAGGCACTGTGCTAAGTGCTGGGGATACAAAAAAGGGAAAAGATAATCCCTGCCTTCAAGGAGCTTATATTCTAATAGAGGAGATGAGACATTTGAAATACATACAAATTAGTACCACCATTTTGCAATGATGGGGGTGGGACTTGAATCTTCATCTTCTGACTTTAAATAAGGTGCCCCCATGCCCTCCAATTAGGCCATGACTTTGATCCTATTTGACCTCTATAGGCTCTTTCAGGGCCAAAATTGTATGGACCTGTGAGCAACCTGAGATGAGTTAACATTAAGTGTGTCTAACCTACCCCTGAAGAGGTGGTGAGATATATTCTCTTCCCATCAGCCCACTTAGGCTCAGATCATCTGGGTAAAAAAGAATATGAGAGGGAAAGTTCAAATGCCTTTACGTTAGGGTATAGGCTCCTAGAAGGCAGAGACTGTTTCGCTTTTCTCTGTTTATGTATCTCCCGTGTCCTCCACTCAGGAAAGACCACGTGGCGGAAGACTCTACTGCCTATATTTCAATGTGCATCTGAATGGACTTGCCCAAAAACAGCATGCACGTCTGATACAGACTGTACAGCTGGACGGATCCCAGAGCTGAAAAGGAGGAAGAGAGTGGACTGTATAGTTTGGGGAAAATGGCAAAGAACTTTGGAAATCATCAGGTTTCCTATTACAGCAAAGGTCCGTCGTTTCAATACAAATATATTGCTGCTGTCACTATAGGGCCGTGAGAGTTAGAACACTCCCTCTTGCAATGACCTAAAGATGGACCTACAAAAGGCAATGGAAGGGTGTTTGGCAGGTGTGAGCGGGATGCAACTTAAAATCAATGAGGAATTCTGGTGAAGAAGAGGTGTAAAGGATGTCACCGGGGAATAGGATAGGAAGAAAGATGGGCTGGGCGTATTGTGAAAACAAGGATAATGGCTGAATAGTGTGAGTACTCTACTGATGCTCTCAGGTCACTGAGAGAAAGGGAAGGTTTCCAGGATGTTGGGTGGAGCCCTGGGGCGGAGTGGGGAGAGGTTGCGGGGGCGGGGGGAGGCGAGATACAGATAAGTCATGTGGATGGGTTGCAATCTGCAAGGTTGGAGGCAACTCTGAAATTGATGAGACCGCAGATCCATTGAACCATTTCAGGACCAAGCATCTTCAGCACCTAGGACAGTGCCTGGGACTTGTAGTCCCGGTGCTGCTGCTGCTGTTACTGTCACTATTGTGTTTGAACCTCTCTGACCCCATTTAGGGTTTTCTTAGCAGAGATCCTGGAGTGGTTTGCCTTTCCTTCTCTAGCTCATTTTACAGATGACGAAACTGAGGCAAACAAGGTTAAGTGACTTGCCCAGGGTCACATAGCTAGTAAGTACCTGAGGTCTGATTTGAACTCAGGGAGATGAGTCTTTTAGATTCCAAACCTGGCACTCTATCCACTGCACTGCCTAACTGCCCATGGGGGACGTAGTAGGTCCTTAATAGATGCTTGTTGGTTGATTGCATGGAGCTCTCATCTCTCAGGCTTCTCCAAACAGTGGCATCCCCACTGAAGTAGCCTTTCTAAACACTGACAGTATTTAAATGGCAGCCAAGTACATAAGACCACTTGAAGCTGACTGTCCTGTTGAAAAGAGGGACCGAGAAGGAGAGTGTTCTTCAATGGCTCAGCATGAAACATGGATGTATTTGAATGGAAAAACGGTCTCAAGAACCATTGGCTAAGCCTTGCTTCTTGCCTCTCTGGTTTCCATTCGGCTTGCCAGTTCCAGCACAGGTGCCTCATTTGTTGCTTCGAATGGCAGCCAGGACAGACGAGTCTTAGTCATCTCCTCCAACTGGCCCTGATGCTACAGAAATCCAGCTGGCTAAAACAAACAGTAACAATAACTAACATTTCCATAACCCCTTAAGACTTGCATCATGCTTTAATACATTAGCTTGTTTGATCCTCATAACAGCCCTGTGCTGTTAAGTGCTGTGCTACCTAGGTGCCCTTGTTATCCCCACTTTACAGATGAGGAAACTGAGGCCAAGATGTACTAAGTGATTTGCCTAAAGCCTCGTAGCTTAAAAGGTATGAGATGGGATTTAAACCTAGGTATTCTTGATTCTGAGTCTAGTACTGTATCTGATGAGAGCTAGAGATTTTCCAGTCCACCATACTACTTTTTTAAAAACGTAGAAAACATTCTTGGCTCATGGGCTGTACAAAAATAGGTGGTGACTGGGTCTGGCCCTTGTGCAGTAGATTTCAGTATATGTCCATTCATTTTGAAGGGGACAAATCTGAGGCTGAAAAAAGTAAAGTGACTTGCCTAGGATCACACAGTCCATACCTGTCTAAGGTAGGATTTGAACATAGGTCTTCCTACTCCATTTCTGGCAGTCTACTCGCTAGTCACCTCTCAGGGGTCAAGTTGTCATTCACAAACAGGAGCCTTTGTAAAATAACTATCTTAGCAGTTCACATTTCTAGGAAGATTTCAGGTTTGCAAACCCACCAGTTCATTCATGTCTCACAACAATCCAGAACCTGGCACTCCTGGTATTACTATGCCCATTATACAGATGAAGAAACTGATGCTCAGATACTTTAAGTGACTTGCCCAGGGTTACACAGCCAGGAAGTACCTGAGGTAGGATTTGAACTCAAATATTCCAGAGTCTAACTCCAACACTCTGTCCATTTCACCAAGATTGAATGATCATCTAGACTGATTGCCCTATCTCTATTTAGCAGAGGCGGAAATGAAGGCTTAGAGAAGTTAAATAATTTTCTCAGCATGCCATAGCTAATAAATATATGCCTATGGCAGGATTTGAACCTAGACCTTCCTGACTCCACATGCAGCATTCTATCCCCTAATGCTATGTTGCTTCTCAAAGGTCTAGAACTTTGCTATCTATAGGAAGTCTTCTTCTATTCAGTCTTTGCATAGGACAGCCTCCATGACAATGGTGAGCACCCAAATCTCCCTGTTTTGTGTTTTACCTGATATTGATTAATGAAAGGATTGTTTAAAAAAAGTTTTTTGTGGGGTTTCATCTATCAGAGAATCTTGCATGTTTTTAATATATGCACGGGAAGATAAGCATCTTCATGGAGAAGAACACCATTCCCCCCCACATACACACACTGCCTAAGGGAGTGCCTTGCTTCATCAAATCAAATGCCTTAAAACCAAACAATAAACACAGAAAACTGTTGCTTTCTCAATACCAACTGTACAACTGTGGCATTGCGGTCTGCTGTAGAAAATCATTTATGAAAGGCTACCACTTCCTTTCACATGTTTTCATCAAGGATACCTTTGATATTTGAATAGACCATTCACATAATGATTTTATAATCATAATTTCATAGAGATGAGAAAGTAAGCCTATGCGTCAGTAGTTACTGATATAGTATCAAAGAATTTAGAATGGGAAAGGACCCCATTTTAAAAGTTAGGAAACTGAGGCCCAGTGAGGATTGCCTCACCTGGAGAGTAACTACAAGGGTCAGGATTTTAACCCAGGTTCTTTGACTCCAAATCCCTGAGTTCTTTCCATCCCACCATATTGTAAGTGAACAATTTTCTTGGTTGCCTGGTTTGTTTTTTATTGCATCATAGAAGCATAAAGTTAATAACATTGAAACCCTCATCAGAGTTGTTGAATGATTGACCAGTCTGTTGTGGTAAGATTTCCAGGATATGTGGCTATAGTCAATGAGCCTTCTGCATGTTCAGTTGGCTATAAGTGCTGCCAGTCTCATCTCAACATGAAAGATGTCTGTTGTGTTGATCCAATGAACAACAATTCGGTGGGCTCCTATAGGCTGGAACCCACAATGGATCTCTATTTTATCTCGATGACAAGGTACCAGGACTACAAAGGAAGCACTGCTTGGTATTCCAAACAGAAGCTTGCAGGTGGGCATCCAGGATTCCACGCCCACCCTGCCATGCTCTTCACGTAGCTTTGCTGATGCCACAACATCATAGAATCTCAGCTAGAAGGGATCTCAGTGTGGTAGGGTGGAAAGAACTTTGGATTTAGAGCCAGAATCTTGGGTTTCAAATCCAGGCTCACCCCCAGTCTACTTGGGTCACAGTTTCCTCATCTGAAAAATAGAGTAGATTATTTTTGATATCAGAAAAAAATTATCTTAACAATTAGACCTATTGAAAAGTAGAATGAGTAACTTGGAAGAATGGGGAAGGGGTCCCCTCACTTGCAGTCTTTTAAGTAAAGGTTGAATGGCCACTTATCAGGTATGTTTTGGATGTATGGGGCAGATTCTGAGTCTGCTCCCACTCTGAGATTCTAGGATCTCTAAAATATCTTCCAAACATAAGACCCTATGACTTAATGCACACCAGATCCTTGAATGCCCTCTACGCCACCATAAATAGTGTTCATCTAAGTTCCAGTCGTGGGGAACTCACCACCTCCCTAGGCAGACCATCCCATTTCTGAACGGCAGTCATTCTTAGGACATGAGTTGCGTTAGGGTTCCACTGTAGCCATGTTGCGCACCTTCATTTTGTTGGCTAGATGACTTTTATTTGCTTAACAATGAGTTTCCTCTGGTCCTAAGTCTAGGAATGCTTGGACGAGATGGGAAGATTTAGTCTGGAGAAGGAAAGGGTGAGGGGAACACGACTATTTTTTCTACCCATTGAAATTATTTTGCATTACTTTATATTTTATACTGACTGGACTCTCTGCAGATACCATATTCCTCAAAAGAATGGAAGGTGGGACATAAACGGTTCTCTCATGTTCTTGTATATCCAGAACCTGGCACCAAGTAGGCATTTAAATATTGATTCATTTTAATTCAAAGGCTTGAGCAGTGTTCTAGTGAAAGAGGGAATAATGCCCTATTTGACAGCAACACACAGAATGAGGACAAAAGGTGGAAAAAGGGGAGAAAGTAGAAAATCTTTTTGGGGCAGGTAGGTGGCACAGTGAGTAGAGCACCGGCCCTGGAGTCAGAAGGACCTGAGTTCAAATCTGGCTTCAGACACTTGACACATATACTAGCTGTGTGACCATGGGCAAGTCACTTAACTCCAATTGCCCTGCCAAAAAACCCAAAACAAATAAAAAAAGAAATCCTTTTTGAGGGTGTTTAAGTATCACCACCAGGTGGTGCTAGTGAGCAAGGCAGGCAGGTCTAGCAGTCAATCACCCTTGGCCTTGAAACATGACAGTGTAGAGTGGGCTAAGAAACTCATTTCCCTCTCTTCTCACAAAAACAGCTACTCCCTAGCAACTCATTCCCATCGTGGGTCATTCCCATCATGGGTCCAAACCCATGTTCTCTGCCTATATGCATAAATCCCCTTCTCTCCTTGGCTATTGCCACCATCTTGATGCAGACCCATCACCTCCCACATAGAATAGCCTGCTGGTGGCTCTGCCTGCCTCTTCTCTTCCCACTCTAGTCCATCCTCCATTCAGCTACCAAATTATAAGTCTGACTATGGCACCTCCTTCCTCCCTTCCCTCTCATAAGCTTGAGTCATTTTCTTCACCTCCAAGATCAAATATAAAATCCTTTGTCACTGAAAGCCCCTTACAACCTGACCCCTTTTTATCTTTCCAGTCTTCTTATACCTTATTCCCCACCCCACCCCGACCCCTTCATTGTTCCGTGATTGACTCTGGCCTCTTTGCCATTATTTTATTCAGTTTCTCAACTCCTATTTCTAGGCATTTTCATTGGGGACATACTCTCCCTACTCATCTCCACCTCCCAGCTTCCATAGCTTCCTTCAAGTCCCAGCTAAAAATCTCACCTTTAACAAGCGACCTTTCCAGATTTCCCTCAATGCCCATGCCTTCCCTCTGAGATTACCACCAATTTATGCTGTCCATATCTTGTTTGGGAGTAGGTAGGTGGTACAGTGGCTAGAGTATCATGTCTGGAGTCAGGAAGACTCATCTTCCAGAGTTCATATCTGGCCTCAGACACTTACAAGTTGTGTGACTCTGGGCAAGTCACTTTTCCCTGTTTACCTCAGTTTCCTAATCTGTAAAATGAGCTGGAGAAGGAAATGGTAAACCACTTCATTATCTCTGCCAAGAAAACCCCAAATGGGGTCACAATGAGCTGGACATGAGTGAAAAACATCTGGACAACAGCAAATATCTTGTTTGTATCTAGTTGTGTAATTGCTGTCTCCCTCATTAGATCATGAGCTTCTTCAGGGCAGAGGTTGTCTTTTTGCCTTTCTTTCCAATGTTTAGCACAGCACCCGGCACAAAGTAGGTGCTTGATAAATCCTTGTTGATTGATTGATTTCAAAGGAAGAAAAATGGCAGCTGTCTCCGCTTCACTCCTTCCTTGGGTTATCTCAACTTTATTTTTACTAGTTGTAACTTAGTCTCTGATCCTTTGCCACATATTCCATATCTGACACAGGACTCATACTTTGTGAGAGCAAAAGAGTGCCACTGGAAAACCCATGTACTCCTTGGTGTCAGTTATAAGGTCATGGATTTAGAGTTAGAGGAATCTTAGAAGTCACTTAGACCACCCCCTCGTTTTTCAAAGGAAGAAAATTAGGTCAAGAGAAATGATTTATCCAAGGTCTTATGGTTAGCAAACAGCAGAATCCCTGTTTGAGTTTGGTGTATAGAGTTGATTAGATGAGCCCCAAAGTCTTGTCTGACTCTGTCATTCCATGCTTTTCCCATTATTGAGAAACAATTCCCCACCCCCCACCTGTGCATGCCTATATGTCTGGGCACGTGGGCATGTGTGTGTGTACATACCTTTTCGGTGTCTGGAAGTCTTTCCCCAGGTGATGTCAAAGGAGCGTGATGCCCCATTCCAAGGGATGCTTTTTCCCCAGCTTCCACTAGCTGCCATCCAGATAATCTCATCTCCCCAAGTTTAATAGAATCCATGCTGCAGCAAGTATAAAACAAAGCTCTCTTCAAATGTGTTTTCGTGTAAACACAGCATGGGGTGGTGACTGCCTGCAGAGAATGAGTCTTGGAAGAGAGATGGCATCAGCCCCAAGTAGAACACTGGCAATCATTGCTTCTTAGAGCCATGAGTGGGCTGGGAGCTGAGAGCAGGGCCTCCATCCCACACTGGGGATGGAGAGCAGGTGTTCCAATGGCAACTAGCCAGAGCTTACCTGCCCATCAGGTCTCCAAGCAAATTGTAGGATTATAGGAAGGTAATCCTAGAGCCAGAAGGTACACCTAGTCCTACCACCCCCCATTTTACAGATGAAGAAACGGAGGCCCAGTAAGTGATTTGCCCAAGGTCACATACCTGGTGATTATCAGACGTAAGTAAAGCCCTGTTTGTCTCATCCTAGTCATGGCCCTGGAAGATACTGGTTGTAGTATTCTAGGACAGTTAGGTGGAGAAGTGGATAGAGCGATGGGCTTGGAATCAGGAGTTCAAATCTAGCTGCAGACACTTAGTAGTAGCTGTGTGACTCTGGACAACTCACTTCGTACTGTTTGCCTCAGTTTTCTCATCTGTAAAGTGAGCTGGAGAAGGAAATAACAAACCATTCCAGGATCTTTGCCAAGAAAACCCAAAAATGGGATCTTGAAGAGACTGAAATGACTGAACGACAACCAAGAAATGGACGAATCATAAGATAAAGATTTGGAGCTGACAAAGACCTTAGAAATCATCAAACTTTACAGAAAAAAGAAACCAATGCAGAGATGATAGAAATGAAGTGTCAGAATTTGTTCCTAGGTTTTTTGACTCAAAATGCAGGATTTGCTCCAATACCTTACCGGGTTGTTGGAAGGACTTGAGTCTAGGATTCCTGACTCTTCTTTTCCCTATGCCAGGTTTGCCTTCTCCTGCCTTGTAAAGGAGATCACTGTCTTGTTAACATTCATCTAGTAAGGTATTCCATTTTAGTTTAGTGTGTTGAACCTGAAGTAAAAAAAAAAATCCTTGGGTTCCACAAATCAATAAACAGAACACTGTGAAATTATCATGACTAGGCTTAATCCTACCAGAAGAGACCTTCCTCCTCTTCTTGCAGCAGTGGGAGATCGATCCTGGTGTAGAATTCTACATATAATGCCCTCAGACTTCTTTGATAGTTTTCTAAGTTTTTTCTTCTTATTTTTCTTTATTAGATGTCACTCACAGCTCAGGCTAGAGCAAAGACTCAGGTTTGGGAATTCACAGGGAAGAAAACCACCGTATAACAACACAGACAGGGGTTTAGCCCCACAGAAGCAAAGATTCACCCAGCTCGAGGGGGAGGGAGATCCGTGTGATGGCAAAGATCTCAGGGGGCATGTGCCCTCAGAGTAGAGGGCCTGAGCGGGAAAGTTTCATACCTTAAAAACAGGCTTGGTTGAGAACAGGGCATTGATGTCAGGTGTGGGAGGAGGGATTCCTAATTAAAGCCAGATATGATGGGGAAATTCCTGAGGTCATTTATCAGTGCCACACTTGGATAGGAGGAGTTTCCTTATCTGGATCAGAAATTGGGCAAGGGTTTGAGTTGGTAATCTGAGACAGTGGGGAAAGGCATGGCTCACCAGGCACTGTAATTAGCCTGGAGTCCTATCCAATCAGAAGCTTCGATTATTAACTGCTTAACCCAGGGTCAGAATGGGCCAGGACAATGGACAAGTACAACTGTGTATCATATGTTTACATGTTTTTTGAGCATTAGACCCACTTAGCCTAAGTGACTCCATATTGAAGCCCTATCATTTGTAACTATGACATCAAACAATGTATTTCAAAAATCACAGTTATCAAGTGAGGTAACAGTTAAAACACGCCACAAACCTGAATCAGCCTTGTCATTTATAGTAATCATATTAATAATAATAATAATAGATGGCTCTTTGGGAGAAGGTGGAGGGAGGAATATAGCAGGAGATAGATGATAAAAAATAACAGCATAACAGCGTGACATTACATGATGTAATATGATATGATATAATATAATGTAATGTAATACAACATAATGTAATATACATATTACATTAATTCTAGTATAGTATGGTATGGTATATAAATGTGTATATATATATATATATATATACATATATATGTGTGTGTGTATATACACATACATGTATACATGGGGCAGCTAGGTATCAAAGTCAATATAGTGCCAAGCTTGGAATCAGAAGGACCTGAGTTCAAATCTGATCTTAAACACTTCCTAGCTGTGTGACCCTGGGCAAGTCACTTAACTCCAATTTCTTCACAACACACCCCCCCCTCCAACAACAATAACAGCTTAGGTCTTGCTGATTCCAAATCTAGCCCTCTATCCACTGGCACTTTGTGAAAGAATGAGAAGGACATTGGAGTATGAGTCTTGTCAATTCTGCCTCCTCCAACGTCTCTGGCACCCAGCCTCTTCTCTGCACTGGCCCACCTACCACCCTATTTCTGGTCTCGCAGGACCTCTTGCCTGGATTATTGCAGGAACCTCCCAATTGGTCCCTTTGCTTCCAATCTCCGCCTTCTATTCTCCACCTAGCGGTCAGTGTGATATTCCCAAAGTGCAGAGATGAACGTATATGCTTTCCCCTGCTTATAAGTGCTAGTAGGTTCTACTTGATCTGAGGCTCAGATACAAGCTCCTGTGTTTGACATTTAAGTCCCTTTCTAATCTGGCTCCAAACTGCTTTTTATTCTATATCACTCCCCTTTGTGAACTCTCTGGTCCAGCTAAAGTGGTCTACAAAAGGTGACTTGCACATGCCTTACCATCTCCTACCTCCACACTTTTGCACAATCTGTCCCTCAGGTCTAGAATGCAGTCCTTCTCCTTTCTACCTCATAGAATCTCTGCTTTCCCTCAAAGCTCATCCCAAAGGACCACCTCCTAGAGTAGGTCTGTGATTCAACTAACTAGAGCCTTCCTTGCCCCACAATTACATTGTAACTTGAGTGTTTCCCTCCTGTATTTGTACTCCCATCACTTAATACAGAAACTGGCACATTGAAACTGCGTAATAAATGTTGGGGGTTTTTTTCTACTTATTATATAACCTAAATGACAGCTCTAAAAATCATAGCCATTTCTCAGGGATATTCTAGAGGGATTTCTTGTGCATGTTTGGATTGGCCTGGAGGCCCCTGGGGTCTCTTCCAGCTCAGAAGTTCTGTGATTCTTAGTCTCTATCTAAGTGTGCTGTTAATTAAATGTTTCTTCATGCATAGAGAGTGCATTTACCTCTGAATGGTTTGAGTTGGTGCTGAGTAGACAAGACATTCCATTTTCATTTCAGTACGTGAGAATCTGTCAGAATCTCAAATCAGCAAATCCAATCTCTATATAAATTTATATATGTATGGGCATATTATAAATAATCCCAGAATAAAAGAATATAGATTTGCAGGGATCCTAGACCCTCAGGAGTCATCTAGTACAACTGATAAAAAAGAATCCCTGATACCATATATCCAACAAGTGGACCAGCCAGGCTCACCAAGCCTCAGTTTGAAGACCTCCTGTGAGGGAGACCCAGTTTCATTTTCAATCAATTGACTTTTTTTGGGAGGTAAGGGCTCTCCTTTGTGAGGCGGTTTTTCCTGACATCAGGTCTCAGTGGGTCCCTTTTCAAACTGCATATGATTGAAGAGCTTCCTTTAAGACTTAGCTCAAATGCCACCTTCAGCTGGAGGCCTTCCCTAATCCTCCCCAAACACTCTCCTTCCCACTGACATCACATTGTAAATATCTCGTATGGACGTAGTTCTTCACAAGTCGTCTCCTGAATTAACATTCAAGATCCCAAAGGGTAGGGACCATGATTTTGCCTTTTTCACTTGTAAGGATGGAGTTCAATGGAGCAGCTAGGTAGTGCAATGAGTAGTGCACCAGCTCTGGAGTCAGGAGGATCTGAGTTCAAATCTGACCTTAGAGACACTTGACACGCTGACTAGCTGTGTGACCTTGGGCAAGTCACTTAACCTCAATTGCCCTGCCCCCCCCTCCAAAAAACAAAACCCATGAAAGGGATGGGGCTCCATTGATTATCCCATCCATCAGCTTAAAAGTAAAGAAAATATTTTGCTATTGAATCAAACAGGGGCCAGCATACCTCTTTGAATGATGAAAACAATTGGAAAAGAGACTGGTCACACTCTTAGACTTTGCATAAAAGGAAGACACTATCTCAGATGTACTGGGAAAGATTCTGAGTATCTGGATTGGAGGTTGGAGCCAGCCTGGCATTTCTAGCACACCTTAGAGAAACCTGGGATTAAATTGTGACAGAGAAAGGAACATCAAGGAGAATCATTGTAAATATTATTGTCGGGGGGGGCGGAGCCAAGATGGCAGCTGGAAAGCAGGGACTAATGTGAGCTCCCTGTCAAGTCCCTCCAAAATCCTATAAAAAATGGCTCTGAACCAATTATTGGACTGCACAACCCACAAAATAGCATAGGGAAGCAGGGCTCTAGCCCAGGACAGCCTGGATGGTCTCTGGGTAAGGTCTATCCCTCATGGAGCTGGGAGCAGAGGGGAGCAGAGCTGAGTGGAGCAGAGCCCAGTGAGGGCAGCTTGGACTAACCAGACCGGGACCTGGGCGGAGCGTGCCCTAGCACCCTGAATCAGTGAGCTGCAGCAGTTACCAGACTTCTCAACCCACAAACACCAAGGACAACAGAGTAGGTTAGTGGGAGAAGCTGCTGGGAACTGGGATAGAGTTTGCAGTTTGGCCACCGCCCCAGGGGCAGTGGAGGTGGGGCAGCTTTAGAACTACAGCTTCAGTTGCTTCTGACCCCAGGCCCACCTGGTGGGAGGAATTAAGTGGTGGATCAGAGCAGGAGTGCACAACCTGCTGAAGATCTAAGTCCAGTGGGGGTTGGGGGTTCTTGGGGAAAGAGGGGTGCTGGTGTGGCAGAGCTGGCACATCCCCCTAGGCTTGGAACATAGAACTCTTTAGTCTACAAGCAGTCATACCTCGCTGAAACACTCAAGGGTCAAGTGAGTTGGCTAGGAACATGGCCAGTCAGCGAAAACACACCCAGATTCAGTTTCAGACTCTGGAATCTTTCTTTGGTGACAAAGAAGACTAAAACATACAGCCAAAAGAAGTCAACAAAGTCAAAGAGCCTGCAACAAAAGCCTCCAAGAAAAACATGAACTGGTCTCAGGCCATGGAATAGCTCAAAAAGGAATTGGAAAAGCA
>CM053622.1:16562918-16588294 GCA_028646595.1 Phalanger gymnotis | reverse complement strand
TTTTTTTTTTAATCTTTTGATTTTGTTTTAAAATTTCACAGGACTGCCATCTCATAGATCTATGGAGTCCTCCTCAGTCTATTCTAATTTTTAGGTAGTCCATTACTTCAGCTAGGTTTTCTACTTTCTGTTCTAAGCTACTCGTTCTCATTCCAAACCTTTCCTCCAGAGCTCCTGTTTCATTTAAAATTCTGCTTTTTGTTGCTTCATTTTTCCCAGATATTCTTACAATCCTTGTGGCCACACCATTTTTTCCCTCTGAATTCTTGTAATGTTTACTGTGGAATCACTCCCTTCTGGGTCTATCTCAAGTGTCCCCAGACCTATGATATTTTTTATAGCGTTTGGTATATCCTTCAACTTAGGCATATTTCTAACCTCAATTCTTGATTTGGGTTTGGGGGCCAGGCTCCTTCCCTTCCTGCACTTTTAGCTAGGGTGGTCAAGCCATGTTACTTCCTTACCTCAATTTCCTGGGTCCTGGATGCTGGAATCCATCCCTCTTGATTCATCTGTGCTCAGAGCACTAACACGCTTCAGTGGCCCTGGTCAGAACTCTGTCCTTGGTTGTTCTGGTAAGGATGCCATCGTGAGCCTCCCGAGCTGGGCTCTAGTTTCTATTATCCTTGGATCCTCCCTAACCTGGGCATTTCTCAGTTGCTCTAAGCCTCTTCCCACCTTTGCCTTCTCCCAGTCTCCTCAGTATGCATGCTACTTTGGGCTTCCAGCCAATTCACCTGAGCTTGAGTTGGTTTTCTTGGCAGGATGCTTTGTCTAGTGCTCATAGCTTCAGGCTGTCATTTTGTGATGTGCTGGGCTGGAAGATGAGCTTCTGTATGTTTCTTGTTGGATTTCTCAGCCATAATTCAATCTAGTGACTTATTAAGATTGCTTTGGAATTATATGTAGAAAAGCTAGGTTCCTCTATAACCTTTCATATAGATATCTGAAATAAAAGTCATCAAAATTCTATGTTCTAAGGTCCCTTCCAGTACCATCATTCAGTGTTCTTAGAGTCTTCAACTCTGACATTCTCTGTTTTAAGACTCCTCCCAGCCCTGACATTCTCTGTTCTGTCTGTTACAACTCCAATGCTCTCTGGGTTCTCAGTACTTTAAAATGTCATTATTAAATAAACCCTTGCAAACTGCACCACTGCTTAAAGGATCAGGGGTGAGAAATTGATGCCAGAGGGTTAGTCCCAAACAGGAGCAGGCCTGGCAGAGAAGAGCTGCAATGATAGCCCAGGAGGACAGGAAAATATCTCAAATCCAGACTTCTTTGGATCTGCTGGGTTAATAGCTTCAGAATGTGTCTGTCTCCTGCACCCTGGGAGGAACAGGGCTGCCAGTCAACCATTGTTTGATGTTCCTGTCTGGAGTGATTCCTGAAAGACAATGGGCCATGATGCAGGGGATGAAAGGAAAGGACCAGCCCATATGGGGGTTTTGCCTGTGAACCCACAAAGACTGACAGTATGGATGCTTCCTTCCCCTGAAGATCAAAGAGAAGGTGGGAAGGAAGTCCAGTTAGGACTATAAAATCAGACCAAGAGACGGGAGGTGGGCCCTGTTTGTCCACAAATGTTAAGTAAGAGTAATAGGATGTTTGGAGAAAAATAATAACAGTCGTGTGCTGGACATCATCCAGAAAACATCTCTAAAGCATGGCCCCATTGAATAACTGACACTTTATGATGCTTTAAAGTTTGTAAAGTATTACTCCATCCTCTCTCAGGAACCTCATGATGGCCCTGAGGTTAGTGAGTGCAGGTACAATTAACTCCATTTTGCAAAGAGGGAAACTGAGGCCCAGCCAAATGAAGAGACTTGCCCTTGGTCACACAGATGTATCAGAGATGCTGACTCTTTAGCCCAGCATGCTAGCCAGTGCCCTCCACATGGCCTTCCCTCTTGGCACGGTGCCTGACATATAGTAGGAGCATAATAAATGTTTACCAATTTCCTTCCACAGAGTGCAGGGGGGAGGGGGGGGGAGGCAGGCGGGGCAGGCCTGGCTGTGTGGGAGCTGAAGCTGAGAGCTGCTTGGCCATTGGTACAGAATGGCCCAGGAGTAGGCAAAGGCTGCAAGGAGGGATGTGGCCTGGGGAAGGGGAGGGAGCTATCATTATTTTACTCCCTGGAACTCATTTGAGACTACTTCTTTTCTTCTGTGGACAGAGCCAAGTCTGGGCCCTGGGCAAACATCCTGAAACATTTTTGGTTTTTTAGCTAAGAATTAGATCTATCATTGTCATTCCTAAAATAGGCAATAGGTCACACGTATACTACACACAATCCAACGAAACTGTTCTTTTCTCTGTCCCTCTGGGGCAGCTAGGTGGCACCATAGCGGATAGACCACTGGGCCTAGAGTCAGGAAGACCTGAGTTCAAATCCAGCCTCAGACATTTAGTAGCTGTGTGATCCTGGGCAAGTCACTTAACCCTGTTTGCCTCAGTTTCCTCATCTATCAAATGAGCTGGAGAAGGAAATGGCAAACCACTCCAGCATCTCTGCCAAGAAAACCACAAATGCAGTCATGGAGAGTCAGACAGGACTGAAATGACTGAAAAACAACACACACAGTAGTTCATTTCCCATCTCCATGCTTTTGCATTGGCCAACCCCCATGTACTCCCTCCTTGCCTCCACTTCATAGAATCCTTCTCTTCCTCCAAAATGCAGCTCAGCACCACCTTCTACAGGAACACTTACTTGATCCCCATGCCTGCTGATCCCCTCCTTTCCTAACTACCTTGTAATTATCCTACATAGTGCTCCGTATATATGTTGCCTCCTCCCAGTAGAAGATAAGCTCCTTGAGGGCAGGACTGTTTCATTCTTTGTATTTGTGTCTCCACCGCTAGCACAGTGCCTGGGACATAGGTGGTTAATAATAACTAAAAAAAGATTTTTGATAATAAAAACAATATGCTAAGTAACATATCTCAGGTGACACAGTACATCAAGCACTTTCTTTGCAATAATGCTGTGAAACTGATAGTTCAAATATTTTAACGCCCATTTAATGGATGAATAAACTGAGGTTCAGGAAGAAGAAAGGATCTGCCTGAACTTAAACAGATAGTAAGTGGCAAAGCCAGAGTCACAGAATCTAGACTTGAAGGGAGTTCAGCAGCCATTTAGCATCAGTTGGTCAGTAAGTATTTGATAAATGCTAAATGGGTGCTAGAGATTATGCTGAGCCCTGGAGATACAAAGAGAGACAAAAATTAAATCTCTACCCTTAAGAAGCAATAGGGGAGACAACAGGTCAATAATTTTTGTTGTAGTTCAGTCATTTTTCAGCTACGTCTGATTCTTCATGACCCTGTTTGGGATTTTCTTGGCAAAGATCTTCGAGCGGTTTGCCATTTCCTTCTCCAGCTCATTTGATAGATGAGGGAACTGAGGCAAACAGGGACTTGCCCAGGGTCACAGAGCTAGTAAGTGTCTGAGACTAGATTTGAATTCAGTGTCCAGGCCTGGTGCTCTGTACACTGTGCCACCAAGAATAATGAAAGTAATCTCAAAGTGGGAGGTAGAAGTGCCTGAGGGTTCAAGGAAGGCCTCCCACAGAAGGTAGGATTTGAGCCATGTCTTGAAGGAAGCCAGGGAAGCTAAGGATGGAGATGAGGAGAGAGAACATGCCAGGCCTGGGGGATAGTCACTGATAGGGTAACAGAATGTCGCCTGTGAGGAATAGTCAGGTTGTTATAGTTGTTGTCTGTCCTTCAGGGAGGTGATGCCATGACATGCAAGTGAATTGGATTTAAGTGAGGGAGGGCTGTGCAAAGTGACCAACCTCACTTTCTCCTCTGGAGCCATCTGGTCCAGTGGCCAGATATAGATCAGGATGCCTGGAGGTGGCCCAGGATGCAGTGGGAGACCTTGGCCTTTTCAAGCTAGACCAGTGTTGATTGATCGGAGTGTGGGGAGGGCAGTCCAGCATAAGAAGGTAGCTTATTTAAGAGCTTTACATGCTAGCCTTTGGAAGTCCAAAGACAAAAATCAAGTAGTTTCTGCTTTTAAGGAGCTTATCTTCTATCAGAAGAAAACATGTCTGTATACAGTACATGGGAAACCAATGCAAAGTGATTGGAGAGAGCAGGGAGAGGCTCCAGCATCTATGGCAAGGATTCATCACTTTCTTTTGGCAATCTGGTGAAGCCCATAGACTCCTTCTCACATCATGTTTTTAAAGGCATAAAACACAATACATAGGATTGCAAAGGAAACCAATTATTTTGAAACAGTTGTTTTTAAAAAACAAGTTCAAGGATTCCAAGTTAAGAACCCCTGATTTGAGGGAATCTAGAATGGACTAGTAGCATGGTACTTGAATCAAGTCTTAAAGAAGACCAGGAATTCCAAGAGGTGAAGAGGGAGTGCATTCTAGGCATTGGGGACTGGAAATGGACTTCCATGGATGAGGAAGAATAAGAAGGCTACTTTGACTTAACTGTAGGGAACATGAAGAGGAGTCATGTACAAAAAGGCTGGAAAGGTAGGTTCGGGAGAAGCTGTGAAGGCCTTTATGTGCCCAAAAGAGGAATTGATATATTTGATCCTAGAGATAATAGGAAGCTGCTGAGATTTATTGAGAAGGGTGGTGACATGGTCAAACCCGTGCTTCAGGAAAGTGTCTGAAAGGAATTCCCAAAATGACACACTTGACAAATGTTCATCTAGCATGTTCTTGAACACCAAGGCAGACTTCATTCATTATGATCCCAAATCTAAAGCTTCTCTCTCTTCTACCCACTCCTGCCCATTCCGCCCATCTGCAGAGGACAGAGCACCCTCCAAGATGCCACTCCTAGCCTCTTACTTCTGATCTTGAGTTTCTTAATTGGATGGTGGAAGTGGCATCATGATAAAAATGAAGATTCAGAGATTTTGATCTCAAAGGGTCCTTAGAATCCCTATATTTCAATCTTCTTCTTGAACAGATGAATAACCCAGGAAAGTTAAGTGATTTGCCCAAGGTCACACAGATAGAAAGTAGTAAAGTAAACCCGAGTTTTCCGATTTCCTCTGACTCCAAAACCAATGCTCTTCCCATTGTCCTATCTTGCCTAGGTGTAAAGGTAGAAAAAACCTTAGGATTCATTTCATCCAATTTCCTCATTTTACCAGTGAGGAAACTGAGGCCCAGGGAGACTTGCCCAAGGACACCCAAAGTCACCCAAGTACAAGGTATCAGAGTCAAAGCTGGGTCCACTTGCTCCATCCAAATCTATCTCTCTTTGGGTACTCCCAGTACCAGTGCTGGGATTGTTCTTGGCAGTTTTTCTTTTCCCACTAAGGTTCATCTTCAGCTGGGTCTGTTTTTTCTTCCCCCAGCAAAATACGTCGGCTGCTACTTGGACAACCCCAGCAGACGGGCCCTCCGAGGATTATCCTTCTTTGACTACAAGAAGATGACAGTCTTCCGCTGCCAGGACAGCTGTGCTGAGCGGTAGGGTGGGACACAAGCCCAGCTGCCTCTAATGATGCCCCTCCATCCCCAGCCCACCTCCCCCCACTTGGTGCTCTTTGCCTTTCTGTCTGTGGGGGGCTTGGAGTGTGCAGGTGTGGGGGTACAAGAGGCATGGATGTGGGTTTGAAAGGGAGTGCATGGGTGTGTGCAAATCAGCCAAGGGCTCCAGGGGGCTTGCTGGTACTCCCCACCATCCAGCAGCAAATACTGTCCAAACAGGTGATCTCCTGGCAACCCCAGGCAAGTGAAAGTGAGCCAGTCCATGAAACTTACAAATCTGATACCAAATTTATGAAGATGAGGTCCTAGGACATAAGCAGCCAGTTCTTGGTCTTGTGCCAAGGTGCATTAAAAAATGGACAATTCCCTTTGGAGACCAAATCTGGCAGGCCTGCAGGGTCTCTGGCTTCAGGCCCACTACTGAACCCACCAGCAAAAGTGCTGATCATTGGAACGCAGTGGCCTAAGAGTGAGGACTTCTAGCCCTGTGTGGGTCAGTTATTCTAAGCCCTACCCCAGCCCCCTAACTGGACTCTTTTGAGATAGCGTGGCACCATGGACAGAGGCTGGATCTGGAAAGCTGGGTTGGAATGCTGGATTTGATATTTATCAGTTGTGTGATCCTGGGCAAATCACTTAAATTCTTTCAGACTCAGTTTTTTCATGTATAAAACCAGGATGATAATCATAACAGCATCTGCCTCATGGGGTTGTTGTGAAGGCTTCGCAGCCTTTCAAGTGCTATAGAAGTGCTAGCTGTCACTGTCATCATCATTACATTCACAGGAAAAAAAATTCATCTCCCCCAGTTTTTACTTTTTCTCAATCTTTCTTTGGGTCTTTGGTGGGGAGACAAGGTCAGAGGATCCTAGATCTGGAGTTGGAAGAGACCTGAGAGGCCATCAAGTCCAACCTTTTCATTTTACAGTTGAGGAAACTGAGGCACAAAAGGTTAAGTGACTTGCTCAGGGTCACACAGTTAATAAGCAACTGAAGCATGATTTTGTCTCAAGTCTTGCTGACTCCAAGTCCAGTGTTCTATCTACTACATCACCCTACCTCTTTGGGGTGATAAGTGTTATCTGTTGACCCCATTCCCAACCCAATCATGGGAAATATTGAGGCTTAAAATTGACTGAGATGCAGAAGGGGAAGAAAGTGTTTGGGGGCTGTATGATTGTGTCCAGGTGAGGACATGTATAGAAAGGAAAGGAAGAGAACAAGCATTTACCAAGTACCTACTACGTGCCAGGCAATATGCTAAGGGTTTTACAAGTATTAATTCATTTGATCCTTACAACAGCTCTGGAGGTAGGTAAAAGAGAAGGAATGCATGTTTGAAAATGTTAGTGTGCAGTTGTACGGGCACTTGAGCATATGTGGAGGCATGTGAGTATCTGCCTGCTTGAGTGTTTAAGTATTTCTCTGAAGGTCTTGTTTTCCTTCCAGTGAGAGGCAGACACCAGGCTAGACACAGCTTTCTCATCCAAAATGAAAATGATATTCATGATTAAAAATAGTTCACTGAGGGTAGAGAATTGCCTTTCTAGACAGCAACCCTGGACATGTAAAGGATGGTGGGTCAGAGAGAGAATTCTAAATGCTGATGCCCTGAAGGAGGAGCTTGAGGATGCAGCCCTGGCTGCTCTTTAGATCAAAGGACAGAACCAGGAGGGAGCTCAAAGACAAGCTGACCCAACAGCCTCTTGTGGAAGAGAAAGAAGGGAGTATCTCCAACTGGTCACTTTGGGCCAATCCCTTCTGGGCCGTGCTCCAGCTAAAGTGAGAGGATGACTCAAACCCAGAATCAGAAGTTAGCAGACCTGTGCTCTCCTCCTAGCTCTCAATGATTTGGGGCAAACCAGTTTCCCTCTCTTGGCCTGCTTCTCCCCATGTGTTGACTGAAAAAGATAGAGTGAGTGTTTGTTTCTCTCTCTGACATTCTGAGTTCTAGGATCATAGATTGAGTGCTGAAAGGGCCTAGACAGGCTTCCTGCCCAATGCCCTCAGTTGATAAATGAAGAAACCAAGGTCAAATGGCTTTGCCCAGAGTCATACAGGTAATAAATAGCATCTTTGGGATTTTAAAACAATCAACCAGAAACATAGAATAACAGAGTAACAGATTTTTAACCCTGGTTCTCTGATTTCAAATCTTTTTCCATTGAACCACTCTGGTTTTCTCCTAATGTTGACATGCTGTGACCTCTGGGCTGAGACCCTTCTCAGTTCTCCCATCTTCTTTTCTAAGATCTTTCCTTCCTGATATTCTTGGTTCTATGATCTGGTCCAGTTCTGATGCTCTAAGGTCCCTTGTGCTATATTCTCTCCCAGTCCTGACATTCCCTGTTCTAAGGCCCCTCCCAGTTCTGCCATCCCCTGTTCTAGGGCCCCTCCCAGTCCTGACATTCTCTGTTCTAAGGACACTTCTAGCTCAGGAATTCTATATTTTAAACTCCTTCCCAGATCTCACTTCCTATGTTCTAAGTTCCCTACCCTCTTCAGCTCTGGTATTCTCTGTTCTAAGGCATTCTCTGGTCTAAGAGCTCTCCCAACTGAGACATTTTCTGTTCTAAGGCTCCATGCAGCTCTGGAATTCTGTATTCTAGACTCCTTCCCAGCTCTCACTTCCTGTGTTCTAAGGTCCCTCCCAACTCTGGCATTTTCTATTCTCTGATTCTAGGATTCTATGACTCCTCTCTTGAAAACTTCCATTTGCTCAGACACTTCACTGATCCAGTCCTGAGAGTCCCAGACCAAGGCCCCTGGGCCAAACAAGGTCTACGTAAAGCCTCTGCCTCCCCCAATTCCCACCCTAGATCTATCCAGGTTTATCTTCCCTCCTTACCAGTTACCATTGGGGATGGTTCAAAGATGAAGGGCCCCTCCTATAGGGAGATCTAGGTCTGGACCCACCAGCAATTAGTGACTTGCCCAGGGTCACACAGTCAATATGTGACATGGGCAAGACTTGAACCCAAGTCTTTCTGAGACCAGTTCAATACTCCTCCATGCAGTCCCTCAGTAATTATAATAGTGATGGCCATTTACAGAGTGTTGCAAGGTTTCCAAAGCACTTGGCATCCATCATCTCAGCTGCCCAATAACCCAATGAGATGGGTGCTATTATTATCCCAATTTTACAGATAAGGAAACTGAGGCTCAGAGAAATGAAGTGAAGTGTCCCAGGATCAGACAGCTAGTAGGTAGGTTCCTCATTCCAAGTCCAGTGCTCTACCCACTTGGCCATCCTTCTTTCCCCATCCAATTAGTACCTGACTAAAAATCCCCTCTCTAGAATCCCTGAGAAAGTCATCCATTCTGGGTTCATCTTCCACAAAGGAGGAACCCATTTCCTCCTGAGGCTGCCCACTCAAATCAATGGGTCATAGAACTGGAAAGGACCTCAGAGGCCAGCTAGTCCCTCCTCTCATTTTACAGAAAAGAAAATTGAGATCCAGGGCAGGCATGCAAGAGGTAAGTAGACAAGGCAAGATTTAAACGCAGTTTCTTCGACCCTGTATCTCACGATCTTTCCACCACTCTATGCCCATCCCACTTCCCAAAAGTGTCCAATCCTGGGAAGTCTTTCCTTACACCAACTCATCAATCTCATGTTCTCCACAGCTTTCCTCCTTCTATCCCTTTAGGCCAAACTCCTTGGGGTCAGGCAGAATGGCCCCATCCATCCATAGTGACAGTCAGTCCCCAGGCATCTGCCTGGTGCCCAAGTTCATAGCTTCCCTCCCTGGAGAGCCACAGGGTCTCCATCATTCCCTAATTCACCTCCAACAAAGGCACAATCCTTCCTGCCTCTAAGTAATGGGGCTGCCTTTTGCCTTATGATCTATCACACCTGTGAGGCCTTTTTTCTTGTAAAGTGATGCTTCCTTCAGCTGAGGCCCAGTAAATCACCCACTCAGGACTCATACTGTGGGGCCAGGTTCCAGGTAGCATTGGAGAAGAAGCCCAGGGGAGAAGTTGTAGGAATCAGGGAGCCCCAATGCCATTCCAGGACAGCCGCCTGTAGGAAAATGATGGTAGAGGAGGGAGGGTGGTGATGAGATTTAGCTCTCCTGTCAGTCATTTCCACAAGGCACCAATAACAGTCAGCATGCTACCCAGAGCACAATTGTGTGGTGGTAAGGGATTTGAGGCTCCAAGGAGCCTGAATCTCTGATTCCTTACCTGTGTGACTCTAGATAAGTCATTGTCTTGCTTTTGGGCTGTTTCTTCCTGTCTTAAAAGGGAAGGGGGACAGACTATCAAGGACCTAACCTGAGGTCCACGATTAGATTTCAAATGGTCCATGAACCCAACTGAATATGGAAAAACATGCACCTTAATTTCAACGTAATTGGTTTCCTTTGTAATCCTGTATAGTTTATTTCATGCATTGAAAAACACGCTTCTGAGAAAGGGACCTTAGGCTTCAGTCTGATCACTAAAGGGGGCACAAATATGGGTAAGAACTCTGGGACCAGGTGGTCACTGGGGTACTTCTCAGCTCTAAACCTATGATCCAAATAACAAGGTTAGATTGAATTGAGTGCTGTTTTGACTGAATTAATGGGTTCATAAGATCTTAGGATTTAGAGCTGAAAGAAAACTGAGTGATCAACTCACTTACCCTCCCTCTAAGGGTACAGAAGGGAACACTGAGGCTCCAGAGTAGAGAAAGTTGTGCTAAGCACTTTACAAACATCCCATCTGATCCTTGCAACACTCTATGAGCTAGGTGCTATTATTATCCCATTTACAGTTGAGCAAACTGAGGCAGACAAAAGTTAAGTGATTTGCCCTGGGGTCATACAACTGGTCAGTGTCTGAAGTTGGATTTGAACTCAGATCTTCCTGACTCCAGGCCTGATACTCTATCCACTGAACCACCTAGATGCCTCACAGCTAGAAGGGAAGGTCCTTGCTCAGAATCACACAGATAGTAAGCAGCAGAGTCAGGATTTGGACTCAGGTCCTCAGGCTCCAAAACATACAATCAGCCAATCAACCAACAAGGAGTCACTTACTGGCACCAGGCACTGTCCTAAGTGCTGAAGGTACACAAACTAAAATGAAATGGTCTGTACTGCCTCACCAGAGCCCTTGGGGTATCATGGAAGACCCAGATCAAAAATAAATTAAATAAATGGAAAGTGTATGTGTGTGTGTGTGTGTGTGTGTGTGTGTGTGTGTGTGTGTGTGTGTGTTCCAGTATTCTATCTGAATAATTCAGAGCCTGAAGTAACGCTTTGTTTTTTTTCTATAGGAAGGTGGGAAGACAGGTAGAAATTTATCTGGCCCAATTTGTCTTCCCTTTGAGCTTCAGTTTTGTCATCTTGAAAACTGAAATTCTTTGCCTTCCTCTTAGTTTACTGTCTCTGCTCCACCTTCTACTGGGCTCTGGACCAGGAGTCAGGAAGACTTGAGTTCAAATCCAGCCTCAGACAATCGCTGACTCTGTGACTTTGGGCAAATTATTTAATCTCTCTGTGCCTCAGTTGTCTCTTCAGTAAAATGAGGCTAATGATACCATCTACATCCCAGAGTTTTTCTAAGGATAAATAATTTATTTTTATATATGCTGAGTTTTTGAAAAGATTTTTATCTCCTTTATGTTTTATTTATATCTTGAAATATCGTTTTGAGAGCATTTTGCAAATCTTAAAGTGCTACATAAAGAATAAACTGGTAATGATAATTATTTTTTATTAAGACTAGAGATCCTTTCAACTAAGCAACCTTCTCAAGGAGAGAATGCTGGGAAACATTTTGTAAAGGGAAGAAGATTCAATAGAATGCAAGCTTCTTGAGGCCAGTTCATGTTTTTGTCTGTCTCCCCCACATGAGCCTCAGTATTCCAAGTCTGATTAATCATCTCTCTTCATCATTCCCAAGTCATCGCTTCCTCCCTTCAATGTCTCCTTTGGACTAAACAGCTCAAGAGAGATCAAGGATTTGGATCTCCAACACACATTAGAAGTCACCTAGTCTAATATATTCATTTTGTAGACAAATAAATGGCTTGCCCAAGGATGATCCCGCCAATGGTAAATGGCAGGGGCCAAATTCAAACCCAGGTCTTCTGACTTCAGGACTGGTGTTAGATCTACTAACAGAGAATCAGAGTTTTAGAGATAGAAGGGACTTCAGTGGCCATCTAGACCAACTCATCCCCAAACAAGAGTTCTCTATGCAACATATCAAACCAACAGTCCTACTGTCTCTGCTTGAAGACATCCAGGGAAGGGGAAGCTGGCACCTCTCCCAAGAAAGTATATTCTGCTTTGAAACAGTTCTAATCATTAGAGATTTTTTTCCTCACACCCAACCTAAATTTTCCTCTTTGCAACTTCTAACCCCTAAAGTATGTTTTGATTCATTTCAATTTTTTGTCTTTGGTTTTAATTATTTATTTTTGTTTGGTTTGCTCTGCCCTCAGGCAGCCAAGCAGAACAGGACTAATCCATCATCCACAAGACAGTCCTTAAAATCCTTGAAAATAGCTTTCACGTCAACCCTGGGTCTTCTCTTTTCCAAACTTGCCCTCCCCTGGCTCTTTTAATCCATCATCAGTTGACATGACCTCAAGGCCTTTCACCCTACTGGACCCTCTCCAGCTTATGAAAGTCCTTCTCTGGTACCTACAAGCTCATCACAAATGCCAGGCTCACCAGCATTCTCTCCTTTCTCCTTCAGAGCAGGAATCATCTCTAGTTGCCCAAGGCCTGGTGCATATTAGTCGTTTAATAAATGCTTTTTCATTCATTCAAGTATTCTAGCAGCAAAAACATGACACCGAGAGGTTATTGTCTGCTTGAAGGGCGGTAGAGGCTGACATAGGTGATGGGGGTGGAACTACATGGGACCAAAGGGTGGCCCAAGAGCCCCCAGAGAGAAGGAGATGGCGAACTTCATAATCTCCACTGTTGCTCCTTTCCTGAATGAGGCACCAACACCCAGAGTCTCCCCAGTGGGGGATGGATGCCCCTGCTATTGGTCTATCCAGCTGAGTACGCCCATGTTCCCTTCCCTAGGGGTTACCTGTATGCCGGGCTAGAGTTTGGTGCCGAGTGCTTCTGTGGCCACAAGATCCAGGGGGCAAATGCAAGCCAGGCTGAATGCAACATGGAGTGCAAGGGCGAGAAGAGCAACATATGTGGTGGTGTCAACCGACTCTCCATCTATCGGCTTGAGCTGGCCCAGGAATCTGCCCGGAGATGTACGTGAGTTTGTCTGCCTAGCCCTTTGTACTGAGAGTGTGAGAGGGGCAGCTGGGGGTAGGGAGGAAGGGCCAGAGGGCTGGAGCTACCCTCTGGGGATGGAGACCTGACAGCCCAGACCAGTGCAAGGTCCAAGAAGATGCAATGGACTGGGCCCCATTGGAATGGACTGGCCATGGCTCACACTCAGACCCCAACCAGCTGTGTGACCATGGTTAAATCACTTCTGTAGAATTCTGTTTCCATCTCTGTAAAACAATAAGATTAGATTAGATGATCTGCTAGACACTTCTAATCCTGACATTCATTGTTCAGATGCCCCACACTCCTCTGACTTTGCATATTCTAAAGTTTGTTGGATTGCAACTGCTTCCAGCTCTGAACTCTGAAGGTCTTTCTCAGCTCTGACATTCCATGTTCTAAGATTCCTCCCAGTTCTGATTTTTTGTGTTCTCAACTCTCTTCTAGCTCTGACAATCTGAGATTTTCTGTTTTAAGGCATCTATCAACTACAACATTCTCTGCTTTAAGGCTCCTCCCAGCTCTGACATCCCCTGTTGTAAGGCCCCTCCCAGCTTTGACATTCCTTGTTCTAAGGCACCTCCCAGCTCTGACATTCTCTGTTCTAAGGCCCCTCCTAGCTCTGAAATTCTAGGATTCTAAGTTCTGAATGATTTTTGAACTCAGTAAAAATATTTTATTCATTTCAATTTTTTGGTCTTTGCCTTTAATTCTTTTTGTTCAAATGAATCTCTCCCAATTTTTAAAAAAGCTCTTTTACAGTTTTAAAATCTCTGAATCAGGATTTTTTTCTGCATTTGAGCAGGCCTATCCTGCCAATGTACAGACAGTCCAGTTCTGGCACTTGGACCACTTCATACGTACTCCAATGGCAGCATCGACATGAGGTCATCCTCAGTAGAAAACAAGAACCTCCTTCTGATCTCTTTCCTCCAGTCCATCCTTTGGACATAACTCACAAAATAATCTTCATGAGTTCAAATCTGGCCCCAGACACTACCTAGCTGTGTGACTCTGGGCTAGTCATTTAACCCCGTTTGCCTCAGTTTCTTCATCTGTAAAATGAGCTAGAGAAGGAAATGGCAAATGATTCCAGTAGCTTTGCCCAGAAAACCCCCAAATGGGGTCATGAAGAGTCAGACACAACTGAAAAAAAATGAATAAAATAATATTAGTAAAGTGGAAACATGACCACAAAAAATTCCCAAAAGTCTGTCATAGGTAATCACCTCTAAGACAAAATATGGGTCACTGATCTTGGCATTTAAAACCCTTCACACATCTGGCCTCAGTTTCCCTTTCTGGTCACATTCTTCCCTCTCCACAAGTCTCCATTCCAATCAAATGGGCCCACTGCCATTACCCAAATTCAGCCTTCCCTTTCCCTGACTCTGATCCTAGGGTCTTTCACTCCTGAGATGTGTTCTCTCCTCACCCACTGCCTTCAGCCCAGAGGCTCCTTGTGGAAAGCCTTTTCCTATTCTACTTGTTGTTAATGCTTTCTTTGCTTTCAAATTCTTATTTAGTTATCTTTGTGTAAGTGTTGTATCCCCCAGTAGAATGGAAGCTTCTTGCCAGCAGGGACTGCCTTCTATTTTGTTTCTGTATCTCTGGTGGCTAGCATCAAGTTCTGCATATGTAACTGTTGTTAGGTTTTTTCTTTTTTATTTCAGTCATATCTGACTCTTCATGACTCCATTTTGGGGTCTTCTGGGCAAAGACTCTGGAGTGGTTTGCCATTGCGTTCTCCGTTCATTTTACAGATGAGGAAACTAAAGCAAACTGGGCTGAGTAATTTACCCAAGGTCACACATCTAGTGTCTAAGGCTGTTTTTGAACTCAGGAAGATGACTCTTCCTGACCTAGCTGCCTGCACATAGTAGGCACCTAATAAATGCTAATTGAATAGGATTAAGTTCTGGCTTAGTTAGGCTTCCTATATCTGTCTTTGGATTTACCTGCTTTATCATCATTACATCAATATTGAGGTTACCTTGTTTCCCCTAGACATATTCACTACAAGGCTATATGGTATAGTACAGCTGGAGTCAGAGTCCCAGACTGTCTTTGCCCCCAGGCTCACATCCTAGTGCTGCCACTTGCTACTTCTGGGACCTTGAGAAGGCCATTTTAAACCTCCTTGACCCTCAGTTTCCTCATCTGTAAAATGAAAGAGCAGGATTAGATGGCCTCTTTGTGTTCTAAATCTCTGACTTTGAACATTTGTGGAGGGGGGATCAAATGCTGAGGGGGAAGCCAGCAGCATTTAAAAATAGGCATTCACCAATGGAACGTTTCCTTTGGGCCAGATCTTAGGAACCATCAACCCATTCATTTTACCAAAGAGGAAACCAAGGTACAGAGAAATGACCTCCTGAAGATGAGAGCAAGTAAGCAGTGGAGTGAGAATCAAAACTCCAAATGGGCTCCAAGTTTTCCTTTCCCTTTATGAGGCTGCCTCACCTAACACAATGTTTGTTTGGTCTGAAGGATTCCTATGGGTCGGAGGATTGTAGAAGGTCATGAATTCAGCACTAAACTAAGCTTAAAGGTCAGTCAGACTCTCATTTTACAGTGAAGGAAACCAAGTCCCTGAAAGGTCAAATGACTTCTCTGAAGGTCACACAGATGGTGATAGACATGGGCTTCAAACCCAAGCCCTTTGACCCCCCCAAACTGTAATCTTTCTGCTGTCCCATGCTGCCTCCTTCATCTTACAGTTGAATGAGTTCCCCCAAGATCACGCAGTTGGTAAGTGATAGATATGAACTTTGAACCCCAATCCTTTCACCCTCTCCCAAAATTGTAATTCTTCCACTTTTCCACACTGCCTCTCTTATCTCAGAGGGTTTAAACCCAGGGCCTTCTTTATGTAAAGCAGACACAACCACTCCTCCATTGTGGACAAGATCCATGTGACTAGATGGAACTTAACCTTGCATGTGTCATTAGCCAGACTCCCTGGTCAGTCCCGAGATTGTTTGGAATATCTGGACATTAGCCAGAGCTTGCCTCTTAGACAAGTATGGTACGAGAAGTTTGAAGTGTGTAAGCCAATGAGGGCTTTTTCTGTCACCCAATCGATGGAAAGAGAAGCAGAAAGGTTACCTGAGCCAGAGTCTGCCTCTTCAAGACTTACTCTTTTCTGCAGGGGGACATACCAGGAGACCTGTTGGCCCCAAGACAAATGCTAACAATGCCATAGAATTCTCACATGAGAATTGCCTCTTAGCTCAGTGACCCCATGCTTCTGATTGTTGGTTTGTTTTTAAACGGTATCATTTGCATTATGAGTGTGCCAGAGAAAAAAATAATCTCCTATGCCAGCAGAGGAGTTAGAGATGCTTTGGTCCTAAAATAGTCACTGTTCTTTTGTACTAAAAGACAAACCCAGGCAAGTGTTTGTCCCATTCTTCCAGGAGGCCCTTGCTGGGACCTTCAAAAAAGAACAGCCACCCAGGGTAAGAAAGATGAAAAGGCTGAAGTGTGAACTGAATTTAACCTCAAAGTCCAGGACCAAAAACAGAACCCGTAACAAGAAAGAGAGAGGCTCAGATGAGGAGAAAGAAGTTGTCCAACTGGGTTTTCAGTCTCTGCTCCACCACTTCCTCGCTGTGTGACCTTGAGCTCTGGAGGACAGAAATAGGAGCAGGGCAGGGAGGATGCAGAAAGGTAGGTTTCGGCTTGATGGAGAGAAAAACTTCCTAATAATTAGAGGGGTCCAAAAGTAGGATGAGTTACCTCAGGGCCTAGGGGGTTCTCCATCCCTGGAAGTCTTCAGGCAAGGAAAAGATAACTATTTGGTGGGTACCATAGAGAGAATTCCTGTTTTTAGTCACTCTGAGTCTCATCAGCAGATCCATAGCTAGGAATTGTGGTACCCAGGGCAAATTTAATTAATTAGGGATGGGGAGGAAAGGGGATGGTTTGTCCCATTTGGATTCAGTCACAGAGATGGAGAAACCAATCCCCCAGAGAGATCAGCCTCAGCCCTCACAGAGCGTAGCTGACACCCTCTGACCCTGAACTATCTGCATCCTTGGAGCCAGCAGGAGAGGAAATAAGGTGACAGGCCATTCTACTATCTGACCGTGTGGCCATGGGCAATTCAGTTCCTCTTCCTGAGCTTCATTTACCTGTTCAGGTAAATAATGGGATTAGATTCAAAATTCTCTTATGTCCCATCTAACTAAAATTTGGTAGTTATCATGCATTCAAAGTTAGAAGGAGCCTGAGCTAAAGAACTTTACTATCCAAACATCTGGATGAGAACCACTCTGTCCAGGACATTCCTTCTAAACCTAAGATGTTGTACATAGAAAGTAGAAAGAGCAGCATTATGAATGGGCTAAGTGGGGCTTACTAGAAATTGACTGTGTTCATGATGTTAGCCAGACTCCTTGGTTAATACTAAGATTAGCCCATAAATCTTGACATTAGCCAGAGTGTATGGCTTTTAGCTGCTATATGTACACACATGAACATGTGCGTAGTTGTAGGTACTTGGCATGAAAAATGTTGACTTTGTCCACAAACACATCCATAAACAGGGCATAGTTGTAGGCATTTGGCATGAGAAATGTTGACTTTGTGAGGACTTCAGTCACCTGGTAGATAGAGAGCTTGGCAGAAAGGTTAAAAGTCTTTTCATCTGTGTTTGACAGCCAAATGAAATTTCTTGCCCAATCCCTTAAAATCATAATGTTTTCTAGAGCCCTCTTTTCCTCACAGGATGACTTCCCTATTCCTGAAACGAGTAGAAAATCACTGTGGCGGAGGTAGTCCTATGAAGGACATCTCCTTTGCCCCTGTGTGTCACTGTCAAGACTTCCGAAGCCTTGAAGTCCATGTTAAGAGAGGAGGGGTGCTTCTGGCAGGGAGACGCATATCTTTGCCATATCCCAACTCCCTCTCTCCTGCTAGGGATGCTGAGGCTTTGTTTCTAAGAAGCCTTACCTTATCCAACTATAGATTGGGACAGTCTTCTCCTTGACGCTTTCTTCTCTCTAGGTTTTTGTGACACTTTCCTGTGCCCTTTTCTGGCTCTCCTCCTATCTGTGTGAACGCTCCCTCTCAGGCTTCTTTGCTGGATCTTCATCCAGATTGTGCCCACTGACTTGGGTGTCCCCAAAGGCTGTGTTCTGGGTCCTCTTCTCTACTCCCTACAATGCTTGTCCCACTCTACTGTCCTCCTACCTGCATTCTCTGAATCTAATACTTAGGAGGGGGAGGGGCACAAAGATACTTGCCCCTTCCCCTCCTGCCCTCTCCCTCCCCCCCAAAAAAAACCCCAGATATAATAGACAACAAAAGTCATCTGAGGATTCGTTGTTTCTGACCAGATTTGTGATTTAATGGGTACCAGGAACTCTCAGCAAGGAGCTCCCTCTAGCAATAGAAATGTGCTTCTGACCTGTAACTTAGGGCCTTATAGTGTTATCTGGGGCACTGGGGGGTGAAGAGACTTGTCTAGGGTCACATGGTCAAACCAATCTATGTAGAGAGGCAGTTTTAGAGCCTAGGGGCTCTTGACTCCAAGCCCAGCTGTATATTCATGGTGCCTCACCCAGAGAGGGCACTTCACTTATCATCTTATGTTTGATGGAATGTTTTAAAATTTTATTTTATTTTTAATTTATGGAATAAAACAAGCATTTCCATAACATAGTATAATAAAAAAAAAAGTGATTGCACATGAAACTGCTGATCTAGTATGTACGACTTGCTGCTATTCCTATTAAATATACAACAAAATTATCACGTAAATTTCTTTTTTTTTCTTCCCTCATTCCACCTCACCATAGAGATGGACACCATTACACACAAATATATATGTAAAATTATTCTATACATACTTCTATTTATTCACAGATGGATGCAGTTAGCATCTTTCTTTATATGTTCTTTGTAGTTAATTTGAGTATTTACAATAGTCAAGATAACTTATTCGCTCAAAGCCGTTCTTAAAACAATATTGCTGTCACTGTGTTCAATGTTTTCTTGGTTCTGCTCATTTCACTCTTCATTATTTCATGCATGTTTTTCTAAGATCATTGAGCTTATCATTTCTTAGTCTTACTCCATCACAGTCGTATACCACAGCTTGTTCGCCGTTCCCCAATTGATGAGCATCCCTACAATTTCCAGTTCTTTGCCACCACAAAGAAAGCTGCTATAAACCTTTTAGAAAGATGGATTCTCTTCCTTTTCCCCTAATCACCTTTGGAAATAGACCTCAAAATGGTATTGCTGCATCAAAGGGTTTGTAGGGTCAAAGTAGTTTAATAACTCTTGGGGCATAATTCCAGATTGCTCTCCAAAATACTTGGATCTGTTTATAATTCCACCAACAGAGAGTTAGTGTCCCAATATTTCCACATGCCCTCCAACATTTGTCACCTTCCACTTCTATCATTTTAGCCAATCTGATAGGTATAAGATGATATCTCAAGGTTGTTTTAACTTGCATTTGTCTAATCAATAATGATTTAGAGCATTTTTCATGACTCTAAATTGTTTTGATTTCTTCATTGAAAAACTGCCTTCAATTCAATTCAATTGAATCTTTGGTAAGGATGGGAAGGGTGGTGTCTGGCCCCATGATTTCATTGGCCCCAAGCTCCCTTGATCAACACAGAATAGCATCTGCTTTGCTGGTGGTAAGAGAGTTACCAGGATCACACAGGTTGGGTATGTTAGCAGTTACACTTGACCCTTCAGGGCTTCTTGACTTTGAGGCTGGCTTTCTATTATACTAGGTTTACATATGTGTGTATGTGAAAATAGATAGGTAGGTAGACAGACAGATATTTGAATGGATAGATGGATAAATAGATGGACAGAAGGACAGATAGGCACATGGAAGGATGGACACACTGACAGATAGAGACAGAGAGAGGAAGGGAGAGAGAGAAAGAGACACACAGAAAGAAAGTCAGACAGACGAACAGACAGATAGGTGGACAGATGGATAGATAGATGGACAGAAGGACAGACAGGCACGTGTAAGGATGGACACACAGACAGATGGAGACAGAGAGAGGAAGGAAGAGAGAGACACACACAGAGAGAGACAGATGAACAGACAGATGGATGGACAGATGGATAGATAGATGGACAGAAGGACAGATAGGTAGATGGAAGGATGGACACACAAACAGATGGAGACAGAGAGAGGAAGGGACAGAGAGAAAGAGACACACAGAGAGACAAACAGACAGATGAACAGATGGATGGACAGATGGATAGATAGATTGACAGAAGGACAGATAAGCACATGGAAAGTTGGACACACAGACAGATGGAGACAGAAAGGAAGGGAGAGAGAGAAAAAGAGACACACAGAGAGACAGACAGACAGAGGGATCTGGACCTGAGACTTTATTGATGTGAGGAACTTTCCCTCCATCACTGTGATTGGCAACTCATCCACTAACCTATAGTCTTGAAGAGTTTTCTGGGACAACATATACTTCTATTACTTAAGTCACAGTTTTTGTTTGTAAGAGTCTTTGGTTTTTGTCCAGACCTATAATCTCATCAGGAATCAGTCTCTGTGATTTCATTTGTCTTCTCCTCTATAGAATGTAAGCTCCTGGAGGGCAGGGATTGTCTTATTTTTGTCTTGTATCCCAGTGACTGCACTATGTCTGGCACACAGTAGGAACTTAATCAATGTCTGTTGAATTGAATGATTGGTAGTGAGCTCCTGGTGTGGAAAGCCTCTCCTCCATTGGTGTAACTTAGCCAAATTTCTCTTAGTCTTAGAAAGTGACCTGGAGGGTCCCATGGCTGAAGCATGTCAGCAACAGGACGTTTCCCCATGGTGGACTCCAAAGCTAGCCCTCTATCCACTTAATAGCAAGCATTTCTATAGTGCTTAAGGGTTTTCAAAGCATTTTCTAAATCTTATGTCATTTGACCCTCACAACTGCCCTGGAAGGTAGATACTATTCTTATTTTTATTTTATGTATGAGGAAACTGAGGCAGACAATGGTTAAATGACCTATCCAGGCTCACACAGGTAGTAAGTGTCTGAGGGCACATCTGAACTCCAGGTCCAATGTTTTCTCTGCTGCTCCACCAGCTTCCATTCTATTTTGTTAATGGTAATAGCTGACTAACATATTCTAAGTGCATGGTTCTCTAGCCATGATGCTTGGTATGGATAGACTCTACTTCCCCATGCCTCTCCTTCCTTGCCTCTGCCTTCTGGCTTCTTTTAAGACAATCCCACCTTCTGAAGGCCTTTCCTGGTCCCTATCTCCATCTCCCCCCTCCAGACCCCCCTCCCTCTTCCCCATGAGTGCCTTTGCTCCGAGATTACCGGCCATTTCCATTGTATACATCTTGTATGTGCCTAGCTGTTTATATGTTGTCTCCCCCATTAGACTGTGAGTGTCTTGAGATCAGACAATTTTTGCCTCTCTTTGTATCTTCATCCCTTAGCACAATGCCTGGCACGTGGCAAACGCTAGTTGACTGACTGAGTGACTGGCTTCCTCCTACAGTGAAATCCACCAGCTTCCAGTCCCCTGCCTGTTCCCGGGGATGACTTCAGACTTGGATAGCTGAGAGGCAGTTGAAAATGCCGCCAGGCTGCAGGTTTCTTTGCTAGTCACTAAAAATAGAGGGTTCGCATTATTTCTGGATGGTTGAGCTAATTCAATTCGCCTCTGATTATAGGTAGCCTTTAATAAACCACAGTTCCATGGCCTGGTTCATTCTCCTACTGGATGCTTTAACACGGCAGAGCCCAGCCTAATTACCCAGGGGGCTGGCTGCTGTCTTCATACCAAAGAGGACTCTTCCCCTTCTCACCTTGATGCTGGGCCTCAGTGACATGGGAGCAGTCATTTCAAATCCCCAGCACGATGAGATGATAGGATTTCTCAGGTCCCACCAGGTGGATCTCAGCTGTTCCCATCCTCCAGCCCAGCGGTACCCCTGGAATCAAAGAGCAGCAGCTCTGGTCCCCTCTAGCTCTCATATAGCCAGGGCCAAGGAGGTTCAAGCGCTGTCCCAGCCATGCAGCAAATGCAGTATTGACATGGAATCCAGGTCACTGGGACTTTATGTCCTCCGATCACCACCACCCCTATCCTCCCCATCTTGGTAGGCCTTTGAGAGGCTTTCTGGGAAAATCAGCATGGGACCTGGCCATCATAGAAGCAAGAAATCACGGGGCAGGAAGGAGCCTCATGGCCACTGACTCTAAATGGAGAAAGAATCCTGATGGCAGCGTGACCAACCTACCTGACATCTTGTTTATCCAGTCTGAGACTGTAGACTGACCCTTTATACCTGGCTCTGACAAATCACTTTGCTTCCGTGGGAGCTAGCTGCCCTGGCAGCTGCCCCACAGGCTCCTGGGTAGATCAGTGGCAGGGCTAGAATGGGAACCCAGGTCTTCTCAGCTCTAGTGAAACCCTCTTTCTCTTTCTACATATTGTATTGGCCCCCTCAGAAGGAGACCTATGTCCCCCAAAGGTTTGTGGTGCTGTTAGATTATGATCCACATGGAGGCAGAGCACTTTCTACCCCTTAGAGTCTCCTGCTCCACTTGGGGTCTTAGGTTGTTGGGCTCCACCCATCCCCCCCCCAACAAATCTCAATTTTTTTCTGCCTTTTTGATCCCTTGTTCCTTGTTCTTCCCTCTGGGCCAAATCAGTCTTATTCCCTTTCCTAGGAGACAGCCCTGTAAATGGTTGGATGTACATAGCTATTACATACGCTGAGCCTTCTCCAGACTAAACTGAGAGGGGCCTTAGAACAGGGACTGTCAGAGCCGGGAGGGGCCTTAGAACATGGAACGTGAGAGTTGGGAGGGTCCGTAGAACAGAAAATGTCAGAGCTGAGAGGGGCCTTAGTACAGGGAATGTCAGAGATGGGAGGGGCCTTAGAAATTGTCCAATCTAAGGCCCTAATGTTTACAGCTGAAGAAACTGAGTCTCAGAGAAGGGTGCTGACTTGCCCCACATCCCAAGACAGGAGCTGAGCCTGAGAGGCCTTTCTGGAGCCAGATCTCTGCCTTCCTCCCTTCCCCCACCCCAACCCTAAGCATGGGGAAGCCTGAGCCCAAAGCTCACTCCCAGAGAGAAGGGGCCCTGGGTTCTATCCACAAGCCTTGTGCTTCCCTCTGGGCAGCTGAGCTCCTGCCAGCAGACAATGGTGGGCATTGTCTCGGTGAATGGGGAGCTGCAGCTGCTGGGGAGGCGGGGCTAGGCTCCTTCAGAGGGAAGCACAAAGAACCAGGGCATCCAGGTGCTCATCAAATCCCCCCAACCCTCCTCCCCCAAGTCTGACGGCATCACTGGGCTCTCAAATTCAGCCCTAACAATGGGCCCTCTGGTCTCTGTAGCCCTGACAGTTAGAGATCAAATCTCCTTCTTCTACTTTCTACTTGGGACAAGCTGTCTCCTCTCTAGGGGAAAATGAAGAGAAGACTGTTTGTACTTCCTCCCTCACAGGGCTATGGAGAGGAATACAGGTTAAATCTAAAAATTCATAGAAATATCAACCGAGATTATTATTAGAATCAGGCCACCTCAGTCCTTGCCCCAGCTTTGCAACTGACTTGCTGATGTCTTAAATGAGCTCTCTGGGCTTCGGTTTCCCCACATGTTCCTAACACACAGGAGGTGTTTAATAAATGTTTATTCACTGATGGACTGAGAGGGCATGGGAGGAGTTAACCTCAAAGGTGACTTCTGGTTCTGACATTCAGTGCTTCTACAGTAAAACAGTAGAACTGGGGCTTCAGGATGGATACCCCAGTTTCATTTTGGCTTTTGCTAAGGATTTGCTGTGTGACTTTGGGCAAGATGGTTAACTTCTCTGTGCCAAGTCTTGTAGCAGCTTTTTGACTAACTCATTCTTCCTTTCAGACCCTCCCAGGGGTTAATTCTTCTCTCCCTTTGGTCCCGCAGATGGCAGTGCCATATTCCGAGGCTGCTTCCACAGGCCCGACAACCTCTCCTTGGCTTTACCCGTGACAGCCATGATGCTGAACATGTCGGTGGACAAATGTGTCGACTTCTGCACAGAGAAAGTGAGTGGTCTGTTAATATCCTTGTTGGAGTGAAGGGAGGGGCCGCGTGATCTATGGGAGCTGTCCATGGTGCTGGGTGGGAGGGTAATGGGTGTTCTGCTATCTATTTTTGTTCTTCAGTCCTTCGGTGACCCCACTGACAATAGCACACTAGGCTCTTCTCTCCTCCTCTCATCTCTCGAGATCTGTCCAAGTTCGTGCCATTGTTTCCCGTGACACCATCTCTCCATCTCATCCTCTGCAGTCCCCTTTTCCTTTTGCCTTCAATCTTTCCCAACATCAGGGTCTTTTCCCATGATTCCTGTCTTCTCGTTATGTTGTGAAAGTATTTCAGCTTCAGTATTTGACCTTCCGGTGAATAGACCAAATTAATTTCCTTAAATATTGACTGCATATGCATAAATGGATGAGTATATGAGTGCATGAATGAAGGAAAAAGCATGAAAAAATATTGTGCTAAGGACAAAGATAATCCCTGCCCTCAGGGAGCATGGATTCTCTTAGGGGAAGCCACAGGAGTAATGGAGTGGTGCCCAGGGAAGGGGACTTTGGTCCTGGAAGTTAGGGACAAGGAGATTGATTTATGCCTCTGGCTTTCCAGCTAGTCTGTGAGCTTCTGGTGCGCAGGATCTGGGTCTTGAAATTTTCTCCAATCTCCAAGATGCCCATCACAGGACTGAGCACATAAGCGGAAGCTAGCTGAGGTCCTAAACATAGAACTGGAGGGTATATGAGAGTCCATTTATTCCAACCCTTCATTTTCACAGAGAAGGAAACTGTGGCCAGAGACATAAATCACAAGAGTACGTATCTATAACTGAAAAGGAACTCAGAGATTACCTCCTCTAAGCCCCTAATTTTACAGAAGAAGAAACCGAGGGCCAAGAGGTTAAGTTATAGGTTCATAGACTTAGAACTAGAAAAGACCTCAAATACCCCCCCCATTTTATAGATGAAGAAACTGAGGCCCAGAGAGAGAGTGTTGCTGAAGGACACACAACTAGGGTCCTGAGCTCACAGATTTGAAGCTGGAAGGGAACAAAGAAGCTACGTTGTCCCATTCCCTTTTAGACTAGAGACTTAAAGCCTAGAGAAGTGATCACTTGCCCCAGGCAGTAAGTATCAAAGCCAGGATTCAAACCCAGACCTTCTGGCTCCAAAGCCAGTCCTCTTTCCATAGTTCCACCTGCAAATTGGCTATTGATTTCCTCCTGTCTGGCAGCTGTCTCCCCTTCTCTAGAAAGAAGTAAATGTAAATCCTTTGTAAATTCCTCTTCCCCAGGAAACAAAGAAATCCTGGGGGTGGAGGGCAGAGGTGCAGAGAAGAAGAATGTTGGATATTATGTGAGATTTATAATATCAGAATTGGAAGGGAGCTTAGTATTCCAAATGTCATAGCACAAAATGTCATAGCTGTTAAAAAATGGAATGTTGGGGCCGGGAGGGGCCCTAGAATGTGAAATGTCTAAGCTGGGAAGGGCCTTAGAATATGTAATATCAAAGCTGGTAGTGGTCTTAGAACAGGGAATATGAGACCTGGGAGTGGTCTTAGAACAAAGAATGTCAGGGCTGGGAGGGGCCTTAGAACAGGGAATGTCAG
>CM053622.1:16547900-16562418 GCA_028646595.1 Phalanger gymnotis | reverse complement strand
AAGAATCTGTCAGCGGCACAGCCACATTTAGGACCTGGGTCTTCTGCCTCGTGGGGTAGGGCTCTCTCCTCTACCACAGAGCTTTCAATGGACACACTGTATTACATCAGTCCCAACCAGGTAGCCAGGCCCTTAGAAGACGGAACTTGGAATGGTCCAGGTATGAGGAGGAAAAAGGCCGGAGCCCTGGAGTCTAGACATTATTATCTCATCCAAACTATCCCCAGAGGTGGGTGCCACCGATAATGTTATGCCCATTTTACAGATGAGAAAACTGGCTCAGAGTTGAAGTGACTTGCCCATACTCCCAAGGTGACTTTGCAGCATGGTTAGTAAGTGAACTCAGATCCCCCAACTCTCATAAATCCAAAGTGCTTTCTACCTCCACCCCCACCCCCCAAACTGTAAGACTGAGAGTATACAGGCCATCAGTACCATCCAACACAGGCCCCTGCACAGACAAAGAAATATGCAAAGTATGAGGAGCATTTTTAGACCCTAACTGTGTATAGAACATTGTATTTGGCCCTGGGTGAGATAGGAAGTTTAGCAAAAAGATATGATCCCTGCCTTGGAAATTCTAATGTGGTAGGGGAATGGGACACCACTGTGGGTGGCTAGAATATATTATTCCATGAGAAATTCCTTAAGGAGAGCTATAAAATACAATCCTATGTGAGGAGTGAGGGGGACAGTTATTACCCTTAAGTTGGACTTTAAAGGAAGGGTAGGAATTCAATTGATGAAGAAAGGGAGGGAGGACATTCCAGGCATAGGGCACAGCTTGAGCAAATGCATGGAAGCCTTATAGAATTGGAATCCAAGGATCACAGACTTTAGAGCTAGAAAGACACTTCAAGATGAGTCAATCTCAACAAGTCTTTCTCTAGTGCACTAAGGCTTTCAGAACACTTTGCATACATGATCTCACTTGAATCTCCTGACAACTCTTAGATATAGGAACTTCAGATAATAATATCTCTGAGACTCAGAGGTTAGGTAACATATATAATCACACAGTTAGCAAAGGTGCAGGGTAACATTTGAATTCAAGCCTGCTTGATGCCAAGTTCACCACTATAACATGCTGGCTTTCCAAATTAAAAAAAAAACTTTACTTTTATATGATGTTTTCGTATTTGCCAATTGCTTTGTATCCATTAGGTTATTTGATTCCCACACACAATGACCCCAGGAGATAGGTACCAAAGTCATTATCTCCATTTTATAGATGGGGAAACTGAGGCTCAGATGTAAAATTCTTTGCCCAAATTCCCCCAACTAGTAAGTATCAGAGTCAGGATTCGTTCATTCCCAGGTCTCACTCAGCTCCAAGTCCAGCACTACTCATTAAGCATCACTGCCACTAAGATCGGCTGTCCCTAAAAGAATAGCCATAAGCATCCCAAGATGTCTCCTCCCTGCCTGCCTGTCCCCAGCAATTAAATCTGAGCCATGACTGGGCACCCAGCTCCAGGTAGTGTGGCTGCTCCCTCTGGAGGCTGGCTGATCAAGGTGTAAATAAAGTAAGGCCCCTGATTAACCTGCCACCACCGAGGCCCGGCTGGGAAATTGCCTGTCAGTCCCAGAATGTTCCCTCATAACTCTGTGCTTTAATATCCCAAATGAGGTCACAGAAGATGCAGTCCCCAGGCTTTTAGTGACCTGCCTCCCAGTGACAAATTCACACATTATTCAGTGGCTGTTGGAAAGAATAGAGCAGCAGATGTATGCATATGTGAATGGATATGTGGGAAAGAGGGAAAGGAGGGAGGGAGGGAAGAAAGGAAGGAAGAGAGGGCAGAAGGACGGAAGGGAGAGAGGAAGTGAGGGAGGAAGGAAGGAAGGGAGGGAGGGAGAGAGGGAGGAAGGAGGGAAGGGAGGAAGGAAGGAGGAAACCATGCATGCCCTGTGCTAAGTCCCACTGTAGATACAAAAATAGAAGTGAGACATTTAGATAGTAAAACTCAGGAGTCTTCAAGGTGCATTAAGCCAGTTGCACCTTTAGTAAGTGCCTACCATGTGCCAGGCACTGGGGCAGCAGGGCAGATAGTAATGCCCAATGGTTAAAGTGAGTAGCAGTAGGGCAGATGGAAAGGCTGAGCCTTAAAGGATAGTAGGGAGTCTGAGAGACGGAGGTGATTAAAGATCTCCTTCTAGCAGAGGAGACCTCCTGCATGGAGGCCAGAGAGATTGCATGTCAAACATGGGGAACAGCAAGGAGGCCCATGTGTCTCAGGATCTGCCTCTATTCTAATGTAGAGAAGGAGCTGACCCGCAAGGGAAGAGAGAGGGAAGTCCTAGTCCATCAGTCTCTGCCTAGGGGCACTAAGAGGTTCAGGGACTTAGTCAAAGGCCCACAGCTATGTGAGTCAGAGATAGGACTGGAACCCAGGCCTTCCTGACTCTGAAGCTGGCTCTCTGTTCATGATGCCAAGCTGCTTCACTTTTCCTGTTCCTGCTAATTACTGTTACTACCACTATTAATAATTATCATAACAGATTTATTTTTAAATGCTAATAATAATACTGAGGAGTGGTCCTATCAAAATGAACTTAGGCTCTAACACTTTTATTCAACCACAAAAAAAATATATCCCCCTATGTCAAAAAACCCTGAAAAACATTAAATAGATGATGTCCTCAAAGTTCGAGTTCTGTTTGAAGCTATTAAAGCTAGCCGAGAGAGCAGCTTGCCCTCCGTCAAACAGGATAACAGTAATAGTTATAATATTGATGTTTACATGAGGATTTGCAAACTGCTTTTGGCCCGTTATCTCCTGGAGCACCACACTAGCCCTCAGGCGGGCTGCTCGGACACCAGTGACCTTATTCCCTAGATGAAGAAGCAGAGCCCCAGAAAGGTTAAGTTCTCCAGGATCACACAGCTTCTAAGCATCAGGAGTGGGATTTCGGAATCCAGGTCTGGCTTGGCGGTGGGAAGCGTCTGCGGGATCCAGGGCTGCCCACCGCCATCCTACTGAGTCCAGGACCCCAGCCGGCCATCACTGATGCTCTTTCCTCCCCCTAGGAGTACCCCCTGGCAGCCCTGGGGGGGAAGGCCTGCCACTGTGGTTTCCCCAATACTCGCTTCCGCCTTCACGATCAAGAGGATGAGCAGCTGTGTGCCCAGAAATGCGGCGGGGAGGAGTACGAGAGCTGTGGGACGACCAGTTATTTCATCGTGTACCAGACACAAGTGCAAGGTAGGCCTGGCCTCTGGCACTACACTTATCTTCTTCCTCATCCACCCATCCCACTCCCTGAGGGCAAAGACTGTTTCCTTTTTGTTTCTTTATTCCCAGCTCCAGGCACATAGTAAGTGCTTAATAAACGTTTGTGGGACTGAATTATATTCGATGACGAGGAACTCACTACCTCCTGAGGCAACCTTTCTACTTTTGGACAGATCTCATTGCTAGAAAGCTTTTCTTGTTGTTATGCCTAAAGTTGCCTATTTGCATCCCAGTTCTGCCCCAAATACCTGCAGATATTGGGGGATAGAACCTCAGACACATGGTACAGTAGAAAGGTAGCTGTGTCTGAAGTCAGTGGGTCTGAGTTCAGATCCCCTCTGACACTGACCTGAGTCATCTTAATTGAGGGCCTCTCTGGGTCTCAGTTTCATCATCTGCAAAATGAGGAAGCTGGACCAAGCCGCTGAGGTTCCTTCCCCTAGAATCCTATACAAACCAGCTAGGTAACTATGAATGAATGAATCAGTAAAAAAGCATTTATTAAGCTCTCATTTTGTGCCCAGAGAGGTGGCATAGTGGTTGGAGCCCCAGGCTTGAAACCAGAAAGACTCATCTTCCTAAGATCGAATCTGGCCTCAGATACTTAGTAGCTGTGTGACCCTGGGCAAGTCACTTAATGGTGTTTGCCTCAGTTTCCTCATGTGTAAAATGAGCTGGAGAAGGAAATGGCAAATCATTCCGGTACCTTTGCCAGGAAAACTCCAAATGGGGCCACAGAGAGTCAGACGTGACTGAAAAATGACTCAGCAACAACAAATAGGCCCAGCACTTTGCTGAGCTTTAATATAAGATAATCCCTACTCTAAAGCGGCTCACATTGAAATGGAGGAGATGACATTGAGGAGGGCTCCACTTTAGGAAGTCCAGAAAGGCTGGAGAACCTGGTGAGGAAGCAGCAGGGTCAATGGCAAGGCACACAATTCACTTAACCTCTCAGCGAATGGCTCTCTGAGACTCCAGTTGCCCGGTCGTTGCCAACCTGCCTCAGGAAAGGGACTGTTACTTCCAAACCAGAAGTTGCCCATAGCACGAAATCACAATAAAAACATTATCCCAAGTGATCATAGATTTAAAGATGAAAAGGACCTCAGAAGCCATCTAGTCCAAGCCTGTAAACAGTCTGATTACCTGGTTACAAGTCCCCCATTGAAAGGTCACTAGCCTGTGACTTCATTACACTTCCGATCCCAACTTTAACAGGACTTTTACCATCCATACTCTCATTGGATCCATAAAACAGGCAGAGTGGGATGAATGATACCCATTTGACAGATGAGGCAATGAGATTCAGAAAAGGTTACGATGTTTTGCCCAATGTCTCAATTGATGGCAGAGGCTGGACAAGAACTGGGTTTCTATTGGTTTACAGACTCACTCGATAAGCCACTGGACAGAGGCCAGCCCATGCCTGTGTTTACCAGATGTCCGACATCCTTCCTCCTGCCTTCCTATTCCTCCTGACCCCAGGTGTGCCTTGTTGTACAGCCTGCCCCCAGCCTGAAGCTCTCTCCTCTCCCTCCTCCTATATGGAGGAGCCAGCCAAGCTTGGCAAGGAATTAGCCTATCTGCCACCAACAGCTGTGGGGGTGGAAGCATATCTTTGTTTTCTCTTCTTGGCTGCTTTTTCTTAGTTTATCCATGAATTCCCATGGGGCCGCTTACAAAGTCTCTTTCTTTCCTTCCCCTCTTCTGATCGTCGATCACCCAAGTATCTTCATAGACCTTATAATGTAAAATGTTAGAACTGGGAGGGACCTCGGAAGGGAAGATGTCAGAGCTGGGAGGGGCCTTAGAGTAGAGAACATCAGAGGTAGGAGGGACCTTAAAACAGAGAGTTTCCAAGCTAGGAAGGACCTTAGAACAGAGAATATCAAAGGACATTTACAGGAGATGTCAGAGCTGGGAGGGATTTTAGAACATAGAGCACAGTATCTCAGAATCATAACAGATCTCAGAGATCACCTACTCCAACATCTTCCTTTAGGAACTAAGGAAAGAATTCCAATAAGATGAAATATATTGCCTGATGTGACACACTTAGTCTGCAGCTGTTCCAGGACTAAATAGAATACCCCAGCTCTCCTGACTCCTTATTTAATGTCCTCTCCATCTACTCCTTTTCTTTCCAGAGAATGAACCATCTGCTTTCAAAGAGCCAGTGTTCTGTTACCTTCCACTCCCCTTCCCCAGCCTCCCTGCCCAAGTCGTCGGTGTCAGACTTCTCCACTGACCCAAGTCTCTGCCTATGTTCTCTTTGCAGATAATCGCTGCATGGACAGACGGTTCCTCCCAGGGCAGTCCAAAGAGCTCATTGCCCTGGCTAGTTTCCCGGGTGCAGGCAACACATGGGCCCGGCATCTCATCGAGCTCGCTACTGGTTTCTACACGGGTAGCTACTACTTTGATGGTTCCCTCTACAACAAAGGTGAGACTGGCCTCTCAGGAGGTTTGGGGCAATGGGGAAGGAGATGAAAGATGAAAAGGGGGCTGTGCATGGAGGCAGCCATGTTGATGGAGGGGGGGGTAAGGTCAAGGGAGACTGAGATATTGCTTGGAGGGTCATGGAATTTCAACTTGAAACCTTTTCATGTTCATGAGAGACACCATGGACCAAGTTCTGACTGTTTGCAAAGTCCAAACCAAATTTGGTTTTCACAGAAGAGGCACTATCTCTGCCCTCAGAAGGCTTAGAATCTAATAGTAATGGTGATTTTTCACATTTCTGTACACCTTAGAGTCCCAAACTGCTTTTCCTCTATTGCTGGATTTTCTCAGCATGGATAGAGGCAGGCTGCCTTTAGTGGACAGAGTGCTGGAGGGCCAGGATCTGTAACCCTCTTCCATTTATGAGCTGTGAGACTACAGATATATCCCCTCACTCTTCTGGACTTTGATTTTCTCATCTGTAAATTGGAGAGAATAAGCAACATGGCATTGACTATGTGGCCCTGGGCAAGTCACTTTATTCTTGGTACCTCAGACAACCTTCTAAGACTGTAAGCTAGGTACAGGGCAGTTGGCGTTCTATGTTGGCAGAGGGAATTTCCACACTAGGAGTTCCCCATGATGAAACTATAGGTGGGGGTGGGGAGAGAACTAGAACTGAGGACAATAATGCTGATAGTACCTACCTCAGGAGAGGCAATAGTGAGTAGATAGCCCACCTCAAAAGCAGGATTCAAGTCCTGCCCCTCACACATACTGGCCATGTGATCTGGTCAGGTGATTGAGCTCAATATTTTAGGCTACTCTGTGAGACTCCAAGTTGCAGAGAAGGTTCCAACCTGCATTGATGGAGTGAGTTTCCTCACCTGGGAGTTCCTTATAACAAGGATATCACAGATCCAGTCCTAATCTTTACCTACCTCACAGGACTCATGAGGCTCAGATGAGATAATAAATTTTAAAGTGCCATTATCGATATCGTTTATTGGTAGCGGATCCTCATGGAAAGTCCGTGAGGTCAGTGGCGAAGCTGTTACTATTATCATTCTCATCATACAGATTGCAATCATATTTCTATAGTGCTTTGAGAGTGGTAAACGGCATTCCACACAAGATCAGGAGGTGAGGGGGCAGGAGTTGTACTTGTAGATGTAATAATGACAGCGTCAGTAACAGCTTCGAACACATAGGGCTAAAGGGTTTGCAGAACACTCTCTGTATCTCAGGGCTGCCCAAAATGTGGCCCACGGTGGCCCGCAGTGCCATTTATGCACCTGCCTACAAGCATAAAAATTGACATAAATGCTTCAGTAAATGAAGCCGAGCTACCGCAGAGCTCTCACTAAAATGGCAAATCAAAACATGTTGTCTATTGTGTCAATAAAACTCTAAGGTTGGACAGCCCTGCTGTATATTATCTCAGTGTATCCTTACAACAACCTTGTGAGGTAAGGGCTATTAACATCATTCCCATTTTATGGATGAAGAAACTAAAACTTGGAATAAGTGATTTGCCCAGACTCTGCTGTGCTGCCTCTAAAGGGGACAACTAGGTAGCCTGGCCAGGGATTTGAAATTACTGTAGATGACTCTTGCAAAGCCAAATGTCTACTCAAAATTTGGGTAGATGGTGAATGCTGAAAATTGTTTTGTCAAGGTAGAACTAAGGTGAAGTTTTCACTTGTCCCCTCTTGGACTCTACTTGCAATAAGGGAAATGGGAACCATCCTTCGTTCCAATTCCTGGGTCTGAGGATCCCACATCCTCAACTGGGATGTGTGGCCTCTGAACCAGGATTCCCTCTTGGGCTCAGGTGGGGAACCTCCTCTTATTCCATGAGTCTCCTACCACCAGCAAGCACTTTGTGGCACTGGCTTGGCATAGAACTAGTGACTGGTGAGGGTATTTTAAAATCCATTTTTACCCCCTGTCTGGTATAGAATATTGATATAGTATGACAGAGAGGGGAAACCATCATGGCAGCTGAAGAGGAGGATGAATGGTTTTGAGAAGAGATTTGAGGCAGGTTGTTGTTGTGTTTGTCCTTCGTTTTCGAAGAGGACCATGACATCAGGGAAATGATGACATGACTTGCAGTTGATTTTGACTTGAGTGAGGGAGGGCTGTGCAAGGCCACCAGCCTCACTTTCTCCTGCAGAGCCATCTGGGTCCAGTGGCCAGATGTAATCAGGATGACTGGAGGTGGCCCCCAAGTGAAGAGGAGACATAGGAGAGAGATTCTAAAGGGGAAAGGGGACACTTTTGACATCAGATTGTATAAATGGGGTGAACATGACTGAGGATTCAAGGATGTCACTGAGCTTGGGAACCCAGGTGACTGAGAGGATGGTGGTGCCCTCAACAGAATTAGGGATTTTCAGAAGATGGGTAGATTTGTTGTGGTTTAGTCATTTTAAAGTTGTGTCCAATTCTTCCCGACCCCATTTGGGATTTTCTTGGCAAAGATACTGGACAGGTTTGCCATTTCCTTCTTCAGCTCATTTTGCAGATGAGGAAACTGAGGCAAACAGAGTTAAGCATTTGAGGCCAGATTTGAACTCAGATCTTCCTGACTTCAGGTCCAACACTCTATCTACTGCACCACCTAGCTGCCCAGGGTAGGTTTGGGGAGGAAGATAATTTTTGGTCGAGTTGAGTTTGAGATGCCAGTCTGGTGGAATAGGACCTGGTGATATATCACTGAAACTCAGGATTAAGACTAAGGTAGGGAGCTGGCGACAGCTTGTTATGCATGGGTTTCTCTTTGAAATCTTAATAAAACTTTAAGTTAAAGATAATTTTACATAGTAATTAAATAAATAATTTTAAATAAATTTTAAAAATAGTTCCTCTCTAAACATGGTCTCATTTTAAGCTATGGCCAGTGACAGTGGCACTCCATCATTAAATATTCACAAGAAAAAGGACTGATCTTTGTGGGCTGATCACAGACAGCTGGTGCAGTTAATAAAACTGTTTTCATGAAATGATTTTTAGAGTCCCTTCTTCAGGAGCTGCGATGGGTGTCGTTATTAAGGATTGTTGTACCCAAGGGTTCAACACTGCTTTGTCGCCAGATCCTGGTCAAAGAAAGCCATGATCATAACAATCAGTATCTGCTAATCTCCCCGGTGAAAAAACCCAGAGGAGAAAGTGAATGCGCTGCTCAGAGCTCTGCGGTACAGGAGGACAGTGGCTTCCGATTGGGCAGACAGGCAGGGGGCGCTGTGGAGCCAAGCTCGGGGTGGGACCTACGTCATATTAGGAAGCCAAGAAAATAGACTAAGATTGTCAAGAGAGCTGCAGCTCTGCCCACGCCCCATTGTGCCCCACTCTGTGCCGCCAATAACTCGGCTCCTACTGCCCCAGGGTAGAATTCTACGTTGAAAAATCCTCCAGCTTGGAGTCAGATTGCTGGGACTGGAGTCCTCACTCCTCTGCCAGTTGATGGGAAGAACACTGCCTCTGGAATTGGAAGGTCTGGGTTCAAATCTCAGCTTTGCTATTTAGTAGCTGTGTGACCTTGGGCAAGTCACTCAACCCCTCTGAATCTTAGGTTCCTCATCTATAAAATAAGGGTCTTAGATCAGATGGCTTCCAAGGTTCTTCCCAGCTCACAAAAGATCATTCTAGCAGGGGACTGGGCTAAAACCGACTACTATAAAAAAAATACAGATTTATGATTTTATTGGCATGGAAACACCCTCCACTGATGTGTGAGGGTGTGGGAGAGATGGTCTTTGAGGGTCCTTCTGGTGCTGGTCTGTGATTTCCAAGCAGACAGACGATTGGTCTGCTACTTAGAACCTTAGAGAATAGCCTGGAGTCACTTAAAAATGAAGTGGGGGTGCAAAGAAAAGCAAAAAACAGTGCGTGCCCCCAAGAAGCCTACATTCTAACTGGGGAGATGAGCTTGAGAATAGCTCAGTACGTACGAGACTTTTTTAATGAACAAAAATAGGAAATTTATTCCATTTTTTGCTTAATGCGTGTTTTTTGTTTTATTTATTTTAATTATATTTTATTTTCCCCCAATTACATGTAAAAACAATTTTTAACATTTTTTTAAAGTTTTGAGTTCCAAATTCTATCCCCCTCCCCCCTCCCTGAGAGGGTAAGCCATCTGATATAGGTTATATATGTGCAGTCTGTACAAGATACTTCTGGAATAGATGAGATGGAGTCTCAGAGGACAAACTGTAGCAGCTGGGGGAGGGGTGGGTTAGGACTGAGACAGGCCTCCTGGAGAAGGTGGGATTTGAGCTGAGTCTTGAAGGAAGCCGGGAGGTAGGGGTGAGGGGGCAAGGCATTCCAAGGAGCATCTGAGATGGATTCAAACCCAGATCCTCGGATTCTGGAGTTCAGTTAAAGCTCTGTATGAATCTTCTCTGTGTCATTCTGACATTCTGTTCCTGTCTAGTCACTTCTGGTGACAGACAACTCACTAATCTGCAAGGCAAGCCACTCTGCAGAGTCACTGAATGTTGGAGTTGCTCCCTCTTCCTCTCACACATTGCTCCTGCCTTTCTGGGGCCCAACAGAACAAATCTATTCCCTTTTCCCCATAAAATGCTTGGGTGCAAATTCTGCCTCTGCTTCTTTCTGCCAGTGTAACCTTGTATAAGCTATTTTACCTGTCTGGGCCTCAGTATCCACATGTGTAAAACAAGGAGAATTAGGTCCCTTCTGGGTTTGTCTCTGAGGCTTTGACAAGATAAGCTCACTGTAGATAGAACCTTGCTGGAAGCTAGCTTGATTCAGGGTGAGAGACCAGCCAACTTGGGTTGCACAGGGTGTGCCAACCATGGGAGGTGGGGCCTGACGGTAGGATGAATGCCTGGGAAGCTCGGTCCACCACGTGGCTCCCTCTTGCCTTGGAGACTCTGGAGACATCTTGTTCCACTGTCATGTTGATTGTCTTTTTTCATTCTGGAAAAGGAATGGAGGAGATACATTCATTTCTTCTCTCATCATACCTCCATCAACCCATCAAGTAGTCCATCTTCTACAAAGATCGAATGAGATAATGTTTCTAAAGTATTGGAGTCTGACAAAACATACAGAATGTACACACACATGTATGCATACACATATGTATATATACATATAATGTGTTTGTGTGTATATGTATATACACATATATACACAAATATCTATCTACACATATACATATACAACATATCTATCTGTCTGTCTGTCCATCTATCTATCTATCTATCTATCTATCTATCTATCTATCTATCTATCTATCCATACACACACCTATCCCTCTTCCTTCCACCCTCTATGAACCTATATTTAGGATAGAATCATGGAATGATAGACCTGAAGGAACTTTTTAATCAATGAATGAATTAATGAACCAAAAAAAATCTATTGAGTGCTTCCTATGTGCTTGGTACTGGGCTAAGCCTCAGGGAGTCAAAGAAGAGTGAGCTAGGCTCTGCGTGCCAGGAGCTCAGGTTCTAACAAGGGAAAGCAGTCCCTAAAGGGAAGTGGTGGCCAGAGAAGGGAGTTTTGGTCTGGGAAGTTACAGGAAGAGGGAGTGAAGCCATCTGACCACTGGCGGTCATGTTCTCTCTGGTAACGGGAGTGTGGATTTGATTATTACTCAGCTAGAGGTGGAAAGCCAGGGAGCGTGGAGGGTGGGGAGCTTGGTGTCACGGTAAGAAGATGGTTGAAGAATCACTTGCTGGGGTCGCCATGGGGTTATAGAGGAAGAATGCTCGTGAACTCTCCTCTGAAGTAACCTAGTTCCACCCTTTCATTGTGAAGATGAGGAAGCCAGGGTCAGGAACAGGAAAATCACTTGACCAAGAAACTTAATGGAGGGACAAAGAGTGGAAGCAAGTCTCCCAATTTTTTAGTGTCCCTCACACCATACACATACCCTTAATGGAGGGGAATAAGAGGGCGTACTCTCTCACCATCTCCCCCTTCTTCTCTCTCCCTTTCTCTCTTACTCTCTCCATCTTTTCTGAGACTGTGTGTGTGAGAGACAAGAGAGAGAGAGAGAGAGAGAGAGAGAGAGAGAGAGAGAGAGAGAGAGAGAGAGAGAGGAAGAAGAAAGAGAGAAAGGAAGAAGAGAAAGAGGAGAGACAGGAGAGAGGAAGGTAGAGGACAGGAGAAGAGAGGGAGAGAGGAGAAGAGGGGAAGGGAGTGCAAAGGAGAGGAGGGAAGAAGAGGGGAGAGGAGGAAAAAGGGGAGGAGAGGAGACATTCTCTGTCTCTCTGTATCACTCTCCATGTGTTCTCTTCTTCCTCAGGCTCCTCTTCATCTTCCCTCTTTCTAATCTCTCTGCCCTCCCTTCCCTGACCTCTTCCTTTCTCATTCTTTCCTATCTCTTTCTCCCCTTCCTCTTCCTTCATCCCTCTTCTCCCTTCTCCTCTCTTCCTTGCACTGTTCTTTGTTTCTCTTTCTTCCCCTCTTTCATTTTATCTCTCACTTCCTTCTCTCTCACCCCTTTCTCAGTCTGTCTTCCTCTCTTTTCTTTCCTCTCTCTTTTCTCCCTCCCTCCCTTCTACAAAAGACACTGAGTGCCATGCTAAGATCTTAGTTGTGTTGAGACCAAAGTCTCAGCAGAACAAGATGCCCACTGGGCAGACCCCCAGGAGAGATAGAAGGGACCTCTTGCTGGCTGCTAGGTGAATAACAGAATTCCCCCTGCCATGATCTGAAAGAGCCCGGGAGCTTGCTTTCTTTCACCCTGACTGACACATAAGAGTAATTTACTACATTAATATTATGCTAGGAACAAACACCATTTGTCTGCCTCCAAAACTCCTGGAGGGACGGCAGTGGCAAGCATACAGTGATGTCAAAGCCAGCCTCACTGCTGCAGCCAGCGCTCCAAACAGCATTGAGGCCTGAGGCAGAGAGGCAGAAAATCTTCTGATCCAAGGCCTTCTGCTTATCAGAGCCCAGCCCCGCTGGCAGGACAGTTATATTGGGCCCCTGGCTCAAAGCAAGGTCCCTAGTCCCATAGGGCAATTGGGATATTGAATCCTGTCCAGGCACCATATTTCAAGAAGGACAACAATAAGCTAGCAAGGAAAGGACAGTCAGGAAAGGAAGGGGACAGGAGGATGGGGAAATGCCTCAACACATGCCACATGAGGTTGGGTTAAGGGATGGGAAAATAGAGAAGAAAAAAACTCAGGGAAACCATGAGAGATGTGTCTTCAAGTATGTCCATGGCTGCCATATGAAGGAGAGGCAAAGCTAGTCCTACTCCTCCCCAGGGGGAAAGGCCAGGAGCAATGAGGGAAGTCACAAAGAGGGAAATAGAGGCTCTTTATAAAGAAAAACATACTATCAAGAAGAACCTTGGAAAGTAGTGAGCTCCCCATCACCCAAGACACTTCCAACAAAGGAAAGTGGGAGAGCCCCTTCTCAGATTCCTCAAATACATTATAGAGAGGATTTTATTCAGGTATGGGTAGGAGCAGATGGCCACTAAGCTTCCTTCCAAACCTAGGTTTCTCTGGTCATCTCACTCATGTCTGACTCTCTGTGACTCCACTTGGCGTTTTCTTGGCGAAGATACTAGAGTGGTTTGCCATTTCCTTCTCCAGACCATTTTGCAGATAAAGAAACTGAGGCAGACAGGATGGAGCAATTTGCCCAGGGTCACACAGCTAGTAAGTGTCTAAGGCTGGAGTTGAACCCAGGCAGATGAAGCCTTTGATTCTGTGCCCTGAGCTCTATGCACTATGGTGCCACCTACCTGCAATAGGTGCTTAATAAATGTCCTTTGGACTGAATTGAATACGTAAGAGAAGTTTTGTACTGGATGTTTTGCCTGATGTCTAAGGTGTTCCTGGCTCTAACTCCTGTAAGTGACTTGTCCAAGGTCACCCAGCCTTGAAGTTAGGACTTGAAGTTAGGACTCCTGCTCTGGCCTCCAGGATGGAGCAGGAGAATCTATACTACCCAGCCTTCTTGGTGTCTTAACAAAAGCTATCGCCTCCTCCTTCCAGAAGGAGTACCAGAAGTACAAAATGTTAGATGTTTTCCCCTTTATTCAGGAAGGAAACCAAGCAGAGCCCACAGGCAGGCTTGATGAGAGAGAATTAGCTCCCCAGCATCCGATTTTATCTGGGCTTTGTCTGCGGGAGGCCCAGGATGCTGTCCTGTTCTCTGGTTTCTCTCCAGCACTTCCAGCCCATGGGGTTTAGCTATGAGGATGCTAATCCCAGCCCCAGCAGGGCCAGAAGAGAAATGGGCAGGGAAGACTGTTTGTCTCCCTCCCTGCTTGCCAGACCATGTAACCCCTGAGGACAGGCGATAGATCTTGGGGCACATACAGCACAGGCAGGAAATGTCCATTCATGGAGCTGTCTGTGTGTGTGACACAGAGTCTGAGAATGTCAGAACTGGGAGAGACCTTAGAACAGGGAAGGTCAGAGCTGGGAGGGGCCTTAGAACAGGGGATGTCAGAGCTGGGAGGGGCCTTAGAACAGGGGATATCAGAGCTGGGAGGAGCCTTAAAACAAAGTGTCAAAGCTGGGAAGGACCTTAGAACAGGAAGTGTCAAAGCTGTAACCAACCTTAGAAGTCTTCTAACTCATTTTGCAGATTAGGAAACCGAGGCCCAAGGCGAAGTGACTCTTCCCAGGTCCCACAGTAGTAAGTGTTAGAGTTGAGATCAGAATCTGGGCCTGTGCCTTCCCCACTGTGCTAGGCTGCCTCCCTGCTGTTTGGTGATAGAATTTATGGCAAAAGCAAACTAAGAGGTGGAGTATTACTTTCATACCCTCACAAGCTAACACAGACTATTGGCTGCACCCTCTGTAGTAGGAAGGCCGAATTTATGG
>CM053622.1:16520177-16540315 GCA_028646595.1 Phalanger gymnotis | reverse complement strand
TCTGTCTCTCTCTCTGTCTCTCTCCTTTCTATCTGTCTCACCATCTCACTCGGTCTCTCTCTCTGTGTCTCTTTCTCTCTCTCTCTTCCACTACCCCAGATGCCCCCAGTCTTCTTTTTCCTTTTCACTCTCCCTTCCCCTTCAGGATCATTGGAAATGGTGATGATTCAAGCCCTCTTTTATTGAACATTTCCTTGATCTCTACCCTTGCCCTTCATGATTATTTTCAGCCCCCAACTACTACAGTTTCTGCCTTGGAGTGAGAAGGTACTCCATTCTCTTGGGGATAGGGACAGGAAAAGAAGTGGTCATCCTTCAGACATGCCCACTAAAAGAGCTGGTGATAAACAGAAAAGCAGTCTCAGACCCTACCCCACCCCACCCCGGCTTGGTCACCTGATATCTACCTGGCGCTCTTCCTTCATGCCTAACCTGAGAATCTGAAGGTAGGAGAGGGACAGTGCTGGGCTTAGAGTCAGAAGAGACTCAAGTTGGAACCCACCTCTGACACCTATTAGCCATGTGACCCTGGGCAAGTCACAACTTTTCTGAGCCTCAGTTTTCAAATCTGTCAAATGGGGAGAATAATACCTGTAGCACCTACCTTCACAGGATTGTTATGAGGATCACATGAGACCACAAATGTAGAGTGCTTTACAAACATTAATGTGCAAATCTAAATCTCAGCTATTATTATTAAAGTATCTAGGCCAATATAGAAAGCACACTAGATTTGGCATCAGGAAGACCTGGGTTCGAGTCCCTCTTCTGACCATTAGGCTCTTAGCTTCCATGACTTAGGTGGAAAGACATCCCACACAGGGAAGTCCTTAAGGCTGACAAAATCCTAGATCCCTTGGGTTTTTATGAATCTGGGCTTGTTCTTTAATAACATCCTCTCTTTACTTGTCAATTTTTGTTCCTAAAATGTGGGTCCCAGGCTTCCTGAATGGGATCTAGGGGAGGCTGGTGGGCAAAAGGACAGCAAGGAGGAAGCCTTCAAGAGCCAATGACTGGTGGGGACTGGTGGTGGAGAAGAAATCTTCACTCTCTGCCACCAACACTGCACAGGCATAGGCTTCATTGGGGAAATGATGACCACACTGGAGAGGAGCTAGACACCGACCAGAGGGGAGTGCAGGCCACACATGAATGGCCAGAGAGAGAGGAAGTCCTCCGCAGGAACCAACAGACAGATGATCCCCTTTAACTTCCTATCATTGGGTGCTTCCTTATCCAAGCCTGGGTCCAGAGAATGGGTGCAGTGCTGGGACAATTCAGGAAATCACCAACACATTTCTGGGGAGCAGATAGGGTACACCTTGGAGTCAAGAAGACTGCCCTCTGACACATACTAGCAGTGTGACCCTGAAAGAGTCACTTCACATCTCTAGGGATGCCAGCGACAGCCCTAAGACTACAAAATACTAACAAATAGGTAATCCGTATCAGTGGAGGGGACCTCCCCTTGGGAACTTGGGAACTCTACAGGTCAATGAAATTCTAGGCCTAGAATATTTAAGTCATATTCCTCTGGCAATTTTCTCTCCCCTTGGAGGTGGGTGCTGTAGGTTTTATTATCCCTACTCTGTAGATGAGGAAACTGAGGCTCAGAGGATTTAAGGTAGGGAGGGGGTTGGAATGCATGGTGATGTATCAAACTAGAACAGGAATCCTTAAGTCTCACCCAGGTCCCTGTGCTCTCCCAGCCCCACCCACCTGGCTTGACTTCTACCTCCCTACAAACAGAAATAGACTGGCCTCAGGCTTGCCTGCTTTTCTTGGAGAGGCTTTTAAAGGACAGGATGGGGGTGGGAGGGGAGGAAGGGAGGCATCTCTAGACAAAATAGCTTTTTCATCCTGGAGGCACCAAACCAAAGGATTTCAGGGGGCCTGAGTCACTGGAACATCCATCCTACAGAGACGACATTCTTCGGCTCAGCATGGGAAGGTGCCACCCATCCCCCAGCCAGAGCCCTCCTCCCCATCTTCTCATCCTCCAAGCTCCTCAGTACCACCTGACAGCTTCCCCCTCCCCCTCCCCGCTCTTGCTATGTGGATACAGAAGCCATACAGTGTCCACAGATTCTTTCCAATTGTTTGTCCATCATGTGCAGCTTTCCCCATCACTTGGAATGTTCCCTCTCCCTTCATCCTCTGCTCCCTCCCAGGAGAGAAGCATACCTGAAAGGTGGCTGGAGGCCAACAAAGAAATATATTTTTTTAAGAAGTGTATGAGTAAGCTGCTTCCCCTTGGGGAGCTCAATCACACAAAACAGGGGATGCCCTTAATCACTTGATTCTCCCTCACCCATGTTCCTTGACTTGACTTAATCCCTCAAATCCCTTGTCTTCATCTAGAGGTGGACATCTGTACACCAAGGGACACCCTGAGCCCAGGGGCCTTGGGGTCTCTGAATGTATTTTGTATGCAGTTCCCTGGACTGATTTTTAGTCTTTCTTTAGCAAATCAAGGTGGGAGGGGGAGTTGGGGTGCCCTCACCCTGCTTGGATGTCAGCTCTCTGGAGGACGGCATGCCCAGAAGATGATGCCCAAGAGCTGCTTCTGCCTGGGGCTTGGCCCAGCCACCCACCTCTGTATGAACACTCCTCAGGTTAATGCCATCATTAAATGAGCATTTTGTTGACTTTCTCTGATGTGGCTGTGGCCTACATGGTACCTCGTGCTTGATGTGTTCTACGTGTGCATGCATTGAGTGTGATTGTGTGTGCACATAAACATGTGCAAAACTGCTTTGGAAAGCTGTCCATGTGAGGCATCCTTATGAGAAGGCGTCAAGAAGCTCTGCAGTCTGACACTTAGATGTGGGTCCGTGACAAGCTCACTTAATCCCTCTCACCATGACCCTAGCCCTAGAGAATAAGGACCTGGGCTCAAATTCTGCTAGCTGTGTCACCTTGGGCGAGTCTCTTCCCCTCTCTGGGCCTCAGTTTCTTCATCTGTAAAATGAGAAGATTGGACTAGGTGGCTTAGACATCCATTCTTAGCTCTACCCAAAATCCTATGGTCCTAAGCCCCTTCACTTCTCTGAACCTCAGTTTCCTCTTCTGAAAAATGAAGGCATTGGGGTACAAGGCTTCTGGGGTCTCTACCAACTGTGTCTATGAGCCTTGATCAACCCCAAAATGTGGGTACCTCCAGAGGGTGAACATGAGGCTCAAATGAGGTCATGTGAGGAAAGTCCTTTGCAAACTTTCAAGGACAACAAAGGTGTTAGTTATTAGTGTTAGTAGTTTGTCAATATTTTCCTGCCCCCTGCCCAGTGTGGCCAACAGTGCAAGTGTGACACTCCCTATCGTGAAGATGAAGCATGCCCAGATGCTCTAAGGAGCCCAGAAGAGGAGTTGGGGCAGGGAGCAATAGCTCACATTGAGCCTTTGGGTCTCTAAAGTGTCTTCTTTACAACAGCTGTGAGGTGATGCATCCAAGGGTCATTGTCCCCATTTTAGAGACTGACCAAACTCTGGCTCTGAGAAGGATCACAAAGCTAGTAAGCACCAGAGGTAGGATTTGAATCCAGATCTTCAGACTCCACAACCAGCACTCATTCCATTACTTCATGTGACTTTGTCTAAGTTCACACCAGCACTCAAACCCAGGTCTTCTAAATAATAATATATGACTTTAATTGTTGCTAAGCTGCTTTGGTAGATGAAATCCTTACTGGGAGTTCCTTACAATAATGAAATCACGGTTGAAAAAATAAAATATGTTATGGCTTGCAAAGCACTGTAACTTACATGATCTCATCTGAGCCCCACAAAACCTTGTGTAATGGGGTGGTATTCTGCCCATTTCACAAATGGTGAAACAGGTGAAATGTCTTACCAAGGGTCACATAATTTATAAGAGTTAGGGGCACGATTGGAATCCAGGATCTTCCTGCTTCTTAGTCCAATAGTCTTTGCCACTCTGCCATATTGGTATATACATGAAAATAATTATCCTCAATATATATGTGTGTTTAAGAGTAGGGACAGTTGAAATGTCAGGACCCTGTGTGTTCATGTTTGATCCTAGCCTTTGATATCTGGATATCTGTGTTTGCCACTATGAGTGACAAATGTAGGCCTTATGTGACTGAGTGAGTGACTCTGCCCTTCTGTGTGCATAGGAGTGGGTGTGGGTCTGGAGAAGGAAGCTCTATCTCCTCTGTGTTGATATTTAGATAGAATTAGGGGAAGGAGGGGTTGTTTGGAGGGGATCAGCGCTGGCAGCAAGGAGTCCCATGTGGATGGGTGGGGGCCCACATCAGCAAACTCCCAAATAGCTTTTCAAAGAGGATTCTGTGTTTCACTATGACCTTTGGGAAGTTGTACCACATCTGAAGAAACTTGATCCCAGAGCCCCATGGGAGGGCCTTTTCTGTAGCCAACCTTGAGCCTGGTATAGCAGGAGGGAGGGAAGAAATATAGGAAACCAGTCAGATGAGGTTGTTTTCAAAACAAGGTCCTTTGAGGGCATTACTCGGGGAGCTGAAAGCCAGGCAGCCCCAAGCTGCTGAATTCAGAGGAGAATCATGGGATATTTGAGCTAGAAGGATCTTTAGAGACTGTTTTAACTGATACATTTTAGAGATGGGGAAATGAAGACCTCAAATGAGAAAGCTGCTTATTCAAATCTATCCAAGATTTTAACCAAGATCTATTGACTTCCAGTGTTTCCAACAGGTCACATGATTCCTTACTCTTGCAAGCAAATAGGTCATTCATTGCAAGGCAGTCAAGAATCCAAAAGTGTATGAAAAGCCTCATATCTTCCTATCCAAGGTCAGGGTGGTCCTAAGGACAGGAAGTAGGCTGGACAGCATTTCAGGATCCTCCTTGTATTGAGGCTTCCTCCAGTGTGGAGGAATCCAGCCCCTTCCCTGTTCCTAAAGCAGAATATAGTGTGCAGTTGACTATAGGGAGATATGAATGAACAGGATAATACCCTAGATTTTATAGTATAAAATGCACTATATTGCATACTATAGAACAGGGACAAGATCTAGGACCTTCCCCCATGAAATGGCCAGTGTTCAGCAAATTAACTTTTTTGCTATGGCCACAAACTGATCCTCTAATACCAACTAGAGACCAAGTCCTAACCCCAGCCATAGGCCAAACCCTAAATGTGAACACAGACTACACCCAAGCCCCGACCACATGTTGAGGCCTGACTCTGGCTATATTCTGAGCTTACCCTGGATACAAACTGTACTTCAGCCTCGGCCCCCATACCAAGCCCCAACCTCAGCAAGTCATCTGACTACCACTTTGCCTTGGGTTACAAGGAGATCCTGGTGATTTGACACTTTTATGATCAGGGATATAGATGTCTCTGCCCAGACTCCTTCTCACTGTTAGAGATACAATTCAACATGCTTGCCTCTTCACGGCGAGTAAAGAGTGTTATCTTTGGACACAGGGATGGGGAAGTTAGCTCAATGTTTCTTTAGGTCACAAAATCCCGAGAAGCAGTGAACATTCAGCTTCAGCAACCCACAGTTCTCTCCAGTTCATCAGAAAATCAGAGAAAACCAGACAGTAAGGAATCTATTTGAGGATGGAGGGGAGGGCTTCCCTAGATTCCTTCATATCCTCTCCCTACTCTACCCTACTCTAGAGGCAGCCAGGTGGTGCAGTGAATAGAGCACTGGGTCTGCTGAGTTCAAATCCGGCTTTTAATCCTTACTATGACCCTGGGCAAGTCACTTAACCTCTGTCTCTGTTTCTTCAACTGTGATAATAGCATCTACCTCACAAAGTTATGCAAATCAAATGAGATAATAATTGTAAAGAACTTAGCACAGTGCCTGGTACATAGTAGACACACCAGCCCACAAATGCTCAAATGTGCCGTTCCCCCAGGCACATTTTCTAGGGGTGCTGGCCATGGTTCTGAACTCCAACAGAAGGCTCCCTCAACATTCCAGGGCTGTGCCTGGAACAAGTGCCTCTGACTTTGGGCTTGGCTGTTGGGAGAACAGGGCAGGAAAAGAGAGTTTCTTTCCCTTGGTCTCTGCTTCTGGCAGAAACAATTAAGAGGGGTAGGGGTGGAAGGTGTATGGAAGTGCTGGAAAGAAGATGGTTTCACTACAGAATAAGCAAAGATGTGACCCTGGCCATTTCACTTTCCCCCTCTTGGCTTCACTTTCCTATTTGTGTAATAAAAGGGTCAGAGGAAGTGATTTAAGATATCTATAAACATCCCTCCATCTCTAAACTCTATGGTATCTATGACTTCTATGATATGTGTGACCTATACCCATAGGGATTTACTGAGTACCAGGAAATTGGCAGAGGGAGGGATGATAAAGTTGACTAGATATTGGCTCATAGTATTTTTAAAATAGCATTTTATTTCCACCCCAGTTACATGTAAAAGCTCATAGTATTTTAAAGTTTGAAGAGACCATAGAGTAAATCTATTCCAACTCCTTCATTTTACAGATGAAGGCTAGGCCCAGATTTGTGCTTTACACATCTGAACTAGAGAGGGTAGTTATTTGAGTAAGGGCATACAGATGAAAAATATAATATAGACAAAACTTGCAACTGATTAGATATAATTGGGTGAGGAGGAAAATGCTTTAAAAATTCAAAGGGCTGTTCCATGGAAGTGGATTTCACCTTTTCTTGACTAGCCCCAGAGGATAGAACTAGCAGCAGTGGCTAGGTACTAAAGAGAATTTAGGTTCGATGAGTCTTCCTGTATGAAATAACTTAATATGGAAATGTTTTACATGATTGCACATGTAAAACTATGTCAGATTGTTTACCATGTCAGAGATGGGGGAGGGGAGGGAGGGACACATAGAATTTGGAGCTCAAAACTTTTTTTTAAATGTTAAAAATTGTTTTAACATGTGACTGGGGGAAGCAAAATATATTGTTAAAATGTAGGTTCAATGAAAGGGAAAAAAATCAAGAAGGCAAATGGACTACCTTTGAAGCTGGTGGCTTTTCTTCACTGATGGTCTTGAAGCAAAGACTAGATAACCACTTGTCAAGAATGTAGCAGATGGCTTCTTGGACAGGCCTGGGTTGTCCTCGATGGCCTCCAAAGTGCCATCTGACTCTAACATTCTAAGATTCCTAGACATCTTTAAGAGAGAGCTGGATAACCATTTTCAATAGATGTTCCAGAGAGGTTTCCTATTCATATATGGAAAAATAATCTCTAAGGTCCCTCCTACATTTGAGAACCTATGATTATATGATAACTAAAGCCCTCCCTCTTCCAGAAGAATGGACATTAAGGTTTTAAGATAAAGGAGTAAAACTCTAGTCATGGAGTTTCAGAGGTCATGATTAGGTGCAATGGAGTCTTTCAAAGGGTCCTGGTCACTTGCCATCTTTGTAAATTGGGGGCAGGGGGAGGATAGAAGGAAAAAGGATCAGATGATCTTTAGACCCCAACCAGCTGGAATGTTTGATTATATGATTCCATATACAGCAGGCTCTTGGAGGGGAGCTTGGAGCCAGTGGATATTTCAGGTCTGGGAGTCTGGATGCAAAAGAGGAGCTGATAGGCAGTGCCTGGAATGAAATGGTCTGCTTTCATCAAGGTCCAATGTCTAAATCAGCCATTGGCTTTCATTGCTATTTATGTCCCTGTCCAGTCCTTGCCCTAGAAGCCTGTGTAACTTATGCTTGATTCCAAGTACTTTCATTAAGCTCATATAATGTGGCATCAGCAGAATTACAGACCATGCCATTGTCCTTGGTGCTGGAAGGCTGCACATTCTCCCTGCCAAGGAAACGAACCTGCTGTCTGCGAGCTACATTCTTCGAGGCACAGGGATGCCTCTAGAGCTGAAAGCCGCCTCAGAGGCCATCTGGCTCAACCCCCTTATTTTACAGGTGAGAAAACTGAGAACAAATGGGGTCAAGTGACTTGCACAAGGTAAAACAGGTAGTAAACTGAAAAGCGAGGGTTTGAGCCCAGGTCCTCAGACTCCGGAGCTAGTATTCTTTCTGCTGTTATCATGTTGCTTCCAAACAGAAGTCCATCTCCTATGGGAAGCCTTCCTTGATTGACTCTAGACATTCAACCTTTGAAAAATCTCCACCAATGTTGACCTCATCTAAATACCTCTCCAAATCACAGTACAATATTCCATTTCAGAGGTCTCTGGGGGTTTGAGGGCTAAGTATCATAAATACCATAGGATCGTAGATTTAGTCAGCTGGAAGAGCTTTGGCGACCATCTAATCCAATCCCCTCATTTTACAGAAAAGAAGACTGAAGATCCAAGAGGTTAAGTGCTTTGATCATTGTCACTCAGTGAGTAATTGTCAGAGGAAGGTCCTTCTGGAGCTAAGTCTTGCATTCTATCCACTATGCTACATTGCCTGTTTTCTATGGAAACACTTCATAGTTCCTTATTAGGGAAGTAGGAATGAAGACTGATTCAGACAGCTGAAGTTAAGCAGAGAAGGAGAGAAGTGTGATGGGAAGATCCCTGGGCTATGGAGTCAAGTGATTCAGCTTCTAATTTGGGATGGTACAGGGGCAAGTCACTTCCTCCTCTCTGAGCTTCAATTTCCTTATCTATAAAATAGGTGGTTAGATTAGATCATATCTAAAGGTTCCTTTCATCCTGAACATACTCTGATTTTATAGGTATAAGGCAGCCTCTCTCATGGACATGTCACCAGGTCCCCTTCCCTAAGAAGAGGAAAGTCAGCCCAACAGATGGAGAAGGAAAAGGCAGGTGCCTTCAATAGTTGGCTCACGAACATACAGAATCTCAATCTCTCTCTCTCTCTCTCTCTCTCTCTCTCTCTCTCTCTCTCTCTCTCTCTCTCTCTCTGTCTCTCTCTCTCTCTCCCTCTGTCTGTCTGTCTATCTCTCCCTTCCCCCTCATAAATACAGGGGACCAAGTTCTACCCTCAGCTTAATCCTCAGACTATTGGGAACAGTGCTCGTCATCGTGGAAGCCTGCCAGGATCCCTAAGGACCGAATCTTCCTTGGGAAGATGGATGATGGAGTGGATCTGTAGCAGATAAAGAACATAGCACCAGCTCGCAATAAGAAGCCATGACATTTATGGAGAGTTTTATAGTTTACAAGCCACTTCCATACACATTGTCTCAATCGATCCTCAATGAGAACCTTGGGAGATAGGTAGTGTAAGTCCCCTTATTTCCATTTTACAGATGAAAGAACTGAGGCTCATAGGAATGAAGTTACTTGCCCAGAAGATCCTAGGATCCTATACTAGCTCTAACTAAATCTACCTCTAGAGCTAGAAGGGACCTCAGAGGCCAGCCCATTTTACAGTGAAAGAAACTGAGGCCCTAGGATAGCTAAACTGGGACTTGGAGCCACATCTTTATCTCCTGGTCTAGCACTCTTTATCACTGCATAAGTCCATGTCCTGTCTTCTCTTGATAAAGTTAACCATTTATTAGCCCGTATTGGATTCCTTAGACTCGATTATAGCCATGTCAGTCTGGGGAAAATTTCAGCTAACCAAAATTTCTACTGTGAAAGATAAATTTTGTGACCAAACGCACCATCATTGATTCATCAGCACTGATGACACTAGGGCTTGTACTTAAAATATACAAATAATCACTCTGGACCATAAAAAAAGGAATGAGTTTCCCTTTCCCCAACCCAATACTCATTTTCCAGTGCCTTCGGGATGTGATTATGCTTTTCTTTTCCAGGACTAGCTGTACTGCTTCAACAGAAGCTAAACTAAGCAGGGGATTCTTTAAACAATGTCTTCATATCCTTAAGCCGTAAGGCAGTGCCTAGCACATAGTAGGCCCTTAGTAAATGTTTTTTTGTGCAGTAATGGATTGGCCACGCATTTAAACAATCCTTAATTAATTATCTGACTGAAACAAATTAAAAGACCCCAAGTGTCCAAGACTCCAAGCTCAACAGATTATGGGGTGGAAGGAAGCCCTATATTTTATTTTCTCACCAAGGTTCAATTTATGGCTCTTGACACTAACTTGCTACATGACAAAGAATAAGTCTATTCACCTCTTTGGGACTCAGTTTGTTGCATCTTTTAAAAAAAATAATGACCAGGTGACTTCAAAAGTCTCTTCCAGCTCTGCCTTAGGGTCACATGATTATGTTAGATGTCACTGCCCTAACAATCCCTACAAACATTTGGGCAGGTATAAGGGTGACAGTTGGCTCAATCTCATTAAGGAAACAAGGCTCCGTGCTGATGAGTACAGCCTGGAGGCAGAGGGAGGCAAGGGGAGCCCAGGAGGGCCATAGGGAGGGGCAACCAGGATTCAGATAGCAGAGCTGACTTTCTGCTCAATACTGATGAAAATTACCCATGGGTGTCTGGTCTCAATGAACACAAAGTATAAGGCCTTATAGTAGTCTTGTCTGAGATTCCATCCTCTGGGGCTGTGCTTCCAACTGTCTGAGTCTAAAGGTTTTGGTCTTATTCTCATTCATTCTCTATCTCTGTCTTTCTGTCTCTCCCCTCCCACCTTATCCTTTGCTATTCCTCTCTCTCTCTCTCTCTCTCTCTCTCTCTCTCCATATTTTCATGTTTCCCCAACATTTTTCCTGTTTTTCTTTCAATCTCTTTTTACCATTTTTTCTCTCTCTTTTTCCTTATCTCTATCCCTCTCTTCATCTCTCATATCTCTCTGTTCCAGCTTTTCTCGCTGTCTTTCTGTCTGTCACCTTTGTCTTTCTCCTACTTCACCCCTCCTCTTCTCTTTCTCTATGTCTCTCCTCTCCCCCTCTCTCTCAACATATTTTCATATTTCTCTATCTTTTTTCCTATCTGTTTTTCTTTTAATCTCTTTTCTTCTTTTTAACATTTCTTTCTCTCTCCTTTTCTTTATCTCTGTCCCTCTCATCTTTCAATATCTCTCTGTTCCTTTTTCCATCCCTGTCTCCCTGTCTGTCATCTTTCTCCTCCTACTTCATCCTTCCCTCCCCCCTCTCTCTCTCCCTCTCTCTCCTCTCTCTGTCTCTCTCTGTCTCTCTCTCCCTTCTGTCCCTCTTTCTTCCCTCCCTCTCTCCTCCCCCTCCCCCACCGTCTCCTCATTTTCTTTCCGGGGAAGTGAGGACAGCTCAGCGGGAACCAGACATAAGTGAGACAAATGCAACCTGGGCTGGTAACCAAAGAACTGGTTTCCTTAGCAACCAAATCTGCTCCTACTTGGAGCTCAGCTCTTTAGCTATTGTTGCCTTCGGTCTCCAAGGTGCCTGAGTGCTCAAGGAAAGAAACCTCTCTTCCCCCTCCCCTCTGTTCTCCCCTCATCTCTTTTACCTGGCCATTCTATCTACATCAGAAGACCTTGGTTAAATTTCTAGCTCTATGACTTATGATCTGTGTGACCTTGGACAAGTCATTCCCCTTCTATGCTCCTGTTTGCTCATCCATTAAATGAAGGCATTGGAAAAGATTATTTCTAAGTTCTAAAACCTTATATCCCCAATAAAAGCCTAGAACAGGAAACTAAAACTAGAGTATACCACATTATTCTTTTTACCTATTGGATTTTTGTAAGACGTAACTTAACACAATGCCCTAAAACCAGCAGGCTTAATCTGTTATGGAACTGGGCTGGCAGAAAACTTTAGAAGAGATTCACAAACCCCTTCCCTTTCTTCTCTCTTGTTCACTCCATTCTTTTCTCCTCCCTTCACCTGTCCTCTCCTCTCTATCTCTCCTTTCCCTTCCCCTCTTCCCCCTCATTTCCAAAACCTGCTTACCAGAAGGATCTGACCAACTTATCTCCCAATAAAGACAGTGTGGGAACCTCATGGAGAAGATTTGCCTTTGGCCACTGCAAAGCTCTACTAAGTCAAAGATCGGGAAGACTTTCAAGGCTCCCCTCCAGTGCCAAAGAACAGACGTAGTCCCTGTCCTTACAGCATCATAACAGAAACAAGACAAATTAATATGGATCCAATATAAATTATAGTCAGGGAATTCTGAGCCTCGCTAGCAGTGTGTCAGTGGGTAAGTCACTTCACTTCTATGCCTCAGTTTCATCATTTGAAAAATGCAAATAATGATACCTGAAAGACCTACTTGGAGAATAAAATGAGATAATTATATAAAACATTTCACAAAGCAGGAAGACCTAAATGAAGGTCAGTTATTATTGCTATCATCGTTATTATCATTCCCTAGCTCACAGGGTTAAATGCATTAATCAACTGGCCAATCAAGGAGCTTCTGTTAAGGACTGACTATGTGCAGCGCTGAATGTAAAGTGCTTTGAACAATTAAACACACCCTGTAAATGTCTATTGTTACAATGATGGTAAAGACGAGAAGGCAATGGAAAGGACCATAGATATTATGTAAGAGCCTCCAGTAGAAGTCTTCCTAAGTTTGAGGGTAGGGACAATATCCTCAGTGCGTAGCACAGTAGGTGCTTTTTAAAAAATGCTTATTGAGCGAAGAAAGGTAGATAAATTTGCCTCAAAGTTACTCCCTTCAACCTGAGAGCATAGATCTCTCATGTCCTGAAACAACAGACATCGAGTCAATGACTCATCAATGCTAGTTGATTTAATGTTGTTGTTGGGTTTCATTTGGTCCAACTTTTCACGACCCCATTTGGGGTTTTCTTGGCAAAGATACTGGAGCAGTTTGCCATTTCCTTATCCAGCCCTTTTTACAGATGAGAAAGCTGAGGCAGACAGAGTTAAGTGACTTGCCCAGGGTCACAGAGCTACTAAGTGTCTGAAGCCAGATTTGAATTCAGTAACTCTGTGCCACCTAGCTGCTCCTGATGAATTTAATCCAAACTTGTTATTTTAAAAGTTAACCTAGAGACCTAAGGAGAGGCAGTATTCTGTCCAAGATGACAGAGAGGCAGAATTGGAATTCATGGCTCTCTTCTGACTTCAGGTCCAGGGCTCTTTCCCTTTTACTATGCTGCCAGATATCATGAAAGGCTGGAAATTGTCAGAAGAGAAAACTTCCTCCCATGAAAACATTAACAAATCCCTGCAAACAGCCAACTTAATTTTTCTGCTCTTTGTTATTGACAGAGACAGCCTGTCATAGTGTCCAGAGAGCCAGCCTTGAAGCTAGGAAGACTTGGGTTTGTGTCCCACTTCTGACCCATATGGCTATGTGACCTTGGGGATGTCATTTAACCTCTCAATGCTCTGGGCAGCTGTTAAGACTATGAGCTGCAGAGAAAGCATCAGTCCAAACTGATATAGGGTTCCCTTATACCAATGAAATTAAACATCTAGTCCCAAACCGTTGTATTGATATGATGTTCTGGACAGATAATTAATAAGAATAATTTGCTGTTGTTCAGTCATGTCTGACTCTTCGTGACCCCATTTTGGGTTGGTTTACCATTTCCTTCTCCATTGTGTTCCCATTTTATGGATGGGGAAACTGAGGCAAACACGGTTAAGTGACTTGTCCACTTGCTGGTAAGTGTCTGAGGTCAGATTTGAATTCAGGTTTTCCTGACTCCAGGCCTAGCACTCTATATTATTATTATAATAATTATAATTATTATTATAATATTATTTATTATAATAAATAACCGCTAATATTTATAGAACACTTTAAGGTTTGTAAAGTACTTTACATATATTATCTTAGATAAATTACTTCCCTCTAAGCATCTCTTGTTTAAAAAATAAGTTAAACTCCCCAATATAACCAACCACTTGGCCTGATTGCACATGTGACTTTCCAGGCTTATGTTCTACCAGTTTTAACAGAGAGAAAGAACACATATTTGAACCTCAGTCATCTGGAGCCATGGTCATTGTTTTTTACCTTATTTCTCTTGCCTTCCACTGTCACCTTTATGAATATTATTGTAGTCCTTGGTGTGTTGTGCTGCTGGTCTGCTTTCTTCATTCTGTGTCACTTCATATGAGCTTTCCCACGTTTCTCTTAATTCTCCATATTTGTCATTCTTTAGATCACGATAATCGTCCGTGACCTTCATAACCCACCATTTGCTCAGCCATTGCTCAGCCATTGTGTGCAGGAGGTGTTTCCAGCCTTTCACTACCACAAATAGAGCTGCTATGAATATTTTGGTACATATGGGGCCCTTCTTTTCCATTTAACTTATTAACTTTCAACATATTTAGAGGAACATTCAGGGGAAAGAAATGCCAGCTCTGTACCCATAAAGGCACAGAGACACCTCCTTGAACGGTGCTATAAGGGGAGCAACTACAGCATTCTTAAAAGGAACTGTTAAGAAAATCTAACCAATGAAAAGTCCCAATTTGCAAAACAGATCAGTTCGGGGTAGGGTAAGTTTTTGCTTTAAGCAAACAATACATTATGCCACTCTTAAAAAAAAAAAAACCTGCTTCCTTCCCTCACTGAAATGTAGGGAAGCAATAAGGCATAGGAAAAAGGGAATACTGGACTTGATAAGGAGAGAAATCTGTTTTTGTTGTTGTTTTTTTTGGGGGGGCAGAGCAATTGGGGTTAAGTGACTTGCCCAAGGGCACACAGCTAGTATCAAGTGTCTAAGTCCGGATTTGAACTCAGGTCCTCCTGACTCCAGGGCCGGTGCTTTACTCACTGCGCCACCTAGCTGCCCCAAGAAATCTGTTTTTGAATCCTCTCTCTGACATTTGCTGTTGTTATTCAGGCCATGTCAGTCGTATCTGACTCTGTGACCCCATTTGGGATTATCTTGGCAAAGATACTGACACGGTTTGCCATTTTCTTCTCCAGTTCATTTTACAGATAAAGAAATTGAGGCAGACATGGTGAAGTGACTTGCCCAGGGTCACACAGTTAGTTCAAATCTGAGGCCAGATTTGAACTCAGGAAAATCCTGATTCCAAGCCAATGCTCTACCCACTGCACCCTTGCTGTGTGTTTATGAGCAAGTGACATGACCTCTCTGATCTACAGTTTCTTCATTTAAAGAATATAGATAAGAATATCCTGTAGTAGTATCTGCCTCACAGAGTTGTTGTGAGACTCAATCAATACATGTAATCTATTAAACTTCTAAATGTGGCAGGTATGTTGTCAGGTAGTAGACAAACAAATACACAGATTCATACAAGATCACACCTAGAAATGTCCCCTATTATTGTTAAATGGTTGTTTATCAATCTTCCTCCACTGAACAAAGAGGAAATACAGAGAATATTAGGGAAACGTAATATAGTGATTACTTACATGTATAGACACACTCGTATGTTTACATAAACACATATATATGTATTGCTCAATTTGGGGGAGAGGAAGGGGAATCCTACTGAAGATTTATTAGACATAATGATACAGCCTCTTAGAAATGGCAGTGACAGTAGATGGGAAAGTGGGATCCTGGTTCTGACACTGCCTCACCTTGGACAAATGATTCTGCACCTCAGTTTGGTACTGTGACATGAAGGGGTGGGACTAGCTGGCTACTAAGATTTTTTTCTAACTCCAACTTCTATGTACTGTCATCTTGCCTGTGGCACTGGCAAAATAGCTACCTAGGCTGAAGTTAATCTATGGATTCCCATCCACTCCAAATCCAAATGTGGATTCACAGTTACTCCTAAAACTAGAGGCCATAAGCTAAGTATGAACAACATGGTCTAAGCTACCTGGCTCATGCTCTATGGACATATTCATGAGCCCCCACTGGTGTGTTTACTTTTTCCTCTAGTCAGAGGATACAGTTGGCTCAAAGCAAAGGCATTTAATAAATAATATAGTTATAAAAGTCACCCAGTAAGCTAGGGTATACTTTCTCATAAGTGCACACACTATTGATGGGAATACCAGGCACCCACAGGAATTACACATGATGAACATATAGAGAAAACATGGCCAGAGCACATAGAAAGGACAAGTCAAACTTTTGATGCTACAGGACCAACCATGCTTTCTGGTAATATCGTCAAGCTTCTCTCACTGGACCTGATTCCCAATGACTATAGCATCACGACTGGGAATGTTGTTTTGCTGGGACCTGCTTGCTTAATAATGACTTACCTAGTCTTATAGTCTCTACTAGGCATTGCTCCTTGCTCTCACCTTCTAGGCTTATCTCTCAAGGCCCCTCAATAGCCATCTGGGTTCTACTCTAGGATGGTGTCTCTCAAAGTTTTTGGACTCAGGATTTCCTTACACCAGTGATGGGATTCAGCCAGTTCACACCAGTTTGGTATAACAGGTACCTAATTTTAGGTTGAGTTCAGCAAACGGTTGTTAGTGGGGGTGGGGCCTGAGTCCACCATATCAGCGGCAGCTGTGGTGCTGCAGCTCAGTTCCATGGAGAACTGGTTATTAATTTATTTGAATCTCACCATTCCTTATACTCTTAAAAATCATTGAGAATTCCCCAGAGTTTTTGTTTATGTGAGTTGCATCTATCTATATGATATTAGAAATTAGGATGTCTTAGTATTATTATGAAAATAGTTGCCACCTCCAGGATGCTCTGAAGGAGTCCCAGGAGGCCCTAGGTCCCCAGACCACTTTAAGAGCCTTTAATCTGCGCCATAACAGATGTCCCTGATGAGGGCAGGCTGACATCTCAGAGCAACCACATTCCCAAGATCCTCTCCGGCTTAGCATGTAAAGGGTTTTGAGCCAGAAAAGGAAGTAAAAAAGTAAAGATGCAGCATCTTTTGGCACATATCTCTCAGAAGAAAAATCAATTTTTTGGTGCTATATTTTGACCAATAAGCCTCAATGTCTCCTTATACACATAACTTATCTCCTAAAGTTTCTTCCAGGAAAGGAAGGAAGGAAAGAAGGAAATAAGCATTTATTAGATGCCTACTATGTGTCAGGCACTGTGCTAAGAACTTTACAAATATTATCTCACTTAATCCTCACAACAATGCTGGGAGGTAGGTGTTATTATCATTCCTACTTTACATTTGAGGAAACCAAGGCAGAAGTCTCATGACTTGCCCAGGATGACACAACTAGTAAGTGTTTGAGGCAGAATTTGAATTCAAGTCTTCCTGACTCCTGGGCCAATGCTCCACCCACTGAGCCACCCAGTTGTCTCTAGGTCTAATAGTAGACATTCTATGTTTTAAGATTCCTTCTAGTCATAAAATTCTATGTTCTCCAGTCCCTTCCAGCTCTGACATTCCATGTTCTCATGTTTCATTTTCAAGAAAATCTGCCTTAGAAGTCCTGGAGTCTGTTAGTTACAAAAAGCAAGAAACACTTGCCAATGAAAGAAGAAAGTGGGTGCCTTGCACATTTTTTGGGTCCAGACCTAAAATTTCATCCATATTGGGAATTTCCAATATGGAAACTTCCTCCAAAAATGCAAATCACCTACTTGTCTGTAACTATACAGTCAGAGTATTTCCTGGACCACCAAGATGTCAGGTGACTTGCCAAGGGTCGTAGTACCAGAATATGTCAAACACAGGAATTAAATTCAAGCCTTCCTAACTTTAAGACTGGCACCCTAGTCAGTATGCCAGGGCTATCTCTTGCCCTCACACATTTTAGGTGTTTAACAAATGTCTATAGAATAGGAAAGTGAGGAGGGAAAGGGGATGGTAGGAGTGAGGGAGGGGGGAACAGAGAGAGAGAGAGAGAGAGAGAGAGAGAGAGAGAGAGAGAGAGAGAGAGAGAGGGAGGGAGGGAGAGAGAACAAGCTCTTGTCTCTGCTCTGGCATTTTTCATCATCATAGGGGAAAGCAAAATATATTAAGATTTAGAAAAATCAGAGATGAGAGGGTGAAACCCCTCTTCTTTCCTCACTTCCATATACACACAGCATCAACATCATAGCTGTTGCAGCTATAAATAACCAGCCCCTAAGAAGAACAAATTGTCAGGACTCATTCCTTTTCAGAGACAAATTGTGCACCCAGTTCATGTTGATATTTAAATGAGTGAGGTGGGGTGGGGATGGGGGGGAGATGGAGAGAAAGTCAAACAATGGAACATGGAGGCCAACGTTGGCCCTTTCCTGAAAAGCAGTCAAATGGATGGGAGATGAGAGTTGTAAATCTGAATGGGAATAATATCCATCGCTACAAAGGGAACATGTTTATTTATCACTTTTACTATTTTCCCTAAAATTTACAGTCTGCAATCTGCCCAGAACACAGGAGAGAAAATGTAAATGGCCTCTAACCAGCACCGCATTGAGGAAGGAGAAAATGATAAAATATTTATTCTCCCCCAGCAATACCACCCTTAAATCCAATTTCAAACAAAGGCGGTGATTTATCCAAGGCACAAAGCAAGGCGCTATTTCAGCCACTGACAGCTAATTGAAAAGAATACTCATTATGGAATGGAACAGATTACACCAAAATGATTTTTGTATGTTCTGGAGTAATTTTCAAAACAATTCTGGAAAAGGGAAAAGTGGTCCCAAAGTTACCAGTACCAGAAGAGTGACTGGCAATTCCTCAGAAACCTTGCTTTCCCACACAACCCAAGAGGTCATAGTGGTAGTGAAAGCCCCGCATGGAGATGAGATTGCAGTCCAGGTCTTATGTTACCCACGTTACATGGGGGAGCAGCCCAGTAGGCACTAACTAGAAATAGAGGGAAATACACTACCTAGTTAAGAAAGGGTCTTGAAAAACTCAGTTAGTCCATAGCATGCTCCATGCCTAGACTCCAGACATTTTTATTGACTATCTCTCATGTCTGTAAGGTTCTCTCTCCTCATCTGTGCCTCCCGGCTTCCTTGGCTTTCTTCAAATCCAAGCTAAAATCTCACCACCATCCCTAGTCTTCCTTAATGCTAGAGTCTTTCTTCTGTTGATTATGTCCAATGTATCCTGTCTATATCTTGTCTATACAATACAATAAATATTTATCAAGTGCCTACTATGTGCCAGGCATTGTGCTAAGCACTGGAGATACGAAAAAAGGCAAAAGACAATCCCTGCCCTCAGGGAGCTCCCAATCCAATAGGTGAGGCAGCATGTAAACAAATATATACAAAATAAGCCAAAGACAGGACAAATAGGAAATAATTAACAGACGGAGAGCTCTGGAATTAAGAGAGAACAGGAAAGGCTTCCTGTAGAAGGTGAGATTTAAAGGAAGCCAGGGAGCTGTTTGCATGTTATCTCCCCCATTAGATTATGAGCTCCTTGAGGGCAGAGACTGACTCTTTTTTGCTTTTCTTTTTATCCCTATCACTTGGCACAGTGCCTGGCACATAGTCTATGCTTGATGAATGGTTGTTGACTGTCTGAGTGTTGCCTCAATTCGGCTAGCAGCTGCTGTCAAGGTGAAAAACCAACACGAGCCCAACAACGAGAACACTACAAGCCCAGATTCTTTTGATCTGCTTTACTAAGGAAAGCAACATTAAGGGGTTAGCAATCTTACTTTAATCCAGCATACAAGTATCATTCACTTAGTTCAGGGGAAAAAGCCAGAACCCTGAACTTCAAAGGAAATACAAACGAATTACAAACCTCAACAGACAAACCTTGTCTGATTCACATCTCAATTCATAATCACCAGAATTTAACAAAATCTGAATGTCTGGGTTTACAAGCTGGAGGGCTCTTATCTACAGCTGCCCAGAGTCTCCACATTAGCACACTGCCAAGAGAGAGAGCCCTAAGCAAATAGCTCTGTCTTCCCTTTTTATGCACTCTTTAGCTGTCATCAAAAGTCATCTGAGTGACCAGAGCTTAAACTCTTACTATTGGCTCTGGTATTAGCAACTCCCCTTAGGACCCTTAGGGCTTCACACCCACATTGGCTTAGCACCTAGCAGCTAGGGGTTTTGGGCCTACTTGGGAGCGAAAATATAATCAGACCTCCCTTCATTGGCTCCACCTTAGTCACCAATGTACTGAGCCACCAGGAGCTAGTCACCAGCATTGGCAGATGATCCTTAGTCCAAGAAACTGAGGTTGCCCCTCCCAGGGAGGACTTGGGGGTGGAGGAGAGCAGGGAGCAGAAGAGACATTTGCTGAAGTCTGAAAATACCTTGAGAATTGTCACATGGGAGAAGAAACAGGCTTATTCTGTGGGATCCTGGAGCCAGTGGATGGAAGTTCTTCAGAGGGATAGATTTCATTTTTTTTATTTTTTATTTTTTTTAAAATTTATTTTTGACATGTTTGGTTTTCAGCATTGATTTTCACAGGCGTTTGAATTACAAATTTTCTCCCCATTTCCTTCCCCCCCCACTCCAAGATGGCGTACATTCTGGTTGCCCT
>CM053622.1:16494264-16519677 GCA_028646595.1 Phalanger gymnotis | reverse complement strand
GGTCCGTGTGGGACCGACCTTACCCAGAGACCATCCAGGCTGTCCTGGGGTGGGGCCCTGCTTCCCTCTGCCACTTTGTGGGTTCTGCAGCTCTAGAATTGGTTCAGAGCCATTGTTTTATAGGTTTTTGGAGGAACTTGGTGGGGAGCTCACGCCAGTCACTGCTTCCCAGCCGCCATCTTGGCTCCGCCCCCCCAGAGGGATAGATTTCAGCTTAGCATAAGGCAGCATTTCCCCAAGATTCTATCTGTTTGACAATGGAATAAGCTGCCTCGAGTAATGGCCTGGAAATCTTTGACCAGTTTGTAGGCATTTTGTTGAAGAGATTCATGTTTCAGGTTGTTGCTGTTCAATCATTTCTCTCATGTCTGACTCTTTTTGACCCAATTTGGGGTTTTCTTGGCAAAGATACTGGAATGGGTCACCATCTCCTTCACCAGTTAATTTTACAGATAAGGAAACTGAGGCAAATAGGGTAAAGCATCTTGCCCAGAGTCACACAGCTAGTAAATGTCTGAGGTCAAATTTGAATTCAGGTCTTCCTGACTCCAGGCCTGGTGCTCTCTCCACTGAGCCACCTAACCGCTATGTTTCAGGTAGGGAGATTAATTGATCATCTGTCAGGTTCTTTCCAACTCTGATATTCTATGATTCTAAGTATCAAAAAAATTGATATCATTTATTTGTTCATTTATCTAATATTCACCAAATACCTACTATGTGCTCAACTCTGTCCCAGGCACTTTGAGGGAAGTAAATGTAGAATGCAAAAGCGGATTCAGTTCCTGACCTAATAGAGTGTCTAATCTAATTGCAAAGCCCCACCACAAAGACCTGGAAAATATAAAGAAACACATAAATCCATAAGGGAGCAGGGATGAAGTAGGGAGGTATAGGACATGTAGGAGAGGTCTGGGGAATGATTAGAGTAGGGACTGAGGACAGTCAAGGAAGGCTTCTTGGATGTGTCTCAACATGGATTTGGAAGTGACTGGTCCAAACGAAGAGGTACCATGACTCAGGGGAAACAGTGCTTGGATTGACAGTTGAAGGGCCTCACTTCAAAAACTGGCTCTGACACTTACTGCCTGTGTGACCTTACATAGACCATGGTCCCTCTGTGGACCTCAGTTTCCTTTTCTATACAGTAAGAGAATTTGGTCTCGAGGAGCTCCAAGGTCCCTCCAGCTCTAAGCATTAGGACAGATCAAAGGATATTTGTAGAATTTCAGTGCCAGAATGTCTTTTAGGAGATTGTCTAACCCCTAATTGTATAGAGGAAGAAACTAGGACCCAGTGAGGGGAGGAGACTTATCCCTCCCTTCTTCCAAGATGACCCAGGAATCAGGGGCCAGGAAGAAATTGGAACAGGACAAAAGAAAACCCATGGAATTGGGTACTGTCAGCATCTGAGCTACTTTATAGCCAGCGCCACCCAATTTAGCACTTAATTATACACCGTCTGGCATAGCACTGTAATTGTTTCCTGTGTGTTAGTCTCAGTTTCTTGACAAGGCGGGGAGCAGGGACCATATTTTGAGTTTGCTTTTCTTCCCTGAATTGTCTGGCAGAGGGCTTAGTACCAGACCATCAGTAGACTGGGCTGCCTGACCAACCACACCTCATCTCCCCCTAAGCATCACTGTTCTCTCTGATTAAAGGTAATGACCATGACAGCTAGGTGGTGCCACAGTGCACAGTCCTCTGGGCCTGGAGTGCAGAAGACCAGAGCCTAAATCCAGCCTCAGACTTACTAGCTAGGCAAGTCTGCCTCAGTTTCTTCAACTGTAAAGTGGGGATAATAATTGCACCTATTTCCCAGAGCTGTTGTGATGGCCAGCCTTGGATCTCCAATTGCTCATTGGACGCCTTGAACTGCACAGCCTGTAGACATCTTCAACTTGACATGTGCCAACCTGAGCTCATCATCTTTTCCTCCAAACCTTCCCTTCTTCCTAACTTCTCCATTACTGTCCAAGGTCCCACCATCATCTCAGTCACCCAGGCTCGCAGCCTAGGTGTCATCCTAGAATGATCATTCTCTTTCACTCCCTTACATATAATCTCTTGTCAAGTCCTACTGATTTTACCTTGGTAACTTCCCCCAAACCGCCCCCCTTCTCTCATCTGATGCTGCCATCTTGGTGCAGGATTATCCCAATGGCTGCTGGTTGATCTCCCTGCTTCAAGCCTCTTCTCACTCCAGGTCATCCTTCACTCAGCCGCCAGAGTGATTTTCCTAAAGCTCAGGTCTGATCATGCCACCCCCACCCTACCTTCTAATCAATAAACACCAGCTTCCTGGTCTCTCCAAGATTAATTATAAAATCTTGCTTGGCTTTTACAACTTTTTGCAACCTGACCCCTTGCTACCTTTCTTGCCTTTTCAAGCCTTATTGCTTCCCAATGACCTACTGACACACCTTGCAGTTGCTGACACATGATGATACTTCATTTCCTGACTCCAAGCTTTTACACTGGCTGTCCCTCCTGCCTAGGATGTTCTTCCCTCTTCCCCGGTGCCTTCTTGATTCCCTGGCTTCCTTTAAGTCTCAGATCAAATCCTATCTCCTACAAGAAGCTTTTTCCAGGCATCTCAAATCTGTCTTCCTTCCTTTCCCCTGAGACTACCCATAATTTATCTTGTTTGTTCATATTGGTTGGCATGTTGTCTCTCCCATTAGACTGTGAGCTCTGTGAGGAAAGGGATCCTGATTTTTGCTTTTCTTTGTATTCCCAGTGCTTAGTAGAGTGCCTGGCACATAGTAGGTGCCTAACAAATGCTTGTTGGTTGTGCAATGGCCAACTTTGATAGACTTAGCTCTTCTCAGCAGTGCAAGGATCTAAGACAACTCCAAAAGACTAAGGATGGAAAATGCTATCCACCTCCAGAGAAAGAACTGATGGAGTCTAAACACAGATGGAAGCAGACTATTTGCCCTCCTTTTTTGTTTGTTTCTTCTTTCTCGTGGTTTCTCCCATTGGTTCTAATTCTTCTTTTCAATATGTCTAAAGTGAAAATATGTTTAATATGGATTTATATGTAGAGCCTATATCAGATTGCATGCTGTCTTGGGGAGAGGAGGGGGAAGGGAAGGGAAGGGGAGGGAAGGGGAGAAAATTTAGAACTCAAAATCTTATGGAATTTATGTTGAAAACTAAAAATTAATTAATAATTAAAAATAAATAGATAGATAGATAGATGCTTGTTGACAAAATGATTGACTTTCTAGATGGCCCCTGACAAGCCACATGGATTAGACTGAAGAGTCAGCATTCTCTTTGTTAATAGGGCAACATCCCCTTGATTGAAAATTTACTTGTTTCTTTGAAGGAGAATGGGGGGGGGGTTGGTATCTCTACTGGACTTAGGTTCTGGGAGGTCTTAGAATGTCAAAGATAAGATCCTTACGTCAAAGGACATAGAGTATAGATCTAGAACCAGAAAAGACTGCAGAGGCCTCCTAGTCTATTCTCTTTATTTGACAGATTAGTAAATCAAGGCCCAGGAAGCAGAAATATCTTGTTTAAGACACTCTGGAGCCCGTGCTTTTTTCTCTATCCCTCTATGTGCAACTGAGCCCACAGAGACCCTAGCATGTGACCAGACAACCAAAAGTAGTAACAATGCCTGACTGGCTCTAAGGTTTACCAAACAAATGTACATTATCTATAGGGATTGTCAGAGCAGCCCTAGGAGGTTGGTGCTTTCCCCTCCCCCCATTATATAGAGGAGTAAATGGAGTTTGAGAGAGATTCAAAGACTTACCAGTGATCACACTATGAGTAAAAATGCCACAGCCCAGATGAGAACTCAAGGCTCTCTTAACTCCAAGTGTGACACATGCTCTGTGATACTGCACATTGCCTCTCCTTTTAGATAGGGCTTAAAGACATAAGTTCTCTGAAGTTACTTCCCATTTCTACTCTCCCCCCCTCTCTCTTTCCTCTCTTCTCTCTCTCTCTTCCTCCTCCTCCTCTTCCTTTACCACCCTTCCTTCTCTGTCTCTTTTTCTCCCTACCCATTTCCCTCAGTTTCTTTGTCTTTTTCTATCTCTCTCTCTTTTTCTCCTCTTCTGCCTCTGTGACTCTATCTCTCCCTTCTTTTCTTCCCTTTTCCCTTTCCCTCCCTCTTTCTCTGCCTCTCTCTGTCTCTCTCCTCCTTCCTGTTGGTTTCCCTCTCTCTTCATGATGGATCAGGGTTTTTTCCAGTTTCCTCTGTTCCTTTCCTGTCCTTATGGGACAAAGAGCAGAAGTCCCTGTACTTTCTTTATTCCTGATAGATACTTTGGCTTATGTGATCTTCTCTGGTGCCTGAATCTGGGATAATAGTTATGGGATAATAATCCGGTGCCATTCTCACTTCCAGGTTTCTGTGTCTTTATCTTTACTGTTAAGCATCAATTAGCAGGAATAATGCAGTAGAATCTAAACTTTTTGAGGGCAGTAATGGGTCTGTTTTTGTCCCTGTATCCTTAGCACCTAGGACAGTGCCTGGGTTGTCATTGTTATTGTTGTTGTTGAGTTGTTCAGTCAGGTCTGACCCTTCATGACGCCATAGCACACCAGGCCCTTCCATCCTCCACTATCTCTTGAAGTCTGTCCAAGTTCATTTTCATTGTTTTCATGACACTATCTATCGATCTCATCCTCTGCCATCCTCTTCTCCTTTTGCCTTCAATCTTTCCAAACAAGAGGGTCTTTTCCAATGATTTCCATCTTCTCATTATAAAGCCAAAGTATTTAAGCTTCAGTATTTGACTTCCAGTGAATAGTCTGAGTTAATTTCTTTAAGTATTGACTGATTTTATCTCCTTGCTGCCCAAGAGACTCTCAAAAATCTTCCCCAGTACCATAATTCAAAAGCATCGATTCTGCAGCACTCAACTTTCCTTACAATCCAACTTTCACAGCTATACATTGCTATTAGGGAAACCACAGCTTTGATTATACAGACCTTTGTTGGCAAGTTGATGTCTTTGCATTTTAGTATGCTGTCCAGATTTGCCAGCACTTTCCTTCCAAGGAGCAAGTGTCTTTTAATTTCATGGCTGCAGTCACCATCTGCAGTGATCTTTGAGACCAAGAATATAAAATCTGACACTGCTTCTATTTCTTCTGCCTCTATTTGCCAGGAAGTGATGGGAGCAGTTGCCAAGATCTTAGTTTTTTTCCATGTTAAGCTTCAAGCCAGCTCTTACACTCTTCTCTTCCACCCTTAACAAGAGGTTTCATAATTTCTCTTCACTTTCTGCCATCAGAGTGGTATTGACTGCACATCTGAGATTGTTGATATTTCTCCTGGGAACTTTAATTCCAGCTTCTTATTCATCTAGCCTGGAATTTCACATTTCATACTCTGCATATAAGTTAAATCAGGTGGCAATATACAGCCTTTTCATATTCCTTTTCCAATCTTAAACCAATCAGTTCTTCCATGTTCCATTCTAACTGTTGTTTCTTAACCCACATACAGGTTCCTCAGCATATAAGTAAGATGATCAGGTACTCCCATGTCTTTGAGAACTTGACACATTTTGTTGTGACCCACACAGTGAGAGAGATTTTCGTGTAGTCAATGAAGCAGAAGTAGATTTTTTTTCTGGAACTCCTTTGCTTTCTCCATTATCCAGAAAATGTTGGCAATTTGGTCACTAGTTCCTCTGCTTCTTCAATACCCAGCCTGCTCTTCTGATGATTCTTCAGTCACATACTGCTGAAGCCTAATTTTCAAAATCTTAAGTGTAATCTTGCTGGTGTATAAAATGAGAGCAATTGTTCAATAATTTGAACATTCCTTGGCATTGTCCTTCTTTAGGATTGGGACGTAAACTGATCTTTTCCAATCTAGTGGCCACTATCGAATTTTCCAAATTTGCTGGCAAACTGAGTGCAGCACATTAAGAGCATCACATTTTAAGATTTCAAATACCTGATCTGGAATTCCATCACTTCCACTGGCCTTGGTGTTAGCAAGGCTTCCTAAGGCCCTCTTGGCTTCATTCTCCCGGGACTCTAGCCCTAGATGAGTAATCACACCATAGTGTTTACTGATGGTGTTAAGATCTTTCTTGTATAGTTTTTCTGTGTATTCTTGCCATCTCTTCTACTTTTGTTAAGTCTCTACCATTTTGTCTTTTATCATGCCCATTTTTCACATGAAATATTTCCTTGATGTTTCTAATTTTTTATCTAATTAGTTTATTTATTTTTAGTTTTCAACATTCACTTCCATAAGGTTTTGAGTTTTAAATTTTCTCCACCTCTCTCCCCTCCCCCTCCCCAAGACAGCAATCAATCTGATATAGGCTCAACTTATACATTCATATTAAACATATTTTCACATTAGTCATGATATAAAGAAGAATTAGAACTAATGGGAGAAAGAACAAACAAAACAAAAGAACAAAAGAAAAGGAGAGCCAATAGCATGCTTCAAACTGCATTCAGACTCCAAAGCTCTTTCTCTGGATGTGGAGAGCACTTTCCATCATGAGTCTTTTGGAGTTGTCTTAGATCCTTGCATTGTTGAGAAGGGCTAAGTCTATCAAAATCGGTCATCACACAATGTGGCTGTTACTGTGTACAGTGTTCTCCTGGTTCTGATCATTTCACTCAGCATCAGTTCATATAAGTCTTTCCAGGTTTTTCTGAAGTCTTCCTGCTCATCATTTCTTATAGCACAATAGTATTCCATTACATGCATATACCACAACTTGTTCAGCCATTCTCTGATTGATGGGCATCCCCTCAATTTCTAATTCTTTGCCACCACAAGAAGAGCTGCTATAAATTTTTTTGTACATATGGGTCCTTTTCCCATTTTTATGATTTTTTTGGTGTTTCTAATTTTCTTGAAGAGATCTCTTGTCTTTCCCATTTTACTGTTTTCTTCTATTTCTTTGCATTACACATTAAAGAAAACCTTATCTCTCCTTTCTGTTCTCTGGAATTCTGCATTCAGTTTGGTATATTTTTTTCCTTTTTCCTTTACCTTTACTTTTTCCTTTCCTTCCTTCCTCAGCTATTTGAAAAACCTCATCAGACAGCCATTTTGCTTTCTTGCTCCTTTTTTTCCTTTGGAATGTTTTGTGTAACTGTGTCCTATATGATATTGCGAATCCCTGTCCATAGTTCTTCAGGCACTCTATCTAACCCCTTAGAACTATTCTTGACTTCCACTTCATATTCATAAGGGATGTTATTAGGTCATACCTATATGGTCTGATGATTTTCCCTACCTGCTTCAATTTAAGTCTGAATTTTGCAATAAGAAGCTCATGTTCTGAGCCACATTTAGCTTCAGGTCTTGTTTTAACTGACTAAAAAGAGCTTCTCCACCTTTGGCTACAAAGCATATAATCAGTTTGATTTTGACCATCTGGTGATGTTCATGTGTAGAGGCATTTTTTGGATTGTTGAAAGAGACTTCTCCAGGGTCACACAGCTAGTAAGTGTCTGAGGCCGGATTTGAACTCAGGCAGATGAGTCTTCCTGATTTCAAGCCCAGTATTCTATCCACTGCACCACCTAGCTGCTCTTCCATGACCATATTAAAGCACAAAAACAACATCCTTACCAAACTTGCAGTGGCATAGATCTGGGAAGAATAAACAACCCAACAGATAAAAGTTAGGATCCAAAAAGATCATGACAGGCTGGATCTAATCACATAATGCTTGTAAGATATAAAAGAAAAATTACCCTTGAATTGAAAAAAAGATCAGCTTCACAAACATGAAAGGGAAAGCATAGTTACAACAAAATTTCTCTATAAAAGATCTGGGAGTCTTAGTGGACTTCAAGCTCTGTATGAGGCAGCAGTGAGACAGAATAGCTAAGAAGGCTAATGGACCACATTAAGAGAAGTATGGCTTCCAGGAATAAGGAGGTGATGGTATCCCTATTCCTTGCCCTAGTCAGATTCCATCTGGAGCATTGTGCTGAGCTCTGGGTGACAGTGTTTATAAAGGACCTTAATAAGCTTGCAAGTGTCTAGAAGAGAAAGGCTAAGATGGAGTACAGCCTTAATCCAAATCATGTAAGGACTCATAGAAGGCACTGGGGGTGTTAACCTATTAAAGAGAAGACTCAGGAAAAAAACTTAACAACAGTGTTCAAGTATCTGAAGGGTTGTCATATAGAAAAGGGAAAGGATTTGTTCAATTTGGCAAGACCAGAAGAGACAGGCAGAAGTTGCTAAGGGTCCAACTGAGGCAGGATGGTAGAAAAAGCTTCATAATGCTGAAAACTGTCACCAAGCAGAATGAGTTGCCTTGGGAGGTGGTGAGCTCCACCCCCCCATTGGAGGTCAACAGGCAGAGGTTGGATGAGGCTTTTGGTGGTGGGATGCAATAAGGACAGTTTTTTCTAGCATTAGCTAGACTAGATAGATGACTGCTGAGGTTGCTTCTAGAGCTAAATTCTGGGATCCAATGTGACCCAGAGGGAGTTCCTTCTAATTTTCCTAATGAAGGTCTTGGTCACCTGGGAACCTGGCTAGTCTTCTATTGGCCTGCCCTGATAGATGCCTAGTCAGTCGGTCAATAAGCATTTATTAACACATTCTATGTGCCAGATGCTGAGTTAGTACTGGGACTACAAAGACAAGGCAAGGATGAAGACTGCTTTCAAGATCCTTAGATCTACTGGGACAACATCATGCACACAACTATATACTAACAAGCTATAGACAGAATAAACTGGAGAAAATCAACACACAGAAGGCTCTAAGACTAAGGAAGACTGGGAAAGGGCTCTTGCAGAAGGTGGGATGTTAGCTGAGATTTGACGGAAGTCAGGAGGGAGAGGTGATGAGGGAGAACATTCGAGGCATGGAAGTCAGTCAGTGTAAATGCCTGGAGGCTTATGGAATGTCTTGTTTGAGGAGCAGCCAGGAGGCAAGTGGCCCTGGGTTCCACAGCATTCGAGGAGAATGAGGTATAAGAAGACTAGAAAGGCAGGAAGGAATCCAATTATGGTGGGCTTTCCAAAAGCCAAAGAGAGAATTTTCTGTTTGACCCTAGATGTGACCAAGGAGTCACTGGCATCAAGCCTGACCATCAGGGACCATTTTATCTATCACCTTGGGCTGCTAAAACTTTGGAGAGTTGTGGCTGCTCAGGGATAATTAATGATTGGCACTTCTAGATTCCTCTTTGGATGAGTGCCTGAAAAGGGTCTCCTTCTTCAATGACTGACAAGAAGAAGGCCACATGAGCCATGGAAACAACCCTGGACTTTGGGCCAAGAGCTTATGGACAAGTGTCTTCCCTTCCTTGGATCTTAGTTTCTTCCCCTGTGAAATGAGGGAGTTGGATGGGGTCATCTTCAGGAGCCTAAGTAGCCTCATATTTTTATTTTTAGTTTCTAGAAATTATTGTTCTCACTCTTCCAAGTTGAAGGAGTTAATCTGCATGTTGTACCAAGGGCAAAATGGCAAACTTGGGGAATTCAAGGCCTTGCTAGCCTGTATTTAGTCACTGGTGACCCTAGGCAGGCTCCTTAGCCTCTCCAAGATCAGAGAGAATGAAGACATCACCCTCCTGATGTCATTGACCCTCTTTGAAAGTGAAGGACAAACAACAAAAAGGATATCTGTGCTATCTCTGTCATAGGATCATAGAGGTGGAAGGACCTTTAGAGGTCACCTTAGAGCCCCATAGAAGAGAGCTTAGTTTTTCTCTGCTTAGCCCAGAGGGTAGAACCAAAGGAAGTTTCAAAAGGGCAGATTCCAGCTTAAGATGGGAGAGAGGGGAAGTATTTACAATGGGAGCTGTCTAATAGTGAAAGTAGCTGGCTCACCTCCCCTCATGTGTAAAATGAGGGGGATGGACTCAATGGCCTCTCAAGATGTAGTAAGGATACCAGAGGCCTGCAAGCCCAGCCTAGTTGACATTTATCAGGTATAATGTAGAAGGGCTTCTTGTTTAGGCATGTGGTAGACAACATGGCCACCGAGAACTCTTCCAACTCTGAAATTATTTTATTCTGAATTCATTTCTAGCCCAACCCCCTCAGTGGATTCCTACGTTCCACTTCTCAAATGAGGAAACTGAGACCCAGAGAAATTAAAGGATTTGCCCAGGGTCACACAGCTAGTAAATATTGGGAGTAAATCTTGAACTGAAGTCTTTTTTTTACTAAAAAGCTAATCCTTTACTTTAAACACTATACCCTACTGCCTCTCCGTTTCCACTGCATGTATCAGTGCAGGACCTGGCACAGAGCAAGAGCTTAATCCATGTCTGCTGATTAGTTATCATTACCACCACCACCACCACCACCACCTCCACCACCACCTCCACCGCCGCCACCACCTCCACCACCACCACCACCACCACCACCACGATCACCACCACCATCATCATTGCCACAATTGGTAAATGGCTCATTGCTTAGTGGAAGAGTTTTGTTAACATCATTTCAATCTGTTTTAATTTATTCATTTAGCACTCACGTTATAAGTGGTAAAAAATAAGTTATGAGGTATATTCTCTCACAAACACATCTGTGTTTAAAAAACCCTGTGAGTGAGCTCTCCCTCAAAGCCTTCACTTGCAGTTAGGAAGACCTGAGTTCAAATCTTGCCTCCAACAAGGTAAATATGACCCTGGGCAAATCACCTACCTGGCTCTCAGTTTCCTCATCTGTAAAATAAAGGAGTTGGATTCAGTGGCCTCTAGGATCCTTTTCAGCTCTAGATTTGTAATCTTATGATGACCTTTACAACGGGACTTCCATTGCTCGGATGACATTCTTTGGGGTCACTTCTCAAAGCCCATAAGACAAGCTAGGGCACTTCTTTAGGAAGGCAAATCTTATCACTTTGAGGGTAAGTTTGATTTTCTGTTAACCCTAAAGGCACTGGGAACTAAATCTAGAAAATAAAGAATGTTAACAGAAGATGGAGATACAAAGGAATAGGAGGGATCACTCTGATAATTCAATTACACTTATTAAATGTTGGTGTTCAGTCATGTCTAACTCTTCATGAACCCCATTTGGGATTTTCTTGGCAGAGATACTGGAGTAGTTAGCCATTTCCTTCTCCAGCTCATTTTACAGATGAGCAAACTGAGGCAAACAGTTGAGTGAGTTGCCCAGGGTCACAGAGCTAGTAAATGTCTGAAGCCAGATTTGAACTCATGAAGATGAGTCTTCCTAATTCCAAGCCTAGTTCTCTTATTCAATGTACCACCTAGCTGCTTTAAATACAAAGAGCTATCCTAGGCACATGTGATACCAAGAGCAAAATGAGACAGTCCCTTCCCTCAAGGGGCTTGAATTCTAATGTGACAACAATAATAATAACAACCATGATAACACAAACCATTCAAAAAGTCTTTATTAAAGAGCTGCCATGTGCTAGGAACTGTGCTATGTGGTGCTAGTCATATAAAGACCATAAAAAAGCAAGGAGATTGCACTCTTTGATGGTGGTGGTGATGATGATGATGATGATGATGATGATGATGATGATGATGATGGTAATAACTAATCAACAATCATGTATTAAGTGTCTACAGAATGCCAGGTACTGGCAATATTGAGACAAAAATAAAGTAATCTATTGGGAGTTATGACATGTTTGTCAATGAGCAAATAGAGGCGTGAGGCAGTGCTAACAACTGGAGAAGGGAGGAGTCCAGGAAGGCTTCATGGAAGAGCTGGCACATGTGCTAAGTCTTGAAGAATGACGAAGATTCAGAAAAGCAAAGATAAGGAGTCACTGCATTCCAAGCATGGGGGGATAGTCTAGGCAAATGCACAGAGGTGGAGATGAATGTTGAGTTAAGGGGATGCTGGGTAGTCAGGTTGATTAGAAGGTGAAGTGCAAAAATAGAGAATAACATGAAATAAAGCTGGTTGGAGCTGGATGGGTTAGGGGAGTGGCAACATTTTATTATTCCAGGAAGAAGAGTCTGCTTTTCATCCTAGAAAGTTTATGGAGCTGAAGGCTTTGAGGCAGGGGAGTGACGTGGCCCAGCCTATGCCTTAGGAAGATTATTTTGTCAAGTGTGGGGAAGATAGGTTGGAAAAAGAAGAGAGCGGAAAGCATAAAGACCTATTAGGAAGCTGTTGTTATCCTCTAAGGAAGAAGTGATGAGATCTTGAACTGGGGTAACAGGTATGCGAGCAGAGAGAAGGGAACAGATTTGGGAGTTGGTTTTGGAGATGGAATCAAGAAGATAGAAGTTAATGGGATGGGGGAGGTGAAAGACAGGGAGGAGTCATGGAGGGATCCAAGATTATGAACCAGGATGACTGGGGAGTTGGTTGTATCTCCACTTGAAAGAAAAGACTGGACAAGAGACAAACTTGGCTACAGGGAGGCAGGGGAAAGGAGATTCATTTTGAAATGGCTCTGTTAGAAAGAGATGCCCAGCAGGGAATTAGATGTAATACAATCGTAGACCTAGAGTTGAAAGGTGTCTCAGAGACCACCTAGTTCAACCCTCTCATTTTATAGATGAGGAAACTGAGGCTCAGAGAGAAGAAGTAAGCCCGCACAGGCATTAAATGGCAGAGTCAGGATTCAACTCCAGGTCCTCTGACTCTAAATCCATTCCCTTTTTCCACTCTACTGTACTGACCTCTTCTAAATCTACATTTTTTCCTCTTTCAGCACCTAGGAGAGCACCTGGCATGTGGTACCAACAGCCACTTCATTGACTGGAAGGAAGGATTGAGTAGATTGAAGGAAGGTTTCAACAGATTTTTAGAGTGGCTGCCCATAACAAGTATGATATTTTATTTCCTTCCTTTTTCTAAGACTTCTCTCTGCCCCCTTGCTATTGTGAGCTACATGCTTGCAAATAGACGACCCATCTCAGGATGCAATAGGGTACCTGCCCACACACCCATTTCTCCAGGTTCCCTGAATGGAAGCCACAAGCCAGGAGAGTGAGAATATCCCTCCAAGTTCCCCTGGGCTCTGAGTGCCAGGAGAGAGCTGGCACAAGGATTAGGGGATAAGGTTAAGGGCAGCTCCCTGGAAGACATGGTGTCATGTGACCAGGGCAACAGAGACTCCATTGTCATACCTCATCTACTCACAACCTCAAAGGTCCCTTTTTACTGTTTTGAAAAACAACAGCCTCCCCCTATTCTACACAAAGCAAGAAATCACAATCTCCTTTGGAGATGGGATGAGCCAGATGCCAGATCAGATATCTCTCCATGCTTTACATGAGCAGAGCTGGAGATTTAGGCAGCTACCAAATTCTTTCCTAAAGGAAGACAGAGACAGAGAAAAAGGGAGACAGAGAGGATAGAGATATATAGAGATATAGAGATAGGGAAACTAGACTTGTGGTCTTTTTAGCACAGAACTCCCTGTAACATCTAGTCTTAGACAATTGTCTAGATCACAGAGAGGTTAAATGCTTTTCCCTGGGTCACACAGCCTACATGTCAGAGGCAAGACTTGAACCCAGGTTTTCCAGATTCCAAGGGCAATTGTCTACCTATCTACTTACTCTGCCATGCTACCTCTTATAGAAATGAATCAATTGACAAGTATTTGAATACCAACTGTGTGCCAGGCACTGTGCTATGCCATAAAGATAAAAGAAACAATTACTATTTGCAAGATGCCTATGTTCTAATGGAGAAACAACAGAGACATATATAAGAATATGCAGCATAAACTTAAGTAGATAAACATAAGGACATAGAAAATATTTAATACAAGGGTGTCTGAGAGGGGAGACAGAGATGTTCTGGTTTAACAACCAGCTCTGGGGAGGAGGAGAAGTAGGGAGAATACACTTTTAAGTTTAATCTCCATTATTTATATATTCTCCACCACTTTCTTCAGTCTAAACGGTCAACAAAACAATAATAAATCAAGCCCAGATTTGTAGTTTTTGCTGACTTCCAAGGCGCAAATGCTCATATGGAAATTTTGACAACCATTCTCTTGAGCCAGTCCAAGCCAGCTCCAGCACACTCTGGTGGGATGGGGGAAACTAATGATTAAGGGGATCAGGAAAAAGGTCATACAGAAGATGGTACCTGAGTTGCATCTTAAAGGAAGAGGCAGAGGGAAGGAAGGCGTGCACAGCAGGCATGCAAGACAGCCAGAACAAAGACAGAGGGAAGAAATAGAGGGTTTGATTGTGTAAGAGGAACAGAAAGGTCACTTTAGCTAGACTACAAAGTAGGGGGAGCAATGTCCATTGAGCCTGGAATGGTAAATTGGGGTGGGTTGTATCATGAAGTCATTTTTCAGTCATACCCAACTCTCTGTGACCCCATTTGGGATTTTCTTGGCGAAGATACTGGAATGGTTTGCTATTTGCTTCTCCAGCTTATTTTACAGATGAGGAAACTGAGGCAAACAGGGTAAAGTGACTTGCCCAGGGTCACATAGTTAGTAAATGTCTGAAGCCAGATTTGAACTCATGAAGGTTAGACCTCTCTCAGTCTTGGTTGTGTAAGGCTTTCAAAACTAAACAGAGAAATTCCTATTGATCCTAAAAGCAATCAGAAGCCACAGGAGTTGGTTGAGTAGTGAAGGTCAGCTCTGTGTTGAAGAAAATTACTTTGGCAAAAGTGTGTAAGATGGAATGGAGTGGAGAAAGGTGAGACATGGAAGCCAATTAGGAGGCTGTCACAATCTAGACAAGAAGTGAAGAGGGTCTGAGCTGAGATGGTAGACAAGTGACTGGAGAGAAGAGATCAAATGCAAGAGATGTTGTGAAGGCATGCATGGCAAAATTTATCAACTGATTATTCTGTGGAAGAGGAGTGAGAAGTCCAAGGTAAGGCCAAAGTTATGAACCTGGGAGAATGGAGGAGCCGAGGTGCCTTTGAGAGAAATAGAGAAGAGAGAGCGTAGGGAGAAAGATAATGAATTCAGTCTTGGATTTGTTGAAATCTCACTGGTCCCCTGAAAAAGAGAGGGAACAAAATAGATGGGGGGATCAAGCCCCGGAAGAGTAGAGACTCCCAACCACCCCCCCTACACACACACACACACACACACACACACACTGGAGTACTGGAGAATCCAAGGAGGAGAGCTAAATGTAACAGATGTGGCCATGACACAGGGGCCAGAGTAAAAACCCTGTTCCATATCTATGTCTATTTTGGTACCTAACCAGCACCCTGATTCTTCCTTATAAAGAACGTTCTTGTAAATGCTACTGAGAAGTCATAATCATGTCTGGGAGAGGGTAGAAATAGTGAAGTTTCTACTCCATCCTGTAGGATATCTTTACTTGCCCTAGCATCTCTACTTTTACATTAGTTTCTTAATTCCTTTAAGATGCACTTCACGCACCATCTTCTGCATGAAGCCTTTTCTAATCCCCCCGACTCCTCTTCCTCCCAGTCTATCTTGTATTGTACTACTTTGTGTATGCTCATGTGTATGTGTGTCTATATAAAATACATATAAGATATGCAAATCTGTGTGTTTATTAATCTTAATTTGTGGCATATATATATATTATTTGTCCTTATTATCTTCTCTGTTAGATTGTAAGGTCCTTGTGGGTTGGTACTGTTTCATTCTTTACATTTATATCCCCGGTGCCTAATACAGTGCCAAGCTCATAGCAGAAATTGAGTAATATGTGTTGATTGGTTGATCTAGTTTTAAATGTCCAATTGGTTATTCAAGACTGTGCTCAGGAGAGAGACTTGGGCTGGCTTTATGAATCTGTGAGTCATGATGTCACCAGTTCTCCCTCTTAGTGTTTCCCAGTAACCTGGGAGGCAGGGAAGATGGGGAGTCAATATTCTTCTGCTATTGGTTAGACCTCTTCCAATCCTATTTTGTTCCCCACTTTTTAAGGGGCCAGTAAGATTTAACAAGTCAAAGACTAAATTCGTTATCTTTCTCCCTAAATTCTATTCTTCCAATCTTCTCAATTTCTCTCAAAGGCACCTCTGTTCTTCCAGTCTCTCAATTTCATAACCTTGGCATCATCTTGAACTCTTCACTCTCTTTTACTCCACAGGAGCAATTACCTACCAAATCTTGCCATTTCCACCTTTACAGCCTGTCTCGAATTTGATTTCTTCTCTCTATTCACTCAGCTACCACCTGAGTTCAGACCCTCACCACCTCTCACCTAGATTATTATTGCAAGAGCATTTTAATTGGCTCCTGTATTTTATCTTTCTCCATTCCATTCCATATCGTAGAGATGACTGTTAAACCCATGGGAGTTGTCAGGGTTACCTAGGGGGGAAAAAGTGTAGAGGGAAAAGAGAGGACGTAGGACAGAACCTTGGAGAGCACCCAGAGGGGAAGTTGTGATACAAATGAAGACCCAGCAAAAGTCACTGAGAAAAAGCAGACAGACATTTAGGAGGAGCATCACAAGAGAGCAGTGTTTTAAAATCCAGAGAGGAGAGATAGCATCCAGAAGAAGAAGATGGTCAACAATGTCATTTGCTGCAGAGAAATCAAGAAAGATAAGAACAGAGAAAAGAACATGAGATTTGACAAGCAGGTCACTGGGGACTCGTACATATATAATGTATACATACATGCATGTGTTTGGATGTGTATTATGTGTGTATGTGTATGCATATGTATTTATATGTGTGTGCATGTGTACTATAAATCTCTAAGGTTTTCAAAGCACTTGATACACATTCTCTCTCAGAGGATGGTGAGAGTTCTCCATATCTCCAAACCTAGACAAACCCAGACCCACCACACTGCTCTCTGGAGATATACATGCCAAGTCATCAACTGTGTTCTCTGTCCTTATTATTATTATCCTGCCTCAGACAACTAGCTATGTGACCCTGACCTTGTGACCCCCGCTCAACTTCAGCTTCCTTATCTGTAAAAAGTGGGGTAATACCCGCACCTATTTCATAGGGCTTTCGTGGGCCTCAAATGAGCTAACATTTGGAATTGCAAACCTACAGTCAGTAGGGAGCCATGAAAGTTTCTTGAGTAAGGGAGTGGCCCAGTCAGACCTGAGCTTTGGGAAAATCCCCTTGGGCAACTGTGTGGAAGATAAATCAGGGAGAGGACAGGAAAAGCTTTGAAGCAGAGAGACAAAATTAGTCTATTGCAATAGCGCCAGTAAGATATCAGTATTGACTCGAAGAGAAAGAATAGTTTTAGTGAAGTGACAAGCCAACAAGCATTTATGGAAATTTATTGACAAGGAAAACTCTTCAAAAACCTTAAAGCACTGAAAAAAAAGCAATGATTGAATTGAGCCCTCCATGGATGTATGTGCTTGTGTAGACAATGTGGTACAGTGGAAAGAGGGCTAACTATGGTGACAAAGGATGTAAGGTCAAAGTCAGCCTCTGACATTTACATGTGGGATAGTGAGCAAACCACTTCTCCCCCAGTGCATCAGTTTCCCTATCTGTAAACTGAGAGGGTTGGACTAGATGGACTCTAATGTCCCTTCCAGCTTAAGAAATACCCCTCTGTGATAAGATACAGAAAGAAGATCTCTTCCTTAGGTCCTGGACTGATTTGCAAATCTTAATGAATAATATGAATGCCATCTATTAACTAACATTTCTATAACACTTTGAGGGTTGCAAAATACTTAATATATGTATAATTTGTATATATATATACGTATATATAATATACATATATTATGTATGCACATATACATACATACATATGTGTGTGGAGATATCCATTTATATCCACATCTATCTATCTATCTATCTATCTATCTATCTATCTATCTATCTATCTATCCTGTATATCTATCGATCTATCCTGTATATCTATCTATCCTGTCTGTCTATCCTATCTATGTATCTATCCTATCTATGTATCTATGTATCTATCTATCTATGTATCTATCTATCTATCTATCTATCTATCTATCTATCTATCTATCTATCTATAATTTGATCCTCACAAAAGTCCTGGGAGGTGGGCATATTATATCCCCCATTTTACAAAAGAAGAAACTAAGGATGAGATAACTGGCTTACAGTCACATAGTTACCAAGTGTCTAAGACAGGATTCAAACTCAGATCTTCCTGACTCCAAGTGCCAACACAATATCCTCTACTCCACAAAGTTAACTGACTTCCTCACTCTCAATGTTAGGGATGGGATTCACACCCAGATCTCTCTGACTCCTGTGGTAGCAATTTAGATTTGAAGATTTTTCCCACCCATTATTAGGTCACGTGACCTGATTACATCACAGGAAACCTAAGTCAAGTGTGGTGGGAGGAGCTTCCTGACAGGAAAAGGATGTTATGTCATAGGAAGAGGAGAGAGAGAGACAGAGAGAGACAGAGAGAGACAGAGAGAGGAGAGCAGTTACAGCTGCTACTGGCCTCCCTTGTGATTGTAAGAACTCAACAGGCTGACTTAGATGCACTGTGAGTTTGTCTTTGGGAAGACCCCAGCAGGGGGTCAGAGAGGTTTTAGGATGGTGAGGCTCCAAGCTGTTCTATGGTATTTAAAGTTTTTTGCTGTTATGATAAAGTGGGCTGACTGGCTGTGGGAACTGAACATTTGGTTATGGAATTTGGTTCTCTTGGTGTCTGAAAAAATGCTATACTTCTCTCTTCTTAATGGAGAGTCTCTCATACTTTGCGATATGGAACTACATAGGCATATTTATGATTATAGTTGATGTTGTGTTTATTGCCTTACTGATACAACTCCAGATCCAGCATTCTATCTACTATACCAAGGTGCTTGCATTATGACATTTATATGTTTCTGGTGCAGGTGTTTGTAGGAGGGTGCTTCTAAGTGCCCTGTATTTCTGGGTTTGCTTTTGTCTTTGTAACCTCTAGCACTGAGCATGGTATCTGACCCAGAGGAGGGTCTTCATAAAGCCTTGTGGAATTATTGATTGGAAGATTCTATGTTCTGGGTTTGAACATCCAGAGGGGTGTGGACTCAGGAGAGAAATGAGTAACCAAAGTAATTTCAGGGGGATAGAAAACCCAGGTGAGATAGAGGCTCAGTGGGTTCCAGTTTCCTCATTCCTGAACATGTTAAAATTTTATCTTGCTCTGATTCCCCTGACCAATGCCCCTCACCCAAGTCAGCATAGTAAGTTTATAAGCAGCCAGTATAAAGGGGCAATAGAAGGAAATAAGATTTCAAAGGGCAATGTGGAAGTCGATTGCAAACTGTTACAAAGATAAAAGGAGCATAATTTACAAATTGGATCTTATATTAACCAAAATCCTGGTCGTATGTGCTGAATTAGGGGAAGCCATCTAGATGCTGCTATTGGGGCTCTGGTCTTACGTAAATCCCAGACAAATTCCAGCTCTCTACATTCCAGACCAGCAGAACATCAAAAGGTACTGATGACTTTGAGATGAAGAGGATATGTTAACTTAAAAGTTTTACTGATAACTTTGAGATGCCTTGGATATGTTAATGAACTAACCCCAAGGTGGTGCAGATAAGAGTCAGCCCGTTCCTCCCAAAACTATAAAAATACCACCTCAGACTCCTGCTTCCCAAGGACTCTTCCATCTCCATTGAGTCCCTGCTGCCTAGTGCTACAAACACTAATTTATGGTTAAGTGAATGATTATCTGTGACTCTCCTCCCTCCCCATCCTTTTCCCCATGGAACCTGCCTTTCTTCACCATCCCATCCCCCATGCCCACACCATCTGTCTCCATACCCCATTCCAGCATGTCTCGGTACTCTCTGTGCTTAAAGTGTGATTGCCATACTGTTTCCTGAGGTCAGTCATGGTCTTCTTGGTGAGTACCCAAAAAGCCAGGCATGCCTGCTACCATTTTATAATTTCATGATTTCATAAAGTAATCATCAATTCACCTCCTGTCAGTGCTGCCATGAAGTGAGAGCTAAGACTTCAGAAGTTCCTTGACTGGGTGTTGACATAATAATGATTTCTCTAATCATCCAGACATGACATTTGCATGATCTTATCTTCCAGAAAATGCTTGTATTTGGCAGGGCTCTCAAGATGTTACATGTTGCTCCATGCCCTGATTAATGAAGGCTGGGAGGAGGAGTAGTGGATAGCAAGTAGGAAAAAACAATCACCCCTCTCTGTTCCAAGGCCACAGTGGAAAGACCTAACCCTGGCCTTTTGTTGTTGTTTGGTCATTCCAATCATGTCCAAATCTTTACGACTCCATTTGGGATTTTCTTGGCAGAGACACTGGAGTGGTGTGTTGGTAAGCAAAATGGGCTCTCAGCACTCAGTTCAACCAAGTGCCCTTGAAGAGTTTGGCTTTGTTTCCTTTGAGTATTTCAGTGTATTTCATTGAGTCTTCCTAGGTGCTAAGCCCCAGGCCCAAACCTCTATTAGGGGCTAAGCCTATGTGGGTGTGAAGCTCCCAGAGTACTAAGTGGAGGTGCTAACTCAAGAGCCAATCATAGGAGCCTAAGTTCTGGTCATTCAGATGATGTTTGATGATGTCCTAAATGCTATAAGAAGAGAAGACAGAGCCATCTGTGCAGGGCTCTCACTCACAGTGGTGCTGATGTGGAGACTCCGGGCAGCTGTAGCTAAGAGCCCTCCAGCTTGTAACCCAGAGGCTGAGACTTTGTTAAACTCTGGTAACTATGTATTGGGATTTGAATCAAAGTCTGTCTGTTGATGTTTGTACTTTGTATTTGCTCTGAAGTTCAGGGTGCTGGTTTTTTCCCCTGAACTAGGTGAATGATGTCTATATGCTGGATTAAAGTAAATTTGTCAACCCCTTAACATTGCTTTCCTTACTAAAGCAGATCAAAAGAACATGTGCTTTTGCAGCGTTCTCGTTGTTGGGCTTGTGTTTGTCTTTTACCCCCACAACAGCTGCTAGCCAAATTGTTGTAACAAGCGGTTTGCCATTTCCTTCTCCAGCTCATTTTACAGATGAGGAAACTGAGGCAAACAGGGTGAAGTGACTTACCCAAGGTCACACAGTTAGTGAGTGTCTGAGGCTGGTTTTGAATTCAGGAAGATGAGTCTTCATGACTCCAGGCTCGCTGTTTCATCTACTGTGCCACCTAGCTCTAGCCCTGACCTAGAGTCTCAGAAATGCTTCTGATGGAAAGAGGGAATGGCCCAATATAAATCAATAGAAACTACTCCTTTATGACAAGAGTATCTGGACCTGAGTTCAAATCTCATCTCTGATATTTGATGCCCATGTGACTTTGGAAGTCAATTCACTTCCTTGGCTTCCTGTTCTGCACATGGCAGAAACTATCCCAGTTCCCACTCATGCTGACCAATTAGATCCCTAGATCATGACTACTACAATCCTCAGGGCTCTAGAGACAACCTTAAGGGATTGGGTGTTATCTTCCTAATAATATAGAGCTCATGAGCCCCGACTAGTGTACCTCCTTTCAATTGATCAGCAGTGACATTTAGTCAACCAGACTAAATTTGTTTTATTAGAAGTGGTATTTACTAAGGCAGAATAGTAAGAATAGTGGAGACAATCTGCTCCCAAATTCTATTACACACTCCTCCTCCTCAAGTACATACAGAATGCAGAGGGAAGTGGGTTCCAGATTTAAGATGACATGAAGCAAAAGGATAACTCACAACTCCTGGAAGTCCTTTTGCTGGAATCCCCAAAACATTCCCCCTTAGGTACAGTGTCCTTGGTTTTTTCTTTTCTGGTTTTTTTCTATACCCTTGAAACTGCATCCAGTCTGTCCTTGGCTCCCAATGCTGGCACTGCCACCAGCACCTGCTATCCCAGAGACAATACTAGGACATCAATGGGAAGAACAGAAGTCGGAAGTTCAAAATCCTCCTGAACCTTCATAATTCTCAGGGTCCTCTCCCAGTCAAGGGGAAGGGAAAGAAACCTATGCCAAGGCCCAAGAGCGCTCCTCTTCTAGCCCCAACCCAAGCAATTCCTTCTCTCCTCTCTACCCTCCAACACTCAATCAGGTCACCTGCTCTAATGGCATGACCAAATGTCCTCAGCCAATCTGAACACATTCCCTGTGCAATCATTATTACAGGCAAATGAAAGACTTTTCCCAGACTCATCCAAAGTCTTTCACTGATTGATGGATCACAGCACATTCTAGCCTCATTAAAGGTATCATTTTAAACAGAGTAGAGTAACCTGATTGGTCTACTCAATATAATCACACCCTTATATGTAAATCTAAGGGGTTAGACCAGCCGGCTGAGCTATATATAGATTAGTGAACCATATCCATGAACTAAGAACATTAGGACACAGAATATCAGAGCTGGGAGGGGCCTTAGAACAGGGGATGTAAAAGCTGGGAGAGACTCACAGAATCTGTATATTAAGTGGATGAATGTTATAACATTAAATTATAGGGTTTTTGAAGACAGTATTTGCTATATTGTGACTTGCTAGAAAGACCCCTTAACTGGCTAAATAGAGACTCTTTTTTATTTTAATTTTATATGTATGTTTTGTTTTGATATTGGAAATTTCATTCTGTACTTCCTCACCCAGCAAACTATCCATTTGAAAATGAAAAAAGATAAAAAAGAAAGCAGCTTCTAAATCAATTAATGAAACCAACTGATTCTGGACCTATGTATACTGCTCCACATCCCTACTCCTCACTTCTCTAGTCTTAATTGGGATACTGACATGATCACTTCCTCTGGCCTTGTAAAATTCAAACTAGTTTCTGCCTCAGTTTACCCTTCCACAAAATGGGATCATAGAATCATTTTCCTGTAGTCTTGGAGTGACAAGAGGCTTAATTAATGAATGTACCTGCAAGGCAAGTTGCTTTAGAAAAGCACTATTTAAGAGCTAATTATTGTTATCATCGGCTACTTTCCACCTCATTAAATAAATGGATTCATTAATTGTTTGCTAATTTTCAGAGAAAAGTTGGAGACAAGTCAGTTGGTAGAAGTGCATCTCTCCCAGACAACAGATCCAATTCCAGAACCAAGGCCCTGGGCAAAGGTCACTGCCATGAGTCTTCTCCCCAGAATGTACTCTGTCTCCTGAAAGGCTGGGAAGTATAATGGAAAGAGGTGTCGGGCATGTGGAGTCATCAGGCCTAGGCTGGAGGTTCTGAGCCAAACTCACCAGGTGACCTTTAGTTAATAGGCTATCCAAGCTGGATGGGCCTGAAGAACAAAAACAAGGAATGTCAGGGCTGAGAGGGGCCTTAGAACAGGGACTAGCAGAGCTGGAAGGGGCCTTAGAATAGGGGATGTCAGGTCTAGGAGGCACCTTAGAACAGAGAACTTCAGTCAGAAGAGAACTCAGGAATCATCTATTACAAGCCCTTCATTTTACACATGAGGAAATGGAACCAGAGGGAAAGCACCCAGTGCTTTAGTGTTCGAGCTACCATATGTGGCCAGAGCTCCTCAATACCAACTTTGTCCAACTTCCTTCTTTCTAAGCTTGGTGACACCAACATCATCCTCAGACACCACCACCAGTAATTAACCACTTAGTCCTGCTTCATCCGTGACATGATGAGGTAAATGAGCGTGAAGGGGCCAGTCGGTCTTCTGTGCCAGGCAGAGGCACACAGGCAGGCCCTCCCCTGTGGTCCTCAGCCTTTCGATGGAGCATAGGGCATCCAAAGGAGCTCTCCCAGTCTTGGAATCTTCTTGGGTGGCTGGTGTCTGGGGGAGAGGCACACACATGACCAGGACATAGTCTCACCCTCACAGTACTCACTCCCTAAGGCAGCTTATCACAAGAGTAGTAATAAGGCCAGTCACATCCAATTTTTATGAGTAGAAGAAAACAAATTCATTGGAAGCATGCTGGTGTAATTAACGTAAAGTGCCTAGGATCACTAGCGAGAAGACAATGAACCAACAAATATTTGTGAATACTTACTAAGGGCCAGGTACTGGTCTGGGGATACAAAAGCAAAGAACTTTCTGCCCTCGAGGAGCTTACAGAAGATCCATACAATCAAATATAAGGAAACCTCAGAGAGAGAGGTTTTATCAGCTGGGTGTTACCATGGATAGACCCGAATTCAAATCCTATTTCAGACTTGGACTAGCCATGCAGCCCTTTTGTATCTTCATCAAATGAGAAGAGCAAGCAGAGAGAGGAAGAATAATCATTTATTAAATATTTATTATCTGCCAGGCACTGAGCTCAAGTGATGTCGGGCTGGAGGAAGGGGAGGGTCAAGACCAGTGGCAGCCCATAACACTCAGCTCTTCAGATTTCGAATAGGTCCAAGAAACCTGGAGGTTTTTCAGACCCAGAAAATGAAGTGACCCACCCATGGTCACAAAGCAAATCTTTTTTATTCCAACAATGGCACTCTCGATGCCAACTCTCATCACATGAAGCCACGATCAGCCTTGAGCCTAACAAAATAAAGTGCTGAAGGTCTTACAGAGGCTCGAACAATATTTTTTGGTTCTAGCTGTATATTTGCTACACTCTGATTCTGAACTATGAGTGACTCATCACCAACACCCCCTTCTCTTTTAACATTAAGAAAACTTGTGTTGCAGCCATTGGCATATTTGACCACCTAGCCTTGGCTGGGGGACATAATAACTAATTAAGTAATGAAAGGGACAGTCCTGGGATCCTATTAGCTTAACATGAATGGAGGTCACAGTGACACTCGCTGCAGTGCATAGAGAATGGAATGTTTTTTTTTTCTTACGGCTTGTGGAAATGAACTGCATACAGCTGTCAGAGAAAATGCCAGGTTGCCTTGTGTCCAAAGGGCTGGTGAGGCAGGAGCAGCAGGGGATGGATGGCATGGCATTCTTGGTGCAGAGTGAAGTAAGTTAATGTATACAACCATTCATGATGAATACATAAAGCAATTTCAAAGACTAAGAACACATTTAGAGCAACTAACACCTTTGCAATACCAGTGTTAACATGTGGTTTTGAAACTGTAAAATGGATGACAATGGAATTAAATAGAATCCAAATAAAAGTCCATGCAATAGTAATGGAACAAAAGGTTCACCATCCCCAAACTGTCATGGAATGATCAACAGCTCGTCATCAAAAAAGGGCAGGAAAGAGGATTGATGGCTGTTTCCAGATCTCATGATTAATAGTTAAGAGACACCCTTTCACAATGCTCCTGGACTTCTGAAATACAATTAGTATTGGTTCACTTATGTATGGAGCCCATGGAATGGATAAGATCCAACAGAGGAATCGAAAGGTCCTTTACAGGCAACATCCAAGTCAACTCACCCAACAAGATGTTGACAAAGTTGTCGTGGTTTAGTCATTTTTCAGTAGTGTCTGACTCTTCTTTTTTTTTTTAAATTTATTTTTGACATGTTTGGTTTTCAGCATTGATTTTCACAGGCGTTTGAATTACCAATTTTCTCCCCATTTCCTCCCCCCACCCACTCCAAGATGGCGTACATTCTGGTTGCCCTGTTCCCCAGTCTGCCCTCCCCTCCGTCGCCCCATTCCCCTCCCATCCCCCTTTCCCTTCCTCTCTCCCCTCTTCCCTTCCCATCCACCCTCCCTTAGAA
>CM053622.1:16477076-16493764 GCA_028646595.1 Phalanger gymnotis | reverse complement strand
CAGGGCACTTTCCGCTCGTCTCCTGGTCTGGTAGGTCCGCGTCTGGTCTGTTCGCACCGTGCGCACTGGGCTCAGCTCCGCTCCCCTCGGTTGGGGGCTGGGAGGTCCGTGTGGGACCGACCTTACCCAGAGACCATCCAGGCTGTCCTGGGGTGGGGCCCTGCTTCCCTCTGCCACTTTGTGGGTTTAGCAGCTCTAGAATTGGTTCAGAGCCATTGTTTTATAGGTTTTTGGAGGGACTTGGTGGGGAGCTCACGCCAGTCACTGCTTCCCAGCCGCCATCTTCATGTCTGACTCTTCTTGACCCCACTTGGGGTTTTCTTGGCAAAGATACTGGAGTAGCTTGCCATTTCCTTCTTTGGCCCATTTTGCAGATGAGGAAACTGAGGCAAACTTGGTTAAATGACTTGTTCAGGGTCACACAGCTATAAGTGTCTGAAGCCAGATTTGAACTCAGAAAGATGAGTCTGACTCCAGGCCCAGTACTCTATCTACTGTGCCACCTAGCTGCCCATAGAATCAAACAAATGGCTGAGTCATTTGGACTTGTTTCTAAATGGGACTAGATGGGTTTATGATGGCACTTCAGGAACAGGTCATTGTCACCACAAATTAGAGAAGGGTTGTCTTTCTTTAAGGATTCCATGTTTAGTCATCTGTGCAGATTACTCAAGGAAAAGGTAAAGACTGGATGTTTGCTCTCAAAGACTCAGCAACAGAGATCTTGGATGATAGGTCGCAAAAGACAAATGTTAAGTCACTAGGGCCATAGAAATATTTTGAAGACAGTCCAGGCACAGCTAAAAAGGACCTTAGAACTTGGAACATAGGATATCAGAGACAGGAGAAGCTTAAAACACATTTCAGAACTTAGATGGGGCACAGCTTAGAACATAGACTATCAGAGATTAGAACATGGGATCTCCCAGTCCAATCCTCTCTAAGATCATCTAGTAACCAACCTTCTCATTCCACGGATAAGGAAACTGAGTCCCAGAGAAAAGGACTTGAAATCTTTGGGCCTTGAAGATTTTCCTTTCTCTAGGAGTTCTAGATAAATGCAACTTCCCCTGGGAAGGGTGATATTTCACTAATCATGATAACACCTGGTAGCGCTTTTATTCCCAAGTAAGAGAGTTGTCAAAGCAGTTTCTTATTTTTATCCCAGCTAATACCCCAAGCAGGAATGGAGTCTCCTCTAGCAGAGTCACCTTAAAGAGAAGGGACTCACAGGATTGAATTCAAAGACAAAACAGAGACAGCTGGAAGGTGTTTAAGGAAGACCAGATGGACTTTTGCATTTTACCCCAGGGCCTACTGGGCTGTACTCTAGGACACTTCTCAGTGTCTCCTCGATTGATTCAAATGAGAATCTAGAGTCTGCTGTGTCCTCATCCTTCATCCCCGACAACAGTTTTTAAAATCCTTCCTTGGCCTATTAATGCAGGTCCATCTGCTGGGGCGGGGGGGTGTTGCCAGCTTTGGAAATCCAGTGTACGATGAGGTCTGGGAAGTCATTTTCCCCTGTAACTTTGACACAGAAATGATGGTCTTGAGGCTAAACCTCAGGGAAAGATGGGAGGAGTTGTCTGCCATAAGATCCTTCCTCAAATTGGTGGATACGTCCCATCGATCATCGATTACAGTAAGCATATAGAAGTTGTGTATTATCTCCCCTCTGGGCTCTAGGAGTATCCCCAGTGGGCTGTGAGGTTCTTCAGATACCATTGCTCTGGCTGGACCCTCATTGTGGTTTGTTATATTCCTATCAATTACCGATGCCAATTAGAGCCTCTCCACAACAATTTGACCATTTGCTTTCTCCTTGGTATCAATTAACCAATTAACATAAATTTGCTTTAACAAAAAGATATTTACTGAAAAGATATAGCAAGACAGGCCAAAGTGCAAAAATGACTCCCCAAATGGAGGCACACTCTCCATCTACATCTCAGTCCCTGTGGAGAGTGAGTTCAAATTTTAAGTGATTCCTACACAACATTTGCGTAAGTATGCATTTATGAAGCACCTCCTGGGTCAGCTAAGTACCATAGTGCATAGGGTGCTGGGCCTGGAGTCAAGAAGATCCACCTTCCTGAGTTCAAATCTGGCCTCAGACACTTTCTACCTGCTTGACCCTGGACAAGTCATTTCACTCTGTTTGCCTCAGTTTCCTCATCTGGAAAACAAGTTGGAGAAGGAAATGAGAAACTACTCCAGTATCTGCGGGAAGAAAACCCTAAATGGGGGTCACGAAGAGTTGGACAGGACTGAGATGACTGAACAAGACACCTACTAAGGGTCAGGCAGGGTGCCAAGCACTGGGATCATATTTTTCAGAGTGAAATAGTTGCCAGAGTAGACTTGGGGTCTACTTCCATACCCTGGCACCAGTCTCCTCAACTATAAAATGGGCAAATTGAACGAGGTGGTTTCTCAAGTCCCTTCTAGCTAAAATCTATGACCTTATGAAAAACTGGCTCAGGGAAGTGGTTTCTTGAATACTTATCAGCATTTTAGGCTGTTTTGTTCTTGGACTGGCATGGCCCCTGGCTCATTAACGTAGAGGAGGAAAGGAGACAGGAGGGACTTGCCATTGTTTTTTCTCCCATCATCATTCAAGCAGAATACATGTTCCGCATCAGAGGATTATTTTCAGAGGAAGTCAGATTATGGCATGACCTTGGCCCTGAGTTCTTCCATGGACTGGGATTTTATGTAACAGTAGCCCACCTGCAACCACAGCAGTAGCAACAGTTGTTCTGACCCCCTCCCCACCACCAGAGCACAGAAACATCCCTCACAGAGCCCGGGATTCCAGGGAGGCACAGCAGGTTGATGCCTGAGCTTGGGGAAGGGAAGGGGAAGCAAGGCAAGGCAAGGCAAGGGAGGGCAAAAGAAGGGAAGGCAAAGCAAGGCAAGGCAAGGCAAGGCAAGGGAAGGGAAGGCAAGGGAAAGGAAAAGGGAATTGGACTAACTGACCTCTAAGGCACCTTCCAGTATCAGCTCTAGGATCCAGTGGAGAACTTTCCCACAAGTTTCTCTGCTATGGGGGATGCTCTAGGCTTAGGGCTGTGGTGTCTGCTCTGCTTTCAGCAGATGAGGCTTGGCAGCCATGGGTGGCGGTGATTTCTGGGCCTATCTGTGGCTCTTGATTTTCTGAACTCCCAGTGGGGAGCCCCTCATATTAGCACAAGGTGCAGGCATCAGATAGGAGGCTTTATCTCGAGCTGCAGCTTGCTATCTCTCCCGTGATCCCATTTAAAAGCTAAGGGGCCTGACATAGACTGTCATCCCTCTTCCTTTCTTTCTCCTCCTCCCCTTCCTGCCCCTAAACATCCCACTGAGGACATTTCCAGGGTGGATGTTGGCCTCTCACCCAGCGTTGCTATCTCAGTCCTAGGTCTTGCCCTGTGCACTCTCCTCATTCTTTCTATTCATGGATACTTGTGCCTAGCACATGCCTGGGACATAGTCCTCAGTTAATATCTGCTTGTTAATTGATTGACTGATTGCCCTAAAACATGTGGGACTCGAACCCAAGTCCCTTGACTCCAAATTCTGAACCCTGCTGCCTCTCTGATGGAGCCTTCCCAGCACCCCTCAAAGCACCCCCTCTTCCCCAGCTGCACGTGGCCGGCCCTGGCTGAGCCCTTAGCTTTCAGAGAGGAACATGAGACCATCCTGGCCCTCAAACAGCTCAGGTCCTATCAGGAGACAATACGTGCACTTGTCAATCAAACAACCAACAAACATTTATTGATTGACAGGTCATCTTCATGTCATCCTGACATCTATTACACTGAGAACTCAAAGACAAAAGTGAGATAGTCCCTGTTCCCAAGGACTTCGCATCCCATAGAGAAAGATAACCTAGACTGATCATTCAGCATTTGTTAAATACCTGCTATGGGGCACTGGGGGATGGGGAGGGGCCTCAGATGCCTGACCTAGTAGCTCCTTGGGAGCAGGGACTGTCTTCTGCCTCTCTGTGTATTCCTGCACTTAGCACAATGCCTTGAACACAGTAGGTGCTTGTTGACTGACTGACTTCAAGTCTAAGCTGACTCCCCTCCAGCTCTAAATTTATAATCTTAGAATACCTGACTATCTCCCCTACTCCTGTTTCATATTTCGACAGATATGGCCTCTGGTTCCAAGGTTCCCCTCCACTTCCAAGTGTTCTAAAGTCTTTCTAGCTCTGATATCCTCTGTTCTGAGATTTCTCCCAGCTCTGACATTCCATGTTCTAAGACCACTTCAAGATGGCGCCACCTTTGGTACTCACTCCTCAATACTCTCAGTACCCTCTGTTTGGAAGGCTGAAGGGAGGGGCACTTCCTCTCAAAGCCTCCTTCTAAAGGGGGCTCCCAGGCCCCTCATCTCTTCATTTTGCACTATCTCGTACTCCTTGGACTAAGCTCCATTATGCCCTGGAACTGGGTACCCGCCCCCTCCTCCTCATCTTTTCAGCTTCCTTTTGTGTTCTCTGTTCCCCGATTAGTTGCTAAGCTCCTTGGGGTCAGGGACTATCCTTTTTCTTATTTGTTTCCCCAGTATTTAGCACAAGGCCTGACACATAGTCAGCAATTAATGTCTATTGAATGACTGATTGACACTTGCCAGCTGTGTAATACCAGACAAGTCATTTTATCGCTGTCTGCCTCAGTTTACTCATCTGTAAAATGGGGATAATAGCACCTCCCTCCCAGGGACTTTGTGAGGCTAAAACTAGATAATATGTAAAGCATTTTGCAAACCTTACAGTGCTCTACAGATATCTTTTCTGCTTCGCCACTTTCCTCATTGTGGATTCCAATATACTGCGGGTCAGCGTAAGAAATCAAATGGGAATTTGGGAGGAGTTTTGCAGAAGCTGCTGCTGATGCCCTAAGGCCGGCGGAAGGCACAGAAGAAGTTAGAAATTCAGAGACGCATGAAATGTAGGTGTGGCGTTATACACTATCGACATGTTTTATCTTCTGATACCGTAGTAATCCAAATTTCTTCCCCGCTATGGAGGGAGGGCCCAAAACCTTTACATGGGTTTTACAGGTCATGGGGGTGCCTCGCCCCAACCTTGTGATTTGAAAGGATAACTGTATAACTGTATGACTGTTACTGCTGCTACTGTTATACCACCACTACTACCACCACCACCACCACTACCACCACTACTACCACCACTATGACCACCATCACCACCACCACCACCACCACCACTACCACTACTACTGCTACTGCTACCTACTATTACTACCACTACTACTACCACCACCACCACCACTACTACTACTACTACTACTGCTACTACTACTACTACCACTACTACCACTACAACTACTATGACTACAACTACTACTACTAGAAAGACAGCATGTTAACAACTATTTGCAAACAAGATCTATACAGGATTAATTGTAGATAATTTCAAAAGGATCTAATAATGATTTTTCGTTTTAATCCTATATATTTTATTTCTTGCATTTAAAAGCCTTCTTCTGAGAAGGGGTCTCCAGATTTCAGCAGATGGTCAGCCAATAAGAGGCTCAGGACCGCGGCCTCTTTTGTTCAGGGATGGACTGATGCTCCTGGAGGGCACGGACGATTTCGTCCTCAGCCTTTTTATCCCCCAATGCATGGTGTATAGTAGACACTTCCTCAACTTGAGCTTGGGAGTGAACAACTAGCCGGAAGATGCCAGAATCATAAAATCTCAGCTTTAGAAGCTACTTCATCGTTCTCTGCGCCTGTACCACCCCCACCACTCCCGCCCTTTCATTTCGAGACTCAGATGCAAAGATTTTTCTTAATTGGATTCAAACAGGCGTGTTTACACTTATCACTTATTTATTTTGTTTGTTAAAAATGTGCAAATTACCCAGCAGCCCCTCGGTCCCCAGCACCAAGAAACATCAATAAAACTATTAAGTTAAATTCAATTAAGCACCGCTTCTGAGAGTTGAGTGTCATAGGGCAGTGCATGAACAAGGAAGCCCAGGGATTTGTGGGAATGGAGTAATCCAGCTGGAGAGGGAGGTCTCTCCATTGGCCTCCTCCAAAGAGTCCTGAGATCAGGAGAATGTAGGAGCTGGGAGGGCTCTGACAGGTCATCCAGTCACACCAGAGAGGGGAAGGTACTTTCCCATGGTCACACAGCAAGCTAGAGTCAGAGCTGGGAACCTAGATCTCCTGGGGCTCACCCAGGGTTCTTTCCTCTGAAACTCAGAGAAAGGCTTGTCAATTCCCTCCAAATCAGTGCTGAATGGGGCAAAATACGGGGTTTGAATGACTCACTAGGACCAAACACATTATATTGTCACTGTCTGGGAACTAAGTGCAAGGGTCCTTAGAGCACAGAACGTAAAAGTGGGAGAGACCTGATGGCTTAGAATGCTATAGATGGGAAGGACCTTGGAACATGGAATGTCAGAGCTGGGAGGGGGCTTAGAATAGGGGATGCCAGGGCTGGGAGGGGCCTTAGAACAGGGAGCTGGGTTTGGAGTCAAGAAAACCTGAATTCGGATCTAGACTCAGACTCTTACTACATGGGTGTGTCACTTAACTTCTGCTTGCCTCAATTTTCTCATCTGTCAAATGGGGATGATAACAACACTCACCTCCCAGGGTTGTTGTGAGAATCAAATGAAATAATATTTGTAAAGCGCTTAGCTAACATATAAATGTTAGCTCCTGTAGCTCTTATTAGAATAACCAGGTGTCTGCCTAAACTCAACCAATTTCTTTTTTCTTCAGATAAGTTTGTTGGCTAAGTTAGTCGGCAGTGGGGATGTGTTCCAGAGTCTCATTGCTTGGTCCAGGGTCTGACGCCTTCCAGCCCACCTTCTCCCCTTCCCAGTATTTGGGATGCCAAGGAGCTAACTGGAGCTATCTCATGAGAGCCGATTGTTAAATTTTCAGTCTGAGCAACTACACCTCAGAAATCAGGAAACGCTACAAATCAGGGCTTGATTTCTTGTTTGGTTGGTTTTCTAGACTTAAAGAGATGGAAGAAAATATTAATAATAATGCAGATTAAACTTCAAACGTGTCACTTAAAGGTGCATCACAAGTACTTATTTTCAGAAAGCAGATTGTTAACCATTTACTAGTACACCCCAGGATCTATCCCTAATCTCTAGTGCCCATTCCTTGGATTGGGGCAGAACTAGCTTTAGAGGGAAAATGACTCACCAAGGATAGCCTGAGGTTAGTGTGGATGTGGGGAGGATCAGTTGAGGCTTCATCTCTCAGTTAATGGCTGTTGCTGTGGAGTCACTTTCAGTCATGTCTGACTTTCCATGACCCCATTTTGGGATTTTGTTGGCAGAGATACTAAAGTGGCTTGTCATTTCCTTCTTTAGTTCATTTTACAGATGAAGAAACTGAGGCAAACAGGGTTAAATGACTTGCCCAGGGTCATATAGATAGTAAGTGTCTGAGGTCAGATTTGAACTCAGATCTCCTGATTCCCATTCCATGGCTCTATCCACTGCATCACCTAGCTGCTGGTTAATGATAGGAGTGACTATATGCAAATTCCCATATAAACTTCAGGATATTTTTTCAGCACCATCATCTTCTCCTCCACCGGATACCTCTTGGTTAATACATCAGAGTGGGACACCCAAGTGGAGATGATGAGGCTGGTTTATTTATTCATTCCCCAAAATTCAGTAAGGACCTACTATGTGTCACACACTGTACTAGAGGCTAAGGGTACAAAGACCAAAAAAAAATGAAATAAAGCCTGTCCTCAAGAAGCTGATGTTTTATCAGTCCTCTGTTTCCTCATCTGTAACGTGAGGATTACAATGCTTTTATTCTCCCTCTCAAGGGGTTATTGTGAAGACAATGCTTTTGTAAACCTTAAAACTACACAGGAATTTGAGTTATTGACTATAATTCTTAAAATTCTCCAAGATTGGCTCCAACCCAAGGACACTAGAACCCACTTCTATCCAGCAATTTTGGCCTTAGAGGAAACAACACTCTGAGACAAGCCTCCTCCCAACCACCTCCCCAGCTCCACCCACCTGCATGCTTATATTACCAAACATCTGTAAGGAAACTGGAAAAAAAAAAGCCAGACACCCAGATGTTTTGGTCAATAGAATGCCAAACATCCGGGTGGAAAATAAGGAAGGGGCAAATTGCAGGAAAGGAAAGTTCTCAAACATCCAAATGCCTCAACTCCATGGTGCCAGACATCTGGATGTTGGGAACCATCTGGATGTTTGGAGTCCACCACTTATTGGATGGAACTTATCTTATTGAGACATCACCTTGGTCTTTGGCCAAGGCCACACCCTAGGCATGACCCTATTCATAAAAATACCCCAAATGTTAAACAGACAGATATGTGGGGACACATCTTGTTCCTTTTTTCCTAGAATGGGTAGAAAGGGAAGGATGAGGTTCATGAAAAAGGTCCATCCTCTCTGGTTTGGAGGTTCACTCAGCCATCGGGCTGGAGTTTGGTTTGGATCTGCTCTTATCCGCCGAGGCTGGGTGGAACGAGCTTGAACATGGTGCTGGAAGGCAGTTTGGGAGGATTTCTGGTTTCTGTTTGATTTGGGTCTTTTCAGGGCTGCTGTCTGTCTTGGCAGCCTCCAGCCCAGTAGATAAATAGCCCAGAGGCCAGCCATTCTCCAGGCCCCGTCCCAGAGAGAAGCAGCTTCCAGACATTTCTGCTAAAAACAGCAAGTATCTTATCAGTTTACTGTCAATGAATTTGAAATGAGAAAGGGAAGCCCCTCCTCCACCTCTACTGGGATTTATGGTTGGGCCATATGAATGATGGTACAGGGAAAGATAAACAGTGTGGTACACAGGAAGAAAGAAGGTCATCACGTTCTTCTGTTGCCATGGGATTATGACCTGAGTCATCACCACCATCTGGATACAGGGGAAAGGAACTTATCCTATTAAGACATCACCTTGGTCCTTGGCCAAGGCCACACCCTAGGCGTGACCCCCTTCGTAAAAATACCCCAGAGGTTAGGCAGATAGCTATGTGAGGACACCTCCGGCTCCCCTTTTCCTAGAATGTGTAGAAGGAGAAAGATGAGGGTCATGAGAAGGTCCATCCTCTCTGGTTTGGATGAGTCCACTCAGCTATTGGGCTGGGCTTTGGATCTGCTCTTATCCACCAAGATTGGATGGAATGAACTTGAACCTGGAGATAGAAGACACGACTCCGAATCCTACCTTGGATATCTGCTGCCTGTGTGAGAAGTCGCTTTGTCTCCTTTGAGTCAGCTTTCTCACCTGTAAAATGAGAGGTTTAGACTCCATGGCTTCTGAGGTCCCTTCCAGCTAGGTCTACAATCCTATGACCTCCACCCACTCTACTTCCCAGCCAAACTGGATCCCTATCTCTCTACCCAATATGTCCGCCTACCCACATCTTTTCCTGCCTCCCTGATGCCAGGTGAGGCCACAGTGCCAAGAGAGAAAACATACCATCTGGTAGATTCCTATCTCAACGAATTATTCTGGCTAACTAGGTGTCAGGCTCGGTTGTTTCTACGTGCTGGGCAAGAAAATCACAACAATTTTCCTAATACAAGATGGCTTGGAGAGGCAGGAAAAGTGGCCTTGTGGGGGGAGGGGTCAAAATCCTGCTATCAGAGCCAGGGGACCTAGAGGTAGGAGTCTGAGCTCCCCTGGGAGGAGGAGAGAGGCCAGGATTCAGGCAGCAGTGTTTGGTGCTCCTTCAGAGTAGAGATCATGAAATTCTTTGTATCTATATCCCCAGGGCCCAGCACAGGGCTTGGCAGATGGTAGGCATTTAATAAATTGATTGATTGTCTGTCATGGGAAACTCTTCTCTCCTGGCTCTCCTCCTCCATGTCTGACTCCTCTTCCTCAGTCTCCTTTGCTGGTCCTCCATCCAGGTCAGGCCCACTAACTGTGGGTCTCCCCTAGGGCTCTGCCCTGGACCTTCTTCTCTTCTCTTTCCAGACCATCTCTCTCAGTGATCTTATCAGCCCCCGTGGATTTAATGGTGCTCTCTGTGCAGAGGAAAGATTCCTAGATCTCTTTACTGAACCCTAACTGGCTTCCCCCAACAATGAGAGCTTTGGGTACATCTCAAACAGGGTATCCTATGGGCACCTCAACCTCAGCATGTCCAAAAGAGAGCTCAGTGTCTTCCCCCAAGACCCCCTAAATCCTCCTGTTCCCAATTTCCCCATTACTATTGGGGGTACAACCATCTTCATGGTCACCCATTCACGCGACCTCGGGGTCATCCTCGGTTCCTTGCTGGCATTCATCCCATATATCCACTCTTGACAAATTTTGTGTTTTCCACTTTAATGACCTCTACTTTCATTCCCTCCCCTGACATAGCCCCCACCCCAGTACAGACCCTCATTACCTCATGCCTGGCCCATTGCAACTGCTGCTGGTGGGTCTGCCCGCCTCAGGTCCCTCCCCATTCCAGTCTGTCCTTCACTCAGCTGTCTGATTGATCTGATCACAACATCTCCCTACTCCCAATAAGCTCCATGGTTCCCTAGTACCTCCAGGATCAAATATAAACGTCTATGTTTGGCATTTACAGAGAGGGAAGAAGAAAGGAAGCAAAGAGGGAAGGAGGGAGGAGGGAAGAATGGAAGGAGGGAAGGAAGGAAGGAAGAAAGGAAGGAAGGAAGGAGGGAGGGAAGGAAGAAGGAGGGATGGAGGCAGGGAGGGAGGGAAGGAGGGAGGGAGGGTAGAAGGAAGGAAGGAAGAAAAGACAGAGGGAGAAAGGGAGAGAGGAAGGAAGGAGGGAAGGAAAGGAAAATATTTGTTATGTGCTTACATAGTATTGTGCTAAGCTCTGGGGATACAAATACATAAAACAAGTCAGTCCCTGCCTTCAAGGAACATACATTTTAATAGAGAGAGACTGCATAGACACATAAAGGAACGGTGGCTGGGGGTACTTTGGTCTGGAACATCCCATGAACGATGGTTTGGGAGGAAAGAGGTGATGATGCTGTGAGGAGACCCTGGCTGACAATAAGCGTTCTCAGTAAGTGCCATCAGCCGTCTCTGGAGGCAGGGCTTCTGCCATGCTCTTACCCACTTGGCTTCAGTCTTCAAGCAGAAACTTGGCAGCAACTTTGTGGGGATATTATAGAGGGAAATCCTTCTTCTGGTGCACATTGGACTCAGTGGCCACAAAAGACCTTGGGCTCTAGGACTTGGTGATTCTGTGATTCAAGGTCCTGCCCCAGGCCTCTGTATGTCAAAGCTCCAGGGTTATGGCTCAACCTGGCAGCGATGCAGACACAGCTCCCCTTGCTATACCACCTAAAGCTTTACAAAGCAAGCTCTCCACAAAAATCCTTAGGGTTGGGAAACTGAGGCCCAGAAAGATGAAGTGACTTATACCTACCAAGTTACTGTGCTAATGAGGGGGAAGAGCCAAAGTCTAGGACCCAAGTGTCCTGACTCCAGACCAGCCTTGTGTGCCACACACCCCACAGACCTCCTCACCTCTCACCCTGACCCTGAGGCCTCAAGAGCCCTTCTGCCTGTCAGGGCCCTCCCCCAATCTGCAAGGGCCACTTTTGGCACCTCTTCCTGGAGGCCTCCCCTTATTCCTCCAGCCAGGTGGAGTCTGGCCCTCCTTCTAGCATCTTGGCTCTTGTCACAGATGACCTTTCAATATTCTATTTCTGAATGTACTTATCTCCCCCTACAAGAGACGAAGAGCCTTAAGGAGAGGGTCTAATCTCAGGATCATGTGGGAGGAGAGAAGGGCTCTACAATGCTTGCCTTTATGATTTAAGGCCCCTCCTAACTCTGAATTCTCTATTCTCAGGCCCCTCCCAGCTCTGATATTCCCTGTTCTAAGGCCCCTCCCAGCCCTAACATTCAGTGTTCTAAGAATCTATCCTAGTTCTGACATTCCCTTGCTCTAAGGCTCCTCTTAGCTCTGACATCTCCTGTTCTAAGAGCCCATCTACCTCTGACATCCCCTGTTCTAAGGTTTCCTCAGTAGAAGACAAGTTCCATGAAGGTCTGGGCTGTTTAGTTTCTGCCTTTGGATCCCCTGTATTTCTCACACAGAGCCTGTCATATAGTAGGTGCTTAAGAGGTACCCACTGAATTATATTGAAGTGGCATTCCCATTTTACAGACATGGAAAGTGGGGCCAGAGCAAGATTTAGAGCTGGGCAGTGTCCCAGAGGCCATCTGCACCAAGCCTTTTCTTTTTTTAAATTTTTATTTATTTATTTTTAGTTTTCAACATTCACTTTTATAAGATTTTGAGTTCCAGATTTTTCTCTCTCCCTCCCCTCCCCCCTGTCCAAGGCAGCATGCAATCTGTTATTAGTTACACATGTACGATCACATTAAACATATTTCCACATTAGTCATGTTGTGAAAGAGGAATCAGAACAAAAGGGAAAAACCACGAGAAAGGAAAAAACAGCAAATTGTCTGCTTTGCTCTGCATTCAGACTCTGTAGTTCTTTCTCTGGATGTGGACAGCATTTTTGAGCCTTTTGGAACCTTTTATTTGTCAAATGAGGAAAGGAAGGCATCTGAAAATGAGGGTCCTGAGTTCAAATTCCGACTCTGACACCCTCACCTTTGCTGAATCACTTAACTTCCCTGGGTCTTAGTTTCCTCATCTGTGAAATGGGGGGCGGGGAGGGCTGGACTCTCTGAAGTCCTGTTTCCCTTCAGCTCTCAATCTCTGTCCGAGGTGTCTCTGGGGAAGACAATGACCTAGAGAAACCTCTCCCGCATCCCCCATCAGTCAGCCCTGGCCCTCTCTCCTCCAGCTCCTCGAAGCCCTGCTATTCCCCCTCCCTGGGTGGCGGCGAAAGCCTAGCCCAGGCTCCCTTTGCTTCTGATGTTGTGTTTGGGATAATGACTAGCCAGCATCAAGATCGACAGCTCCTGCCGTGCCCCCTTCACCTGCTGGGAGATTATCCCCTGGCAGCTCCATAAACCCTCTGTGACAGGCAGTGCCCAGAACAGACGTGGAGAAGGAGATGGATGTCCTCAGCTCACCCCTGTAGACCTGTCCTCCAGCCCCATTCCCAGCCAATGTTTAGTATCCTCAGCCTGGGCCTTCAATTTGCTTGAGTTCACATCATAAAGAGCTCAGGAACCAAACCATTTACTTGCTCCTCACCTCACTGCCCAGGCAGCCCTGGAAGATTTCTGGGCCCCGTGCAATGGGCCATAGACTCTTGGAGAAATGTCAGCCAAAGGGTTTTCTCAGTCTAGCCATGTCCTGTCTGAAGGTGCAAGGCTTCCCCTCTGCTGATACCAACTCGTTGTTTATCCATTCCTTTCCCATGTCCTGGACAGAGGGCACTTAGCCTATCAGGGGACCAGAATCCTAAACCTAGAGCTAGAAGGGATCTCATGGGCTGTCTAGTCCCAAACTTGGCATTTTACAGATAAGGAAACTGAGTCCTCAGGTTTTCTTTCGAAGCTTTTCAAAACCTGCTCTCTTCTTCCCTATTCAGTCTCCTCTCCCCCACCCCATACTGCTAGTACCTTCCCCTGGGAGCCTTCCACTGGGCACTGAGCTAAGCCCTGGGGCTGGTGGCTACAAATACCAGCCCCACCCCCGCCAAAAGATCAGCCTGGACTTCAAGGACCCTACATCTTATTAGGAGAAGACAACACATAAAAGGAGAGGTTTAAGGAAAGGAGGACCTTGGAGGGGACATGATGGCTAAGTCTGGAGAATAAAGGATGTCTGCTCAAGGAGCCTTCCTCAAAATGGTGGTTTAGGAAAGAACTCACCAAAAGGAGAAAGAGTGCCCTGAGGCAGCTTTGGAGGGTTGTCTTCTCCACTAGAACCCAAGTTCCTTGAAGTGAAGAACTGTCTTCCTGGTTAGTATTTGTACCACCAGCTCTTAGTCCATTTCCTGGCACAAACAAGAAAGACACTCCCTGCCCTCAAAGTACCCTTATACCATTAGTGAATTCTTTCTAGAGCCTCCATTTTGGGGAAGGTGCTCAGGACTTTGACTTGGAAGAGCCCTGGGTTCAAATCCCACCTCTGACATCTACTGGGATCATGGGAAATGAAGTCAGTCAGTCAAAAGTCAACAAGCACTTAAGAGCATATTAAGAAGGCTCAGGTCTTCCTAACTCCAAGTGCCATGAACTATCCACTGGGCCACCCAGGATAAGGAAGATGGAATGCCACTGAGGTGGGGAATTCCCAGGGAGGAAACATGATCCACCAGCACAGACAATCAACTTGTCTTTAGCTTCTGGTCTAAGAAGGTTTCCAGGGATATTTAAAGGTACAGAAACTGGCAGTGACTGGGTCATAGAGATGATATGTGTCTGAAGTCCAAAAAACCTGAGTTCAAATCCAACCTTAGACATTTAGTGGCTGTGTAATCCTGGACAAGTCACTTAACCTCTATCTGCCTCAGTTTCCTCATCTGAAAAATGGAGATAATAATAGGACCTTCCTCCCAGGGCAGCTATCAGATGAGATGTTTACAGAGTTAGCACAGTGCATGGCATATAGTGGGTGCTTAATAAATACTCATTTCCTCTCTCTCTTTTTTTCCTTTTTTCTTTTCTTCCTCCCTCCCTACCTCCTCTCCTTCCTTCCTTCCTTCCTTCCTTCTTTCCTTCCTTCCTTCCTTCCTTCTTTCCTTCCTTCCCTCCCTCCCTCCTTCCCTTCTTCCTTTCTTCCCTCCTTCCTTTCTTCCCTCCTTCCTTTTTCCCTCCCTCCTTCCTTCCCTCATTCCTTCTTTCTCTCCTTCTTTCCTTCCTTCCCTAGCTCCAAAGGTTTTTATCCACACTACCTCCCAGCTCAGAGTATAGTCTGTTTAAAATAACTGGAAACTCTTCCTGGCAACTCTTAATTGCTGATTTCAATATTCTCCCATCCCTCTTATATTAACATATGCATGTACCAAAGTCTCCCCTGAGGGATATAATTGTGCATAGGAGGGAGGTCTGAATAATATTTACAATGAATATTTGTCAATTGAACAATACATGCAGGTCTCAGGGGTTCGTGCATTTATTCATTCCACAAGCATTTATTAAGCACCTACTTCAACACCAAAGAAAGGCAAAAATGAAAGGATCTCTCGCCTTCAAAGAGCTTGCAGTCTACAGGGGAAGAACACAAAGAATCAATTAGTCCACAAGCATTTATTAAGCACCGACCTACTACGTTCCAGCCACCCGTGTTAGGTGCTAGGCATAGAAAGACGAAAACAGAGCAGCACCTGCTGTCAAGGAGCTTCCATTCCAATGTAAGAACCACAGCAGTAACAATAATGTATTCTAAGCAATATGATAATAACCAATCAAGAAGTGTTTTTAAGCGTCTGCTCCGTTTCAAGCATTGTTAGCACTGACATGAAAACAAAACAGTGCCTGCTGTCAAGGAGCTTCCATTCATCAGAAGGACACAGCATGAACATATAGAGAAATAGAACAAAATACATACAAAATAAGGAGGGAAACATTAGCAGCTATGGCGACCAAAGTACAAAAATTATAAAAAGTAAATCAAAATAATTAGAGGGAGGAGCAACAATTAGGGACATTAGCCAAGAGTAGGTGGTGCTTGAGCTGATCCTTGAAAGGAACCAGGGACTGTAAGGGACCATAACCATTGTCCCTCCCCCAGTTCCCAGCACCCAATAGGCACATAGTAAACCTTTGTTGAATGTTGATGGATAATGATCTTTCCAGGCAAGGAACTGTGCCCCTTGAGCTCTGGAGAGAACCAGAGCCCACACAGCTACGGGACTAGGTAAAAGATGGGGTTGTTGTTTATTGGACAGAAGCCCAGAATCCTGAGCCAGTCCAGTCACAGAGACTCTCCTGCTTCCCACCCAGGGTGGATGGTCAGGCTTCTATCAAGTAGAGGGGTGATGAGGGGACCAGATCATGCCAACTGAACCAATGCCAGCGCTTTCCAAGGTTTCCTTTATTCAGAACCTACTTCCTTATCAAAAGCAACAAAATTCCCAGGCATTCCTCAGTGGAAGAAGTCCATGTATCAATACTTCCCTCATTTCTCTGCATTGTCCTAAAGGCCAGGGCAGTGACCATTATGCTTCTTCCTGCCCATTGCCAGTCTGAAAACACCCACTAAACTCACAGCTCTCCGAAGGATGCTGTCCAGCAGCCGTGATTCCTGACAGTCACAAATGCACCAGAGGCCTTAGCTAGGAGTGGGGGGTGTGGGGGAGAAGGAGAGATTGCAGTTGGAGGCACAAGAAATGGCTTTTCTCAAGACCCTTCTCCTCTGGACATCCCAGTTATACCTGTAAAATGGAAGATCGAACAAAATGATCTCTAAGGCCCCTTCTTCCAGGCTGGTAGTCTGTGTTCAGATAATTGTCGATAGAGCTGGAAGAGACCTTGGAGGCCATCTAGACCAACCTCTGCATCTTGCATATTGGGAAAGTAAGGCACAGAAAGGCTAAATCACGTGCACCAAGGTAGTAAGTGATAGAAGGAGAATTTGAACCCAGGTCCTCTGACTCCAAAGGTAACACCTCTTTCAAATGAATCTTGTTGCCCCTCTATAGGCTAACATCCTGCCCATCTATGTATGTTTTATTCTTCTGTAGGGGTTTCTCCCCCACGCTGAACTGCATTTCACTACTACTTACATGCATGTATGCAAGCACACATACATATTACACAGACACTCACACACACACACACACACACAC
>CM053622.1:16454344-16476576 GCA_028646595.1 Phalanger gymnotis | reverse complement strand
GCGGCCCATGCTCCAGAGCATATGCTACATGTCTGTTGGTATTATCTCCTGCATTAAAAATGTAAACCTCTTGAAGGCAAGGATTCTTTTTGTCTTTTTCTTTCTTTCTCTTAGTACGATAAAGACACGGTAAGTACTTAATAAATCCTTTTTGATTGGTTGCTTTATTGATTGGATTTCACTCAGCAAAGACCCCTACAGAAATCACCTTTTATACTGGGGACATACACTGGACTGTTGCCCCACAGTCCTGTCCTTTAGCTATCACAGTGTAGAAGACTTGGAAAATCTCCACAAGATCCCCACCTATCATTTCTTTCCCTTGACTCTGAGAAGTTTTATACCTTCTTCGTGGGATAATGGAAAAATATGGGATTCATGTCAAAGGACTTCAATTCCGATCCCCAATCTGCTAATTATGATATGATTAGGGACAAATCATATGCCCTCTGTGGACCTCAGTTCTCACATTTTAAAAATGAGGTGGTTGGACCTCTAAATATCTCTCTAGCTTTAAATCTATGAAACTTTAATAGGGATCTGTGCAGCATACCCTCTTCTAGGGTTCGGTCATATATTTAGAGCTAAAAGACACCTACCATTGAAGGACTTGAAGCCCAGCAAGTGACTTGCCCAAGGTCAAACATGTAACGTGTGGCTAAGCCAAGATTCAAATCTAGAACTCAAGGTTATGGCTTCTGGTCTCACAGTTGTGTTGCAAAGATTATAGAATTGCTGGCTTAGAGCTGGAAGCATCCTTAGGGGCTTATCAAAGTACCAGTGGTAGGGACTCTGTGGCCTCCAAGTCATATGTGGCCCTCTAGGTCCTCAAGTGTGGTCCTTTGATTGACTCCAAACTTCACAGAACAAATTACTTTAATATAAGAATTTGTTCTCTAAAACTTGGACTCTGCCAAAAGGCCGTACCTGAGGACCTAGAGGGCCACATGTGGCCTCAAGGTCGCAGGTTCCCCATCTCTGGAACTCCTTCCTTTAGATCTTACAAATGGGGAAACAGAGGTTTTATTAGGTCCAGTGACTCCCCCAAGATCATGTAACTAGGATCATAGAATCACAGTCTTAGAGCCAGAAGGATCATAGAGGTCACCTAATTTCATGGTTCTCAAATTTTTTGGTCTCGGGGCCCCTTTACACTCTTAAAAATTAGTTTAGGACCCCAGAGACCTATTGTTTATGTGGATTATACCAACATACCAATTGTACCATAATTGTTTAGTCGTTTCAGTCGTGTCTGACTCTCTGTGACCTCATTTGGCATTTTCTTGGCAAAGATACTGAAGTGGTTTGCCATTTCCTTCTCCAGCTTATTTTACAGATGAGGAAACTGAGGCAAACAGGGTGAAGTGACTCGGCCAGGGTCACAGAACCAGTAAATATCTGAGGCCAGACATCAACTCAGGTCTTCCTGACTCCAGGTGCAGCACTCTTGACTACGGCACCACCTAGCTGTCCCAATCAGAAATCAAAACCTCTTAGTATTATTATGAAAATAGTTTTAACCTTGCAGGTCCTCTGAAAGGGTCTCAGGGACCCCCAGGGATCCCCAGACCACACTCTGAGAACTGTTGATCTAATGAATCCCTTCATATTACACACTGCCCTCTGCAGGCCTTAGACCCCCACTCTATCAAATAGGGATAATAATACGCAGGGGACCCTTTCCTGCCGGCAAATATCCTGGACCACGTTGGACAAAGTCTACAATATCAAATCTCAGATAGACATTCTGGTCATGGCGGAATCAGATGATTTGATATATGAGATCACTTTGTAAACTTTAAACCACCACATGCACATCGACTATTACACATGAGCTGAGTGGGTTGGCTGAATGACCTCTGAGGTCCCCTCCCAACTCTAAATCTTAGAGCAAGAACGGGTGACGGGATTCTTTATCAGCAAACTCCAAGTGAGGGGCAAGAGAGCAAGGATTCTCATTATTTTCATTATCAACAGCCCTGCTGAGCATTACCTTTGAGTTCAAAGTAGCAGGCTAAGTCTTAATGCCGAACCTGGAACAAACGACACCCGAAGTCTGCGACTCTAAAATAGCTCTCGCCACCTCGTCCCGGGGTCATCCCCATCTCTGATTTCTGCCAGGCAGGGCAATTGTTCTGCAAAATCCAATTTGGTATTTTTTTTAACTCAGGAGATAGTGACTTTTTTCAACATAAGAGAAAGGCTCTAAATGACGCATTAAAAGGGGCTGCCAACGGACACGCAGTTATGAATGACTTGAGACTCAGTCATCATTTGTAACCCAGAGCCAGCTCTAACCAGCTCCTACCTCAAACACATACTGACCATGTGTCCCTCTGAGTAATTTAACCTGCAAGTGCCCCAGGCAACTCTCAGGGAATCTAATGTGTAAATAAGACATTGATCTGTGTCACAGAAGGGAATCTCCACACCAGGATTCCAGGGAGTCTTCCTACTGATAAAATCACAAACTGGGTTTTAAAAAAGAAAACTAGAAAAAAACATTGACTGAAAATGTTGTTTCCAGGAACCATTACCTCTCTTTGAGAATTCATGTAAATGGAAATAAATATACTAGAATGGCTGAGATTACAGTGGAGTCAGAGGACCTGGGTTCAAATCTTTGCTCTTACTACTACTACATGAGTTATATCTATTAATATTTATTATATTAGCCATGAAAACATCTTAGCATTATTAGGATAATAGTTTTGACCTTGTGGACTCCCTAAAAGGGTCTCAGGGTGTCCCAGTGGCCCCCCAGGCCACTCTTTGAGGACCCCCTGCTCTATAAACTAAGATCATCCATTCTACAGGAGGTACCAAGCTCCATTGGTCAAGGGAGTTGTTTCATCCATTAGCCTCCTATCCCAATTAAATCAAAGGTCTTCCTCTATCCTTCAGGCATTAGAGATACTTACAGACAGTTAAGTCCTAGGGAGTTGTCTGGAGCACCTAGAAAATGAGTGACTTGACTAGGGTCATCAGTTAATAGGTGTTAGAAGTGGGATTTGACTTGGGGTCTAGATTCCAAGACTCTACTATTCTGTTAGCTCTCATGAGGCAAACTCTTCTTCTTCTCTCTCTATCATGGTCACTGCTATCCCCACCCCACCTCAGATCATAAGTAGGCAAAAGGAATTGATAGAATCCAAGGTTTAGCAATCTAAGAGAAGAATCATCAGCTCTCAGGACTATAAGGGACCTTGGGTCTAGTCCAATCCTCCACTCTTTTTTTTTTATAGATAAGGAAGATGAGGACTAGAGAGGGAAGGTGAGTTCACAGAGCAGAGGTGGGAGTGGAAACCAGGCAGCCTGGTTCTGTGGCTATTGTCTTTCCCTGGCACCACAGCACAGCAGACATGACCAGCTTGCTTTGCTCTCTGGAGAATAGCGCTCCGGGCTTCTAGGAAAAGGTGTGAGTCACCCAATATAAACTCTGCCTCCAAGGCTGTCCATCCTGTCAAATCTGGGTTGCCAGAGCAACACGTTAACCCAGTGCAGAACCTTTATTCCTGTTCAGCGGGCAGAGAAGAGGCAATTGCTTAATGAGGACCAATCCTTTTGTGCCCTTGAGGAGAGCTAAGAGCCTTGTCTAGTTTGAGAAACCTGAAGGGGGATTTTTAGCAAGAGGCACTCACAGAGGGGTGTCTGCACCTCCCAATCCCCCCATACACTCTAGGCTGTATCAGCTGTGCATTGAGGTTCTGGTCTGGACTATGCTGATGCTTAGGGGCAGCATCCTGGGCTGGAGACAAAGAGCTTGAGTGCTTCCCTCGGCTCTGTGCTGGCTAGCTGCATCTCTTTGGGTAAGTTACTTCCTTTCCTGAAGTGTCAAACATGGGCTTGGGCTACATATTCACAAAAGACTTTCCCAGTTCAGAGATTTCAAGCTGGAAAGGATGTTAGAGGTCAGCAAGTCCAACCCTCTTATCTTACGGGTAGAGAAACTGAGGCCCAGGGCAGAAAGTGACTTGGGATAATAGGATCATGGTAAAAACAAAAAAATCAAGGCAGGCCTCAAGATGAAGCAGGCCTGAATTCGGCTTAAAACTAGAAAGAGTTCCTTCTGAAGATGTCTGGGCTGCCTTTCTAAGCTCCTTTCAGGACACAAGCCCAGCTACCATCCTGCTTATATCAGAGGTGTAACTAGTGTGGAGTGAATGTAGGTTGCCCCAGAAGACCAACATCTGCAGAAGGGGCCACTTCCTCCCAGAGGAGGCATCTCTCCTCTCTGAAGCGTCTTCCAACCTAGCATTGGTCATCCAGAAACACAAGGTAAAATCATCCCATGTCTCATAGAAACATCAGCCTGGATCTGAAAGGTACCTCAGAGGCCATCTAGTAGGAAGGAGGGAAATGAGCATTTATGAAGCACCTACTCTATGCCAAGCGCTGTGTTAGGTGCTTTACATTCTCTCGTTGGCTCTTCACAACAACCTGGGGGAGTAGGTGTTACAATTATCCCCATTTTACAGATGAGGAAAAGAGAGGTGAAGTGACTCACCCAGGATGATCCAGCTAGCAAGTGCCTAAGGCTGGATTTGAACTCAGGTCTTCCTGACTCCAGGCTAAGTGCTCTGTGCACTATGGCACCTATGGTCATAAGCATCAGAAGTAGGACCATATTACCTTCACATTCAGAGTCTCGCTGCCATGACATCTCTTCCCCTCCCCCCAACCCCCAAGAGGATGAGGACCAGACTAACTGCAGATAAGCCACCCACTCTTCCGAGATGACTCTGCTTATACTGAAAATGTCTTCCGCCCCACCCCCAAATGAATTTGCACCAGGCATAATTACTGCTAATTACAGCTTTGAGTCACAGCCTCAAAGTTGTGAAAAGCAGAGGTAAAGATTAAAAGAAGTCAGAGGGTCAAATCTGTCCTCTGACACTATCAGTGTGACCCAAGTGACTCGACCTTCTTAGGTCTCAGTTTCTCCATCTGTAAAATGAGAGGGTTGAACTCTGAGATCCATTCCAGATCTAAAACCTTGCTCCTGTGATCCCACTAATCCTCCATGTCCTTCTCCAGGTGCCATCTTTAAGGAGAAGAAGCTTCTGAAGAGGTTTGTCTTTGTTGTTTAGCTAGCAGAGGAAACCAGCAAATGAAGCCCGTGCTGAGCTCAGGAAGGGCAGCTCAAGAAAGCTGCTGAAAGGGAAGAATTAAGGAATGTCTCACCAACCGCTGCTCCCCCCATGGATAAGCTGGAAGGCATCTGGGGTTATTTTGGGTCACATTTATTTTTGGTGGAATGAGCAACATGTGGTCCTTCCCTGAGCTAATAAGCACATTCATGCCTTTCCTAAGGACCCTGGGTCTCTAATATTGTGGAGAGTTCCGAACTGAGTCCTGCTCCATGGAAATTCAATTCATTTCTCCCTATGACCTCTACATCAGCGTCAAGATGAAAAAATATGCCACCTGTCCTCAGCTAGCTGATATTCTGTTGGGCCTGGCAGGGGTTGGAGGAAGGAAGACAGACTATATGTAGGTAAATACAACATGACGTGGACTGTGATGGTATATACCCAGTACATACTGAGCTTGTATTGACCTGATAGGATTGCATCCTACCCGCATGACTTTGAATAACTCCCTTCCTCTGCCTGGACCTCAGTTTCTTCTTTGGTACAATGATGGGCTTGGACTATAGATCTATAGCTGGAAAGGATCTCCAAGACCACCAGGCAGAGGAAGGTATTTACCCAAGGTCACACAGGTTAAGTACTAAAGACTGAATTTGAACCCAGCTTCTCTGACTCCAGAGCCAATGTGTACTGTACGTATTGTCTCCCCCAACAGAATGCAAACTCCTTGAGGGCAGGGATTTTTTCATTTTAGTCTGTCTGTCCCCAGCACCTAGCACAGTGCCTGGCATGTAGTGTTTTATGTTAAGACATTCAGTCTTGTCTGACTCTTCTTGGCAAAGATACTGGAGTGGTTTGCCGTGTCCTTCTCCGGTGGGTTCCCGTTTTACAGATGAGGACTGAGGCAAATAGGGGTTAAGTGACTTGACCAGGGTCACATAGCTAGTTAGTGTCTAAGGATGGATCTGAATTCAGATCTTCCTGACTCCAGGCCCAGGGCTCTATTTCCTGAGCCACCTAGCTGCCCTACTACTTAGTAGGTATCTACTAAATACCTATTTATTGATTCATTGATTGACTGAAAGATACAGACAAAATAGGAAACTTTGAAGAGAGAAGGGGCAAATCAGGGCAAAAAACATCGATGAAGAAGCACCTGCACTCAGCCTTGAAGGAAGGGAAGGATTCTGAAAGATAATTACAAAGAGCGGCTGTGCTCCAGCCTTGGGAAACCCACAGAAGTGGAAGATGAGGTATCAAATCCAGGGAACGGCTGAACAGTCCTTTTTGTCTAGAATGTAGAGTCCGTGAAGGGGAGTGAGAGAGATAAGACTCGACAGGAATCAGACTGCAGAGGGTCTTCAATTTCAAGTATCTGTATTTTATCCAAGGGGAAAATGGGAGCCAGTGAAGATTTTTGAGCAGAAGAGTGAGGACTGTGTCTTAATTCTGGCAACTGTGTGAGGGGGGATTAGAAATGGAAGACTGGAGGAAGAGAGATCTTAGTAGGCTATTACAATAGTCCAGGTAAAAGTCGATGGTGGTCTGGATTAATGTCCTGGCTGTGGGAATAGAGAAGGGGTGGAGGTGAGGGGGATGTTGTAGACAGGGGGAACACAAGTGTGTGACATACACAAGATACAAGAAGGATCTACCTTAGGAGGCCGTCAAATGATGGGAAGGACCCTGGACCACAAGCCAGAAGACTTGAGTCTTAATCCTTGCTCTGTTGTGAATGTGTAGGCTTAGACATGTTATCCAGCTGCCACTTTGTCATCTGATAAATGGGTACAGTGTGTCGCAGGGTTAGTGTGAGGGCTAAATTGTTCAAAGTCATCAGAGCCTCATACCTTAGAGCTGGAAGAGAAGATCATGGGTAAGGACTTTAGAGGTCATCTAGTCATAGGATTAGGCAGCTAGGTGGCGCCATAGTGCCTAGAGCACTGGTCCTGGAGTCAGGAAGACCTGAGTTCAAATCCAGCCTCAGACGCTTACTAGCTGTGTGACCCTAAGCAAAGCAAGTGCCTGTTTGCCTCAGTTTCCCCATCTGTAAAATGAGCTAGAGAGGTTATAAAGAGTCATATGACTGAAAAATGACTATAGAATTATAGGCTTGATCCGGAAGGGACCTGCGTTTTCATTTCACCGGCCCAGAGAAGTCAAGGAACTTGTCTAGGGTCACACAGCTCATTAGCACCCAGGCCTAGAACCTGAGAGGAACCTTAGAACCTAGGATTAGAATTTCTCACCAGGATTCCTCAATTCTAGAACCTTTCCACTACACTTTTGCTTCTCTTAAACTGCATAGAAAACAGTCTCGAGGATTTCAACCAGCCCAAGAATTGCGGGTCCATAAACCTAGTCCCAAAGACAAGTAAAGCTTTCACTGGAGTATAGCAGCTCAGGACCATGGTCCCCAGGCCCTACGCTCTAGAAGTAAGTCCCTTCAGCAGCCAGGAGACGAGAACAGGACCATGGCTGGGCTGCAGCATCCAAGATAAAAGCAGGAGCAGCAAGGAGAGACCCTTTTCCTTTTCTTATTGTTCCCTTGGGTTGCTCACTGCCCTCTGGGACATCTCCTCCCTCTAACACCCCCTCCCCCCAATGACTACTCTTCCTAAGGTCTGAGCCATCAGTGCCCAGGGTTTAGAGCCAAAAGGGACCTCAAAGATCTTACACACAGTCAGGCAAACTGCCCTTGATGTCTTCTGAAAGCAGATCTCACCCAACAAAAATCCTAAAGGGGACCTGAGAAGAGGAGCGATCCCTACACAGAACAGCAGGCCAAATCTACTGAAATGAAACTGAAGAGAATAAATGGAAATAGCGAGATGAAATAGAACAGTAAATATGACAGGAATAGGGGCTGGACGTGTGATTTCATTCATATACAGAGTTTCTATTGAAGCAAGCCAGCCCCTTCTTTACAACTTATAGTCTTAGAGAGAGGCAACTTGGTATAGTATACTGGTTAGAGAAGCAACTTTCGTGCCAGGAGATGAAATATAGTTAAGGTGAATGTAAAGTTCTATACTTAGGTTCAAAAAATCAATTTCCTAAGAACCAGATAGGAAGTATGGCTAGAGAACAGTTAATCTGAACCCAACCAGAGGTTAGAGTGCTCTGTCGGCTCAATAGGAATTAAAAATGCAAGATGGCAGCCAATTCAATCTTAGGCTCCATTAAGAGAAGAGTATTTTCCAAGAATGAGAATGAGAATTGGAGATTTAGAACTGGAGGGACCTCAGAGATCCCTTCATTTTCCCCATAAGGAGGCTAAGGTCCACAGAGATTAAATGACTTCCCAAGAACCCACAGTAATAAGCATCAAATGGTATTTGAACCCAAGTGTCCTTTCTGCCATCTTTTCCACCATCCCAGAGGTGATAGTTTCACCCCAGGCAAAATCCATCTGGAAGCAAGTGCTTGTTTCTGGGCCCCACTATTTAGAAAAAAAATATTAACCAGGTAGAGAGCGCCCCTAGGAGAGGAATAAGGGTCCCAGAATCACAGGATCTGAACATGAGAAGAGACCTCAGTGACCTTCTAATCCAGCCCATACATGAAAGGGGTCCCTCTATGACATACCTGGCAAGTGGCCATCCAACCTCTGCCTGAAGCCTCCAAGGAAGGAGAACTCCTTGCCTTCCAAGGCAGCTCATTCCTCTTTGGGACAGCTCGAATCATTAGGAAGTGCTTCTGACATCTAGCCTTGAGTTGTCTCTCAGCAACTTCCTCCCATTGTTCCTGCTTCTGCCCTCCTGGGGCTAAGCAGAAAAAGCCCAATCCTTCCTCCACACAGCATCTTGAAGACTGCTATTGTGATCCCTCCCATACATTCTCTTCTTCAGCTAAACATGGATGTTTAACCAAGGTCAAGGCCAAATGGAGATTGATTGAAGGAACTGAGAATGTTTAGCCTAGAGAAGACTGGGGGAAGAGAGGGGTGTGTGGCCCAGAGAGTGACGCTGTCGTTTGATCATTTTAGTTGGGACTCCCTGCGATCCTGTTTTGGGGGTTTTCTTGGCAGAGATACTGGAGTGGTGCCATTTCCTTCTCAAGCTTATTTTACAGTCATAGAAACGGAGGCAATCAGGGTTAAGTGACTTACCTAGGGTCACGCAACTAGTAAATGTTGGAGGCCAGATTTGAACTCAGGAAGATGAGTCTTGCTGACTCTATGCCCAAAACTCTATGCAATATGGTGCCCGCCTAGCTGCCCATAGGGCATGATAGCTGTCTTCATGTGTTTGAAAGGCTGTCCTATAGAAGAGGGATTCAAATTTTTATGATTAACCTCTAGGAAGATTTGGGCTGGATGCAAGCAACAAATTTTCCAACTACTAGGTTTATCCAAACCTGGAACTGGGTACCTGTGGAGAGAGTTTATTTGCCTTCCCTAGGGGTCTAGACAGGAAAGTCTAGATGGCCATTTGCTGGGCATGTTATAGAGAGGATTCCTAATTAGGAACAGGCTGGACTTGATGGTATCTGAGGTCCTTCCCTCAGATTGTGTCTCTTTCTAATATAGGACAATGTTCTGTGAAGTTTGGATTCAGTCAAAGGGGCGCACTTGAGGACCTAGAGAGCCACATATGGCCTAGAGGCCACAGGTTGCCCACCCCTGCCCTAGGCCACACCACTCACTAGCAGTAACACTAATAAACAATAGGAAAACAGAGGCCTAGCCAGGAACTTTGCCCTCCGGAAACAGTGATGGTGTCCATAAAGTCAAGGAGAAGACCATACCGGCTCACTTCCCATCAATGTTCTTGGCTGACTTAGTTGTCACTCAGCACTAAGCCCACCCTGAATGGAGAGGGCTGAGTATTCCTTATGCCATCCCTGGTTGCCAGGCCATGCTGACCAACAGCTGAGCCAGTCAATGACAGGGGATCTGACAAGGCCAAAGGATGCTGGGACTGTCCTCCTCCTCCTTGATTCTATACAAGAAGGCAGTCCCAGGCTGCTAGATGGAAAATCTGGGCCCCAGCTCTGGGTCCAGAACAACAGTGGACACTCCTCAATCCCCTGAATGTTCCTTTCATGACTTAAGTAACTGAACGAGGGAGTTTGAGAAGAAGGACTTCCGACTGGGAGGGGTACAAGCACAATGTCCTGAGGGGGCCATGGTCCTAATTAACCCACTTACAAGCCCAACATGCCAGAAAGGATTTTGCCATAAAAGAAAAGCCTGTCAGATGCGTCACATCAAAGTCCCAGAGCTGGCAGCTGTTTTCACTAACATGTACTGGCCACTGGCAGCCAGATAGATTTAGCTCGTCGGGTCCGGGAGAATGTTTTCTCTCTGCTCCCACACCCACTCTCATGGAAACTTACCCAGAACTGATGGACAAGGGGCCAAAAAAGCGCTGGCTGCCTTGGAAAGTCACCACCTCCACCACCAACACTCTGGCCTCCACCCCAACTCCGCCTGGGTTTGCAGAGGGCCCAGGCCTAGCATGGTGTCTTCCCTGAAGAGAGCTTTTGATAAACACTCTTCGAACTGTTGAGAGGTTGTATTGATCATTCGGCTCACCAGGGATCTGATGGGAAATCCTAGCTGGTCAGAAGACAGCAGGGCCTTAAGGAAGGATAGTGGCACATACTCAGGGCCCAATCCCACAATCCCATCACTTCCCATTCCACCCCTCTTCATTCACTTTTGTGAGCCTTCTTTGGCCCATTTTAAATGACCTTGGGAAAGGTCATGCCATTATCTGTTAATATGAAGGTGCCATGAAAGGCATCATGGTCTAATGGATGGAAAGCCAGCCTTGAAGTGAGGAAAAGTGAGGAAAAGTGAGGAAAACATGAGTTCAGATCCCACCTCTCACCAATCGGTAAAAGCTGACTGAGGATTTTTTGTTGACTAACCCTTTAGTTAACAGTTAACACTTTACTAAGGATTGTTGTTCAGACTCTTCAGTTGTGTACTACTCTTCATGACCCTGTTTGGGGTTTCCTTAGCAGAGACACTGGAGTGGTTTGCCATTTCCTTCTCCAGCTCATTTATAGACGAGGAAACTGAGGCAAACAGGGCAATACAGCTAACAAGTATCTGAGGCTGGACTAGAACTCAAGTCTTCCACAGGACCACCAAGCTACCTCTACACCCAAAATCAAGGGCTCGTGCCCTGTTGCAGTCAAAGACTGTTTCCTAGACCCAGACACAGGCTGAGCCCTGACCTTGGTCACAAGCTGGTCCCTAATCCTTTCCAAAGGTTGATCCCTAATTCATTCTGGTCATAGATTGAAGCCTGACTTGGTCATGCACTGAGGCCTGATTCCAAACATAGACTGAGCCCTACTCCGTGCCGCAGACTGACCTGCAAACCCCCATCTGGCTCCTCAAAAACAAAAGCTGCCAGTCGTAGGAGGTTTTACTTAATCCACAAGAGAGTTTGCATCTACACAAATCATTCCCCAGTCTGGGAGAAATAAGTCAAAGTATATTGTCCAGGGGTCACTCACATCTTCCTTATCTTGTCTAAACATACTTCCATGCACTCATAAATCGAGGTTATATATGGAGAGAGTAGTGTGTATTCAACAGATGTGCAACCCACACAGATACACAAATACTCCCCTGCAACTGAGGATAATTTTAAACAATTCAGTTGATAGGGCTCCTCAACTACCACCACCCGTTTATGTTTCTCTGGATTTTAAAGCAACGGTAATCTCCTTAACTAAGCTTTCAGCCTGCTAGCAATAATAAAAAAAAAAGTCTACGGAGACTAGTGTAGCCAAGTGTTTACACTCCTTGGGACAGTTTACTGAGAAGTGTGGGGCCTGGCACAGAGAATCACAGGATCTCCTTGGCCATCTAAGCCACATTGGACCTGAGCAGGAATTCTGACTACAATATCCCTGGCCAGTGGTTCCCCGGCTTCCAGAAAAGGGGAGTCCACTCCCTCTCAAGGCAACCCATGCCACATGGGGCAGCTCTCATTTCATTCACAGGAAATTTGGGTTGTGGTATTTTCTTTTTTTCCTGATAATGAGCTTAAATCTGCATCTTTACTATTAAGTCCTTTCTCCTATTGATCCCAGATTTGCCCTCTAAGGCCAACCTAAAATTGGGCCCTCTAGTCTAATCTGGGCCCAAAGGAATCTCTGCCACTGATTGATAACCAAGTGTCTTTACTTGAAGACCTCCAGGGCCTGGGAGTCCCTTACCTCCTAAAAGGCACACAGCCTGTGCAAAGGCTTGGAGGTGGGAAATGGGAATGTCATGTTTGAAGAACAGTAAAAAGGCCAGTTTGGCTGAAAGTTACAGTGTGTGAAGACTCTATGGCTGGAAGGGAAGACTTAGAACCAGGTTGTGAATGGCTTTAAATACCAAACAGAAGAGTCTGTATAAATTACCTCATTTCATTTTTATCTCTACCTTGTGTCTGGCGCAAAATAGGTACATAATAAATGCTTATTGATCAGTTTTACAGAGGAGCGAAACTGAGAATCAGAGAGGGAAGGTGATTTGCCCATGGTCACAGTATCAGAATGAAATTCGAACTCAGGTTGCCTGACCTGCTCCATGGCTTATTCCGTTACGCCAGGACATTTGAGTAAAATCACTCCATTTTAAGGCTGGAAGAAGCCTCAAGAGATCACCCGGCTCAGGCCTCCACCTCCAGGAAGGTAAAACACTATTGACTCTGTTATATCATCAGAGTAACTCAGTGCTAGAGAGGACAGCAAAACGTAACAGAAAGAATACAGAGGCTTTGGTGTCAGAGGACCTGGGTTTGAATCCTACTTCTGATACTTACCTAGGTGACCTTGGGCAAGTCACTTAACTTCCTGAGGTCTCAGTTTCTACATCTGTGAAGTAAAGGGGTTGAATTAGATGGGCTCTCAGGCCCCTTCCAGCTCTAAAAATAGTGGTAGCTAGAACTTATTATTTCATTGAATTCTTCTCATTAGATCCTGGAAGGTAGGCACTATGCTGATCCTCATTTTACAGATAAGGAAACAGAGGCAGAGGTTGAGTGACTTGCTCAAGGTCACACAGCTAATAAAAGTCTAAGGCTGGATTTGAACTCAGATCCTTTGTGACTCTGGTGCTCTCTCTACTACTCCGCCTAGCTGCCTCTAGATCTCCAGCCCTCTGAAATAGCTACTAAGTGGTAGAAGTGGGAAGCCTCTTGCTTTCCGGGACCTCTCAGGCTCTCTTAATCCACCCCACAGAGAGTCTGAATTGACACACATCCTTCCTCACTTTGGGAGGAACACCTGAAAGCCTATGGTCCAGCCAGGGGTCCCTCCCATGCCCTAAACTTACTCGTTGCTGACTCAGGTTCTGGGCAGGGGAGAGGAGCAGGGCTGAGCTGTCTTGGTTCTTCCCCTAGGTGGAAAGATTGGTTGTGTTTCTGGAAATCTGCTCAGTTCATTAAGGCAAATCTTAACCGGACTGAGGAGACCCATAGAGAAGTTCTGGGTAGGCAGAGTTCCCACCTGCAGGCAAGCCATCACTCTCTGCCTCTTTTTTCAACTCTAATTCCCTTTTTTTCTGATAATTATTTCTTTTTATCCCGTATATTACTTTTTGTTGTTGTTTGGTTTTGTCTGGATTCTTTGTGAGCCCATTTGAGATTTCCTTGGCAGAGACACTAGAAAGGTTTGCTGTTGCCTTCTCCAGCTCATTTTACAGATGAGGAAATGGAGGCAAATAGGGTTAAGTGACTTGCTCAGGGTTACACAGCTAGGAAGTGTCTGAACCTGTCTTTGTATATAACTAGCTTTGTGTATATTTGTTTGACGTTGCCTCTCCCATTAGATTGCCAGCTTCTTGAGGGCAGGGACTGTCTTTTGCCTCTTTTTATATCCCCAGCACATAGTGTGGTGCCTGGCACATAGTAGGTACTTAATAAATGTTTACTGGTTGACTAATTGGTTTCAGGATGCAGTCTCCTAGGAGTTCAAGTGGAGAAATAGAGGCGTGGCTTCTTCCCATTCCATTGGGTCCCTGCTCCATGCCTCCATTACTGCCCACACTCACAAAGTGCTCCTGGGTCAAACTCTGCTGAAGCATTTCTTCAGAACTAACTCGTTCCCTACAGAGGCATCAGGGATCCGTGTGTGATATAAGAATATGATGAAAGAGTATTTCCAGACTTGGTTGCCTCATCTGTAAAATGAAGGGATTTGATTAAAAGGTCTCTAGTCAAACCCCCTTGAGCCCCTTTCCAACTCAAAATATATGACTCTATGGTCTATTTCTTGCCTCTCTAGCATCTGGGCACCATACTGTATAGAGTGCTGGGCTTGGAGTCAGGAAGACTCATCTTCATGAGTTCAAATCCAGCCTCGGATACTTACTAGCTGTGTGACTCTGGGCAAGTCACTTCACCCTGTTTGCCTCAGTTTCCTCATCTGTAGAATGAGCCAGAGAAGGAAATGGCAAACTGCTCTAGTATCTCTGACAAGAAAACCCCAAGTGGGGTCAGGAAGAGTCAGACATGACTGAAACAACTGAACAACAAATAAACAACGTCTGGGCTAATTGAGGTCGCAGGGAGGGAAAGAAGGAGAAAGCAAGAGGGTTTCCAGGGGTGTGTGGCAGTGTAGAACAATGGAAAGGGAGATAGCAGAGGTCCTGGGTTCAGATCCCTTCTCTGGATACCTAAGTGACTTTGAGTAAGCCTCATGACCTCCCTAGACCTCAGTTTGTCTATATGAAAAATGAGGGACTTAAACTAGATAATTTCTGAAGTCCCTCCCAGTTCAAAAATCCTCATCTTACAAAGAAGAGAACTTTTTCAGAGAATGGAAGTAATTTATCCAAGATCACACATAGATTTGGATTCAGAAGACCTGGGTTCAAATCCCAGCTTTGCCACTTATTACTGGGGAAATCACATAGCCTGCCTTGGATCAATCATTTAATCTTGCTGGGCTTCAGTTTCCCTACTTGTAAATCTGACAATCTGGATTGTCTTCCAGCTCTAGAAGTTGGATCCTAGAGAGCTTTCTAAGTCTCAGTTTCTCCTTTCTGTAAAATAAAGGGTTGGACTTGATGACCTCTCTGGCCCTAGCTCTAGATCTCCGTTCTTAACCTTTGAAGACCAGCTCGTCCCTTCAACAAAGACCGGGAAGGAATGTGAAACCCAGAAAACTTGCTTATGCACGTCACCCCTGTCCGTGCTGGACTTAACACACCTTGGAAGCACGAATCAGCCTAGTGGAACTTGGCACTGGACAGGCCAACTCTGGAACTCATCGGAAACATGGACAGATGTCTTGGAACATTTGGTCAGTCGGAGGAAGCCTGGAGATGGCACCTCCAGCCATTTCAGCCCCTACTCCTCTCTCTCCTGGTCTTTTTCCTTCTATTTTAGAAAACTCATAAAAGCCCATTGAGGTCCTGTGAGTCCTCTTCCCCTCAAAGATATCCAGAGCTCTGGGGCTTTAAAGATGGCTCTGGCCATACAACAGAATTCATTCTCCCCAAGGTCATCTTATTCCTGGAGACTTCCTGCCAAGGAGTCCTGGATGATCTCGTTAATGTAATTAAGAATGAAGAACAGAGTAGAAACTTGCTCAACATTTGGCTGAAAGGATTTTGGTTTGGCATCTCCCTTTCCAAAGGATTAGAAAAACCAAGGCGTTGGTGGGAAAGATGGGGCTGGGTTAAGCCTTTCTTCCAGGGAAGATGACTCAAGCCTTGGGAGGGTCAGAGGTGATATCCTTTCAGGGTGGATATAAGCCTGATGCTGAGGTAATAGGTGGTCTCCAGAGACCCTGAGAAGCCACGGTTATCCAGGACCGCTAGTTTGCCACCCATCTCTCCATTTTCAATTGTCTGAATCTTACAGATCATCCTTAGCACCTCAGAAGCTCCTCAGTTCTCCTTCCTTCCTGGAGGGAGGAGAACTCACTGGAGAACATAGTTCAGAAATGGGACGGCAGCATCGCCAGCAAGGAATCTTGTCTAGGAAGTCCAGACTCTAAGAGCTTGAATGAATCTCTCGTTTTTTGTACCTTGACCCACATTTGCTGTTGTTCTTTTAAAAAGAAAATCATGGTTTCCAAGGCAACCACAGACTCGTTAAGGAAAATCGTGGAGGCTGGAGTGAGGCCTGGGTTTGGGGGATGCTTGGGTGGGGTCCCAAATCCTCTTCTCCCTGGCCCCATGGGAAAGGAAATGGCTTATTCCTTGAGGTAACTCTGGGCATCTCTAGGGGTCTCAGTTCTTGGAAGAGACCAGGCACCCAGGGGCTCAAACCCCTTGTCAGAGTTGGGGCAGCCCAGCTAATCAGAGCATTCACAACTTCCATTCTCTGGCTGGGAGCTGGTCCCCATGGCAACCACCTTCTTCAGATTGGGCAGAAGAAGGCAGGAAGTACTGTGGTAAATGCATCGGGAGGGTGACAGGATGATTGGCCACGTGGTGGCCAAGGTCGGCAAAGGATGGAGCCTCCATCCATCAAGACTCTAGACATAATATCATAGGGACATAGATGTCAAGACTTCAGGGGTCATCCTGTACAGCCTCTTCATTTTACAGATGAGAAGCTTGGAGCCCAGGAAGACAGCTAGGTGGAGTCAGCAAAGAACTGCATTGAATTCTAACCTAAGACACTTAACTAGCTGTATGACCTTGGACAAGTCATTTAACCACTTTCTGCCTTCATTTTCTCATCTGTAAAGCAGAGATGATAAGAGAAGCTACCTCCCAGGATTATTGTGAGGATAAATGAAATAGGATTACTAAATCTTTCAAAATGTTAAAGCACTTGTATAAATGCTAGTGGTTATGATGATGATGGTGGTGGTGGTGGGTCTTCCCAATGTCATACATGTAGTACATGAGATTTTATCCCAGGTCATCCGACTCCAGAGACAGCCAATTCAGAAGAAATGACATTTAAAGTGGAAGAGACCTTGAGAGAGAAACTGGTCTAACCTCCTCACTTTTCATTTTAAAGAAACCGAGACCCAGTGAGTGGCAAAGATTCAAACTCATCTCTCCCATCTCCAAATCTAAGACTCATTTCCTTTATTCAATTACTAAGATCCTCTCCAGTTCTTAGTCTATGATGACCCCTTTATTTACACCACATTTATGTCTCTCACCACATTCCCCCTTGTATCCAGCACCTAGCACTGTGCCTGGCACATTTTTGTCATTGTCCAGTCATTTTTCAGTTGTGTCTGACTCTTGGTGACCCCAGTGGAGTTTTCTTGGTGGAGATACTGGAGTGGTTTGCCATTTCCATCTCCAGCTTATTTTACAAATGAGGAAACTGAGGTAAACAGTAGGTGCTTCATAAATGCTGGTTGACTGACAGCATCCCTGTTATACCCATGGCTACCATCCCCTACAAGGGGCTAAGCTTTATGGAAGCAACAATCAGATGCTTCTTGATAAAAGGGAAAGAACAGTGAATTTCAAATCAGAGGGCTTTCTGCTAGTGTCTTCCCCTTTAAAGTGACTACCTTCCCTCTATTCTGCATCTTCTATTATGTTCCTATGTTGCCTCCCTTAGTAAAATATCAGCTCCTTAAGGTCAGGGATCTTTTTTATTTTCCCTTTATATCCTTAGCCCTTAGCACAGCGCCTGGCACATAGTAAGCATTTAATTGACTGATCAAAATCCTGTCTCAGTCACTTGCTACCTGGATGACCTTAGGCCAGACACAAGCTCTTGGGACTCAGTTTCCTCCTCAGTTAAATGGGGCTGGGGCTAAACAAAATTATATCTGCAAAGTTCCTTCAAGTTCGAAACCTAGCCTCCTATAACTCCTTTTTTATTCTTTGCTGCTGGATGTTACTATATTCTTCCTCGAAAGCTCTCTAAATATTCATGACCGATGCCCTTGCTGGAATATAAGCTGCCTGAGGGCAGGGACCAAAAGTCTCATATTCACCCAAGTATCCCCGACATCTCCCGGGTGCAGAGCTTTCCACCTAGAGGCTTCTCACAGAATGTTTGCTAAATGAATAAAAACAATCCCTCCAAACATCCCTTTTCCCTGCCCTGTTAATCAAATAAGCATTTATGAAGGATCTTTTATGTACCAAATATTGTACTAAGCCTCTCCATCAGCATGGCTGAGACTTCAGACACCATCAAATCCAACCCTCTCCTTTTATCAGTGGGGAACCTGAGAGCCTAAAGCGGTTACATTGTACGCTCAAAGTCGTCCAGCTAGTAAGTAACAGAGGTAAGACTTCAATCAACCAATCAACAAGAATTTATTAAGCTTACTTATATGCTTATTTATTATTTATTAGACACTTGCTGTGTGTCAGGCAAGCAGCTAGGTGGAGCAGTGGATAGAGTACTGGGTTTGGAATCAGGAAGACTCATCTTCATGAGTTCAAATCCAGCCTCAGATCCTTACTAGCTGTGTGACCCTGGGCTAGTCCCTTGACCTTGTTTGCCTCAGTTTCCTCATCTGTAAAATAAGCTAAAGAAAGAAATGGCAAACCGCTCCAGTATCTTTGCCAAGAAAACAGTTTCATGAAGAGTCAGACATAACTTAAACAACTCAACAACAAAAATGTTTCAGGTTCTGTACCAAGAGCAATCTAGAGATACAAAGAGAAAGCCCAAAAGGTCCCTGAACTCAAGGAGCTGAAACCCAGGTTTCTGGGGGCTCTTTCCACACTACTAAGATGAAGTAATGCCCACAGTCAAACCATTAATTCACAGAATCTGAGACTTGGAAGAGATCTCCGATCTAGCCCAACCCATACCCAAATAAGCATGTCTTCTACAATGTGCAGAGGAATGGTCATGAGAAGCCACCACTTCCCAAGGCAGCCCATTGGCTCCACTTGAAGACTGATCTCATGGTTAGGAAGTTCTTCCTGACTTCCAGCCTAAATAAGCCTCTCTATACCTTCCCCTTTTTGCTCCTGGTTCTCCCCTTAGGAGCCCTGCAAAGCAAAGCTAAGCCCTCCTCTCAATATAACATTCCTTTACATAAAGAAAACTATCTTATCTGCCCAAGCTTGCTCTTCTCCACAATGAAGATCTCTAGTCCCTTGAATGGATCCTCAGAGGACGCATTCCCAGCCCTCTCCCCATTGGCTTGCGGTCATCTGTAGGCTGAGCACATATTTCAGATGTGGTCAGATCAAGTCAGAGAAGACGTGTCACGTGTCTTCCCCGCCCCCTCCATACAGATATCTACACGCCCACACTTCCCCTTTCCAATGCATATCTGCAAATCAGCGCTTCTCCCTAACGGAGAATTGCTCCTGAGAATTGAGAGATTCAGTTGCTCACTTTCGGTTCATGCAGCCAGTAGGTGTAAAAGCCAGGATTTAATCCCAGATTTAAACTGGCCCTGCTTTTCACTACACTTGGATGGAATATAGTAGATACTTTTAATTGAATTAAATTAAATTGGTCATGGGGTCATTGGTTAACAAGCATTTATTAAATGCTTACTATGTGTCAGGCATTATGCTAAAAGCTAAGGATACAAAGAAAGGATCTGCTTTCAAAGAGGGGAAGGGAACAAGCATTTATTAAGTGCCTACTTTGTGCCAAGCTTATGCTAAAAGCTTTATAAATATTATCACATTGTAATGGATAATAATTATTTACTAAGCACCTACTATGTGCCAGGGACTGTTCTAAGGACTAGAGATTCAAACAAAGGCAAAAGATAGGCTCTACTTTCAAAGAAGGCAGCTGGGTGGTGCAGTGGGCAGAGTGAAGAGCCTGAAGTCAAGAAGACTCCTCTTCCTGAGTTCAAATCCAGCCCCAGACACTTACTAGCTGTATGACCCTGGGCAAGTCACTAAACCCTGTTTGCTTCAGTTTCCTCATCTGTAAAATGGGCGAGAGAAGGAAATGACAAACCATTCCAGTATCTCTGCCAAGAAAACTCAAATGGGGTCACAAAGAATCAGGTATGACTGAATAACAGCAAGAGCTTTCAAAGACAGGAAGAGAACAAGCATTTATTAAGTGCCTACTATATTCCAGGCATTATGCTAAAGAAATATTAGATAAAGAAATATTATCACATTGTAATGGATAAGATAAGTCAACAAGTACTTATTAAGCACCTACTGTGTGCCAAGCACTATTCTAAAGGTTTGGGATTCAAAATAAAAGGGGCAAAAAGCAGTCTTTGCTCTCATGGAGTTCCCCATGTAATAGGAGAGACAACATGCAAACAGTTAGGTGCAGAAAAGCCATAGACAGGATAAATTGTAGAAAACCAGCAGAGGGAAGGCAGTAGCTTATAAGTTTTATGATTTGAGCTGAAAGGAAAAAACCATCTGGTTTAATACCCAAAAGGAAATTGGGGCACAAGAAATCAGGTGACTTGGCCATGTTCTCATGGATAATAAGCAGCAGAATTGAGATCTTTTTCCTGCTCTTAGGCTCCAGGAATCCTAGAAGGGCTTAGATAAAAGCTCCCGCCAAAAGCCAGCTCTTTCCTCAAGGCCAGAGCAGTCATAATAGAGATCTTAGGAGTTGTCACCTTGCCTGCCTTCACCACAAACACAGCTCAGCTATCTCCCTTGTGGGTTCTCTGCTTCCCTAGCAGGGTCCTCCCCTCTCCCACTCCCAACCTCCACCCCCCACCCCCCACCCCCGCCCAAGTATTCTTTCTGATGCTCCCCACATGTCTGGCAGAGGCCCTGACAGCAGGGGGCCAGGGTGCACTCACCCACCCCCGGAAACATCAAGGCCATCCCATCTGGAGACAGATGGATGTTCTGGAACCGCTCTGCTCCAGAAAAAGGCTGGAAACCAGGGTCTGCTTGTCCCAGGAGCGGCCCCAGGGTCCTACCCTAGCTGTCCTGGATGGAGAGAAAGCCCAAAAGGCTGGAAATCAACATAGAACTGGTGCCTCCTCCCCATGAAATGGGAAAGACTCTCATGACCCTAAAAGAAAAACATTCTATTACAAAAGATGGCTGGATTCCTAAGCTTGGGGGACTCTGCCTCCCCAAAAAACTTGGCAATTCAACCAATCAGCAAGAATGTATGTAATAGCTAAGGAACACAGTGGATAGAACACGGGACCTGGAGTCAGGAAGACCTGAGTTCAAATCTGACCTCAGACACCTACTAGCTATATGACCTTGGGCAAGTCACATAATCTCTGTTTGCCTCAGTTTCCTTATCTGTAAAATGGGGATAATGACAGCACCTACCTCACACGGTGGTTGTGAGAATCAAAGAATATTTGTAAATTGTACATTTAAAGTTGAAAATGTGTAAAATATTCGCAAAATGCTTTCAAAACAGTAAAATACTACATGAATGCTAGTTATTATTGCTTATTATTATCATTAATAATCATCTACAATGTGCCAGGCACTGGGCTAGGCTCCAGGGATACAAGACCAAGAAGAAACAATCCCTGCCCTTAAGGAGTTTACATTATCTCAGGAGAAACCAGTACATGCCTATAAAAGTCAATACAAAGGGATTTCAGAGCAGGGAAGGCCCTAGCAGCTGGGAGCTGGCGGGGGAGAGATCAGGAAAGTCCTCACATAGGACAGAAACTTTGAGATGAGTCTGAAGGAAAACCAGGGATGTTGTTGTTTGTCCTTTATTTTCAAAGAGGACCAAAGACATCATGGATGACATCTTGCCTCATGGTGGTATCAGATTTAAGTGAGACACAGTTGCACAAAGTTGTTGGTCTCTCTCTTCCAAAGTCACTGAAGTTCAGTGTCAGAACAAAAGTCAGGACAACCAGCAGTGGCCGGGGATGAGGTGGATAACCTTGGCATCTTTGGTGTCTGACCAAACGCTAAGCGCTCCATAGCATCTGCTTCAGCTACCTTCATGGCTGTTGGAATAAATTGTTCTCATCCACCCATTCCACTGGGGGAAGTCTTCACCATGTATGGGGTAGACATCCCCCTAATTCACCAAATAGGTTTGAGGCCCATTGGTTACCCTCAACCTGGTTTAGCCCAGTCTGCAGAGACTGTTTTACCGGGGGTGTGGCCCCTGTGCATGCTGCGGCTTCTTGGAGTCACAGGTGAGAGCTGAGTGCCAGGTGGAAAACAAAGGTGGATGAGCAGCCCTGAAAAGGGCTTGGGGGCCCTCCCACCAGAGGTGCTAGGCCTCCTGAATACCCTGTACAGTAGGGATAACTCAGGGACAGAGATGATAAGAGAGTGCATGCCAGGCGTAGAGAGCGACC